>CM060941.1:648846541-649532791 GCA_030765085.1 Allium cepa | reverse complement strand
GGTCTAGCGATCAAGATGAAAAAGGAAAATGATGGCTACATGGGTTCAAATGATGAAAAAATGTTATCGATCAATTGCCCTATTAGGTCCACCAATCGATCGCTATAGTCGACCGGTGAGGTGACCAGTCGATACCCCTGTGTTGTTTTTTCGGCCTGCAAACCTAGGTATTTGGCGTATTTGTTCGTGAAGGTGGATGAATGTAAAATTATGTGCATACACTGTGAGTATTTTTACATGAATAGGTCTCTGTGCATGAGTTGTAGGTGGTGAATATATGAAAGTGTATGCAAATAAAAACAGTGATTAAGTATATATATGTGTTTGGTAGATTTAGGAAGGCGGAAATGCACACATACGCGAGAGGGAGAAAGTATTTGGAACTTTATACATATAATTACTTGAAAACTATATTTCTATTGAAACTAAGTGAATATATGTATATACATATTGTACTAATATATGTATATATATATGTATATGTATATATATTATATAAAGGTATATATTAATTATAAAGACTAATAAATAGGTAAAGAAAGTATATATATTATTGAAAGTTGTTTTAATACCAAAAAAAATTATATTATATTTTATTACAGTAAATTTTTATTTTATGTAATGACTATATTTTTATATTTGACTATGTTTAATTATTTCTATTTCTATTTGACAAGAAATTTGGATAAACGAATTAGTGACACTGTCCGGTATGCGAATTTCGGTAACACTTCTCTATTTATTTAATGGACTTGTCATGTAGAGATATCTAGTGTAAATCAAGTGTAGTTTATGAGCTTTGTATAATCATTCGAATAACATACGGTGGTATAGGACGTCGTTGTGTCATTTGTTTGATTATTCTCTATACGTAAATGTCAATTGAATGAGGATTTACTCATGTATATGTGTGAGATGAAACTCGTTGCGGTGAGTTTAGTATAGTCACGTGGTGACTAATAGTTAGAGTCGTATGTGCGCATAGGGTTAGAACTCTAGTAGTTCATAATAGTGTGTTGATTTATATATATAACCGTGTGCCGGTCTAAGTCAAAATCAGAATGGTGTGAATAATACAGTTACATCTCGGTTTACTAATACTAAGTGAGACCACGCCGCTTAGCATAACGGGTTTCCATTCACCAATATCCTCTTCAAAATGTATAATTTGCAAATCTTTTCCTGCAACCAAACTGGTTAAACAAACTAATAATAATAATAGCAATATCTGTTATGCAAAAAACAAGCAATGAATGAACTATCAGTCCAAAATCTGGGCCGACTGCCCTTAAACTGGACTAATTGTCCCGATGGTTGACTCAGGCCCACCTGATAAAGTACCAAATGGTCTAAACATCTGTTAGACAAAACTTCTGGATGGTCTGTCCTTAACTTACTTCTCTAAGGGTCAACTGATCCTAATGGTTTCGTGGGCCATCCAATAACCTATATCTACACACGAATATTCCTTTCTCTATGTAACCAACATTTTAGTCTTACCCGTGACTAAGCATTACACACTGGAATTCTGGACTAAATTAGCTAGGGGTTAATAGCGAATAAGCATAGGGCATGACCCCTACACAAGTCCTATGTGGTCTTCTAATCTGTGTCATTCTCTGAGGGTTAACCACCCTTTATCTTTTTCTCTGAAAACCTTTTCAAAATAATTTAACCTTTCAAATCATACATATATAAGGAAAATACATCCTTAGCTTTATACTGAGCTATTTTGCCATGTTATATATACTTTACTCAAAATAAAGTTGATGAATTTTAACGGAGGTTACCTATCCTCCAAAACAAGTTGAATCCCTTTCTATCTTGAAAACACTTAGGCTATATTGCGTAGTTAATACATTCAAAACCTTGGCTTAAAAAATTTAAACAACCCTTTCGAAACAATTGAAAGTACCCCCTTCGACACCATTGAAAGTAACTCTTTTGAAACCAAGCATAGAAAAAACTTCCCTCGAAAGCTTTAAAATATTAGACATTCTTCTTTAAAACCTTTAAGACATAGGAAAAACCGTTCCTTTCAACTCTTTCGAAACCCCTAGGGAACCACCCCTTTGAAACCATTCATTAAAACCTTTCAAAAGCATCAAAGCTCAACCCTTTCGAAAGCACTTGGATTCAATTCAAAAAATGTGGAAACACTTTTTGAAACCATTAAAACCGTCTCTTTCGAAACCATTTGGGTTATACTTCAATTAAGAGAAAAGGGGTCATTAAAACATTTAAGTCGAAGGAAACTATTTCAAAACCTTTTCCTAAGTACAGAAGTGATGGGGTCGAAACCATCCCTTCGAAAGCATTAGAGAAGTGGCCAAATTTTAGAAAAATAGGCAACCCTTTCGAAACCAACTGGATGGAAAGGGAGAAAGCAGCAGCTAAAGGTTTCGATTTAGTCGAAGGCATTCATTTAAAACAAAAGCGCACCCCAATCGAAATCATTTTTTTAAATTCATTAAACTGATCGAAAGCTAACCAAGTCGAAAGCATGCTAATGCGTTCTCTTTTAAACGTAAAGTAGTGCCTCAACGCCTTCGGAGCCCCTGGTTTCAACCCTTTACCTTCCACCTACATCCAATTCACTATGTGTTAGTTCCCTGATACCATGTGCATTGGTTTCGATAGAGTCGGAGTCGAAGGTAAGGAGGCGAAACCTGGTGCCGAAAGTATCAAAATAGTGGAAAGACATGTTTATATATCCTTTTAAACTATTTCTTTGTAACAAACTACCTTGTTTGTCAAATTGTGATTGGTTGCAAGTTTCTCTTTTCTAAAAGTACCGCCGACCTTCCAGGATTAACAATTTGAATTTTATTTACAAAAATCCCCTTCTTCTTTTATAAATATATAAAACATTTAAGTCTCATTCCTTAAATAATTTTATATATTCATCGATATACTTACGAAAATTCTTAAAAAATTCCTAAAATCACTTTTTATATTTTTATTAACATATATTAATTTCAGATCCAAGCCAATTATTATTTAACCTCAAATAATTTATAATCCAAAATAACGTTTTCTTCACTAGAAAATTCATATAAATTCCACAAAAATTTAGGAAAATATAAAAATTGAAACCCATCCCCAAAATATTATTTCTAATCTTCATAAATTCTATATAAACAACCATAAATCATCAACAAGTATATATAATAATTCCATCATTCAAAAACATGGCAAATCAATGCAGAATACTTTGAATTTCATCTTAAAACCGAAAACAAAAGAAATTTGAGATGTAAACATTATTCATCTTATCTTTAGAGATTAAGGAGCTTGAGATTTCAATGGATTTGATTCCAATTAGATTCTTCCTTAGCTTTACTTAATCTTCTTCCGCGTTCTCTTATTAATGGTGGTCGGCCTTGAGTTTTAAAAAATTTCAAATGAAATGAACGTGTATAAGAATACATAGTCAAGCTTTAGGGATATAGGGATGGCCTCTTATCTGTTTTACTCCCCGTCCCCTTCTATATCATTTTAAATCTTCTTTCAATTCATTGTTTAAATGGCACGGCTATCCCTTAATTATAATCAAATCTCAATTCTCTAATCAACCCATTATTTTATTTAAATTAACTAATTAAATATTCGAAATAAAGTTACCAAAAATATGGGGTGTTACAGACTCCCCTCCTTAAAGAATTACATCCTCAATATTACTGTAAGGTATACAACAAATCAAACAAGAAGGTAAAACATACCATCAAACAAGTCAGGATAAGAATCTCTAATCCTGCTCTCAACCTCCCAAGTACAGTCCCTATCATCGTCAGACTACCTTAGTTCTAAGCCTCTTCTTATCTCTCGCAACAATACGAATCGGCTTTCTCACTATAGTTAAGTCTGGTTCTACCACTAAGTCATCTTGCACGGTCGTATAATAGTAGTCTCCAGGTCTCTAACACACTTTCTGAGATTGAAACAAGAAAAACATCATTGACTCATGCCAAACTGCTCGGTAACTCTTTATGCGAGTTTCCCGATCCTCTCAACAATAGGATAAGGTCCAAAGAACCTCAGTGCCAACTTCCCTGATACCAAATCTGATCAAACCTTTCATCGGTGACACCTTAATAAATACCTGATCTCCAACGGAGATCTTTAAGTCTTTCCTTCTGCTATCTAAATAACTCTTCTGCTTAGACTAGGCCTCCTTCATTCTAGCTCGAATGAACTTAATCTCTTCTGCAGCTTCTCTTACTAAATCTGGACCAAGAACCAATCTATCCCTGGTCGCTAACCAATAAACGGGAGCCTTACATGGCCTTCTATACAAAGCTTCAAATGGTGTCATCCTAATACTAGTCCGAAAACTGTTGTTATATAAATACTCGACTAAATGCAGATGGTCTTCCCATGATCCTCCGAAATCTAGTACAAGCTCTTAATAAGTCTTCTAAGACTCTGTTAACTCTCTCTGTTTGCTCATCATTCAGCAGATGGTAAGCGGTACTCATCTTAAGCTTGGTTCCCAAAAATTCATGTAGGCTACTACAAAACTCGCTAGTGAATAATGAATCTCTATCACTTACAATACTACTAGCAATTTCATGCATTCAAACCACATTCTTCAAGAACAACTTTGCCAAAACAGGTGTGGTTTTGGTTGACATAACTGGAATTAAATGAGCACTCTTGGTCAATCTGTCCGTTATGACCTATATACTTTCATTTCCTCTATTCGACCTTGGGAACCCATCAACAAAATCCATAGAAATAGAATCTCACTTCCATACTGGAATATCCAATGGCTGAAGCAATTCACTTGGCTTCTGGTGTTCAGCCTTTGCCTATTGGCAATTCAAGCACTAGTTCCTTTATAAGACAATATCTCGCTTCATACCTTCCCGGAATAAACTTCTCTTCATATCTTGATACATCTTAGTTCCTACTGGATGAATAGAGAACTTCGAACGATGGCATTTCTCCAAGACTTCTTTCCTTATGTTTTCTACACTCTGAACATACAATCTTCCTTTCTTTCTCAACCACACATTCTAGTCAAGACTGAAATCTTCCAAGCTATCGCTCTCAGTTCCATTTCTCAATTTCCCGATCCATTCATCTAATACTAGATCCTCCTTCTATTTAGAAGCAATCTTTTTTATCATCATTTTCATACTTCCAATCAAGATAACACTACGGTTTCTTTGCTAGACCCAGCCTCAAATTCTCCACTGCACTCATCAATCTACCAATGCTTCCAAATCTTTCCACTCTGAAATTATCACTAAAGCTACATTCTGATGCTTCCTGCTAAGTGCATCTGCAACTTTGTTGCCTTTCTCTGGTGTGTACTCAATCCCAAAATCATAAGCGGCAATAAACTCTAACCACCTCTATTGTCTCATGTCCAACACCATCTGAAAGAACAAATACTTTGGTGACTTATGATCTGTATATAACTCAAACCTTTCACCCAAAAGGTAATGTCTCCACACCTTCGATGCAAAAATCACTACAGTCAATTCCAAATCATGCGTCAAATATCTGACCTCATGCGATCTAAGCTGTCTAGAAGCATAGGCATCCACTTTACCCCTCTGCATTAGCACAGCTCCTAATCCCATTCCACATGCATCAGTATAAACCACCAAATCCTGATTCTTTTTAGAACAACTAACATAGGTGCATAGGTCAATAAGCGTTTCAAACATTGGAATGCTTCCCATACTTATCGGTCCACACAAACTTCACATTTGTACTCGTTAGCATGGTCACCGGTGCTGCTATCCATGAAAAATCC
This sequence comes from Allium cepa, assembly GCA_030765085.1. Taxonomy (NCBI): domain Eukaryota; kingdom Viridiplantae; phylum Streptophyta; class Magnoliopsida; order Asparagales; family Amaryllidaceae; genus Allium; species Allium cepa. The sequence goes on along the minus strand of CM060941.1, from coordinate 649,527,024 downwards.
TATACGAACTTCCAATAATAACTAGCCAGCCCAAAAAAACTCTTTATCTCAATCCCTTTCTCGGGTCTCTTCCAACTATGTACTGCTTCAATCTTAGTTGGATACACTGACAACCCTTTCTCTAAGACTATGTGACCAAGAAACTTCACTTCCTTTTTTCAAAAATGACACTTCGAAAACTTTGCCTTCAGCTGATGCTGCCTCAAAGTATCTAGCACTACTCTAAGATGAACTTCATGTTCTCTTTCATCCTTAGAGCATATCTAGATATCATCAATGAAAACCAATACGAACCCATCCAGCTCTAGGAAAACTCGGTTCCTTAAATCTATAAAGAATGCTGGCGCATTAGTAAGTCTGAACGACATAACTAACCATTCATACGATCCATATCTGGTCCTAAACGTCGTCAAAGGTATACTAACCTTTGCTACCCTGAGATGACGGAAACTGTCATTAAATCCAACTGGGAAAATATCTTGGCTCGATGAAACTGGTCGAACAAATCATCAATTCTAGGCAATGGATATCGATTCTTTATCATCCCCTCATTCAATTTACCATAATCGATACATAGCCTCAACAATCCGTCTGGCTTCTTAGCAAACACTAGGCTACTCCCCAAGGTGAACTACTCAGCCTGATAAAACTCTTGCCTTCCAAATCCACCAACCGCAACTTCGACTCCCTAATCTCTGTAGGAGTCATCCTACTTGGCAGCCTACTCACAGGTTCTGCTCCCAGAATCAAATCTATCTGAAACTCAATGGCTCATTTCGGTGGCAATCCAACTATTGGCTCAAACATCCATGAATTCTCGAACCATGAAAACTTGACTCAGCTTATCTTCCAACTCCATAACACCCAACGAAGCATTCACCTTACCGCTACTACCTTCTACGGTATAAACAACCCCGTCGATATAATCAGGGTATCTAAGCGATATTTTCCTATCCTAGCAAAATAGTCGAGCATCCTACTCACTTAACCAATCCATACAAAAAATAATTCCGAACCCCACAAAATCAAACACATACAAACTACAAACAAAAGTATGACCTAACAAGTCAAACTCTAACTGGTCACACCTCAACCCTGGAGTTGCATACCCTCCTATTGAATTCGTAGCCCATAAGGAAGTAATTAAATATGTGGGTTCTAGGTTAAGCTTATGTATCAAACATCTAGATATAAAAGAATGCGATGCACCAGTATTAAATAGAATGCTAACAGACATCCCATGAATCTGATGCGTACCTCCCAAAATTGCCTTTCCTTTCTCCTGAGTTGTTGGCTTCGTAGTAGCTGGCTCCAATGCATATACCTTTCCCTTTCCATCCTTAGCGAGCTCCTTGCATTGATTCTTATAGTGGCCAATCTAGTCGTAATTGAAGCACCAGACATTCTTCTTTCGGGCTACTTCTTTTGCCGTTTTAGCATGACACTCATTAACAAAATGCCCATTCTTGTCGCATTTAAAACAGAAAACCTCAGACCTCCCTTTCTTAGCTGCTCCACCCTTCTAAGAACCTTTCTTAGGGAAGAATTTCCTCTTCTGATTCTGCCCAACTCGGACCTCTTTAGCTGTACTCTTCTCTAGAGAATCGAGTATCTAATCGTACCTTTAGGCTATCTCCACTTCAACATCAGAAGGATCTCTAAAATGAGACAATGTATCCCTGGCCAACTCAGGCATCAACCCCTTGATAAATTTCTCATTCCTCTTCATCACTGTATCCACCGAAGCATACTCATATCTGGCCAACTCCTCGAACCTTCGGGCATACTCCAAAACATACATCTCTCCCTGTTGTAACTAAACAAACTTTCCAATCAGTGCAGACTGTGCCATCACATACATGAACCTCTCCTGAAACCTCCTTTTAAAATCTTCCCAGGTCATTATTTCCTCATCCACTGCCACAGTCACACTATTCCACCAAAACAAAGCTACACCACGAAGCTGTCTCGAAGCAAGCCTCTTCTTTTTCTCATCATTGAGCCCCAAGTCTGCAAACATTCTCTCACAATGCAGCAACCAATTATTCACCTCAATGGCATCTTCTATTCTAGGAAACAGTTTCCCTCCAATCTTAGTGTAATCTCTTCTCAGCTTAGCATAGTGGTTAACTACCAGAACTTCTAGAACCCCTGCTCTTGCAGCATTTCATCCTAACACTCAAGCTCCAACTATTACCTGCATCATATTCATGAAAGACTGATACATGGCTTCCATTCCAACTGGCTGGACTTCATCATCATTATTTTCTGCTTATGCCTGACCTTGGATTCACCTCGCATTAGGTCTAGCATTCCCATTAGTGCCCTTCCCTCCTAGGTTAACTCTTCCTCTTCTACCATCCAAATATGTATTCAAACCTCATGAGATACAGAAAAATAACCCTAACAAAGATAGGAGACTAGAGATAAAGTGTGTACATATATGTAGCAAATACAAGTACATTACTGTAATGTTATCCCAACCTCGATCTTGCTCTAATTCCTTAGGATTATGTTTTTAAAACCATTTTTTAGTTAAAGTTTTTCATAAACCTATGCTCTGAGACCAAGTTATAACATCCCGTATCCATAGGCCAAAAGCTAAGCGCTACAGATGCTACAGTCATCTATAGTATTAACTTATGGTGACAAAATACGGTAATGCCAATGGTATATCAGAAGCACTTGAATATTAACAAAATCATAGATTTCAAAAACAACATTTCACTAATTATATTTCAAAACAATAATTCATATCTAAGTTACATAATCCCTTAACGTTTCCCAGATAGAGATAAAATGTACCAATTACAAAATATGCCAAGAGCGACATACGACGATGCCCCATTGGTTGATCAGAGTCGATATAGTCATATCTAACTTAATATACACATGGAATTAAAAAGAATAAACTGTAACTCCTATTTAGCTATAAGTCAGCCACCTGCTCGTCTACGGAAGCTTTATTCACCAAAAAATTTAAAACCTGAAAACCTCAACTTACTCAAATCAATTTTTAGCACCCGAGAGTTTAAGGGGAAACAAAAACTTCGAGGCAAACAAAAAGTCTACCGTGAATAATACTATTGCACCTTGTTTTACTGATATTAAGTAAACTACGCCGCTTAGCGGAATGGGTTTTCCCTCACTAATATCCTTTTCAGAACATACATTTTGCAAATCTTTTCCTTCAACCAAACTGGTTAATCAAACTGATTATTATAATAATAATAAGAGCAATATCCGTTATGCTAAAAACAGGTAATAAATGGACTATATGTCTAAACTCGGGGCTGACTGCCCTTAAACTGCACTAACTGTCCCCTTGGCTGACTCGGGCCTACCAGATAAAGCATCAAATAGTCTAAACATATGTTAGATAAAATTTCTAAACAGTCCGTTCTTAACTTACTTCTCCAAGGATCAACTGATCCTAATGGTGTTGCGGGCCAACCAATAACCTGTCTCTGTATATGAATATTTCTTTTTATATTTAACCAAAAGTCTTACCTGTGACTAGCCCTACACACTGGAATTCTGGACAAAATTAGCTAGGAGCTAATAGCTAATAAGCACAGGGCACAACCCTACATAAGTCCTATCTGGTCTTCTAATCCGAGTCATTCTCTGAGGATTAGCCACCCTTTATCTTTTTCCTTAAAAACCTTTTCAAAATGATTTAACCTTTTGTCATACATATATAAGGAAAATACATCTTATATATATACTTTGCATGTTATATATATACTTTACTCAAAATAATGTTGATGAATTTTAATGGAGATTACCTATCCTCCAAAACTAGTTAAAATCCTTTCTAACTTGAAAACACTTAGGTTATATTGCCTAGTTAATACATTCGAAACCATGGTTTAAAACCTTTAAATAATCCTTTCGAAATTATTGATAGTATCCCTTTTTACACCATTGAAAGTAACTCTTTTGAAACCAAGTAAAACCCTTTACTTAAACTAAGCCGAAAGGCCAAATCCTTCCTTTCAAAAGCATAAAAAACCTTCCTTCTAAAGCTTTAAAATATTAGACATCCTTCTTTAAAACCTTTAAAACACAGGAAAATATCTTTCCTTTCAACCCCTTCGAAACCCTTGGGAAACCACCCCCTTCGAAACCATTCATTAAAACCTTTCGAAAGCATCAAAACTCAACCCTTTCAAAAGCACCTAGGTTCAATTTAAAACATGTGGAAACACCTTTCAAAACCATTAAAACCGTCTCTTTCAAAACCATTTAGGTTATACTTAAATTAAAAGAAAAGGGGTCATTAAAATATTTAAGTCAAAAGCATTTGTTTGAAACCTTTTCCTAGCTACAGAAGTGATGGGGTCGAAACCATCCCTTTAAAAGCATTGGAGAAGTGGCCAAACCATCTAGATCGAAGGAAAGAAAGCGACAACTAAAGGTTTCGACTTAGTCAAAAGCAGTCATTTAAAACAAAAGCGCAGCCCAATCGAAACCATTTCTTTAAATTTATTAGCCCCAGTCGAAAGCTAATCAAGTGAAAGCTACTTAGTCAAAAGCAAGTAGGCGCATTTCCTTTTAAAAAGCAAAGTAGTGCCTCAATCCCTTCGAAACCCTTGATTTTGACCCTTTAACTTTCGACTACATCCACTTCACAATGTACTAGTTCCCTGATACCATGTGCATTGGTTTCGATAGAGGAGTCGAAGATAAGGAGGTGGAACCTGGTGTTAAAAGCATCGAAACGGTGAAAAACATGTTTATTTGTCCTTTTAAACAATTTCTTTGTACCAAACCTGCCTTGTTTGTCAAACTGTGATTGGTTGCAAGTTTCTCTTTTCTAAAAGTACTACAAACTTTCCAGAATTAACAGTTTGAATTTTATTTACAAAAAGCGCTTTCTCCTTTTATAAACATACAAAACATTTAAGTCATACCTTAATTTATTTTATATATTCATCAAAACACTTAGGAAAATTCTACAAAAATTCCTAAAAATCCCTTTTTATATGTTTTCTAACATATATTAATTTCAGACCCAAGCCAATTATTATTCAACCGTAAGTAATTTATAATCGAAAATAACATTTTATTCACTAGAAAATTCATATAAATTTCACAAAAATTCAGAAAATTGAAATCCATCTCCAAAATATTATTTCTAATTTTCATAAAGATTCACAAGGCATTTGGATGGCATTTAATATGGTTTTCATATCAAAACATGTCATAAGTTCTATATGAACAACCATAGATAATCAACAAGTACATATAATTATTCCATCATTCAAAAAAACATGGCAAATCAATGAAAAATACTTCGAATTTCATCTTAAAACCAAAAATAAAAGGAATTTGAGATGTAAACATTACTTAGCTTAGCTTCAGAGATTATGGAGCTTGATATTTGAATTAGCTTCTTCCTTAGCTTTTATTTAATCTTCTTCCCCTTTCTCTTATTAACGGTGGCTGGCCTTGAGTTTTAAAAAATTTCAAATAAAACAAACGTGTATGAGAATACAAGGCCAAGCTTTAGGGATACAGGAATGGCCTCTTTCCCATTTTACCCCTTTCCCTCTATTTCATTTTAACTCCTCTTTTAATTCACTGTTAAAATGGCACGGCTACCCCTTAATTAACACCAAATCTCAATCACCTAATCAACACATTATTTTATTTAATTTTACTAATTAATTATCCTAAATAATGCTATTAAAAATATAGAGTGTTACAACACCTCTTTCTTGTATAGTTGTGTGTTATCGCTATATGAGAATGGCCCCGTACGCGTAGACGAGTCATGGATGGATGTGACTCATGATGTTCGTCGAGGTTATTAAGACCGTAGGAATAGATCTGGCAATTAGCGGGAGGCTAATAGACCCTGGGTTCTTAAAGCTTGCTGTGTGTTATCAGTATCCCTTTTCGATTCGGGGTTATATGTGTTATGGAATGGCATATATTATTCATTGTCCAATGAGTTGGTTATACTAGAAATTGTGTATCTAAAGTGTAGTTAGCCCCCGTTATATATATACTCTTGATATTTGATATTTTTGGGATAGCCTTTGTGTATTGTTTGTGGTTTGGATTACGATTATTTACCTTTATGATTTTTTATGTTGTTGGATTATGCTTGGACGATTTGATTGGCAATCTTACATTTTATTCTACCTTATATGGTATTTTCGTTCTATTATAGACTCTTGTCATTATATTATTTAACATTATAAATAGACATAGTCTGACCTGTGTATTCTTTGTAATACTCGAGTCACTCCGAGAGACTTTTAGTGTAGGTACTCAGGGTTGATGAAGCATGGTATGGAATTATAAGAGGCTGGTAGGAGCTATAGGATGATACATTCCCTATATGTTTTGTAGCCTCATGATTGTGTCTATTATGTAGTAGTTGATGATACATGATGCATTGGGCTAGAGACTTTCATTTGTTGCCCCTGGACTTATGTATTGTATTATGTGATATGTATTATATTTTAACTGGTGCATTTTGACTCTGTGTTCTCTAATTGATATTTATTATATGGAATTGTGTTTTGTTTATCCTAAAGGCACATGTGTTTATTGCTTTGTACTGATACCTAGTACGAATATGGTAAGTAACTAGTTCTTTTTATATGTACCGATTTTGGCCCAAGGGAATATTCATGCGTGTGCCCCATATCGCTTCATTTCCTATATTATTAACCAGTATTATACAGTAATACTCATGGGTAGTATGGGTATAGACGTGGGGGCGTTACACATAGGGCCACATACGATAGATAACTCCTTATCAATTATATCACATACAACTCTTAACCCATGGCTCCTTTTCCTAATCCAATCTTTACCTTGCGGAAATCTCAGCAAATAAAGAGAGATTATTCATGCATACCCATCATTTCGCTACGACCTAAGTATAGTGTACATACCTTAAGGAAAACTCAACAAATATGTGCAGGCATCTTACCTCATTTTTTCAATATATTAATAGTACTACACATAACATCCTCCGCTTGAGGAATATCAACACGTAAGAAGTATGCAAGTAATCTATTAAATATAAATGGTAGAGGAAAACCTTATATTAAAGATTCATAATGTTTAATATATATATATATATATATATATTTATATTTATATATTTAAGTGGTATCGACTTATGGAATAATGTATTTCTTATGAAATACCTTCGTGATTAAAGAGTAAGACACATCTGAAATCACGATATGTGTACCATACGTATATATTTATTCCTTAAATCTAATTTGGTTTAATATTATTCCACTATTTATTATACATTTATATTATGTAAGTTTAATTCTTGTATAACATTTTTTATTTAATCAACTTATATGATATTCTTATACATGACATTATATTAATTTCATTAATTAATTTTAATTAATTAGCTGACATTTTAAGTAAGTATTCTTTTGTTCAAATTAAACATTTTAAATTGAATATATGCATTATAACATCTATAGCAATACACATATCTTATATATCTTATTAATTGTTAATTTATTTTAATTTATTTATTTAATTAATTTTTTTGATTAATTTTAATATATATATATATATTATCTTAACATTTTCAGACAATGTTACATATATCAATATATATGTTCTTTGACTTAATTAATTTACTTTTAATTACTTATTCATTTAATTAATCATTGATAATTTTTGAAATAATTATTTTAGTGTAAAAAAATTAAAAATGATTTTGGAAAATTTATAAAATCATTACTTATTTTAAATTTAACCTTTGAATTTAAAATATTAATTTTATTTATTTTAAATTTGGTTTTAATTTCAATATAGATTTTGAATGCTAGCCCAAGGCCCAAAACAATTTGGGTCTTTATATTGGGGATAACCTTTGAGCTTGCCTTATCCTTTTAGGCTAGGCCAAAAGCTAAGTAGGACAAAGTACTTGGTTACCGAAACCCAACCTTAGATATTACTTTTCTAAAGACCCTGCTATATGGGTAGGATATAATAAGTTTGCCTTAATACTACTAATCAGATCGTATATGTCAGTGGGATTTAATACCATTGTTGGATTCGAACTAACACACAGTGGTTTAAAATGGTATCAAAAATTTCTTGCCATTTGATATCTTAATGGGTCTATAAAATCTAAATCTATTTAGATCTGATCTCAATTAATTTAAAAAAATATTTATTTTATTCAAAACTAAAGTTTTATTTTATATTATACATTTATGCACATGTGTACAATATATACATAAACATGAACGTGCACTTGCAACATATACATTATACATGGTTTAACATGCATATATATATAAGCGTTGGGATTTACACCGTAATAGATATGTTAGACCCTCCATATGCATATGCGACGTCAAATATATATATATATATATATATATATATATATATATATATTCGTGCGTGTGTATAAATATATATATAATGTAATAAGAAATTATATTTATAATAGTATATGTATATATATATATGTATGTATAATATTAAAAAGGTAATTTTTGAAATATAAATATAAGATACGAAGTTTTAATTTAATTTTCATATCTAAAATTTAAATCAATAAATTATATTTTGATAATATATATATATATATATGTATGTATGTATGTATGTATGTATGTAAGTTTACAAAAAAATTCTTCAGAAATATACATACATGTATATATATGTGTGTGTGTCTATATAAATATGTTATCACTTAAAATTCAAATATAAATAACAATATACATATATTTAAATTTAAATGAACAAAATTATATATGTATATATATTCATATACTTTTGACCCAAAATATCCTAGCAGAATCTAATTTCTTTCTAAATCCTTACGATTTAAAACTTTGGTTTTTTCCTATGTTTAAATATTTTTTTAAGGAAAAGCTTATATTTTTATTTTTGAAAATTAATTTAATTTTTTTTGAAAACTAATTTCATAATTATATATCTAATTAAAGTATATTAAATGTATGTATATACGTATATTTTTTAATGTATATGTTATATTAAAGTAACGTGTATATATTAAATTAAATAATATGTATATATATTCAGATTTTAAAATTATTTATATATATATATATGTATGTATGTATGTATGTATGTTTGTATGTATGTTCGTATGTATGTATGTATATGTGTATGTATATATATTCCTTTATTCAAAATAATATCGTGTATATGATTTAACAAAATATATATACATATTATTATATTATAATCAATTTTGTTTCAAAAAATCTTTTTAAAATTATTATTAAATTTTGAAAATGAATAAAAAATTATTTTTTATTTTTTATTTTCTGGCCGAAACTATATACATATATGTACTTAAGTTTTTTAAAATCACAACATATACATATTTACGTCCAATGTTGAGAGCGCACATATATAGGGATTCTTGATATCATGGTCTAATCTAAGCATATATGATTTAGGATAATTATCGAATAATTAAATAAATTTGTAAATAGATTAGATATCTTGATTATATCCTAATTAATACATTGAATGTTGAATTGATTGATTCTACTTGAATCTAATTCAAATCCTTCTAGAGAGTGTTATTAGACTGAAGGCACTATGCACTGTTGTTGAATTTGATTTGACATTGTGTTTTCAAAGCTAGAATTAATGGAGGAGGGTGGCTTTAAATTTCACTAGAAATGTAGGAGAATGGAAGCTAAAAGAGAGAGTAGAAAAATAGGAGTTATGGGTGTTTAAATTCAATCAGCGATTAATGTTGAACAATTTGAATATTAACGTTCGCACATCACCTTAGCTAGTGGTTTGATATTTTGGCCAAGTTTATCGCTTATATAGTTTTGGTAAAATCCAATTTTACTTATTTTAAGTAATATCTGGTAGTGACAATTAGATACACCTATTTTCTTTATCAAAACCATATCACATTAGGACTTATGAAATTTGGTAATGGTCAAAATTCCAATATCGTCCATATTCAACTTTATAGTCCAAACACCAAGTACTTAGTTCAGTACTAACTTGTGAACTATGCTGGCCCGAGACTTTGACTTTGAGTTGACTTCAGTTGACTGTGATATTTAGCTCATTTAATAGAGAAGACGGATTCTCCATCGAATAGTGTTTCACTTCCAATGTTTCCATTTGACCTAAATATAGTCGTTCGAAGGACATCATATCACGATTTAATTATAATCAAAGTAGAGTTTTGGAATTTCAGCTCGACGATATTCTCAAGTCGAGAGAATTGTGTGATATTGTCACATCCATTTTTTTGCTTGACCCTAGTTATATTAACCAACAGAAAACTGTAAAATTAGTCAATCCATGGTTATCCAATAACTAACAGTATGTAAAGTGCCCCTAGCAGCCATGGATAATACGCTGCCTAACATTTGGAGAGCATTCGTATTGTAGTCTTAATGGATGTATCAATATCCAGTCTCGATACAACGTGATTAGGAATATTTAAAATGGTATGTATATTTTACTATGACAATCACTGATGATTACCACACATTGTAACTACTATCCCAAAATATACCATTTATACATTTTCTATTAAATATACTTTTAATTAAATAAATAAATAATATAACATATTATATCAACATATAACAGAAAGAAGAAAACATTTTTTATTTTGAATAAGATTGGTTATCAAATTAGATATATGTAATAAATTATATAATTGCCCATAGGGCTTAACCCTAACTCCATCATAATCTTATATGGGTGAAAGATGCAGTATGTAGAATGAACAATGATTATAGGCAATTACGTGACATAGCAACTATGTTGAGCGTATTGTTGGATACACATTGAGCTACTCAAAGTGAAATACTACTCAAGAGAGGGTTTGTCTCTTTCATTATATAAGGTCGGCGCCACTATAATTGGTAAGTCAAATAAAAGTCAAAGTCTATAGCTAGAGCAAATCGGGTTATCGATAAATATTATTGGATTGAATCAAAGATTTTAAAATTGACTAATGCAATTAACATGGATATTAATGAAGTTTTTTTATCTTAGACCAAACTCAGGATATCCAAGTGATATAATGATGATGAATATATATGTGCACAAACTTTCAGCACTAGGTGAGCCTATATTAGATCAGAAATATGATTTCTTCTAAATGATCCATACGCATTGAACTTGACACTATACTATACTTTCACAAAGTCCGTACAAACATTGATATTTAAAGGGTATAAATAATTACTATGGATCGAGTTCACAACAGAAAGTCAATAAAACAACATTGTTGATTATTTCTGAGTTCGACCAAGGATAAAATTTATTTATAAATGTTATAAATAGACAATAAACTAATAAAAATGTGGTATAAATATTAATGGAAATTTTAGTTATTTATTTAAGGCTTAAAATCGATAAGAACAATGTATAAAAGTTGTATGTTAGATCGATTGAATAAGGTGTTTGAATCATATAATTAATTAGTAGATTCAAATTGGAGTCCAAGGCTTGTTAACCATATTAGGTCAAGAACACAGTCTTCCCATGTTTCACATAAGGAAGACTAGAATTTTTTTTAGGGTTTGAGTAAATGGGGGAGGGAGAGTGGTGGTTAGTGGCTATAAATAGCCTGGCCTCCACACAAATTTTAACACTGAATTTCTAGTTATCTCTCTTCCCTTTTCTGGCCAAACCCCCTATTCGTATTGCCTACACTTTGACGATATGAATCAAATAGAAGGAGGAGACTAAATTTCTCCAAGGAATGATTTGTCAAATTATGTACCGACTCTTGGAAAGACATATTCAGAGAATAGTATTTTTTGTTTATATAAATCTACATATATTCCTACATATATCATTATTCTTCATCATTTACCTATCTATGCTCAGCCTTTTATATATATTAGAAAATTTGGTTTTGAAAAATATTTATTTTAGAATCCTTTTAATAGAAAAGGTTATATATATATATATAGTGTACGTGTGTGTGTAAATAAATCATATGTATGTACTATATATTGCTTTTGACTATGATTACTATATTTTTTTAAACATCGTATTTATTTATAAATATTGGAAAACATTATATTTAGTTTTCGGTTTACATACATACATATATTTATATATATTAAACCTTTATTATTTCATACATTAATACGCACATATAATATATATATATATATACACACGTATATGTATATATATTCACTCGGATATTAATAAAAAAGATTTGTTTTCATCGTTTTATATTCAGCTAGGATCTATAAAATAATATTTCTATTTTATAAATACATATTTGAATTTTCACTTTCTCAAAAAAAAATTAAGATTAAATTCTAATTATTTTGAGTATGCTAATTATGTGTGACATGTATATATTTATTTATTTACATATACTTTTTGATGAGTACAGAACTTAGAAGAATTAACTTTGTTTTTAATAGGTCATAACTTTTAAATTTTGATTTTTGAATAGTCGAACACATAAAAACACACATGTATAATTTAATGAAAATATATTATACTTATAATATTATATATATATATATATATATATATATATATATCTGTGTGTGTGGGGGCACTATTTAATTTAAAGTTATATATATGTATATTGATGTGTTTTAATTCTTATATATAAATTATAAATAAATATTTTAATGATTGAATTTAAAAAAACTGATCATATTTATATGTTACATCTACACCTAGGCACATAGTATAGTTTATTAATTATGTGTGTTTGTAGTCATCTTATTAATCGTAGGGCAAAACTGTCAATTTTTCCTATGGACCCCTAGATTAGTTTATAATATATTGTTGTGATATATGTATTGTGAATACGAATATCATAATATATTAAACATAAATTATATTAATTAACTTCAATTAAATTATTACTACATTTATTTTAAACATTAATAATAAATGTATATTAATCAGTATAATAAAATAAAAATATGACAAACCTCTTTATTAATCGAAATACTAAGTTTTGATTTAGTATAAATAAATATTTGTTTATGCAAACACAGAGTGGTGGTCTCGTGCAAATGAATAAACAGACCTTTTTTTAAACTCACCATTATAACCTCGCTGCCAATGCACCTGATCCAACACAACCACTGAAATATATCTAAGTTTTCTATGATCAATGTTAACAATAAGCTTATGAACATGAGACATTGATTTGCATTAAAGGGAGATGTATTTAAGTATATCGATATAGATATAGATATACACATACATACATATGTATGTATATATGTTTGTGTGTATATGTATATATGTATATATATATGAGGTAGGATCAGCAGTCCACCTTACATACATAGATATATACATATTTGAATAATTGGCCCATGTGATAAGAGAGAGAAAGAAATATCGACCTTTTAAATATAAAAATGTGGTTAATATTAGGGGCCTAGGTGAGGTGCTATATAAAGGGGTTTGTGAATCCTAGCAATATATATACACAATAAGAAATTGCATGGAGCCATTACTAATGGTTAAACTTATTGTATTTGTCACATATAGACGCTTTGTGAAATTAGGCAACCTTAAGGGATTATGAGATTTCTATTTATGGTGAAAAATGCAGGGAATAATTTATCACCAATATGCGGAAGCATTTTAACCAAAATATAGTATTGACTATTCAAATACCAACACAACAACCCTTTTTATTCCAATCAATGAATTCGGAGAGATTACAAGCCTAATTAATGAATTAGAGAGTTACAAGATGTGGAGATTTTCTCTAATCAATCACTCAATTGAAAAATTACAATTTAGAGCACTCAAAATAAAACATCCCCAAATTGATTTTTCTAGGGTTTCTGCTAATTACAATTATTGGAAATCTAATATCATATGTAATGCTTGATTAGGAAAATGATTAGGAGGCTAATATATAGACGCTCTAATCACTCTAGATGATTGGATCACATGAAAAGAATCAGCATCATCAATAGAGAAGAACCTCGCATTATACTGAATAAACTGCCCTCCAAAATTCGACTTCAGCAAAACCCTCAAAAAACAAAGCTTCAGCGACTTAGACGTTTGAGTGAAGAGGTCAGGCGTCTGAATGAAGGTCAAACGTCTTTGTAAAACAACTTGAAACTCTCGGTTTTTAATAAAAAAGAAATTCAGACATCTGACTATAGAGATCAGATGTCTGGTCTCCTATAGGCTCAAAGTTCAATAATTTACAAGCATTCAAACGTCTGGCTTGGGTTCCCAAGCATCTGATTGGCTAACACCGGCAATACTCAGCTTCTCTACTACATCTTCTTTTGCTCCCTTCCACCAATCGTCTTCACAACTCTTCCAATAAATATCTCTACACAACATCTTGAATCTGAAGCATGCATAGGCACAAAATTGAATCACATAATAAGAACATTCCACCTCAATTCAAAATATATAGGTCTCGTTGACAATCAACAAAATAATCATAAGGGTTGTTTGGTCTTGCTCCCCATGGCGCTCAAGCAACTAAAATTAAATTGATTAAGTTTAAGCAATGCTTAAACTTGTTCTTAGGAAGTGATTTAGTCATTATATCTGAAGGTTTATCCATAATACTCACTTTCACCAACTTGATCTTGCTTCGTTCTTCCCTAAGCATAAGGAAGACTCCTATGACATCATGTGCTTCGTTTGATAACTATAACCTTGATTATCTACAAGATGAATCACGCTCTGACTGTCTAAAAAAGCTCTACTATCTGCTGCACCATAGAAAGATCATCCAACTAAAGTAAATACAATCCCTTCTTAGTCGCTTCCAACAAAATCGAGCATATGCCTAGTGTAAAAGCATAGCCCGACATTGACTTTCATGCATATCTATCCCCAGCATAATCTAAATCACAGTAACATCTAAGAGAGATGTCATCATCTATTCCACCATATAACAACCAACCAAAGAAGTGCCATGAAGGTATCTGAGTATCCACTTCATTGCTTGCCCATGCTCGTTGCTCAGGTTAGACATATATCGACATACAATACCCACTTCATAGGCCCAATCTGGTCTCATGCACAGCATAGCATACATGAGACTACCAACAACACTAGAATAAGATACATCAGTCATATACCACTTGTCTTTATCCGATGAAGGAGATAATTCTTTCAACAACTTAAAATGAGAGGAGTGCCAACTGGTTTAGGTCTCTCGATATCAAATCGAGCGAGGACTTTCTCATTGTATTGCACCTATGTGAGTCTCAACCCTCTCTGCTTCCTATCTTTAATATCTCCATTCCCAAAATTCTTTGTGATTTTCCCAAATCCTTTATATTAAACTCTCTATTGAGCTCTGCTTTCAACTCTTTAATTTTGACCATACTTCAAGATGGAATCAATATGTCATCAACATATAACAAAAAATATCACATCTCCATCAGACCTCCTTAAATAGACACACTGGTCTTTGAAGCTTCTAGAGTAACATTGTGAAAGAATAAACTAATGAAATCTCTTATACCATAGTTTAGGGGATTTCTTCAGTCTATATAGAGATTAGTTAAGTTTACAAGCGTAATCTGGCCTGCAGCTATCAAAGAGCCACTTTGGCTGCTGTAAATAAATCTCTTCATTCAGATCATCATGCAAGAATGCAGTTTTAACATCTAGCTTCTCAAATTCCATATCATATTGAGCAACTAATGCCAAAATAATTTGAATGGATGTATGTCGTACAACTAGAGCAAAGATATCATGGTGCACTACCCCTTTCTTCTGAACATACCCATTTGCTACTAACCTTGCTTTGTATGTGAAATTGCCATTTCTGTCGTCTTTCACTCTATAAATCCACTTATATATTTCCCTCTTGTCGGTGGGAAGGGGCATCATATCCTAAGTATGATTTTTCAGCAAAGATTCAATCTCCTCTTCCATAGAAACTAACCCACAAGAACTGTCAACTGATGCAATGGCTTCTCTATAATATTTGGGCTCATTATGGATAACATTCAATACATATATTGCCATGTCATCGAAGTTAATGCCTTCGGTGCTCAATCCAACAAACTCATCAAGCCACCTTGGCTTCCTTTTATTTCTAATGTGCCTAGTCTCTGAATGAACTCCATCTTGAGTCTGATCCTCTGTACCAACTTTTGTACTATTCTCATCGACCATGGTGCCATCGAAAACACCATATGTATCTTTTTGGAAAGAATCTGAAGATGACTTGTCTTGTATTTTGTGTTATGAATCAGTCCACACATTATCATCGGATGAGGAAAGCTCCACCTTCAACATAGTCTTCTCATTAAAAGTCACATGCATGCTGATGATAATCTTCTTGCAAGTAGAACACTACTCCTATACCCCTTCCCTTCTCCTTTACAACCTAGAAAGATATACTTACGAGCTCTAGATTTTAGCTTTCCTCTGCTCTCATCTACGTAGCTGGGAATCCAAACACTATGAGAAATGAACAACTAACATGCTCCCATTTCCATACTTCTACAGGAATCTTCATATCTATGGCAGTAGAAGGGTTGCGGTTGATGATGAAAGCCTCCATAGATAAAGCTTCTGCTCAAAATCCCTTTTTCAACTTAGCAATCAATCTGAGGCAACGAGTTCTCTCCAATAATGTCTAATTCATTCTTTCAGCAACTCCATTAGACTTAGGGTCGATTGGTGTGGTGTAATGCCTCTTAATACCTTCGGACTCATAAATATTGATGAATTCTTACGATACAAATTCACCATCATTATTGGAATGGAGAATTTTCAATTTCTTCCCTGACTGCTTTAGATTTCCACTTTCAAAACCTAAAATAGGTTTCACTCTTACACTGTAGAAAGTATACCCAAATTTTACGAGAGAAATCGTCTATAAATGAAACAAAATACCTGGCTCTACCCAAGGATGGGCAAGGGAAGGCTCCACAAACATATGTATGAACATACTATAAAACAGCTTTCGCCTTATGTTCTCCAGTACTAAAAGAAATCTTTGACTGCTTCCCAAGAACACGCTCTTCACAAAAGCTAGGTTATGAATGGTGAATACCATTAATCAAACCCTGCTTTCTCAACTCATCCAAACTGCGTTCTTCAATATGATCTATCCGCAAATGCCACAATCTATAAGAATCTGAATCAACATAAGTAACAAAAGCTGATTCGCCAACTACAATAGTGCCCTTCAATAAATAAAGATTTCATGCCCTCATGCACCCTTCGTTATCTTCATTTTCTATCATTCAACTACAATCTTTAACCCAAGCCTGCTCAAAGCCTCAATAGAAATCAAGCTCCTTCTAAGGTCAGGTATATGTCTAAGATCAGTAATAGTATGAACAACACCAACAAACATTCTGACCTTCACACTACTAGCGCCAACCATATGGCAAGAAGCATAGTTGCCCATTAAAACACCTCCTCCATCATTCTCATGATATGTAGAGAAATAGTTCCTATAAGGTGTCATATGATAGGATGTGCCAGAATCAATGAGCTATAGTTGCTCTTTCCAAAAGAGCCAGAAGATGTAAGCACATCGGTATTACTCTCTATATCTGATTCTCTACTGTAGACGTTGAAGCTTGCTTTGGGCCTTTTATTCGTCCTTCGAACTTGAGACATTGAGCTACAAAGTGCCTCGGTTTCTAACAATAATGGCATGTCAATCGATAAGGCCCCCTAGAATGAGACCTTCACTTATGTCTACCTTCACCATTCTTTGACTTGCCTTGGCTTCTACCTCTCTGAACAGTTAAGCCTTTTGTATCACTATCTAAACTAGTGCTCGTCAATCTTTCTCTCAATACTTCATTATGAAGACCAGCCTTTACGTCAGACAGGCTAATCTTACTGCGATCATATATCTTAGAGTTAACAAAAGCAGTATACTCCTCAAGCAAGGAACATAAGAGGATTACTACCTGAGGCTTATTGGTAATATCACATCTGCTGCCTTTAGGTTCATAATCAAAGTGGTCAAAGCATCTGCTCCATAAGATCTACTCCATGCATCATCTTAAAGTAATAGAATTGTTGTTGAAGAATAATCCAATATGTGGGGGACCTGCCTTGATTTGCATCAGATACTGCATCCCATAATTTCTTCATCGTCTTCTTTTGAGAGAACTCCCTCAGAACATCATCTAGAAAGACTCAATTGGATAGTTGTAAGAGCTTCTTCTTCCATCTCTTCCAAAACATACTTCCCAACGTCCTTCAATTTATCAGGCCTAGAAATAATATTAAAAGTCTTCTCCTTTTTCAACATTGCCTCCATCTTCATCTTCCAAGTACCAAACCTCCATTTTCGTCAAAATGTGTAATATCATAATTGACACCAAATCGAGCAATAGATTTTCCAAAAGTCACCATTAATAACCAAATAGAATAATAACACTGGCTCTGATACCAAACTGTAGTGAAAAATGTAGGGAAAGATTCATCACCACTGAATAGAAGCAATTTAACCAAAATTTAGTATTGCCTAAGAATGCAAATTAAAAATCAAATATGATATCATACATGATCAAACAACAGAAAGAAATAGAGATATAGAAGATTTACCGTGGTTCGAATTTGTATCCTACATCCAGGGTGACCCGACAACCATTTTTATTCTAATCACCAAATTCGGAGAGATTACAGGCCTAATTAATAATTAGGAAGTTATAAGATGTGGAGATCTCTCTAATCAATCACTCAAATGAAGAATTACTATATGGAGTACTCAAAATAGAAAATCCTTAAATTGATTTAGCTTGGGTTTATATTAATTACGATTATTGAAATCTCATATGCAATGCTTGATTAAGAAGTTAATAGATAGATGCTCTAATCACCATGTACCATCGAATCACATCAAAAGAATCTACACCATCAATAAAGAAGAACCATGCACCAAAGTAACGAAACTGCCCTTCAAAATTCGACTTCAACGAAACCCACAAAGAACAAAGCTTCAGCGACTAAGACGTCTGAGTAAAGAGGTCGGACGTCTGAGTAAAGAGTAGCCACCTCTGTAAAACAACCTGAAACTCTCGGGTTTATCAAAAGCAGCAACTCAGACATCTAACTGGAGAGGTCAGACGTCTGATTTCTTAAAGGTTCAAAGTTCTGCAATCTACAAGCATTTGGACGTCTGGCTTGGGTTCTCATATGTCTGATTGCTTGACAATGGCAATACTCCGCTTCTCTACTCTATCTTCTTTTGCTTTCTTCCTTCAATCGACTTCACTACTCTTCCAGTACGAAGCTCTATACAACATCTTCAATCTGAAGCACTCATAGGTACATATTTGAATCGCACAATAACAATACTGCCATTGTCTACTAATAACATCGAAACAATGTAATCTCATTTTAAATATAAGTTATCACTTTTAAATTTGATTTTACTATTGCATCTCTATTTTGTTTCATCCTTAAAATTAGGTAATGTACCAGATAGTTTATTTAAAGGATTAACAACTTGATTTTATACAAAATTAATCGGCTTTCATACTTTATTATTGGTTGCATAAATGTGATTCTCTGCATACCTGGTTTGTTATCAAATACAAAATGATGTGTCCTTATCTTCTTCAACCGGCAGTATATATCATTTCAGTATATATTATGGCTATTATGGTAACGGTATTTACCATTACCATACCTTTACCAGTTAATCAGTTACCATTTTAAAATAAAGTCGATATACCAACATAATCGGTAAGGTAACGGTAAATTTACCATTTTTTACGGTAAACCATCGGTAATATTTTTTCAAAACCAGCGGTAATGGTAATTTACCAGTTCGTTCATAAAACATTGATATTCATGTAAGATGTTGTATTATGAACATTTATAAGCAAGAAAAATGTTCAATTTATTTCAGTAATTCAACTCAAATGATGATAAATACGCCCCTTTTCTATGTCCTTTATTAAATGGTCCAATGAGATATATAATGAATCAACATTCAGTGTAAAAATATACAAACTTATTATTTTTCTAGACAAACGGCAATTTACCATTAGCAGTGTAACAGTTACTAATTTATCAGTACACCAGTCATCGGTATATAAGTATACCAGTCAATCGGTAATGATAATGGTAAACAATTTTAGTTAACAGTAAAAACGATACGGTAACGGTATTTACAAAATGGTAACGGTAATCATTATCATAACAGCCTTCTATGTATCATTGCATATTACGTGGACAAAGGGAAACTAAGATAAACATGAACACTACTTTTTTTTGAGGATGCGGAGAAATTATATTTATAAGACACCAACACATGACATTGTTGTTAAATGTTTGATATTCACCAATATAATTGACGGAGAAATAACAATTAATATTACTGGGTTTTCTCATTTCCACTAATGAAATTAGGAAATGATGATGTTAAATTAACATCACAATAAAGAGTTATAGCAAAGTCGGATTTGTGATCAACATCCAATGAACATAACTTTAGTATTCTAGCATTAAGTTGGTAAGAAAAGAATAAGTGGGCATTCAGCACCAATGACAGCGAAAGCACTGAGGGAGCGTTTCACAAGCAACGACTTTCAACCTCAATAGCCGAACTAAAATCTGATACAGTTTTATTTGTCATTGTAATAGAATAATGGACACATGCTCATTCTAGATAATTGCTAAATAAATATACTTAAAAACACGTAGAAGGCAGTTGACCTAATGGGTTTTATATTATTACTGGGAGTTGCACATAGAAGATCTGATATTGGTCTAAAAGCTCTTTTCCCAATGCAAAATTGTTATTGTTTGTGTGGCATATGAAATCAAGATCTCGAGTCCATCACAAACTGGCTAATCTCTTTGAATCCCCCATTCTTCTACCAGAATCTATACAGAACCAAATCATCATATGAGTTTAGCTTGATTTTATAAAAAAAATCAATGCTTTGTTAATACATCGCCCCATGCCTAACAGAATGCATGGTATAAACACAGAATTATGTCCATGCCATTACAATCGAGGAAAATAATTTGACAAGTAATTGATATATTATATATCATTGGACAAAATTGCGCATAATGCAAAACAGTGACATTTTAATCTAAAACAAGGCAAAATAAAAGTTTATAGATACATCTAATACGCAGTTTGATTTTTCATCACTTTCTCACATAGCTTATTCTTAATCATGATCATAAGCACGTAATGCGGTAATTTTAATTAGCGATGCAAACTGGAAATACTATAAATTAGTACTACCGGTAGGAAAGACTACTTGAATTTGATTATATTGGTTAAGAAAGGTTGGGAGAAATTGTTGAATCAATTTATTTTTTATTTTTTATTCCTATACTTCATCAGAACATCTTAGTTTTATTTAACACCATATACTTCGTCCCAAAGGAACCTTGACATAATCAAAAGTCAATACTAGTTAGATTCTCATGATTTGTCTTGAAACATTTTAAAGTATAGGATGACAATAGATTTATATTAAACTATGTATAAGTAGACTTTGATCATTGAATAGAAATGGGCTGTAGGGACGTGGATCATCACTTACAAAAGATTAATTACATCATGGATGATGTCATATGGCTAGGAAATGCAACTACGTGCACCCAGGTTTAATGTAGTTTATTTATCAAGAACAATGAATGAGCTTACACATGTATTGGAACACATATCTTGTGGGTGGATCCTCCAGTCGCTCCACACCGT
Organism: Allium cepa; assembly: GCA_030765085.1. Classification (NCBI taxonomy): domain Eukaryota; kingdom Viridiplantae; phylum Streptophyta; class Magnoliopsida; order Asparagales; family Amaryllidaceae; genus Allium; species Allium cepa. The sequence continues at coordinate 649,505,372 of CM060941.1, read as the reverse complement.
CCAAGTTACTATTCAAGACACTGATAGCAAATTTAACAGCACATTTTAGAACATTTGCAGTAGAGGTAGAACCTAAGCAATAGAGGTAGGATACGAGTACTATTGCCATTTTCTTACTCTCGGTTTCCTAAATTCAGCTACTCGGTGCATGCACTTTGTTCAAGATTCAAAAACTAGGGTACGCTAACCGAGTTTCGTGATTCTAACCAACGGCTCGCTCAGATGGACTTAAAAACCGTTTTTTTTTTTCAAAAGCCAAAATCAATTCATTTTAACCTTCAGAAAGCTCGATAACATTACAAGAAAAAACTGATATAGTGATGCAGATTTTGTGTAAGAAAAATCCATAACTGACTCGTGATGGATCCATCGCAAATATGTGATGTTTATTTTATATTAGTTTTATATTAACAAGTCATTGCCCGCTACAAAAAATCTGCGACGTAACAAAAATCCATCACAAAACCGTGACAAAGCAGTTATGTATCTATCACCGAAATTTGAAACATAGCTAAATTTTATGCTAAAATTATGAAAAATGACGCCAAATTGTATTTGTCACTTAAAGTGGTCAATCCGTCACAAATCAATTACGTATTTGTCGGGAATACTTAAAATTTATGACAAGTAAGATCATTATAATTCAATACCCGATCCGCCACAAATCTATAACAATTAAAAATAAATTATAAAACTCCATCTTAAATACATAGCTAATTATAATTTTTAGTTGCAATTTTTGAAAGAAATTATGTCCAATTTTTATATAACTAAATTTAAATTATAAATACCAATTTGTAACATAAATTAAATAGATATATCATATCTCATAATTTTCATTAGAATAGTAAATTCTAAAAAACAATTTGATTCTGAAATTCGCAACAAATTAAACTGTATTATTTTGTAAATAATTTTTTAAAGGAACTGTCTATCGTGTTAATTTAAAAAATACAATTTAAATGAATGCTCTATTTATTAAACAGATCTCTTTTATAGGAAACATAATAATGATTTAACAACCACCTATAATTAATTGCATCCCCACGAATTTCTTCGCTTTCCCTTTTTACTTTCCCTCCATAAGTTAACGTTCCCTCCTTATCATTTCGTTTCCTCCAAAATCAACTGATGCCCTAGCCTACTTAAATCGATCGCTCCACTTCACTCCTAGTTGATCTCCGCCCGTAGCCTTGCCTCGCCGTATCGCCTCTCGCTTTGCCGCGTCGCTCCTCGCTCCACCGCAATCCATATGTCGATCATGTGTGTTCTGCTCTGGCGCATCACTTCTTCCCCTCGCAACCCTCCTCGTCGCATCACTCCACATCAGTTCTCCTTCGCCGTGCCTATCTCGATTCCAACATTGCGTACGTGAACGACATAGATGCATGGACGAACAAGTTTGAAAGTTGCATTTTTTAAAAGGAAAAAAATGCTGTGAATGTTTATTTATTGTAACATCCTAGAAATTTGATCATTTTGGTTTTTGAATACTTAATTAATTGTAAATATTTAAGTAATTGAAGTTTGGAATTCAATAACTTATATTCAAATATAGAGAGTACTTAAATATTTTAAACTGTGAATGAAATATTAATTAAATGGATTTAATAATTTTATTTAACTCCAATTAATTAATAAATAATATTGGTGAACTCACTTTTGTAACTTATTTACAAAAATAAATAGATTGGATAAATATCGATAATTGGATCGAAAATATAAAACGATGTCTTAGTGTGTGAAAATAACAGTCTGAGGCACTATCTCGAATTTTAATGAAATTAGTGTATTGCGTTGGAATAATGAATTGTTGTACGTCGATGAATATCATGACGAACGGGCGTACTTTGTGGTCGTGTGAGCTCGAAACGCATAATGATTAATTTTGGAGAATTAACATAATATAAATATATTTTAAAAAGCTAAATTCTGTATATGATGGAATTAGGTCCCGAAATTAGTCTAATTGAGTTTGAACTAAAGTATTTAACTGGGAACGCCAGTGAGCACGCCTCGATAGGAGTTCGAAAATTTTAGGCATGAATAATGTCGGTTAGTTTCCTATATAAGGACCCTCACTTTTCTTAATGGCCCTAGACTCAAACCATAGGATAGCCAAATATAAAGGTCATGGTTGAATGGAGAGCTATACATCGTTTTAGGCGATAGGGTCAACTGCAGAAATGTTCGAGATGGTTAGATAAAGACATTGGTCAAAATCAGGCACTGAACGCGACAACTAGGGTAGGACTTTCTAGCGACGACGCTGAGTTCTAGGCGGCAGCCCTAAAGGGAAACGGTCGAGGTTGGCGAGGGCTTCGTGCTGGAGGAGTAGCTATAATTGGTTACCGGAGGCAGTAGGAAATTATGGTTGAACAATGAACAATTTTAGGGTTCATGCTCTTCAACGGTGGCGAGTTGAGGGGTGTGGCTGGTGGCGTTAGTCGTGGTTGAGGAAGGGCTTCTATCGGTGATGATGCGACGGTGGCTGGAGGTGTGTGACGGCGGCAGCCAGCAAATGCAAGTCGCGATGTATGGATCGTGGGAGGCGGCCTAGGTTGTTTTAGTGCATGATTAGGGTTAAGCTAGTTAGGCGATTAGCGAATTAATGATGTAATTAATATTAATTATATTGTTTGATTCCTATATCTTATTAAACTCGTATCTATTTCATACGAGGTCGGATTTGGATGCGATTAGTTGTGTTGCACTCATGGAATCATTAGCTACTCAATTGAATTTCATTGGTTGAATTAAGACCTTTTAAAATTTTATGCTAAAAAACGCTTCAGCGATAACTGGAATTTTGGTGAGTTAACTCAACTCTAAATAAACTATATAATATCTATAATGCTATAGATTATTATTGTCTGCTTAGATGTTATTATATTGTTGTTTGATTGATTGTTTGGTTAGATTCCTGTTTTGGAAACAGGTGACATATTAACTAAATTGCAGTGAACCCATATGACTTTATATATTATCTATAACCATTGTTTTGCAAGGATTCTATAGAGAGACCCTAAGTGGTTTCTCGCCAATGTAAAATTGTTTACATCCTTATGCTACTTATATTGATATTTGGTAGACAATAATCATGATTTTTATTTGAATTGTTTAATTGTCGTTATTGTGATTTTCGTTATACCGTCACTTATTAAATAGCATCCCCTAAACTTTTGTGTGAATTGTCTTGAGCTTGTATTTTCATAGAATAGATGTTTAAAGTTCATTAATTATTTTGATTATGAAATTTAGATTAATTGATCATTTTAAATAATGATATTTACATTTTGATTAATCATTTTGATTAATGAGATTTTGATTTAATCAATCATTTTAATTAATGATAATTGATATAATTAATCATTTAAGTTAATGATATTTGAGTTTATTCATAATTTTGATTAATGATTTTTTGAATTTATTAAATCATTTTAATGAACGGTATTTAAATCTAATTAATCATTTTAATTGATGATATCTGAACTTAGTTAATCATTTAAATTAATGATATTTAGATTTAATTAATAATTTTAATTAATGATGTTGAATTTAATTAATCCATTTAAATATGATATTTTGATTTAATTAATAATTCTAATTAATGGTGTTTTAAAAGCTAATCAATTGATTTAATAAAAGAGTTTATAATAAATTAATTTATTTAATAAAAGTGTTTAAAAGTTATTGGCTGATTTAGTGTTTCAAAGTTAATGAACTAATTTAACAAAGGAGTTCTAAAGATAATTGATTGATTTATTAAAAAAGATTATAAATGTGATTAATTATCTTTCGAGATGATTGATGTTGTTTTAAAATTTACAAATGATTTTATATTTTGATTTATTTACATTTAGGAAAATTAATGTGGTTTTAAAGTTATGATAGGATTTTATAAATTATCCTTCAAGGCATTAATATTTGATTTAAAATTTTATTGTGTAATATTTTAATGGCATTTGTTTTGACCCTTGTTTTAATACATTAGTATTATAATTTTCCATTTTAAAAGAATATTTTAAAGAGTATTTTTAAAATGTTTTACATTATTTGAAATGTGAAAATCAAGCCCAAATGTAAATCAAATGATTTAAAAGTTTGATTCTTTATTGATAGTAAGTGTATACAATTTAACTCCCATACACAAATCACTTTGTTATTCCCAATATTTGATTTACCAACAATAGATTTTGATTATGCTATCTTCTTTGTATTACGAACTCTAAGAGATGTGTTGCTCATTTGAGTTTTGTTATCCTTTATCGGAAATGACTAAACCCAAAGAGCGAGTGGGGGCCAAGATATGTGGGGTTGCTACCATTAAGGTATTTTCACATCCACTTTAGATTGAATTCGGTTGTGCGCATTGAGATATGAAGTACTTGGATTCTTGGTAACACTTGGCGGAGTCCGGCTTAGAGATTTTCGAGAGTCATCAGAGTTCTCAAGTATATTTCTAAAGGTATACTTTCGGTAAGGGAGGTGCACCCTCCTAGTCATTAATGGAGAAACTCTCTTTTCTTGTTTAATTCAAATCTTTGAATTATTCCCTAATTGCATTGAGAACCGTCTTATGCTCCTCACAATGTTTAATTATTTGTGTCTACTCTTTCAAGCTTGGACTTTTCTCTTGTTTTTCCATTCTTTCAAGTCTGGATTTTTATATTATTTTTACCCATTCCTTCAGTATGAGATTTGTTCGTACTATTACACGTCCTTTATATTTGGATTTGTTTTTTGTTGTTTATTTCGACCTTTTCCTATATGGATGTTGTTCTTGTGAGGTATAAACTCATTCCACGTTTAGCGGTGTGGTCTCATATTATTTTAGTTTTCTCACGCTGGTTTTGTAGATTGATCTGGGAGTTATTTTATGATAATGCTCAGGTCCGACCAAGTATTTTTCCAGGTTGGCTTTGGTGACATGGAGTTCTTGGAGAAGAGTTGCATGTTTACCTATCGTAGTATTTTATTTTTCACTATATCATATGGTATTCCTATCAGTAATTGCAAGGTCGGGATTTTATAACCGACTAGTTGATATGGTTCGTTCTAACTCTGATATACTCTATATTTTTGGAATGGTAGTTTATACAGTCTTTGTTATATTGTATGTTGTTGTTTTCGCTATAGGATTCTATTTTCCATGTTCTCTGTTCTTATTTTTAGTTTACCCTAACAATCCGCCTTTTCAGCGATTGGATGTTCGACATCTGAACATCATGGATTTATTCAGTGTCGACTTTCGATGGTCGAGAAGGCAGGTTGTTACAACTTGGTAGAGCTGAAGGTGAAGTGAGGACTTTGGCTTTGGTAGGGTATGAATCATTAGAGATAGGGCAGTGACACTTAGAATGAGTTTTAGAGTATTATATACATGAGAGCATATTTGTTAATGTTGTAAAAACATATTGCATTAATTGGTCTATCGAGTTATTTATGAACTCTTATCGAGACGTGGGACGCTACGGTATCGATAAGGATTTCTAAACACTTGAACAAGGCAAACAGACATGATATTGGCTGTTGAAAATTGGTAAATGAAATACTTTATGTTGGTTTATAATTTTATATATATGAAAGAATAATTTTCAAAATTTATATTTTTATAGAACGTGTTTGTTTATTTGAATGTGATAATATTTAATTATTTATCACTGTTGTTTGATCAGTCATGCTCGATTAAATTAGGACTGTTGATTTTCATTTATTGATTGTTGATTATTTGAGCTCAGGTTATTTTTAAGCATTTATTATTTTTTGTTATCTCATCTTTTAGCAAGACTGTGACACCAAAAGATTGAACAAAAACCAAAGGACAGTCCATCCCAAAGATCGAATAAATGCAGGTTTGCTATGGATATCGATGAATTTTGTCCGAGTCCGGATCTAACTACAATTGACGTGACATGACAAGCAAAGCTATGAAAGCCAGCATTCCAAATTTCGAGTCAATTCGAGTCTGTATGCTCAAGATATGATCGATGCAAACTAAGGAAATCGATTCGTTCGAATCCATCCCATCGCTCTCTTCGCACCGGTTTTGCTTTCACTAATCAGACCCTGCACTCTTCGTATCCACCAACTGCAAGGTCTTGTTCGCATCCATCAGTTGAGCACTAGTTCATATCCATCAATATACGTTGCTTCGTATCGAGCAAATGAGCTCCGGTTCGTATCCATCGAATTTGCCCACCAACAAGCAATGTTTCGTATCAATCCCCAACTTATCGTATTTTGTATCGATCGGCCCTAGCTTAAATCGTATCGATCACATAGCTTATCGATACGAAGAATACTATTAATACAATCTACGTGAAGCATGATGTGCAAGGCAATCAATACGAAGCGCTTTTGAATCATCGATATGAACAGGGCGGTGATCATCGATACGAACAAGGCCAAGATCAATCGGTAAGAATAGAGCATATGGTCGATACGGAGAAGACAACGGTGATCGATACGAACAAGACAAAAACCTTGGAATGACTAGGTAAACTAGGCATAGAAAGTGGATCGATCCGAAGAGTGAGTGCCACGTCAACTAGCAGGCACGTGCTTGATCGATTCGGACACGAAGTGCATCGACATGCACTCTAAATAGCCAACCGAAGAACGCTAGTTTGCATTGATCATAACTTAAGATCCACAAGTCCAAATGCTATGAAATTTTCACAGGAGCTTACGCACGACCTATGGAATGTTCATGCCAAATTTCAGCTCGATTGGATCGAATCCTGATCGATACAAAATTTGTTCTATCAATCACGGATCGAGTCGAAATCGCCTAGGATCGATCGCGTGGGCCCACTCATGTGCTAGAAGAGGTCTCCTGAGATCTGAGTGAGATATTTTCCTCCTACGCATATAAATGGAGCCCTAGGGCCTATAGTAAAAGGGACTTTATTCTCTTCTATGTCCAGACTCTGCCGGATTCATCATTGTGCTCGGATTCTGCTATTGTACTCAGTTGTAGCTCGTTGTAATCAGCAAGGATACATCAATAAAATCATCAAATTCAAAGTGAACGTAGGCCGGATTGCCGAACCACTATAAACTATGTGTTCTTTACTGTTTTCTTCTTAACCATCTGAGTGTTCTTAATTTTTAATTCTCTACATACTTATTATCTGTGAGCTGTAATTGTAAACAGGTGTTTTCATCGACAATTATAAACGAACCCCCTATGGATTAAGTTTAATAAACTATAAGATGTTCGATTATAATGTTGGGTTAAAAGTGAACTTTTAATGAAATTTGTTTAAAATAATCTAAATGGTAAGATAAGACATTTGGAGAATAAATATTTGGGAAAATTTTATTATAATAAAGGATGATTATTATAATATGAGATGATTTTGTATAAAGGTAATTTTGTATAAATTTTATTTTTAAAATGCGTTTTAAAAAAGGATTTTTTTACTTAAAAGCCCAAGTTGTTTGAAATAATTTCGAAGGTTTTTAGGAAAAAAATATATAGGAGTACTACTTGGAAGTATTTATAATTGTAAATGTTTTGAATGAGAAATTTTAAGTGGAATGCATTTTTCTTTAGGGTAATTCGGAGGAAATCGTCTCAACTAGTTTTGTGGTAATCTGAATAATCTTCTAGGTGACGATCGGATGATTGCTTAGGCGAATGTTGTGGGGCACTTAGTAAATTATTCTATTTATCATTGTGCGATCGGAATGAGTTCAAATCCGGACAAACTAAAGTGAGTTCTATAAATAAATTATTTAAGTTATTTCATGTAGAAATATTTATTGAATGTTTTCAAATAGGAGATTTGAAATAATAACTAGGTATTTATTTATTAAGTTCCCTTAAAATGGATTGATTTCAATATAAAAAATGGTTTGATAAAAGGATGATTTGATAAATGAAAATTAAAACTCTTAGATAAAAAAGAGGTATTTAGACTGAAAATTTTAAAACGGATTAAATTAGATTGGGAGGTTTTAATAGATATTGTTATATTAAAACCATAGCTTTTTTTAAAACATTTAAGTAGTGTAAACTATTTTTTATTTTTTTAGGCCAGCCCATAGACATCTTTGATGGCAACACTCTAAGTTAAAGAGGTCGAAAGGTTGACTCATTTTTAAAAGACCCATATTTTGATTAGGTCTCCATCTAAAATTTGAAAAGTAAAATCAAATTAGTGTTTCGTACGTACTCTTAGGATATAGAATAGTATTATACAATTAGATGGTGGAGTAAGTTTTTCATTGTTGTAAAGAAACAACTTTATAAATATTTATAAACTTAGGTGAAAATTTATCAAATAGTTCATAAACAATTTCAGTGTTGAATGAAATACTAAATAGAAATATAAGTGATTTAAAAAAATTGTTAGTTAAGAAACCAATAATTCTAGAAAGTGCCTTTCAATTTTATCCTATAAAACTTAGATAATATTTTAAGTAATAATCAAAGGATGATCAGCAAAACAGTGCGCTTCGGAAATTATCTATATTCTTGGACAATCAAGAAAGTTTTGAACCTAAGATAATATTTGTTTCTTGGCCACTAAATATTTTAAATAATGTTAAGTGTTAGTTTATTCCTATATGGAATTTTATTTGATTGGATTTGCATGATTGCTTGTGTGATTTATATACCATAGTTTATAAATTTTGAATTTATAAATAAAGGTTTTTGGATTCTTATTTATAAAGACTTAAATCCCAGTGATTTTGAAAAGAGTTTTGGAAAAGTATTTTTGGAATGATTATGAAAAGAAATAATAATAACAGTATGATTTAAAGTATTTGAGAAATATTATTATTTCAATAAGACTTTGGGATTAGTTCCAATAAACATTTGCAGAGCATTTTACAAATATTTTATTTATTGCAGCGAATGACTAAAACCAAAGGCGACTGGGGGTTTCTCCATTTTAGGACTCGCCAGATATATTTGTTTACTCTATTATGCTTAGGAGGTACTAGAATACCACTGGAGTCTCCATATTTTGGTTTAGAGTTATACCACGCTCGAAAAGAGGGGGTGCACCATCCTAGTCATTGTTGGAAATAGTTTTGATATATGCTCTTTGGAAAGAGTTTTGAAAAAATAATTTTAATAGGAAAACCCGGACATTTAGTTCTAAATTTATCTCTTGAAAACATTGGATGGGTAGTTTTGATTTTAGAGTATTCTTTGTATTTTGTCGCATATGGTTGCTCTATTGTTTTTTTTTTTTTGCAAGTGATTTTGTTCATTGGAATTGCATGTAGATTTATATCATGCCAGTTCTTGCATGTAGAGTTGCCTCATTATTATCAGTTGCATCATACTGTCTTGTTGCCTATGAATGTTATATTATTTATGCTGTTTAAGCTTATGATAGAAATAGCTAGTGTATTTCTCTTTTGTCAGTCTGACTCTCTTTTCGATTATGTAAGTACAGGTGTGCAGGAAATTTCTACTTGATTTTTTGCATACCTGCATTTGCATCGAGATAATAAGTTGCTTGCAAAATATAAATAAAATGCATAGGAGGTATGTGGTAGATCTAGAAATTTGGTATTTTGGTTGGTTGGTGATTTTATGCTCCAGATATAGGAGGCTGTTTGGCTTTTCTTTTCTTATGATTGGTTTGGGCACATTGTGGCAATTTGTAGTTTTTTTCGATCATGCCGCGCAAAGGAGGTGCTGTCGAAATTTTCCATAATATTAGGAATTAATTAAGTAATAACTTGATAACTCATTTTAAATGATAAGTTTTTAAACCTTAAGGATTTTGGTGGCATTTTCTTCCTTGGGAATTTCAAAGACAAAATTCTATTAAAGGAGGCGAGGAAAATGTAACATCCTAGAAATTTGATCATTCTGATTTTTGAAAATTTTTGTAACTATAAATATTTAAATAATTAGATGTCATTCAAAAACTTATATTCAAATATAGAGATTATTTAAACATTTGAATTTGTGAATGAAATGTTTATTAAATGAATTTAATAATTTTATTCGACTAATTAATAAATAATATTGGTGAACTCATTTTGTAAATTTATTTACAAAAATAAATAGATCGGATAAATATCAATAATTGGATCGAAAATATAAAACGATGTCTTAATGTGTGAAAATAACATTCTGGGGCTTTATCTTGGATTTTGGCGAAACTAAAGCCTATAGATCTGGAATATTGAATTGGTGTATGCTGATGAGTTGCCGATGATTTTCGTGATGATCAGACGTACTGTGTGATCGTGTGAGCTTAGAACATATAACGATAAATTTTAGAGAATTAAAATAATATAATCAGATTTTAAAATGCTAACTTCTGTATATGACGGAATTAGATCTCGAAACTAGTCCCAATGAGTTTGGAATAGGGGTATTTAGTTAGAAACGCCAGCGAGCACACCTCGATTAGAGGTTGGAAAGTTTGGGAGTGAATAGTGTCAGCTAATTGCTTATATAAGGACCCTCACTTTTCTCAATGTCCCTAAACTATAATCCTAGGATAGCCAAATCTAATGGCCATGGTTGATCGGAGAGCTAAAGGCCATTTTAGGTGATGGGGTCAACTGCAAAAATGTTATGGGTGGTGAGATGAAGACTTAATCGATTGGATCGTCGTAGGGTGGCCGGAGATGACTGGAATCAGGCGATTAACGAGCAGCTAGGATAGTACTTTCTGCCGACAATGTTGAGTTCTAGGTGGCGGCCCTAAAGGAAAAAGATCGAGTTTGGTGAGGGCTTCGCGCTGGAGAAGTTTGGCGACAGTTGGTCATTGGGTGTGATGGGAAATCATGGTTGAATGGCAAACGTTTTTAGGGTTCGTGCTCTTCAACGGCAGCGAGTTTAGCGGTGTGGCTGGCGACGTGAGTCATGGCTGAGGCAGGGCTTCCATCGATGGTGATGTGGCGGTGGCTTCAGGTGCATGACGGCGGCAGGGAGCAAATATAAGTTATGGTGTAGGGTTCTAGGAAGGTAGCCTAGGTTGTATTAGCGCGTGATTAGGATTACGCTAATTAGGTAATTAAGGAATTTGTAACGACCTGGATTTTTAGCCATCAGATATTGGGAAATTAACTGACTTTTATTATTGGAATATTAATTTTTATTAGTCAATAAATAAATTTTCTAGTGTTTAAAATATCTGAACCTATATATTGATTGAAAACTATGTTTAATTTTAAACCATAAATTCCTGGATATGATAAATTATATATATATATATAAACAAACTCCACCGTTAAAAATTTAAGATGGAATATCTATAAAAATATATGTGTGTATATGTAAATATATACAAGATTTATGATGTTTAAATATATATATATAAGTCTATATATATATATATATTTGGTCATAAAAAAATAAGGTATATGAACCTTATGCTACAAAGGCTAAAAAAATAAAATATATATATGTATAGTTATATATGTTATAAAAGTAATATATATATATATATATATATATATAAAGATGTAAGATAGGAAGTAAAATAAATATGTACATTATATAGATATGCATGCATGTGTGTTTGTGTGTGTACGCGCGTGCGCATGTATTTTTGGCAAAATATGTGTGTGTGAATAAATTTGAAAACAATTGCATATGTGAATATATGTAAAACATGTGTGTATTTAAATGTATGTGAATATATATGGTAACGTAGTATAAATGTATACATAACTATATATATATATATATATATATATATATATATGCATATGCATATAAATATTTATATATAAGGGGACATCATCATGGCAAAGCATCGTTTCAAGCAACCAAACATTAAATCAAGTCATATAAAATCAAATCAATTCATAATAAATTAAATCAGGACAAAATAAAATAAAATTGAAAAATAAAATCAATAAAGTGGAACGCCTGTACAAAAGCCACCATATTACTTGCCTTATACACTTCCATCCTCTCTCTATATATATACAGGCCGAGCCTGTTCTTGTTTATACTTGTCCATGTTCATATAAAAAAAATAAGAGAAAGTTCTGCCACTAAAGAAAAAAACCAAGTTAGAGTCAAAAGTTTGAAGCAGGAAATTGAAAATAAGTAGCAGCAGTGTCTCATCTTTCAAAGAACTATGAGTAAAAGTCAAACATTTTGCTTGTTGAAAATTTTGTATGTATCTTTATGCTTGTAAACTTTGATGAACCCTTGAAGTATGTCAAGTATTCATGTGTTATTAGATTTCTTTGACTAGTGTATATGTGTTTAGTCATGGTAATATACCCTGTAACTCAAGAGACATGATATCACCCCTCTATTGCTTAAAAAATTAAGATCCAACAACTTTAAAGATCATTGTCTCATTTCATATTTGGTTTTAAGTCCCGATTGCAAAACAAAAGTTGGTTGTTTTTTATCATTTAACACTTTAAAATTTATTTCATTAAATTCTATTAAGAATAGAGAGAGGAAATCAAGTTTTACTGTAAGTAATCAAAATAGCCGAGAATCAACTATCGTAATTTCACAAACAAACCATACAGTGATGATCATTGGTGAAAATGGCAATTTTTAAGATTAGTATGGTGATTTCTAGTGCGGTGTGGAGTGAAAAATGTTGGGATGAATGGAATTGGGCGAACTTTAGAATTTCGGCCATCTAATTGATTTCATGGGTGGTCGTTGGACATGGAGGATGGGTAGGCGTTGGGGAACCCGTGAAAAAAGGTGTGATGGGTTTTCGTTGGGTGTGGATGCCCGACGTGGTGTTTATATGGTTTTAAGTTGGTCTTGGTGGAGGAGTTCGGTCTCGAGGAATGGCGACGTGGAGAGGTGGAGGTGGACATGCGGTCCAGTGCGAATAGATAGAATAGGACGCAGCGTCGCCCTGGGTGAAGTTTGGTGGCTGCTAATGGGACATAATGGCGTGGCAAAGGATTTAAGCTGGTTGATTTGGTTGTAGGGTCTCAATGGAAGGTTTGACTATCGCACTAATCTCGATCATGGGCTTTTGTGTGAGTGAACGTGTTTGGGAGGTCGAGAGTGATGTGTGTAGGTGGCCGACGACCAAGGAGGGCTATTGAAGGTCGTGTGCACGTGCACCATTTCGTGCACACCGGTGGATTTGAAGGAAACGGAAAAGAGGAAGGAGGGGAAAGAAAACCTGGAAAGGGGAAGAAGTGGAGGTAGGCCGCTTTTGTAATTGTTTGGGCCAAAAAAAGGGAAGGGAAGAAGAAAATTTAACAAAATGTTATTTTTAAAATCAATTAAACTTTTAAAACCTTATCCTCGTTCCTTCTAAATTCAAATCAACTTGAAATCCTTGCATTATGATTTCGTCACGAAGTAAATTGAAGCCTAGTTGATTATTTTGTAAATTTTAGGCAAAATGTGAAAATTAAATTGATTTAATAATTAAAGTTAATGAATAGTTAAACTCTAAATTGATAAAACCATAAGTTAATTAATAAAGTTAGTATTAGATGGAATGTTAATTTTAATTAGAATTTATAATAAATGGTTTTTATAATTGATTTAAATTATATGTAATTTAGGTTAGAAATATAATTAGATTCAGTTACTTTAAATTAATTTAATCCTGATTTGTGAATTTTTTTAAGTATTAATTATTAATCGGTACAAAATGATTTGTGCTTGGTTTATTGCTCTTGAAAATTTATTAAAATTGTTCTGTGTCTATGACATGAAACAGCCAAACAAATTGAATAAAACTATGACACGTTTGTTGAACATACGTAGTAAATTCCCACATGTGAATATTGACACTCTGAATACAAATTGTTCATTTTAAAAAAATTAGAATTTTAAAATTTCTCATTTTCAGTTCGAAGAAACCGGGATCAGATATCTGCATTCTCCGTAAACACTTTGATCCAATAACCACCACGAACCTTTACGGTTTGGATTATATAGTCTAATATGCTGGAATTTAATTAATTTGACAAATTCGGTTAGTTTAATAAGTATTTGTATTTATACACTAATATAATATCGATGGATTTCTGTAAAAGTGATTTGGTTATAATAAGATTAAAAAAAACTCGTCGTGTTTGCACGAGTTACCTTGGTTTTCAAAGAATTTGATAACTTAAGTGTTTCAAATTAAGTGTGTTTACTCTTGCTGGTTTCCAGCCTGACTCGGGTGTTACTCTATTGTAATGCTCGGGTCAAATCGAGTATTACAGTTTTCAAGTTAGGACATTTTGGTGCTCAGGAGACAAGCTGGATGGCAGAAATGTATCGCATGTATTTGACAATATTCCGCTGTGTATTGTATGCAGTATATTCAGCATTTAGTGACAAGTTATTACAACTATCGAGATATATGTGTTGATGATGTACAGTGATAACCTGTATGTATATTAACTGATACAGATTCTTTTGTATAAATGCCATTATTGTATATTATATTTTGTTCTGCTGCGAATATGAGATTCTGTGTTGTTTCTGTTTTCTTTTCTATCTCTCCGTCTTCTTAAACCCCAACAACCTGGCATTACCGGCACTTGATTGCTCGTCACTCTATATAGTGAACGTATTAGTGCCAATTTTCGAGGGTCAAAAAACATCCAGTCGTTATACGTGGTATCAGAGCTGAAGGTTAAGGAGAACCATGGCTTTGGTGGGGATTACTCATTAGACATAGGGTCAGTAGTACCCTACAATGAGTTGAGTGTATATATACGAGGGCTTACTTGTTTTTTCCTTATATGATGATTTTAAAAACTATTTTCAAATAATTTTTATATAAGATTATATTTTGATATATAAAGAAATGATTTTTCTAAATTATAGTATATTAAGATGATTGGATGTTGTCATTATTATAATCAAATAAGATTATAAAATTTGAGTGGTAATATATATAACCAAATAGAGATTTGGGTAAGAATGAACTATAGAAATGGGTTGAGCTAAAATAGACATAAAACTAGAATTTAAATCTCAAAAAATTAGAAAGAGTTTTTTAAAATGTTTTGAAAAAAAAGTTTGCCCTGATTAAGATTTTTGGGAAATTATTATGGAATATTTGGTATGTTTGGTTTCTTCATATGATGATATTGATTATTGTCATAAATTGGATGTTGTGTCTTAATAAAGGAGGTTTATTACAGAATAAACAATGGTGAAATAGTGTGAACTATTTTAAGGAAGTGAAACTATATAAGCATAAATTATAAATATGACTTATAAATTAAAATGAATTTAAATTGGGAAATTTCGAATCTAAGTCCCGAAATTTTGAAATGTGTTTCAAAGTGTCTGAGGAAATAATAAGTAATATTATTAGAATATTTTAGATATAGAAATTTTACGCTTACAGAAGTTGTTTGAACGAATTTGTTTTGGATAAAAACAAAGGATGGTTTAGAATTTAAAGTGTGATTTGGTACGAAAATAGGACGTGTGTGTGTGTATGATTTCAAAGTGGGTTGGGAATAAATAACTGGGTGTTTGAATTCTGGAATCCCCCTTGAAATGAGAAGTATAACCTAAAGAAAAGTAAGTTTTTTGAACTTATATGTGGGAAGTGATTTTAATAAGAAATTTAAATTTGGAATGTAAAATTTAAATTGAGTATGGTCAAATGGATTAAATGAATTGAAAATTAACTCAAGCCAAGCTAAATTATTTTTGAACTTATAACCTGGAATTAAAAATTTCAGGGTGAAATAAAAATTTAACTTATGGAAGTTAAATATAAATTGTAAAAGAACATATGAATTTGATAAGAGGTGCAAAAGGAGTTATGTATGTGTAAATGATTTCAAACGATTTTGAAATAAAATGGGTTTTGAATTCTGGAAATTTAAAATGAATTAGATTATCAAATTAGTGGATTAAATTATAAAAATAATCAAGAACAAATGAAAGAATATTTCTATATAAGAATAAAGTTGAAATTCGACTAATCAAGGTTTTAATTATAGCTTAGGAAGTCCTACTAGAATCTAGTTCAAGTTGTAAGAGATGGCAAAAGGAGAAGAATGGAAGGCAAGGCGTAGGGAGCGGAGAGCAGCTGCACATAAGGCACGGAAAGAAGCAATAATGGAACATGAGAAACGGGTTAGGAAAAGGGCTGGACCAAGTCCTTATGATAGTGTCATATGCTATAGATGTCACAATAAAGGGCATTACGCAGCTAAGTGCAGTAAACCAAGAAAGGAAAAGAATGAAGAAGTCAAACGGTTTCGCCCTGAGATTTTATGCTTTAAGTGTCAAAATAAAGGACATTTTCTAAACTATTTCCCTAAAGTGAGGAAGATGAAACGTAAACCCATGGTACCAGTCGACGGATCAACCATTTACTATCATTGTAAAATGACAGGGCACATCGCTAGGGATTGCCCCAAGAGACGAAAGAAAGAGAAAGTTGTGGAACGCACCGCGGGAGGTGTGAAAATTATCAAGGAAAATGGGAGTATAAAATTCTTTTGTGGCAAATCCAATAAGTAGGGACACCCTATTACGGATTGCATGGACGGATTTGGCATGTTGGTAGGAAGTCCTTAGGGAAGTTTTTATAAAGGATGTCAGGGCTCTATTCTTTTCTAAACCCCTAGGTAGTTGTTAAGGCGTCTAGATTTATGACCTTTTGTAAGGCTTTTTCATGGATAAAGGGATGTAGTGTTTGAACTCACTAGTGTTGTAGTCTATCGATGTTGTGAAATATTTTGTAGAAATACAATCTAATATAAAATCACTTTTTATATTGATTCGAACGAAAATTTACAATTATTTAATTACAAATGTGGAATTTGAAATTGATTTGAATTGGAGATTGGGAATTGAATCAGTTTGACCTTGAAACTATTTTCAAATAAATTATTTTGATATAAACTGTTTAAAATCTATCTTTTCAAATATTCAAATTATTTGGATTTTCCAAGCTATTTTACTATACAAACCATTTTTAGAACTCAAACTACCTTATATTAACTACTTAACTATTTTAAAAATATTCAAGCTATTTTCTAAATTCAAACTAGTTAGAGTGAGCATTATTTATATTTGAATCATGGATTTAAATATGAATTGGGATAATTGAAGTCATAACACAAACGGAAACCTGAAGCGATTTTGAATTGGAACCAAAATCGAGGTTTTAAGGTAAAAATGCTTTTCAAGTGAAATGGTATATTTTTAGTAAATATGATGATTTTAGAACGAAGATTTCATAATCCTATAACTGAAACTTACTCTACAAGAGGTAAGAATTGAGACAAATAACTTTGAAAAGGTAATCAAACTTGAAAATTTGATTTGGCATTAATGAGAATATAAACGTTAGTTATACATTCAAATTCCCTTTTCGAATTTATAACTAGGAAGAAATGATTTTGAAAATATATTACTAAAATAGAGTTTATAAAGTATTAGATGGACTCATAAAATTATTAATCTTAAAGTTATTCAGATGGAAAGGAATGATTTTATATGTATATGACAATGAACTGAACTAGTTTTGGAACCCACTGATTTTTAAAGACTTTTGATTTTGGCAAATAGTCAGTTTTGGGAAAATTGGGTAAACCAAAATTGAAAATTTTCGATTTTGAAGATATTGATTTTGTAAAGATAAAGTTTATATGTGATACATATAAAGAAGCATTATTTGAAAGGCACTATGAATATAGTATAATATGTTTCGAGGCTAAAGGAATGGAAAGGCGCCCCTCACGAAAGTCGAAACTTAAAGAAGGAGATCCACTAGGTGGTTCTGCCTAAGAATCCACAGGGTGGGTTCAATGAGAATTGGGTTCCTAGAGGACGTTCGGACAAAACTCATGAGTTTGTGGTGATCATTGTTGGGTAGCGTAAGTCGGGAGGTGCTGATGCCTACAATTACATTAGGTTTTGTTGTGATAGCAATGTAACCTTTATGTAACTGTGATCTATCGTAGTTCCATAGCGTAATTCGAGCGGTAATGATTGCCTACATCTACATTTGATTTCGCTTGGATAATGACGTAACATCGGTAGGTTGCGATCTACCTAGTTTTGTTCCATAGCGTAATTCAGGAGGCAGCGAGTGCCTAAAGTCTACTTTGGGTTTCACTGGGATAGTGACGCAACCTTTGTGTAGCCTACGATCTATGTGGTATAGTTTCATTTGATAGTGTAATTCGAGGGGCGGTGATTGCCTACAGACTACTTATGGTTGTGCTGTGATAGCAATGCAACCTTTATGTAGCTGCGGATTATGATGTTCCCATGGCATAAGTCTTGAGGTGTTGATGCCCACGGTTTTTATATGATTTCACCGGGATGGCGACGCAATCATTGGGTCAACTGCGATCCATGGCGGAAAAGGGGGGTGATACTTTCCATAGCATTTTTGAAAAGAGGTTTTTCAAGTATTTTCACTGGGTGTTGAAATGGTTCTACTAAATATTTATAGATTTTCAGTCCTAAACCTGATCAACGTACGACTAAATTTCTGTAAGAACGAGGATGGACTTGTTAAGACATCGAGTTATAAAAAATGTTTTAATATCAAATTAGCTTGGTAGTATTATGTAATTTAAAGTATATGTATTTATAAGTTGTATAGTAAAGGAGTAAGGAGTATAAAATGTTTAAAAATAATTTATTTAATAATATACACAAAAATTAAAATTCTCCCTTCGTTCCTTTTCGAGGACGAAAGTTCTAAGGAGGGAGGAATTTAACGACCCAGATTTCTAGCCATCGGATATTGGGCAATTAACTGACTATCATTATTGGAATATTAATTTTTATAAGCCGAATAAATAAATTTTCTGATGTTTAAAGTATTTGAACCTATATTTTAATTGAAAACTATGTTTCATTTTAAATTATAACTTCCTGGATATGATAAATTATACACACACACACACACACATATACACACACATACACATTCCACCATTAAAAATTTAGGATGGAATATCCATATAAATATATATGTGTATATATAAATATATACAAACTTTATGATGTTTATATATGTGTGTGTGTATGTGTCTGTGTGTGTGCGTGCGTGCATGTCAAGATATATATGGTTATAAAAAAATATAGTATATGAAAACCTATGCTGTATAAGTAAATATATATATATATATATGTATGTATGTATGTATGTATGTATGTATAGTTATATATATGTTATAAAAGTAATATATATACATATATATAAAGATGTAAGATAGGAAGTAAAATAAATAAGTACATTATATAGATATGCATATATGTGTGTGTGTATGTATTTTTGGCAAAATATGTGTACGTAAATAAATTTTAAAACAATTGCATATGTGAATATATGCAAAACATGTATGTATTTAAATGTATGTGAACATATGTGGTAACATAGTGTAAATGTATACATAACTATATATATGCATATAAATGTTTATACACAAGGGGACATTTTGGCAAGGCATCATTTCAAGAACCAAACATTAAATCAAGTCATATAAAATCAAATCAATTCATAATAAATCAAATCAAGACAAAAGAAAAAAATAAGTTAAAAGGAAAATAAAATCAATAAAGTGGAAAGCCTGTACAAAATCTGCAGCCACCCTATTGGTTGCCTTATACACTTCCATCCTCTGTTTATATATATATACAGACCGAGCCGATTCTTGATCCTACTTGTCATGTTCATATAAAAAAGAAGAAGAGAAAGTACTGCCAGTATAGCAAAAATCAAGTTAGAGTCCTAAGCTTGAAGCAGGAAATTGAAAATAAGTAGCACCACTGTCTCATCTTTCAAAGAACTGTGAGTAAAACTTAAACATTTTGCTTGCTGAAAATTTTGTATGTATCTTTATGATTGTAAATTTGGATGAACCCTTGAAATATGTGAAGTATTCATGTGCTATTAGATTTTTTGACTAGTATATATGTGATTAGTCATGGTAATATACCCTGTGACTCAAGAGACATGATTATCACCCCTTTGTTCCTTCAAAAAATAAGATTCTACAACTTTAAAAATCATTATCCCATTTCCTATTCGGTTTGAAGGCATGATTAGAAAAAAAAAGTTGGTTCTTTTTAAGCGTTTAACACTTTAAAATTTATTTCATTATATTCTATCAAGAATAGAGAGAGGAAATCAAGTTTTACTGTAAGTAATCAAAATATAGCCGAGAATCGACTATCGTAATTTCACAAACAAACCATGTAATGTGAACGTTGGTTAAAATGGCAATTTTTAAGAGTAGTATGGTGATTTTTCGTGCAGTGTGGACTGAAAAACATTGGGATGAATGGAAACGGGCGAACTTCAGAATTTCGGCCATCTAGTCGATTTCGTGGGTGGTCATTAGATGTGGAGAGGGGGTAAGCGTTGGGGAACTCGCAAAAAATGGTGCGGTGGGTTCTTGTTGGATGTGGAGGCCACGCGTGGTGGTTTTAGGGTTTTAGGTTTGTTTTGGTGGGGGGTTCGGTCTCGAGGAATGGCGACGTGGAGAGGTAGATGTGGACGTGCGGTCCAGTGCGAATTAATAGAATAGGCCGCGACGTCGTCGTTGGTAATGTTTGGTGGCTGCTGATGGGACGTGGTGGCATGGCTAAGGATTTAAGCGGGTTGGTTTGGTTGCTGGGTCTTGATGGAAGGTTCGAATATCGAGCTGAGCTCGATCGTGGGCCTTTGTGTGGGTGAACGTGTTTGGGCAGTCGAGAGTGATGTGTGTGAGTGGTCGATAGCCAAGGTGGGCTATCAGAGGCCATGTGCACGTGCACCATTTCATATATGCCGGTGGATTTGAAGGAAACGGAAAAGAGGAGAAGAGGGGAAGGAAAACCTGGAAAAGGGAAGAAGTGGAGGTGGGCTGGTTTTATAATTGTTTAGGCCGAAAAAAAAAGGGAAGAGAACAAGCAAATTTAACAAAATGTTATATTTAAAATCTTTTAAAACCTTATCATCTTTCCTTTTAAATTCAAATCAACTTGAAATCCTTGCATTATGATTTCTTCACCAAGTAAATTGAAGCCTTCTTGATTTTTTTGTAAATTTTAGACAAAATGTGAAAATTAAATTGATTTAATAATTAAAGAGATAATGAATAGATAAACTCTAATTTGATAAAATTTTAAGTTAACTAACAAAGTTAGTATTAGATGGATTGTAAATTTTAATTAGAATTTATAATAAATGGTTTTTATAATTGACTTAAATTATTAGTAATTTGGGTTAGAAATATAACTAGATTCAGTTAATTTAAAATAATTTAATACTGATTTGTGAATCGTTTTAAGTATTAGTTATTAATCATTACAATAGTTAATGATCTATGCTTGGTTTATTTGTCTTGAAAATTTATTAAAATTGTTCTATGTGTGTGACATTAAGCAGCCAAATGAATTGAATAAAACGTCGACACATTATTGAACGTATGAGTAATTTCCCATATGTGAATATTGACACTCTGAATACAAATTGTTCATTTTAAACAATTTGGCTTTAAAATTTATCGCTTTTTATTCGAAGAGTCCGGGATTGGATATCTGCATTATCCAGAACTACTTCGATCCAATAACCACCACGAACCTTTACAATTTTGGCTTATAGAGTCTAATATGCTGGAATTTAACTAATTTAATAAATTCGGTTTGTTTATTAAGTATTTGTATTCAGGCACTAATATAATGTCGATGGATTTCCGTAAAAGTGATTTGGTTATAATAAGATAAAAAAAACTCGTCGTGTGTGTACGAATTGCCTTCGTTGTTGAAGATTTTGATAGCTTAAGTGTTTCAAATTTAGTGTGTTTACTCACGCTGCTTTCCAGCCTGACTCGGGTGTTACCTTATTGAATGCTCAGGTTAGACCGAATATTACAGTTTTTCGGTTAGGACGTTTTGGAGCTCAGGAGACAAGCTAGATGGCAGAGACGTGTTGCATGTATTTGACTTTATTCCGCTGTATATTGTATGCAGTATATTCAGCATTTAGTGACAGGTTATTATAACTGTCCAGATTTATGTGTTGATGATTGTGCTCTGATAACTTGTATGTATATTAATTGATACAGATTCTTTTGTACAAATGTTGTTATTGTATATTATGTTTTGTTCCGCTGCGAATATGAGATTCTGTGTTGTCTTTGTTTTCTTTTCTATCTCTCTGTCTTCTTAAACCATAACAACCAGGTATTTTCGAAACTCGGTTGCTCGACACTCTATACAACGAACGTATAGTGTCAATTTTCGAGGGTCGAAAATGTCCGGTCGTTATAGAACTAATGATGCAATTAATATTATTTATATTATTTAATTCCTAAATCTTATTAAGACTCATATCTCTTGCATACGAGGTTGAAATTGAACGTGGTCAATTGCTTTACACTCATGGAATCATTAGCGACACGATGGAATTGGAATTCGATTATAGTTCAAACTGGAACGCTTCAGCGATAAATGGAATTTTGGTGAGTTAACTCACCTCTAAATAACTAAATAATATCTACGATAATATAGATTATTATTTTATGCTTGGATGTTAGTATATTGTTGTTTGATTGACTGCATGGTTGGGTTCTCGTTTTGGAAACGAATGACATATTAACTAAACTGCAGTGAACCCAAATGACTTTATACATTATCTGTAACCACTGTTTTGCAGAGGATTTCTATAGAGAGACCCTAAGGGGTTTCTCCCACATATATAATTATTTACATCCTTATGCTGCTTAGACAATAATCATGATATTTCATTTCAATTATCTAAGGGTCGTTACAGCAATTTTCACTATATCGTCACTTAATGAATATCATCCCCTAAACTTCTGTGTGAGCTGTTTTAAGCTTTTATTTTCACGAAACATATATTTAAAATTCATTTACCATTTCAATTAATGATATTTGAATTAATTAATCATTTTAACTAATGATGCTTACATTCAATTGATCATTTTGTTTAATGAGATGTGGATTTAATTAATCATTTTAATTAATGATATTTGATTTAATTAATTATTTTAATTAATGATATTTGAGTTCAATTAATCATTTTAATTAATGATATTTAGATTTAATTAATAATTTTAAGTAACGATGTTTTCAATTTAGTTAATCATTTTGATTGATGATGTTTGAATCTACCGATCATTTTAAATTTGAACCTGATATCAAAATATCTTTATCTGGATTATACTCAAAAAATTTAATTAGCAGGCATAAGCCTTCTTTTTTAATCCTTAACATGTTTCTGCTTCATTTATAGTAATAAATATTAACTATTGTGGAATGCAATATATTTTCGAACGTATTTTTTGAATAATAAGCAACGCCAAGTGTAGGCAGAAAAGCAGCTCTAGGGCAAGAGTTTAAAATAATAGGCAGCGTGAAACTCCACTAGGAACTCAGTTTTAAAACTGAATTGTTTCAACTGAGTTGCCAGCAACTCAAAAAATGAGTTGTTTCAACTAAGTCGCTAGCAACTCAATTTTCAACTGCGTTGCATTATGCAACTCAGTGTTCAAACTGGGTTTCTGAAGCAACTTAGTTGACACTGAGTTGCAGACGCAACTCTATTCACACAGAGTTGCTACAACTCAGTTCAACGACTGCTATTATATGCTTTTGGGTTGATTAGATTTAAATCTTGATGATATTATATATTTACAAGTTAGGTATCATGTTGCATGTAATGAGCGGTTGACTGCTATTAGAGAAGAGAACGATGGAGATGCATTGAAGGTTCCATAAGAGCAACAACCATTGATTTTTCAAGCCTTGAGCCCATTAAATGTGAATGGACATGCATATCTTGGTGGTAACCTACCCAATGCGGTAAGTAGTTTTGTGAATGTTACTTAGTGCGTAACTGGTAATACAGCATATCAACATATATGTAAAATTTAATGTTCTTGAAGTGTGCATTATAAGCAAAAACATGGTTTTTTAATTATAGAACGGATCACATGCCGCTTAAGGATGAGGGATGCAAACGAGTGAAAGTACAACAACGAAGGAGCTACAGTCTTGGCTTATTGCCTCAACGGAAAAATGCAACTTGCCGAGGCACAGACAACAGAATTAAGTCAAAAATCCATGATAGAACATCAAAGAATTTAAGGATGAGCATGAAGCGCATCTTCAATGGATTGAGCAAGATCATAAGACACATAAATGACAGATTGCAGAAGGGCATAAGGTTCATTTGTGGTGTATTGAGGATGAAAGTCGACATGATACCGAAAAGTGTAAAGAGTTGGAACTTCGATTGATACAATTTTTCGAATAGAGATTATCCAATCCACTCCTTATTGATTCATGGTATCGTCTTATTATTTTGGGCTTGGTATGATTAATAGATTTTTGGCATGCATGTGTAAATTTAATATATGGGTATGTATTTTGTTTTGCACATTGAAATTTATGTGTTGTGACTTGTATTTTATTTGTTACTTACCATTTTATATGATTTCTTTCTAGTTTATATTAATCTTTTGTCTATGCATTTATTAATATGCTCTTTTCGGATAGTTTTCCATGAAATTTGTTCATATAATATTTCAAAGTAATAGATATATTGTTTGATCGTTCGTACAAAACAAGAGAACAAATAAAACAATCCATAACCATTATTTGTCATGAATTTGTAACAGATTATGTAACATTTTATGCACATATTTTTATTTTTTGATAATTTTACTTGACAAATCAATAGTTATTTCCTAATTTTTCTACAGTAAATTGTAATGGATTAATGAAGATACACATTACTGGTAATTAAATATTAAAAATAAATCAAAATTTTATCATTAGTTTATGACAGATTAGCAACGAATATTTATTATAATTATTCTACCTCAAAGTTATGAAAAATAAAATTTGTTATGCACCGTGGCAAATCGCTTACAGATTATATTGATTTTTCATTATTATTATTTTTGTGATGGATTTTCCACACATGTTTTAGTAAGGAAAATATTTGTCATAAATCCATCACCAGATTTAGGTTTAGTGACGGATTTATGATGGATTTCGCTGTCACTAAATTAGATTTTTCTTGTAGTTTATTTAAGTTCATTCAAACGGACCATAAGCAAGTGCTTTATGCTATAGCAAATATTTTTAATTGCTGTTTTAAATTTTTTTTAAAGATTTAATCAAAATATAAAACTAAAGTTTTATCATTTGAATTTCTAATATGAATCATTCTTCATATATATTCTTCTAGATAATTTTTCTATAGTTTCCTAGAACACACATCTTTTATGTATTTACTATGTAGTTTTTAGGATAAATTTTATTTACGGGCCTAATTAAGAAAAAAACCTTATTTATGTAATAATTTTTGAACAAGCACTAGAGTCTAAATACGTTTTTTCTCGGACCTACAAATAGAAATTTTTATTAATTTTCAAATATTCCATCTAAAGTATTTTTTCAATTTAAAGAAAAAATATGTCTTAATTTATTGTTATGTTTATGTTGTACAATATCCACGTAACAATCTGACATTCTGAAATGATTAAGATCCACATCTTATAAAGTTCACTAGCATTCATGTATCTACGCTTATTCATCTAAAAGCAAGGTTATTGGTAAAACAGTGTAGATCAAAACAACAAAAACTATGCTCAAATCTCACCGATTAAATACAATATAACATTGTTAAAAACAAATAGTACATATGATCTCTCCAACATAGAGTATTTAAGTCACAATATCGTGCACATAAACATTCAACCATGGACAATAATTATAGCATGTGCTTACAATGCTAACACACACACCTAATGAAGTGGAAATATAAATAGTGATACCTTCATAGTCTCATACTCGTCACCGGTCGGCTTTAGAATGTCAAGGAAAATTATATACTCTAACCTTATTCAAAAGAGCATCCAAGGATTTTAGGAAAAAGATAAACCTCAAGTCGGACATAAGTATGGTATGAGAAACTCCAGTATATTCATACATACCAATACATTGGTTGTCAGGTTGTAAACACAAAACAAGTTTTTCCCTCATAAGTACATGTTCATTTAATACTGCTTAACCATGTAACGATAATATAACATGATAGGGTTAGTGTCAACAATTTCCTACTTACTATCCATCTTTCTCAAACTGCAATCACTTGATGTAGTGTTTCTTTATGCGACCTACCAACTGATTCGTAACATCTCATAATTATCACTTATATGTTCTTATTAAGTGTGTTAATTTAGTAATACATACATATGTATTCACACGTATGCATGTATGTGTGTGTATGTATATGTGTGTGTGTTTTCATGTTAGCGTGATCGTGCACGCATGCGCACAATGACATACCGTTCTAAGGTCCTACGGGGGTCATCAACTCCACTGGATTTTGAAGAATATTTATTTTTCACTGAAGGTTTTACTAAGTTGGTTCTCCTTTTACTTTTCCTCCATGCTCTTATCCTTCTCTTCTTACTCTCAATATACCCCTTTCTAAAAATATTCTTCCACTAAAATGTCAATTGTTATTGTTTAAAATTGCATTTTCCTCTCACGATATTCTCAGAGTCAAGTAAGATTAATTTTAATTTATATATTTTACATAAGTTGAATTAACTATTAACGTGATAATGTTAGGATTTTAACATACTTTAAGATTCTTTAATCATGAAACCCTTGATCTGAATAGGTGATCTATATTGATTTAATTGAGAGGAAATCAATGGAAGTTAAATAAATTAGCAGAAGTCGTACCCGAATCCATAATTGATGATTGAAAGAGAAGAAGAATTGGTTTGATCTTCCAAATTGACACAAACCCTAGATTTGATTTATTTTCATAGAAGAGATTTGGAGAATAATGAGAGTTTGTATAATTTAGAGACCGAGGCTCCTTATTTATAATGTTGGAAGTTTCTAATTAGACCGTTCAACAAATTAGAATTGCTCCGATTTCTACCCGATAATACAACGAAAATTATATCCTTTAGCCTTATAACTTTATTTCATAACTTGATCGCTTTAATTAGACTTTACATCGAAATAGCACAACATGTTTTATTTTAAATATATGGCCCACATGTTGGAATTTTCCAACAATCTTTCCTTGGGTCATATATGTAATAACCTTATAAATCTATATAACTTTATAGGCTTCAAAATTTTCTATTTATAACATAAGGTATTTTTGAAACAATCTCATCCATTAACTATGCTAGCAAAGGATCAAAGCGGCTTTCGTTACTTTTAGCGTAACTGAACTCATCAATGGTCACGTGTACCAACACAATCAAACGATATAGATCGATTATGGATGATAACATGAAAATTACGTAAGATGTGATCTATACATGTCTATTTCCAATTGCTCCTTCTGGCTGCTTCATGTAGATGGTTTATCTAAGTCTCCGTGCAAGAAAGCGGTTTTCATGTCCAGTTGCTCCAGCTCCAAACCATGAGCTGCGAGGATAGCGAGCGAAATGCGGGTGTATAACTCACTACTGGAGAGAATGTCTCATCATACTTCAATCCCTTTCTTTGTGAAAACCCTTTCGCAACAAGTCTAGCCTTGTATCTCCCATCATCCTTCACCTTGAACACCCACTTGCAACCTATGGCTCGGCTTCCTTGAGGAGGTGGTACCAAATCTCAAGTCTTGTTCTTCTTCAATGACTCTAACTCCTCTTCCATAGCGCACAGCCACTTCGAACTATCATGTGACTTCAAAGCTTCATCAAGGTCAAGCAGCTCCTCGTGAACCACTTGTAGCACATAGTTGAACTGATCACCAAGGCTAATGTTCGCAAACTGCCAATCACCATACCTTTCGGATGGCCTAATAGTCCTACGACTGACTCGGGCAGGTACTATTTAGCCTATACTTCTTTCAGCTCAACCTTGAACTGAACTTCCTCTAGATACATGCCCATCACCAGCACTACTAGATAATACATGTGGACTATCCTACGATGTTTCAGCAACTGTGTTTTCCTCAACAGCATTAACAACAACTGCACTGTTTGGCTAGAAAATGGGAACTTCTTCCATCTCCTCAGGCCTATCAGAATCTTTGATGCGGTAGGTAGCTTCTCCTTCGGATTGAACATAGCAGACTCATCAAAAGTAATATGTCTGGAATGAAAAATCTTTCGATCAGTAGGGTTCCAAAATCGATACCCTTTGATACTATCGGTGTATCCCATTAGTATGCCCATGTATGCTCTAGCCTCCAACTTGTCATCACATGTATAGTGAATGTACATTGAACAATCCAAAATTCGGAAGTAACTAAGATACACTGCTTTACCTCTCCACTTTTCCTATGGAATCTTCCAGTCTATGGCTGAGAATGGAATTCGATTTATGATATGCGCCACAGTTGATAATGCCTCTTCCCAAAAGCCTCTAGACAAGCCCACCGTCAATTTCAAGCAATGAACCTTCCAGTAGAGTCCAGTTCATCCTTTCTGCAACCCTATTGGATTGAGATCGTTGGGTGTAATGAAATATCTTTGAACACCATGATACCTACAGCAATCGAGGAACTCCCTCGAGACAAATTCACCGCCATTATCAATTCTCATCACCTTCAATCTAGAACCAGATTGGTTCTCAACAAGCGCTTTCCAGTCTTTGAACTTCTCAAAACTCTAATACATACACCATACTTTTCAAGAAAAGTCATCAATGAAAGAGATAAAATACTTTTCTTCTCCAAGAGAAGGAGTGCCAACCGGTCCCCAAACATTTATATGTACGTACTCAATTACTCGCCTCGATCTATAGAGTCCAATTCCAAAAGATACTTTAGTTTGTTTGCCAAACACACTCCTGGAAGAAGTCCATCTTTTTGAAGCTTCCTCATTTGATCATCTTCTGCCTCTAAAGCAACTCTAAGCCCTTCTCTGAATTATGACCCAACCTGAGATACCAAACCTTTATGGCATCCAATGCATGAGAACTGTCTATTCCAACACACGACTCTCAAGAACTGTGGTTCCTTTCAGTAAATACAAATTTCAGAACACATCTCCATTCATAAGAACTAGTGAACCTCTCAAAAGCTTCAGATTATCCTTAGTTACCTTGCGTCCCAAAGTTGCCAATTGTCCTAAAGAAATTAAGGACTTTTGAAGACCTGGAACATACTGAACACCTGTGAAAGTGCATATCACTTCGTCAAACATCCTAATCCTCACTGTACCTTCACCCATTGCTCTATATATAGCATCATTACCCATAAGAATAGAGCTTCCCTCTCATCCAATGAAAGAACTGAAGTAATCCTTATTAGGCATCATATGTAAAGACGCCCCTAAGTCCAGCACCCAATGGTCTAAGACATCAGATACTACTACAGACAACACATCGTTAGATACAGACTTGTCCATCGCAAATGATGAAGATCCATCTTATTCCTTCTTCGTTAAATCTGGACAATTCTTTATCCAATGTCTAGGTTTCTTGCAGATAATGCACTTCTTGTCCTTAGACTTTCCTCTCCTTCTATTATCGGGCTTCTTGGACTTGGAACACCCTCTAGAGTGCCAATTCTTCTTATCTTCTCTGCCTCTTTCAACAAACAAGTCGTGACTACTACTTCCAACTCTACTTTCTTCATTTATCTCCTAAAGATGATCTCTTAAGCCCTCACATAGAATGCCTGACTTCACATCTTCCACCGTCAATGTATCTCTAGCGAAGATAAGGCTATTCGCGAAACCTGTGTAACGATCTAGAAGAGAACACAAAAGAATCATTGTCATTTGCTCCTCGTCCATCTTCAAGTCAACAATGTTCATCTTCGTCACGAGATCATGAAAGAAATTGAGATGTTCCTTCACTGAAGTACCTTATCTCATCCGTATAGAGAAAAATGTCTTCAGTATATCAGACGGTTAGTCAAAGATTTTTTTAAGTAGAGATTTTCCAACTTAATCCAAATGCCTCTAGTAGTGGTCTCACCGCTAATCTCTGAGATAACATTCTCTCCCATAACTAGTTGAGTTAATTCCCATCTCTCTATATTCGTCCTTTCCGTGGCTAGGATGTCAACCGTCAACTCCTCAGGGACAAACACTACTGGATGGACTTCATTCCTTGTTAGAACAACCTTCATCCTCCATTGCCACTTCCCGAAGTCTTTATCCCTATTTCATTTCTCAATTGCCAATTGTGATCCTGATGTGATATACATCCCTCTAGTATAGGGTATTGTAACAACTGGAGTAGTTTTATCTCCTACCATAGCGTCTAACACTCCTCAATCAACCTTGCAAATCTGATACTAGACTGTTGGAGAAAATCCCTTCAGATGATCAGTCTAAGTAAAAAAACCCAACGTAGTGGAAATAACGGTATCGTGATTGTAGTGAGACGAAACAAATAGAGATAAACACCAGAACAGACAGTCATAGTTGTATGCAGTGCAAAAAATAAATAGCACAAGCATTTACTGTGGTTCCACTACGGTGAGGCAGTGTACGTCCACCTAGGGAGAGGAGATTTTATTAATCACTAAAAGATTAGAGTTACAAGATTGATTCACTTTTGGAGGTTATCCATAAGAAAAATTAATAATACAGACAAAATTCTGCAGAGTTTCAGCTCTCTAGGATGACTTCCATTATTGTCCTGAAGCTTCACTATTTATAGTGTGAAGGTATGAGGAGGGGTGGCTGCTATATAGAAGCCTTGGGGTTTGGTTCGATAGTCCTGGTGCGGCATGTTTGGTCCGGCAAACAGCATACATGGTTTGGTCCTGTATGATTTGGACCGGCATGCTCTAACATCGAACCAAATATTTGGTTCAGCCTTCAACGTCTCAAATCTGGACCGACGCTACTTGGTTGGCATGCATCTGGTCTGGCATAATTTTGTCCAGTCATTCCAACATCTGGTTCGGCGTCATCACTTCAGTTTGGACCGGCATTCCCAAATACCAAATGAGATATTTCGTTCAGTATCGCATGGAGCGGCAAAGGAAATTGCTTTCATCGAACCATCATCACCGGATGAGATATTCCTTCCCGTCCTCCTCAGTGCCAAAAGAAAATATCACCGTAACACAAATATAGAACGACAAAAACCTAGCAACACCAGACGAGATTTCTCGTCCAGCACTTCCACTTCCACTTCTCTTCTTTACCGAACAAAGCCCTAGCTTCGTTCATCGAACGAAATCATCACGAATCCGAGCATCACGACTTCGTGACTTTCTCCTCCACAACATCAACTCCTCCAACGATGGAATCAAGGTAACAATTCCAACATCTTATACCTTTCCACATTACCCACTTGATCCCTTTTTGTTTCTAATAGTTATTTATAACCAATGATCTTGTTACCTTAAGCCGATGGTAAAAATCTCAACCTTTGTTGTCCTTATAGATTTACATTATATTCATACCCTACGTCCACATTTCAAATTAGTAACTTGTATGGCTTGATGTAAGTCCAAAGAATCATCTTCATCAATCCATATTTATCTTTATGGAGAAATGCTACATAGTCATCCGGAATTGTATTTCTTCCTTTTCAAGTGAGTTTCCTTAGTGATCTTGCACTTTGAGATTGTTGAATTTTTTTTGAAACCGTAACCTTAACTTGAAGGACATTTTTTTATCATTGTCTTGTTATTATTTATAATTTACTTCTTGTTAATGAATGAAATAAATCATATACATTATCTAAAAAGTAATTATAGTTGCTCAAAGATAATGATTCTCTTTAAAGACAACTATCCATATTATATTTTTCTCCCCAAACTCAACATTCCAAAAAACCATTGCATATCCTGTCTTAAAACTTTTCTTTAAAGGTTCATAAAACTATAAACTTTTAACTCGCTTAGAATATCAATAAAGTATTTTCTATCTTTAGTACCTCAATTTAGAATTATTTAGTAAGCTGAAACAAATAATCATTTAAATCACCAAATCAAAATTTAAGACTCCATTATAAAAGATATTTAGCATAAGTAGATATGTGTGTGTATGAGCTATATTTTAACATTAAGAGCTTTAATTCCAACAATGTTTGAAATTATTCATAACCATCTAATTATTTCTAAATGAATAATAATAACCTAGTTTTTTCATGTCAAAAATAGAAAATCGAAATCTGTCTAAATGACAGCATAAAAAGATCAAATAAATCCAAACAATATGCATATCTTTTTAGACATGACATGTGTGATATCAAGTAAAATTCTTTTTATATGTCCATAGATTTCATAAAAGAAAGAACTATAAATATATCCTTACGTTATTTCTTTTGTTTAGGTCCTTAACGACTTCTTTATTCTAATTTATAAGTTTATTTACTATGTACAATAAATGGGTACTTTCTATCTTATCATGCTTCAATCTCTCTTCTTCTTACCATAATGTGAAATGAGCTCAATAAAAGATCATTTTATTCTTAAGAAAATTAATAATAATCTTAAAATGGTTATAGTGTGAATAAAGAGAGTACCAAAAAACAACAATAACTTTAGTGCCTTTAACTTTTAAAGCAATATTCTCCACAGTACTCATTTATGTTTCCTTTACTTTGACTTTATGGAATCAAGCAATATAAAGCATGCTTGTTTCTCCTTACCATTTTTGATAAAATGCATTTCATTCTTAGTAAATAACTCCTTAAAATTGGTTACCCTATGGATACCACATCCTTGAAAGCTTTTGAAATATTTTTGTTTATGATTCTCGCATTTTGAATTATCCCACTTTTGAATGGTCTTCATAACATTATAAGAACATTCATCCATAATATAGGTGGGTATGACCCTTCTAATTGCAAGATCTTGATCCATGAAGTTAAGAATAAACAACAAGTTCTCTTAATAATCATTGAAGTTAGTCTCAAATAAGATGAGAATATTAAAATTTGCAGATACTTAGTCAAATCAGTTGAAAATTGAACAAAAAATTAAGGATTGATCGTATATGCTCATTTCCAAATATCAGCTATAGTAAATTCAAATAATTGGTAAATCTCTTCTCAAGATACCTAGCACAACATTAATATAATGTCTTTGGATAGTAATATTAAATGTAAGTGGTACTCTTGTTGTAATGATAAAAAACCGACAATAAATTAAAGTCAAACAAAATATTCTTTTCGACCTATTAGTTATTCACTTGTAAAACCCTATAATTGTTACATATTTATCATCACACATGTGTAAATTATTCGGCCAAATAATAGTCTTTCTATGGGCAAGCTAACATCCGCAAGAATAAATACACACATATATCAAGCATCTTCATGAACAATTAAAATAATAGAGGTCACTTTGGCGACATGTTATTTTAATTAGCTCATTTGGAATATCGGATATTTACAATTAGTTTGCAAAGAGACACCAAAAATATATTTGAATTTATTTCTTATTGTATGTACAACATACTTTGGGTGCTATAAAACACTCCCAAAAATACTTTAGGTCTATATGACACATGGTATTTTCAAAATTATAATTTTGGCACAACATGTTTTAATCATAACTGTCATAATCTTTTACATTAAGTATGTGGTTACATTCAAGACATTTCCCAATTAGATAGATACAATGCATCATAGATAAATCCATAACAAATGTCACAGATTAACCATATGATTAAATGCCACATTAAAGTATACATAAATGACATAGTAAATGTCATACTAAATAACATGAATGAATGTAGTAGCTATGATGTAATTTTGAATCATAATATTGCTATATATGATGTTATTGCATCATTTTATCTTTAGTTTATTATTTGAATAACCATGTATTTAGGGAAAATATGAAAACTGCTGCTCCTTTTATTTCATGCTAAACAAAGCATGAAAGTGTAACCTGTTTTCACCGAGCGAGTCATGGATATAAAATATCTGTATCTACCAAACATAAATGCATTAAATAACAAATAATATGTCTTTCTTATTCCAAATACATACATGTTACAGCATTAAATTTATTTCAATTGACGTGTTAATAATTTATTACCGTAACAACCACATTTAACGCATTCATGATAAAAATGAATGCAAAAAGTAAACTCATGTCATGTTAAAATTTATTTCAATAATAAAATAAACATAAACAATTTAAAGGAGCGTACTTTACTTCTAATTTTCTAAAATAACCAAAATACCTTATATATATCCTGATTATTTAATCAAAAGTTGATTAAGGTAAAGTAATCATAGAACCGAATTTATATTACTTGCATAAATGGTTCTAAATTTTATATATATATATATATATATATATATATATATATATATATGAACGTACATGCACACCAGATCTAAAGTATTCCTTACCTAAAATTCACTTATTTATAAAATGTACAAGAATAAACATGTGGATGTTATAATCCACAAAAGTTGTTTCAAAATTTAGAGAAATTTATGTTATTTTCCAAAAATTTATTGATTTGAAACTTCTATCTTATTTCATAAATAACACGCAGATCATTTAGATCTACATTTCTATATCGAAATAGTTTGACAAATCAGCCTTTCAATTTATAATATTAAAAAAATACCAAATCAGATCCAAAATCATCAATAGAAAATACTTGATATATGGATCAAACAGATCTAAGCTTGACTAAGAGATTACAGGACTTCTAAAAAATGTTCAATTCACAACTTACTCTCAAAAAATGCCTAATTTTTTTCCAATGAAAGCAATGATGGTTGGCTCTGATACAACTTGCTACGATTTCAACATACTTTATGATATTTAATCATGAAACCCTTGTTCTGAATAGGTAATCCATATTGATTTGATTGAGAAGAAATCAAAGGAAGTTAAATAATTTATTGGAAGCCGAAACTGAATCTACAGTTGGTAACTGGAAAAGAAGAATTGGTTTGAACTTCGAACTTATAGAAACCTAGATTTGACTTATTTCCATAGAAAATATTAGGAGAGTAATGAGAGCTTGTTTATTTTGGGGACCATAACACCTTATTTATAATGTTGGCAGTTTTTAATTTAGCCCTTCAGTAAATTATTCATCCCGTTATCTACATTAATACCATGACAATTATATCCTTAAGTCTTTTAACTTTAATGCATAATTTGGTCACTTTAATTAGACTTTACATGAAAATAGCACAACACATTTTATTTTACATATGTGGCCACATGTTGGAATTTTCCAACAGATAAATATTCATTTTATTTTTATGTTTCATACTTGGCATTGAAGCTGATGAAATGATATAGAATTTCCAAAATACGAAGTTTCGAAGGATTTTCCTGCAAAAAATCATGTTTAAGGTGATATTTCGTTAAAAATGATATGATGTGAACTTTTAAAAATTATGTTATGCGACGATACTTTTCATGGATTATACCAAATGCCAATATACTTACTTTTGAGCTATAAATGCATTTGGTATAACGTATGACACACTTGAAATTCAAAAAAATAAAATTCCGCCCCATGGTATGAGATCTCTGCATACATCCCTATGTGTATTCAACATGACAACTGTGGACTCGTTTCAAAAAAATAGTGAGTTAATACATGTACTATGTGTTCGTATTCAACATGACAAATGTGAATTGATCCCTAATTTCATAAAAAACATAGCGATATAACACATCTACTCCCACCAAGTGATACGACATATGTACTCTCACTGAACCAATTGAGTTCCACCAAATAGTAAGGAGACTGGGATTCTCTTTCAAGATCAATCCTTCTTATGCTACATAATAATGTATTGGTAAGGAATAATCGAACTTTGTTGGACATGTATGGTTGATGGTGAATGAAGTTGAGTTAGCTCTTTCTTTTAAGGATACATGCTTAAGAGTAAGGACATATATTGAATTTGGTTTCGTCTAAAGCAGATCTTACGTACTACTCCACATAGAATATGATTAGATGAACCTCATATTATATAGTTTAACATATGGGTTTATCCAAGTTATGTTAAAAAGTAACTGCATGTGAGCTCAAAGATAGATCTTTTTTGTGCAAGTTTATAGGCAGTTCATAAAATCAAATGATACATATTTTATTGGTCGAATAAAAAAGAATTCATTATCTTTTATTTGTTTTGTGTATATCTAGGATAGTTTATTATCAATAACAAACACACACATACTCTGTTGTGATACTTATATTGTGAATGCAAATGTCATAATATATTAAATACAAATTAAATCAATTAACTTTAAATTAAATTATTAATAAAATTATTTAAATATTAAAAATAAATGAATATTTTTAATCAATACAATTAAATACCTCTTTTGTTAATCGAAATACTAAATTTTATTTAGTATAAACAAATATTTGTTTGCACAAACACAGAATAAAGGCTTATGCAAACTAAGAAAAGTAGTTTATTTTCAAAGTTAATCTTTTTTATTATGTTGTTGCTAGTGCACCTGATCCAACACATCCGGTGAAGATCAATTTAAGATTTTTGTGATATTAACAATAAGCTTGTGAAGGAGGGATGTTCATTTGCCATAATGGAGAGTTATTTTCAGAAAAATAGAAAATAAAAAACTTCACGTAGCCATTACTAGAGTTTGAACTCATAGCACTAGGTCACCTTACGGACACTCTGCAATTGGGAACCATATGGGATTATGAGTTTCTATCATTTACTACTTATAATAAACAAAATGAAATTACTTCATTTCAAATATAAGTTATCTCTTTGAAATTTGAATTTACTTCTCCATTTCTGTATTTTTGGACAGTTTGGCTAAAGTCCCCATTAAATTTCAAAATACACCAAACATCCTTACCAAAAAAAGTACGTAAATTAGGTCTTTAGAATTAAGTTACTAAACAATTAAAAACATTTATGCAATTACTCAGTGAATAACTATAGACATTTCACTACAAAAGAGGCTTCATTTAGCGACTGCAAAATGGTGTCGACGGCAGTCGCTAGCTGTCACTAGCCATTACTAATAGCCGTAGCTATTTACCTCGTCGTCAACAAAGGAAGCGACGGCATTAGCGACGGCTCCGTCGCCATATTAGCGACGGTTGGTGACGGCTAAATGAACATGTGGAAACTTCCTAGAAGTTTGAAGGCTATCGCAAACCGAGACCAGCCGTCACTATTCTGGAACCAAACTGCCATCACCAACCGTCGCTAACCAAGGAACGGATAGCTGTCGCTAGCCTGGAAACATTTTTCTGCAATTACCTTCTCCTTCGGCCATACCAACACATATATCTCCATCCACCTTATTTACAACACATATATACTCAGTATCACAACTACTACCAATGCAAGAATTGTATAATCTCATACATATTACACATAATCAAATATATAACGCAAATATCAATATTTACACAACCATTTCGTCAATCAACACCAATATCTCGTCAAACTACAAAACCATATCTAGAAACAAGTTCATCAAAAAAAACATCCCAACCAACTTATGTACATCAAACAAAACATCCACTAACCCATCAAACAACCCAACTAATAAACAAGTATCAAATCCATAAGTGTAATGTATGCCACATATGTACAAAACAAAATGATCAAAATCCATCAGAAACAAAGCCATACATACTCATCGTCGTCGTCCCCCCAGGCATTGTCCCTTGCTCAAGTATGTATGCCACAATATGCTCATCTGGCTACTTCACCAACGCCCCACTCTTTCGCCAATCATTGATCTCCGCTAGATATAGTTTAAATTGAGCTATCTCCTCCCCAGCCTGAGATCTTCTGTAGGACGACTGGATCATCATGCCCTGTAAATTATTGATTGCGGGTTATAATTTATGCTCAATATTAAATATTGCTTATATATTAGTTAATAAAGCATTTTACCTCATGATTTCCGAAATAGTAGCGCTTATTTCGCGAAGGAGGGTCAATCAAAGCATCCCATATACTATTTGACTCCTCTAAGGTCAACTGACGGTCACTGGATTGTGCCACTCGAGCATCTCTATGTCATATCTTGCATGCGATCACGAAAAAAAAATTTGCCACAATAAATATTTAATTTAGTACTTTTGAAGTTTTAAGTAAAAATATTAAGCACGTTTACCATTATTGATTCAGATTTATTATCTGTCCGGGTATATGACACATTGCCTTCCTCGTCTCTCTGCTCGACAGTGTGCGTCGATATGAAGACCTCAGCCATTGTAGGCTCACGATTTAGCTTCCAACGCTGTTACAAATATGATAAATGAACAATGTTAACAAACAATGTTACAAATATGATTAAATAATTTTACATTTGTTTATAAACGCAATTGCTAAACTTACCAACTACGCGCGATGTTACTGAAAGGATGTATATCCACCACGATGCAAAGCAGGTTTTTTATTCCTATTTGCACGGTTTCATGCCGACAGTTCCTATAAATTTAAAGACATATTTAACTAACTTAATGCAACTAATAAAAATTAAACAAATTTTAATAATAATATGAAATTAAATAACTTACTTTCATTTGTGGGGTTTCCCACAGTTGGAGAAATTCGACCTAAACATCGATGCTCGTCCAAGACTGTTTGTTTCTCGCGTTCTTTGCTTTGGAGAGCGTGTCCCTATAATTTTTCTACATCCTTCGGTTCCAGTGATTTGCAAATACATCCATATCCTGTAGATTGACATGAATGGCAGCTTGTATATTGAAATTAATTAGATTTATGTACATTAAATTATTTTCCAACTGAATTATAAATTTATACTTATCCTCAAGTTGGCCCATATAGCGTTCTTAGTATGGTTTGGGATGTCATCCCAATGAGGGCAGCATCCAAACATCCATCTCATATAGGCCTTCCTGGATACCTGTAGGATGTAGTCCGAAGGCTCAACTTTAAAACCCTTGCATAAATTTTAATGTAGGAATTTAATTAATGTAATTTTAAATATTGAAACAAGCAATAAATTTGATACTTACCCCGCGCTCTTAGGAACAACCTCCGCTAATGGACGTATATCCGCCGGTGTGCCGTTGGCACCGACGCCAGGAGAAAGGGAAGGCTGCGAAGGTTGAGATCTGCTACCATGTCTCCTAAAAGGAATATCTGCTACAAGCAAATCATTTCATATAGTGATAACATATATCATTTCATAGAATTCAAAAACAGAACAATTCATAGCTCACAAGATTGTCATCAACATTAAAATATAACATCGACAACTTAGAATATACAATATACAACAATCGATACATAGCTCACAACAAAGTCATTATTTTTAGCATATAACATCGGAACTCAGAACACACAATACACAACAACCGATACATAGCACACAACTTAGTCATCATTTAGAATTATCAGTCTTCATCGTTTTCTAGTTCAGACTTGGTCTCGTACTCTATGTCGTTTTATTCCGTGCTCTCAAAGGCTTCTATTAATTCATTCGATTCATCATTCAACAACCCTACATCAGTATCATCAGTTATTACTATTTCATCATTTGGCTCAAGATCCGCTTGATACGTTGCTTCATCTGGAATATTAATTCCATTAAATGTAAATCTTGTCTTTGTTTTAAAAACAACCGACCATTCTGCTTTATCTCTTTTTAAGGATGGATAAGGAGAAAAATAAATTTATAATGCTTGCTTTGCTAATACGAAAGGATCATACTTATAATAATGTGGGGTATGCTTTATTTCAGTAAGCTTATAATCTTTGTGCATGTTGACTTCAGAACTAGGAACATTGCCGAACCAATTGCATTTGAATAAAAAAAAATCAACGAGTTGCATATAATATGCCAATATTAAAACCTATGTTAAGACGCCATAAAAAATTTATATGCTCATCTGGATCAATACTACCTTTGACAAATACACCGCTGTTATATGTTAATTTGTCAGTACCATAATCTACACTGTTGAATTTAAATCCATTGACGAAGAATATTGGATAAGTCTTGACATTTCTTTTTGGTCCGAGTGCAAAATGTTGTAATCCTTCATCAACGACACAGTTTCTTGGATCATAAACGTAGTTCAAAAACCATTTAGCAAAGTCTTTACTGAGATCTCCAGATGGATGTCGTGATTCGTATATACTGCGAACATATATGCAATATGTTCCATTATAAGTAACATGTAAGTATAACGGAAATAAGTATGAATTTATTATTACCTAACAAATGATGCAGCTTCAACACAATTAAGAAGAATATATGTATGCGCTATATGGTAATCTATCTCAAATCATATTTCCATACATTTTCTAGTAGGTCTGCCATGTTGTCTAAAAATAGATAACATCAATTGAGAGGAATCTTGTTCAATGGTTTCATCATTACGAGGAACACATACAAATGATAAATTTATATGGTCACTGAAGTAATGAGAGAAAAAGAATGAACCTTTTTCTTCAAGATATGATTTGCAAATTGACGAATCAACTTGTTCTTTTTGTCTAACTTTTTCCTTCAGATGATTCAAGTACCTATTAGAAAATTATTTCAATTCAAATTTTCTTATGTAAATTAATTCAATTCAATTTAGAATAACATAAATATTACGAATAGTCAGTATTACCTTTCAAATGGATACATCCATTCATATTGCACAGGACCTTGAAGAAGTGCTTTGGATGGAAGATGAACACGTAAATGCTCCATTACATTAAAGAAACCTGGCAGAAATATTTTCTTTAATTTGCTGAGCAGTATAGGGATTTCTACTTCAAGTTTTTGTATATGGTTGATTTTTAACGTCGTCGAACAAAGTAGTTTATAAAACATGATTAATTCTATTATAAAACACTGTACATTTACGGGCAACAGTTCTTTAAAAACCACCGGTAATAAATATTCTATAATGATATGACAATCGTGACTTTTCATCCCACTAAGTTTGTTGTTTTTAAAGTCAACACATCTATGGAGATTAGAAGAAATCTCATCCGGATGTGTTAGTCCTTTTACCCACTTCAGCATGAGTTTTACTAGCTTACTGTCTAGTTCATAGCATGCTTAGGGTTTTTTGTTGTCTTCGGACGTCATATGAAGTTCGGGACGTTTACAAAAGTGTGCTATATCAATTCTGGAATTCAAATCATCCTAATTTTTTCCCTTTATATTCATAACGGTATTAAACACGTTGTCAAATACAATTTTTTCTTTGTGCATGAAGTCAGTATTATGTCGGAGTAAGAGATCTTTCCATTACGGTAACTCCCAAAATATACTTTATTTGCACCAATTATGAATGTCTAATTTACCTGAAATTTCAGTCTGCACTCCTAATTCATGTATTTTCGGATAGTCCTTCACAATCACATATATTTCTTCGCTTGACCAAACCTTTGATGGTTGCATATTCACTTCTCTGTTAGCTTTGAAGTTTTTTTATCTCTTCTAAAAGTATAATTGGGATGGTGAAAACACCGACGACAATCAAACCATGAAATTTTCTTTCCTTACCATAAAGAAATGCTCATGTTTCTTCCACGCAATATGGACAAGCTAGATGACTGGCTGCACTCCAACCTTAAAGCATCCCATAAGCAGATAAATCACTAATAGTCCATAACAAAGAAGCAAACATATGAAAATTCTTTTTCCTCGAATTGTCGTATGTTTCAACTCCTTTATGCCATAGCGTTTTCAACTCCTCTATCAATGGTTGTAAATAAACATTGATTCCTTGTGTTAGATTATCAGGGTTAGGGACGACAATAGTCAGAAATATATATGAAGTTTTCATACACATCATCCGTGGAAGTAAATTATACGGAGTAACGATAATAGGCCGATAATAGGCCAAGATGAATATTTACTGCCAAATTGAGAGAATGGTGAAAATCCATCCGTACATAAACCAAGTCCTACATTACGACTCTCTGCAGCAAACGTAGAGTATGTTGTATCGAAATGTTTCCATGCTTCTCAATCAGATGGATGTGTCAAAGTTCCCTCTTCCCGTGTTCTCACACTGTGCCATCTCATATGACATGCCATAGCAGAAGATGCATATAACCTTTGAAGTCTAGGAGTGATCGGTAAATAATGCATTCTCTTGTACGGAACTTCTTTTCCATTCTTTTTTCTTGGTTTGTATCTTTCCTCATTGCATATTTTGCAGTTTCTAAGCTTAATGTCAGCTTTTCAATACGACATACAACCTTTTATACATGTATCTATCTTTTGGTACGGCAGACCGAAAGCCGACATAAATGTTTTCACTTTATAATGAACATCGCACATCGATTATTGGGTGGCATATGTCATTTTGCAGCTTGTCCAACTGCTGTAAATTCAGCTTCTATAAAGTTAAATTTTGATTTCAAAGCGATGTATTCGGTGGTTATTGATAATTTGGTTCCACTTTTACAATCATCCCACAACGGCCTCTTAGCAGCATCTAGTAAATCATATAAAAAATTCGCTCCCACATTCGGTTCTTCTTCGATGTTTACGTCTTGATCGTCAACTTGGACGGTAGGAACATTGGTGGTGTTGCATCTTCCACCATATCTTCTATTTGTTTCGTCATAACATGATTGTCCTTTGACGCTACAGAATAAGGTGTAGATGCAGCATGTTCTCCACGACGATCCCACAAATAATAATTTGCCACAAAACCATATTTATATAGATGTATTTTAACTGTGTCTGGTTTCCAATGCTTCGAATTTTGGCATTTACTACCAGACCATCGAAGTTCGTCGTTATTTCGATTAATAGATGTAGCTAATCTAATAAATTCGTGCCAACCATTGTAGAAATGTTGTTTCACTGAATCTTTCATGCCAGTTCCGGCTTCATACATCCAAGTACGGTCAAGAAAATAATCGAACATTGTTCCTAATTTAACAATATATGTTAGTAATTTCGACGCCACTTTAGCTCACTTCTCTTCTACGCATAATTTGCACTCAAATGGTATATTATTGTTATATTTTCTAAAATAAATTAAAGCCCATTAGGACTAAAGGCTTCACATACCGCACTTCTGTATAATTTCGACAGCACTTCACTTCACTTCTCTTCTACGCCTAACTTTGCATTCAAATGGTATATTTTTGTTGTTGTATTTTTTAAACTAAATTAAAACTTTTTGGGGCTAAAGGCTTTAATTTTTTAGCATCAATTATTTGTCGAAATAATATTTAATGCTTCTTTTCAAATCAACATTATATTCATTTCAAAATTTCTTTAGAAAATCGATTTGGGTATAATATTTATTCTTGTTATATTTAATTCTCAATTTTTTGGAAAATCGGTTTTAGTACAATATTTGTTCTTATATTCATTTCTAAATTTCTTGACAAAATCAATTTTATTACAATATTTGTTGTTTTTTTATTCATTTTCTATTTTTTTTTTCAAAAAATTAGCTTTAGCAGAATATTTAATGTTCTTATATCCATTTCTTAATTTTTTTTACAAAATTAATTTTAGTAGAACATTTGATGTTGTTATATTTGATTCTTAATATTTTTACAAATGTAAAATATTTTTACAAATGTACAATTTTTTTACAAAATTAATTTTTTCGCCAAATCGATTTTAGTACAATATTAGTTGTTGTTATATTCATTTCTTATTTTTGTTAGAAAATCGATTTTAGCAAAACATTTAATGTTATTATATCCATTTCTTCATTTTTTAAATATCGGTTTTACTAGAAGATTTATTATTGTATTTTCTAACATAAAGTAAAGCCAATTAGGACTAAAGGTTTCACACATCACACTTCTGCCTAATTTCGACAGTACTTCCCTTCACTTCTTTTCTACGCCCAACTTAGCATCCAAGGGGTGTATTTTTGTTATTGTATTTTCTAAATTAAATTAAAACCTTTTAGGACTAAAGGCTTTATTTTTTTTGCTTTAATTTTTGGTACAATATAGTTGTTATATTAATTTCTTAATATTTTATAAAATCGATTTTAGAAGAATATTTGTTGTTGTTATATTCATTTCTTAATTTTGTTACAAAATCGATTTCGGTAGAATTATTTATTGTTGTTATATTCATTGCTTAATTTTTTTACAAAATCGATTCGGTATTATTGTTGTTACGCACTTTTCAGAATTTAATAATTCATTGAACTATTTAAATATTTTACTTAATAAATTTGAAAATTTAAAACTTATTTCAAAATTTAGTTAACAATTTTAAATTTTAACTTAACTATTTTGTAAACTAAAATTTTAACATATTATTTTATACTAACCACTAAAACATATAATTAACACACACTTATCAAACATTATGTACACTTATCGATAAGCAAATTAATCAACGATTACAAACTATTTTTTGAGTTTTAATCAACCCTAATTTTTATTTACAAATTAAACAATCAAACCAATTAAACATCCCTAAATCAATTAACATACTATTATCATCGGCTAATACATATTAATCATCAATTTCAAATTCATAATCAACTAATTTTGTAAATAAGTGTTTTAATTTCATCCTCAAATCAACTAATAAACTATTATCATCATCTAATATCAATTATTCCAACATATTCAAAGTCATAATCAAATTATTTTCAGAAATTAACTTTTAGAAATTATACCAAGAAATTGAAAAATTGAAGAAGATGGATGAAACGATGGCTTTTGGAGGCGGTCGGCGTTGGTAAGGGGAGGGGTTCTAGGAGCGGCGGCAATGAATTTGGGGGAAAGTGAAAATATTTTCACTTTCGGTTC
The DNA here is from genome assembly GCA_030765085.1 of Allium cepa. Lineage (NCBI taxonomy): Eukaryota > Viridiplantae > Streptophyta > Magnoliopsida > Asparagales > Amaryllidaceae > Allium > Allium cepa. The sequence continues at coordinate 649,460,836 of CM060941.1, read as the reverse complement.
TTTGGTTCTCGCTAAATCATCAGGTATAACAGTCGGCGACGACCGCGTTTTTCAGCTGTCACCAATCGTCGCTGGCTTCCGCTACTAAATGAAGCTTGTTTTGTAGTGTTTATGCAGTTATATTCAAAAACTGCAGACATTTATGCTATTATTTACTGAAAAACTGCAGACTTCCACAATTTTTTCGAAAAAATTACGTACATTTGTGATATTTTTTCAAAAAATTACAGAAATTTTACACAATTATTTATCAAAAAATTGCAGAAATTTCCTAATTATTCACTAAATAGTTGCAGGCATTTATGAATTTTTGATATAATTGCATAAATGTCTGTAATCGTTTAGTAAATTAGTTCCAGAGACCCAATTTACAATCTTTTGTTTTGGAGGAGTTTTTGCGTATTAAGTTTGATTTTAAGGGCTTGAGTCTAAGATTTACTTTTTTATTCATCCCCAAGAATATTGTACAAGATGGTTTGTTTAAAGGACTGTAACAACTTGATTTTATACAACATTAATCGGTTTTTCATACGTTTATTACTGGTTCCATAAATGTTATTTCATGCATACATGTTTAGTTATCAAATTCAAAATGATACGTCGTTCTTGTTTTCTGCCGCTAGCAATATATATTGTTTGTGGGCATATTCTGGGAAGAAAGAGAAACTAAGATAAACATGAACCCCATCTGCCCTGGTCCTTTCGAGACGTGGAGGTGGATTTTCACAAACCTTGTAACCTGATCGGAAACATCAAACCTTTGTGTTGGGGCTGCCTTAAACCTTCTTACGTAAGACGGATTTCCTTTAGGAGTGGAGTTTAAAAATGATAAAGCAAATAGATAAATAAATAAATATGAAATAACGGTCCTTTTAATTTGTGGATGCAGGAAGATTATTTATATAGGGAAACCAACAGATGACATTATTGTTAAATCTTTGATCGTCACCATCAATCTAACGGAGAATTAATTATTATTATTAATAATGAGTTTTTCATTTCATTTCCACTAATGAAATTAGGAAATGATGATGTTAAATTAATATCTCAATAAAGAGTTGTAGCAAAATCGGATTTGTCATCAACATCCAATGAACATAACTGTTGCATACTGGCACAAGTTGGTGAATTTCTGTTTTTTTTTTTTTTTTTTTTTTAAATTTTGGAGAAGAAAAGTAACGGAGTAAGTGGGCATTCATCACGAATGAAACCAAAAGCAGCCGGGGGGTGTTTCACAAGGAACCGATACATCAGTAGCCAAATAAATATCTGGCGACTAGAATTCAATAGGGACGAAGCAATCAATGCTCATCTGAGAATTCCCTCTTATATCCGCACTTCCTTACCCTTTCATTTTCGGGATCTGTAGCGTAATCTGTTGCAGTAGAACACTTGACACGTGCTCTTTCTAGATGTTTGCTAAAATAATAAACGCAAAAAAAACATGTAGAAGGCAGTTGACCTTATGTGTTTTACATTAGTACTGGGAGGTGCGCATAGAAGATTTGATATTGTTCTATACACTCTTTGGCGGCCAATGCAAAATTGTTATTGTCCAGCCATGTGGCGTATGAAATCAAGATCACGATACCATCACATCACATCACATGGTTGTAGCTGCCTGCAAAATCTCTTCCAATCTCGCATTCATCTACTAAATCCACGCAAAATAAAGTAATCAAAGCATTTAACTTTGTTTAAAAGAATTGGATAGCGTAGTTTGATGTTTTGAGTTTTCAGTTTTAATTATAAAATATGAAATAAGTGGTGGAACAACGAATACGATGGAAGAAAGATGGAGGGGACCACAGAAGAAATGAATAGATTGTTTCTCGTACTTATTTATTTTTCAAAACATGAGAAAAAAAATATTTTCTGTTTTGCATGCTACTTTTGTTTTTCAAATTAATCGTTTCCACGATATACATATATTGTGTGTAATTTTTGATGGAAATTTTCAAAATAGTTTTGGGTTTGGATTTGTTTTTGAATACGGAAGAAGTGGATGAAGAACGAAGAAGAGGGGATGAATAGTTTCACATCTAGGAAATTAAGAGAATATGTTGATTTATATATGAATTTCTCTAAGAAATGTTGGACCCTTTGAACATCCAAAACTTTGCTTTGATGTGAGGAGCGAAGTTATGCATCACCATCACACGCGTGCGCCGCAATCCAACCGACCGGAGCAGGTTCGGGTCTAAAATGATGAATTAATTTTTGTTAACATGCCGAATCTAGAATTTGAGTTTGAACGAATATTTTTGGCAGGTTTGTAATGGTTTCGCACTGTTGGAAAGGATGCGACGCTTAACAAATGAACACTTCCTCACTAGTATAAATAGTGACGCGTAGGAGCCATCACAAAAAAAAGAATAATCACTTTTCTTTCTATCTCAATTTTCTTCCTCCAGATCTGCGATGCTTAGAAAGTTATCTTGGTCGGATCAAAATCGTACTAGTTTTGAATCCAACTACACTGTTTCAAGGCTTCATTGAATCCTGAAATCGATAGTTCAATAACTCGTTTGTACCTGTTGGGTTCAACTATTGTCTAAAAGAATCTACATAGTAGATCCTTGAAGTCAGAAGTACAAAAATTATAATCTTCATCTGTCTCGAATCATCGATACAAATATCCAACTATTTTTAGACAATAATTTCAACTATGGATGGTTCGAGTTCAATCAATCTCAATGCTCTTTAAATCATAAATCAGCATTTGACGCGATTGGAGCGGTTTGATGGTGAAATCTACACTTGTTGGCAAAAGAAGATGAATTTTTTTTTAATCACCGTCAAATTGTTCTATATTCTTGAAGATAACTTGAAAGAAATACCTAAGGAAACTGATAAAGATACAGACGAATTGAGAGCAAAAAGCGCAAAGATGGTGATTTTCTATGCAGAGGCCACATTCTGAATGCATTATCTACTCCTGTCTACAACGTACATAGGACTTTGAAAACTGCAAAGGCACTTTGAGCTGCACTAGAAAGCTAATACCGCATATCCGAAGCAAGTAACAAAAAAATTCCTTATTTGCAATTTTATGAATTTCAAAATGGTTGAAAATAAGTTCATAGTTGGACAAGTAAGCGAAATTTTACTGTTAGTGAATCAACTTAAAAATGCTGGAATAAACCTCCCCGAATCTTTTGTTGTTGGAGTTATAATTTCAATACTTCCAAATTCTTGGAATGATTATTAGAAAAATTTAAAGCATGCGGAGACGGATTATGATTTAGAAGGTTTACAGCGTCATTTTCGTATTGAAGAGGACTCTCGTAAACGCGAACTGGATGATAATTTACAAACCGAGTCCCATTCTAAGACAAATAATGTTCAAATTACAAACAAACTGAAGCCTAAGAATGAGACACAGTTTAAGAAGAAAAATTCCAAGAACCAAAAAGATAGATGCTTATTACTACTGTAACGCCATGGTTAAGTTGAATCTAATAAAGAAATCTTCTATTTATATTGTTGATTCTGTTAGTTTATGCCATGGTAGACTAGGACATGTTAATTATAATTCCCTTAAAAATATGCATAAACGAGGATTAATTTTTGATTGTGATTTCGATACTATATCTAAATGTGAAATATGTGTTTAAGCAAAAATACACCGAAAATCCTTTAAATCTGTAGAAAGGAAAACTGACTTGTTTGATTAGTATATAGTGATGTGGGTGACTTAAAAATCATACCGCCTACGGCGGTAACCAATATTATATAACATTTTTTGATGATTATACTAGATATGCATATGTGTATCTAATGAAAACTAAAGATGAGGCCTTTGATAAATTTAAAATTTATAAAGCAGAGGTCGAAACATAATTAGGAGTTAAAATAAAAGTATTACATTCAGATCGAGGTGGTGAATATTTCTCAAATGAATTCACACTACAACAAAAATACCCTATTACAACGGGCAAAGCCCGTTGTAATATGGTTTTCGCAACGGGCATGTGCCCGTTGTAATAGGCCTCGTTGTAATAGATCCACCACATTTTACAACGGGCAAAGCCCATTGTAAAAACCGTTGTAGTATACCTTTTTACAACGGGTTATGACCGTTGTAATAGACTATAATACAACGGCCATAACCCGTTGCAATAGACTAACCATACTAGTTGCATAGCCTGTTTCACAACATGCATTGACCGTTGTAAAAAAACATATTTAACAACGTGTGTTGACCGTTGTAAAAATATTATATAACAACGCACATTGCCCGTTGCAAAATAAATGCAGATTTAAAAAAATTACAACAGCATCCATGCAATACATCCGTACTAATACAAAATATTGTCGTAAAATAATTAAAATCACATACGAAAAGACTAAAAGCTAGAAACATAGAATTCTAACACTCCAAAAGGTTAGATAAGTTTACATGCCAAATACATAAAGCATTAACACTTTTCCCTCAATGTCAAGTACATACGAGTTTCATAGCAAGATCAACATCATACAAAGATATTTACATCAATGGAAAATGCCAAACCTGAAAGCTAATATAAATAACTAAACAAGGATGTAAAGGAACCATATCCATAGTCCTAGTCCATAGCAGAGAAAGAGCAACAAAAGCCAACATGGCAATAGCAGAAAGCACCAAAGCAACACCTGCAAACACAAAAAGACATAAACACAAAAGAGATCTCAACACTTTTCCAATCAGGTTTGAATAGTTCAACTATTTTACTCGGAATCAGGTCTGAATAGTTCAACCATTTTATTTGGATGCAGGTTCAATTGATTTAAAATAGTTGAACTATTTAGGAAATGGTCTCTCTATGGTTTCAACGTAGAATAGAAAATATGGGTCAACTTAATTATGTGTAGGTACGTGAATAAGGTGTATTATGAAGTGGTTTCTGCTTACTCTTTTTTGCTTCTTTCTATCAATATTATTCACCTAGTAATTGACCTTTGAGTTTATAGTTGTATATGGTAAAGTTCTTCCATGCCGTTTAATTTAAAATTACATTCTTTGTTTTTACCTGCAAGCCGAAATTAGCTTACACTAAATTTACGGAGCCTTAATGAATTTATAATACTTTTTATAGTAGCTTAATTCAACTCTTGAAACACAGTTTACAAGAGTTGCTAACCTATTAGAAGATAAGGCACACACTTGACTAAAATTATTTCACATTTACCTAGGACTGTCACATGTATTTTTAACACAAAAGTGGTCTAATATTTAACTTTATATATATTATATTTAATAGGTTGGAGCATGATCTAATGTCAAAGCCAATGACAATGAACATGTTGAATCTGGATATGCTTACATCAGTATAGTGGAAAAGGTAGTTTGTATGCTTGAACATTTATCTTCAGGTCAAATTCATGCATAAAATAAGAATTTCAGCACGTAGAGTAACAAAAAAAAAAGAATAGAATGGTTTACCTAGGATAGTCTGCAAGATTTTCTTCTCAATTTCATCTCCAAGCTCAGCAGTCATATCGGATGCAATGAATCCAGGAGCAACTGCCTTTACCTGATCATACATTCAGCTTCAAAGTCCAAGCCCGGAAATATCTCATGTTAAGTCTTTTTCCGCAAATGACATCTTTGCTAGGGCTCTGCTCGCATCTCTACCAGCAAATAATGAATATGCTCCCTGGTCCATAGAATGTCCTGACAAAAAAAATAAAACATGGGATTGCACTCGTGTGTAGGTTAAGCCCAAGGACAACGTATACTATTGACTATGACATGTACAGTACCATGTTATTTCTTAAGGTACCACTATATAAAAATTACTACAAAAAGTAAAATCAAAGCCACACCATTAATAGCCCTACATAAAACCGAATTATATATAATGACCGATTAAAGATCTAGGGGAACAATAACTGCAGAAACTATATGCTTAAGCTATATTAAGTAGATAGCAAGGAAAACAGATATTCAAGGTATGAAAAAAAATCTGTATTTTTTTCCCTCTGTACGTCAAACAATCACAACTAGCAGAACTATCCCAATATTGGTCGACGGACAAAAAGGAAAATAAAAAAAAGAAATGAATACGAAAAAACAGATATTGCGTGTGCGTGAGCGCAATTGTTTCCGACTTTCCCTGTATAGCTTTACTTACAGCAAAGTAGCAAGTTTCCCCAAAAAAATTGCGTAAGCTTATCTCAAATGGTTATTTTGGTAAAGTAACAGTTGCTTGCCAATCTATAAACTATAATGGAACAGAAAACTCCGTAATTTCTACAGATATATTAACACAAAAAAGTAAGAACTTTCGAATATGATTACCGGTATAGTGCAGCGAGCAACGCCATCCCATTTATTATATGTACCTCTACTACTCTCAGACCATCCTCCAAAGTCCGTTCTACAGGCATAAAACAAAGTTACAAAAAGGCTAATATGTGCAAATGTAAGCACAGGTAAATTATATCCAACAACAAAAAATGCATATCCATACACGTGATAAGTGGGAACTATGGTATCATTATTCTGAAACACAATTTCCATAAAACCTCTATATTCACCCTTGATAACTGAACTTGTCGTTTTTGGAGGACCCTGGCCTTGATAGAAAATCAAGTGTGTAAACTCCTTTTAGCCCCAGAAGAATCAACAAGCCTTAAAGGAGTTTGAGGAGAAGAATATAATAGCCCATTAAGTGTGGCTTGTCTCTTTCAATTTATCATAACCGGTGGTAAATTTCTAAGTTTGTAAACTTGTGTGATATTGACAGAGCCATACATTGTGGTTCACATAGTAAACATATCACATGTATAAAGAAAAATATATAAAAAAAATCACATTAAATGTGAGAAAACAAACGAATTTCTCTTGTTGCTTTTCGACTTTTGAGAGCAACTATATTCATCAAATAAGTAGGTTACAGTTGTTTTTTTTAAAACTACCAAAAACCTACAAGTTTAAGTGTTGTCGTCTTTAATTGTTTAAGTACAAAAAAGAGAATAAGATGACATATTGAACACGTATTTGACACTTGAGAAACCCAGTTCTTCCTTGCAATAAGGGATGTGAGCTTCTTCTAATAACTCCTGTTAGGGAAACTGCGACTGGGCTAAGACAAGATTCATGTATGCACAGGAAAAACCAACTAGTGTTTCAACAAGTATAGTTTGTTAAAAAGCTGTTTTATTTGTAATTTTTCAAGTCAAATTTTTACTATAACGAATTTGAATCACCTAACAACATGTCTCATACACAAGCACAATACTAGAAATATTAGTCGGTAACCATGCATGGACTTATTTTTAACCTGACATTTTTATTCAGAGTATTGAATAAGTAAACTAAAAAACAATTCCTTTGTAAAATTTCATGACAATTTGTGCTTGTTTTGCAAAATCTGCTATAGTGAATTTGTGCTTTTACTGAGGTATCCAAAGTGTTTGTCGGTGCATTACTATCTTCAAGTATTATGCAAGCAATATTGCACTTGCAAAGAATAGTGCAGAAGAACAAAATATAAGAAAAAAAAACTTAAAAATATGAATGCAATTGTTGAGTTGCCTACACCATTAAACTTTGATTAGCAGTCTATACTGTTTTAACAAGATATATATAATATAGTCCCCCAGAGAGCATTGATAATATTACTAACTCGGTAATCGCATACACTGATACCCACACACACTATACATTCCATATCTTACATTACTATGTTGTAATTCAATAACACTGGGAATGTACGATCATTTAAAGATCAAAACAACGGATATTGAAATGATATTTACTCTATCTTATATTTATCAATAAATATTCATAATATTCATGTTGAATGGATCTAATAATTGGATATATGAATGTTAAGCCACTGACGAGTATTTCAATACCCTAACTTTGGTTCAGTTGCCTAGAAAAATTAACTTAATTTTTTCCAAGATATTAGTAACAATATTAAAAAAGAACTTTGGTTCATTCGCAGGTACTACATTTAAACATAAAAATAAAAGATAAATATCATTTCAATCATGGTTACAAAATCATAAATTGCTTCAAGCATCATCGGAAAAAGTATTTGTCATTTACAATACTCAACTGTCCAGATTAGCAAATAAACAGGTAGTCAGTAAATTTGACCGTTTAACATGGTTTTGATATTTTGTTACTGACGCATCTTCGATATTAGTGTAAATTTACTGGTAGTTATATACTAAGCTCATTGTTTATAACTAATGGAGTTAATATAAATCATCTCCATTTCAATAAATTTCGTAATTAATATTTCCATGGTAGTGATTGCAAATTAATCCTGGATAGAATAAACTCATAAACAACTCTTCTCTTCGTAGGAATTAAATTCAACTTTTCAGTAAGAAATCAGTAACCATCAATTATTTCAAGAGCAACCAACCATAATTATTCAAAAATAGAACAAAAACCAAACCTGCTACGAGTAACGTCATAAATTTGCCCTTTAATGGCCATTAGCAGCGGTTTCTTAGGATCAGTTCCATCATAAGCCCTCAATTCCTCTTCGGAGATCTCACCCAGCTGCACTGGCGGCGGCGGTGTCTCCAACACCACCGCTTCATCTCTGTTCCTCGACAGCGTCGGAGGTTCGAGCCAGCCGGAAATGAAGTATTATAACGTGGCGGCGATTGCAAGGATGGTGAAGCATGTGGCGGCTGATAAGCCTATGTAGTTCACGATCGATTTTTCAAGGGTTTCGTAGAGCTTTGTAATGTTTTCCATTGTTTCTAGAGTTGAACGTGTGGAAGAGCAACAGAAGAGAAGAGGAACAGAGAAGAATCAATTGAACGTGCGGCGCCACAGAACCCTAATTAATTGAACGAAGAGCAGTTGGACCGGCTTCTTTATATTGAAAAATGCGCGTTCAGTTTTATATATATTACAACGGGCTCAAGTGCGTTGTAAAATTAGCACCTTTACAACAGGCATTTTGTGACCGTTGTAAAGTTGGTATCTATTACAACGGGCCTGAATGGACCGTTGTAATAGCCTTCTATTACAACGGGCAACCAATGCCCGTTGTAAAAAGGGCATTGTATATGGCATCTTTTACAACGGGCATGTGTCGACCGTTGTAATAATCTTCTATTACAACGGGCAACCAATGCCTGTTGTAAAAAGGGCGTTGTAATAAGGTATTTTTGTTGTAGTGTCACCTTATTTTGTGAACAACACGGTTTAGTTCACCAATGCACTGCCTCATATATACCACAACAAAATGGTGTTGCTGAAAGGAAAAATAGAACTTTAGTGGAAATGGTTAATGTCAAGCTCATAAGTTCAAACTTACCTTATAACCTATGGGGTGATGCCAAGTTATCTGCATGTTATATCTTAAATAGAGTGCCACTTAAAGTTTGGGGTTGTTTAGCATATGTTAGAAAACTAGACCCTAAACGACCAAAGTCAGGAAACATGGCATTTAAATGTGTTTTCATAGGATATTCACTTAATAGTATAACTTATATATTCCTAATTACTAACAACTTAGAAGTTATAGAATCCATAGACGTAGAATTCTTTGAAAATCAAACTGTTGAGATTCCATTGAGATCGTCTAGTCCAGAACTTAATACGATTGATGATATCAATGACGATGACTATGCTCCTGCTCAAAACAACAAGGAAGTAATAGTAGCAGATAATAGTACTGAACAAAGGAGAAGTAAAAGAGCAAGAATGGAGAAGGACAATGGCCCTGACTTCATTACATATTTTATAGAATGCAGTAAGGATGAAGTACTTAATGTGACTAGATATTTCATGAACGTCGATGATGACCCCAAAACTTATTCTGAGGCTATGAGTTTCAGAGATTCAATATTCTAGAAATAAGCTATTAATGATGAATTGAATTCCATATTGTTAAATCAAACTTGGGCTTTAACTGATTTACCTCCTTGTGCTTAACCTATAGGATGTAAATGGATATTACAGAAAAAGTTGAATACAAATGGATCCATTAATAAGTTTAAAGTCAGATTAGTTGCTAAGGGATATAAGCAAAGACATGGAGTAGATTTGATACATATGCTCCAGTTTCTCGCATTTCTTCTTACATTGTTTAATAGCACTTGCATCAATTCATAAATTGGCCATACATCAAATGGATGTAAAGACTGTGTTTCTAAATGGAGATTTAGAAGAAGATATATATATGGAACAATGTGAAGGTTTCAAAACCCCAGGTCATGAAAAGAAAGTTTGCAAATTAGTAAATTAAGTCTCTTTATGGCCTGAAGCAAGCTCTTATGCAATAGCATTAAAAGTTTGATAAAATAGTATTGTCGTATGGATTTATTGTTAATGATACTAATAAATGTATTTATAGCAAATCACATAACAACGATTATGTTATAATATGTTTATACGTTGATGACATGCTAATATTTGGTTCCAATATATCCTGTGTGAATGAAACTAAAAAGTTTCTATCTTCTAAATTTGATATGAAAGATTCAGGAGAAGCTGACGTAATTCTGGGAATAAAATTATTAGGAAAGAGGGGGAGTTGTTGCTAACACAATCTCATTACATTGAGAAGTTCCTCCGAAAATATGGTCATTATAATGACAAACCAGCACCCACTCTTTTAGATCCTAGTATTAAATTAGAAAAGAATAATGGACGTACTATTTCTCAACTTGAGTATTCCAGTATTATTGGAAATCTTATGTATGCTATGCATTGCAGTAGATCAGACAAAGCACATGCTAAGCATGTTATGTCGATTTACAAGTAATCCATGTTTTAAACATTGGAAAGCTATTTTCAAAGTTTTAGCTTATTTGAAAGGAACCGTTACCTATGGCTTACCTTATAAGGGATATCCTGCAATAATAGAAGGATATAGCGGTGCAACCTGAAACAATGTAGAATCCAAATCCAAGTCTATGACTGGATGGATCTTTACGTTAGGAGGCGCTGCTGTGTCTTGGTTTTCCATGAAACAGACCTATATATCTGACTCAACAATGTTGTCAGAGTTAATTACATTAGCAGATGCTAGTAAGGAAGCGGAATGGCTTAGAAATTTATTAATAGAAATCACAATATGGAAGAAGTCATCTCCAGCAGTCTTGATTAACTTTGATAATCAGACTACAATATACAATGTATCTAATAAGACTATAATGGAAAGTCTAGACATATGAATCTAAGACATCAAATGATAAGACAGTTACTCAAAAGCGGAGCAATGACTGTTGATTACATAGAAACAAAGAAAAATTTGGCTGACCCACTCATAAAGAGTCTTTCAAAGGCAATGGTTTCTATAAAATCAAAGGAAATGGGACTAAGGTCTGTGAATGAAGGTTGATCATTCTTAACAGAAACCCAATTTATGTTTTGAAAAGGATAGACAAAGCTCAATGGGTACCAACAAGTTAAGAGAATGATTATGAAACACTAAATCAATAATCTCATAATATTTAGTGTTGGATTCTGTAAGAACAAGGGATGGATAATATATCCTTAATAAGTCTAGTTTCCGTAAAAAGGTGTATCGTAGAAACACCTTAAGAGACTTACCTAATGAATATGGAAATCAGGCCATTTCCTAAGAAAGTTAGACCGCTTTCTAAAGTAGACTCATGAACTCGGGATTTAAGCACATAGCCATTAATGTGCTGAGCATATAGAATACTCTATATACGGAAATTAGTATGTATGACTGTTCCGGTATTATCACTAGGGGTACTTGATTCAAGATACGTTCACCATAGACCTCGATAAAACTTTGAATGGTTTACACTAAGTGAAGGTTCAAATCCAAAAGATACCTATCATTTATGTATTGGTTTCCATGATGATGCAAAACTTGACCTTGGAACAACATTGGCTTGATCCCACATGGTTATGTAGGTAGTCATTTTAGTGATGCAGCCATCTATTTTATTTATTTTACTTATTTTGAAAAGGGAGGAAATTGTGCGAAAATTCATTACAAGGGGAAAGCCATTTTCCAACGGCTGAAAACCACCGTCGGCCATCGGAAGCCGTCGGTAGCTGTCAGAAAAAGCTGTCGAAAATTACGGCGTCGGAGAGCAGTGTTTACGACGGCTTTCGATGAAACTCATCGTTCGTATTTCCGACGGATTCCGACTGTTGCCGGAAGCCGTTGGAAAAAATGATCCGAAAGCCTTCGGACGCCGTCGGAGATATAAAACCTGAAAGCCGTCGGAAATCTATAGAATTTTTTTATATTTCTGCTGCAAGGCAGCCTTCTATCCACATTTCCCATACAAACACTATTCCACCTATACTACAGAATCCAATATATAATATTTCAACCAAATATCAAAAACCAAACTATACACAAATCACCAAACAAAAAAAATACATAAAATTAAGTCAATACACATAATCATCACCCAAACTAATGTACAATACATAATAATATCCACAACACCAAATGTTCTATCAATACATACATGCACAACATCCCCAACATCCACATAATTTTAAGTGTATCATAACATAGTACACAAAACCAACGAGTACCTTTACCATATACCAAATCGTACAAAACAGAAAAAAACTTACCGACCAAAGCAATCAATCGATCTCCACCAGAACCTGAGCCAGCAGAAGAAGGGAAGCGGCCACCATACTGCTGCATGTACGCGGCGATACGCTGGTCTAGCAATGTAGTCTCTATGGCCTGCCGACGGTTCTGCTCCTCCAGCAGCGCCACTCTAGCCCGTAAATCTTCGATCTTTGCTAGATCGATCTGAGCTCTAGTCTGCATACCCCGTCTCTGACTGTTGGCCTGTAATAAATAATTTATTTAGCTGTGTGATCTCTGTAAGTGTATGTGTAAGTATGTGAATGATTCGCAGTGTGATATTGTTATTTAATTTAGTTTATGATGTTTATGTATGTGTATGTGCATGTTGATAACATTTTAGATTGTGGTAACACCAAATAACTATAGTGATAAGATTGTTGATTTATATTTTGAATTACTATAACTTTGGAACATTTTAGCATAAGTAAAGTAACTATAGGGAAGGATGAGAGAAATAAATTTGAAATTACTCCTTGATTGCCAATATATTATTTACTTACCACTTGATTGTCAAATCCGTATCGTCTGCCATGCTCCGATGGATCCATAGCTAACTGAAAAATAGCATCCTCCTCATCCGTCGTCGGCTGATCCCGACCGTATCAGCAAGGAGTTTCTGACGCTGCTCCTATAACTTTTTTTGCATTAATACATTAATATCATCATATCTTATTTAATTATATTTTAACAAGTAGAACTGTGACGCCCCACCTCTATACCCACGCTAGCCAAGAACACTCCGGAGAAGTGGGGTCAACTAGCACGGAGAATAAGGCTGTTGAGGAGCGACCATCCATGTAATAGCTTATCACACGGTGGCTATAAATAATCTTCGGAAACAAACATAGAAATAATCATATCACAAATCAGTCACAGATATCCATATCACAAAGGCGGAAGAAGATATGAATATATAACTAACACATGAAAGTGTACATCAGAGTAGTGGTCAATAAGATCCACGATAATACAAAAGAATAGCAACACGTGCTATACAAAAGAATACAACTATGAGTCTATATCTCAAGTGTATACAGCAAAAACTGCTAATCTAAATAGTTAGCCAAAAGTCAGAGTGATGAATCCCTGGGAAGAAGTCAAGCAGAAGCACCTGTAACATCTCGGTCTGATCCGAGTATTATTTAAGAAAATAATAAACGGATCAGTCTAGCTATAAATATCAGATGACATGATATAACATAAAAGATATGGCATAAACATAAACATCCATAACGACATACCGCTATAAGTATGTAAATAATGATCAACAGAAGATCAATCAATAAGAGATAATCAATATCACAAGAATCTTCTCAAAGATTCGAAGGGGGCATCATACCCTAAACTTGTACTCATAACAAGTCAATGACACAAATTCCAGAAATCAACACGAGAAATCCAGAAATCATAAAAAGGGAAAGAGGCCTATCACATGACGGTCCGAAGACCATGGGGAGCTACCCCACATGTGTGAGTGGAATCACACAGAATGAGGTCAAGACTAACCAAAAAGCAGAAAGGTATGTGTGAATGGAATCACACAAGTGGTGTCTAGTCTAACCTTGCAATGAAAGAGACATCGCGCAATTGCTAGTCTAATTCATAAAGCGATCATCAAGATCAACGAGAAGTGTCAATTACACTAAGCTAGTAAATATAGAAGTTTAGCTTCATGTCCCATAACCACTTGCTTAACTTAAATATTTACGAACAAACTGTAAATCTTCACTAATAAAATTGTCACAAGAGGTTCAATCGAACAAGTCCAAGAATTAACCGACGAAGTGAACGCAAGCGTTTCATACCACTTGTTTTACTAAGTCGTTTAATTAGATTTCTCATCCGAGTGAGGTAAAGGCTTGTATATACTAATAGATTGGAAAACGGTTTAAGAAAAGAGCTTTGTTATTAAAAATAGAGTTGAAATTGTTTGTTAAAAGAGTTTTGATATTTACTACTAGTATTGAAACCTTTATATTATAAAGTGACAAAACACATAAGCAAGTGTAGAAACAATCAGTCACAAAGATCGCATACGGAGATGCGAATAAAATCCAAGGAAATCAGCTCAATGTTTTTCATATAAGATCCCCTACGCAGATACGACCTACGACCTAGTGGAGCATAGGTCGGAGACGACTTACGAGATAACACGCGAACGACTTACTGGAGCTTAGGTCGGAGACGACTTACGAGATAACACACGAACGACTTAACTCTTAACTCGCAGCCGACTTAGCACTCTAACTCGTGAACGACTCAACACAGGCGAACAGAAATACAAAGGCGGTGACTTTTCAACGCGCGCGACTTACGACCTAGGCTTAACTCGTGGACGACTTAGCGATGGCCAGAAACGACTTAAGGCCAGAACGACCTAACTCCGAGGCAGTGCGACCTAACTGCAGTTTTTTTGTCAAAAACGCTAAAAATTGGAGTTTTTCGCCAATCCAATCCAAACCAAATGCAAATGCACATGCTAAAGTGATGGGGAATCATTCCCAACAGTCCAATATAGTTATAGGCTAGAATTGTGAGATAAAAATCTCACCTTTGCACTAAAATTTATGAAGATGAAGCTTGAAAGCAAGGAGAAGCAATCCAAAGCTTGAATCCAATACCTTCTACTTGAATTTGGAGTTGAATGATGGAGTTGCAATTGAATTTGAGCTTGGAGTTTTAATTTCCCATTCTCTTCACCATTAATGCTAAAGCTTGAGTTAGTTAGGAAATTTATGAAGAGTGAGGAGAAGAGGGTTGGAACTTGGGCTTAATAGGCTAAACTAACCCAAAGTCCAAAGCGGGAAAAGTTAGTGAAATTTCACTAACTCCAAACCTATCGATGTTTATACTTAAAAAGTTGTAAACGACATTTCGAACTCAATGGAAGTGGTCTCGAGTCCTAATTTGACCGTTTGCAAAAAAGTAGTTTTTCGGACCAAAATCCGATTAACGATTTAATATTTAAATAAAAATATTTAAATGTAAACTCGATAAATATGCGGGTTGTTACAAGAACAATTACTAATACTGTATAAAATGAAATATGCTTACATGGCTCTTGTTGGATTTATTGTCGTGCCATGTATACAAAACTGTCCCGTCCGGATTTACATGCTCGACAGCATGTGTACGAGTAAACTCGTCTATATAGCCCATGGGACCATGCGCCTCAACTTCCTGAAACTGATTTTTACATACAATTATTGTACATTTAAAATTATATAGCACAAAATATTTACAATTTGCATTCAGTAAATTTAACAACTCCTGCCGATACTGCTGAAATGACCTTGACCCTCCGCGATGAGTGACGAGATTTTTATTTCTGTTTGCAGAGTTTCTTTCCGACTCTGCCTATACATTCAAAAGTTGATACATTATTTATCGATCATGTATTTTTTTGATATTTACTACCAGTCAAATAACTTTAAAAAAATAGTATACTTGCCTTCGCTGTGTCAGTTTTCCAGTATTTCAACCATGCTTGCCATATGCTCTCCCCCATCCAACATAGTTTCCTACCTGATTTCTTGATTTCGAATGTCGAGTCCCTATAGTTTTTACGCATCTTCTTCATCCAGTATTCTCGTGCCAACTGCATATCGTCCGTCTGAATGTCTATTTCAACATGTGTTTCACGACAAAAAGCAAAAAGAATATTAAACTGATAAGGATCAACAATAAAAAAATGAACAAAATGAATTAAAAATGAAAAACAGAAAAATATACTTACTAGGACATCCTACCAAATACACTCTACTATGTAGGGAGGGATGTTATCCCACTTCGGCGAACAAGCACTCATCCTACTCGGGTAAGAAGCTCTAGAAATATCCAACACAACCTTCGGGGAAGTAGGTCGAATCCCCTGTTTTTAAATATGATACAGATAAGTACGTACGTATATCAAAAAAATAAGATGCTGAATAAAATTTAATTCTTAACCCTCTGCTCTAGGAACTAAAGAAACAACAGGACGTTGTGATGTTTGCGATGGACCACAGCGATCGCCTCCTGAAGATCGGGAAGAGCTCCTACCTTTAGATGACATTACGATAAACCTGTGATATACACACACATCATTTCGAAAGAGAATACTAACATGATAATGAAATATATTTCATACGTAAATGAATATATCAACGGTATAAATTGCTAAATTAATGACTGAAATGGAAATAGAAATGGAAATGTGTTATACCTGATTCATAATAGGTCTCATGTTCCAACGATATGCAGATTACATTGCATTTTTAATAATAATTGCTAAATAAATGATAAATGGAAATGACATAAAACATGTAAACAATGTTAAACGTACAGATTTGGTTTCATGGTTACATCAATTTCATAATACATAAAAAACTCAACATAGTTACATCAACTGCAAAAAAAATCAGATTCGGATTTTTATCAATCATCATCGTCTTCTAATTCAGATTCGGTCTCGTTTTCTACGATATTTTTCTCTACATTGTCAAACACTTCTACCAAAACATTTGATTCATCGATCAAAGGACCAAAATCTGTATGATCGTCTGTAATTATTATTTCATTATTTTCCTTAAGATCTGCCTGATAAGCTTATTCTTTTGGAATATTCTTCCCATCGAATGTAAATTTGGCATTTGTTCTAAAAACTGCAGACCAATCTGCTTTATCTCTTTTTAGAGACGCATAAGGAGTGTAATACACTTGCAATGCTTGTTTGGTTAGTACAAAAGGATCGTACTTGTGATAGTGCGATATATGCTTTATTTCGATAAGATTATAATCCTTGTGCACATTAATTTCAGAACCTGGAACATTACTAAACCAATTGCATTTAAATAGAAACACCTCCTCCGCGGGTCGTGAGAAATATGTTAGTTGCAAAATTTGTGTTAGAACGCCATAAAAATTATTTATGTGATTTCCTGGATCGTCACTACCTTTAACAAATATACCAGTATTATTCGTTAATTTTTCTACACCGTATTCTTTGGTGTTAAATTTATATCCATTGATGAAATATATTGGATATGATTTGACCACTCTTTTTGGTCACATCGCAAGATGTTTCAACCCTTCGTCAACAATACAATTTCTCGGCTGATAAACGTAATTTGAAAACCAACCGGAAAATTCTTCATTAAGATTTCCGTTCATATGTTCATGTTCATAAACATTGTATATATAAACAAATCATTATATTAGGTTATACACGCCCATGCATTATAGAAAAGAATAAAAAACAAATTATTATTTCAGATTACCTAACAAAAGGTGCAACCTCAGCACAATTTAAAAGAATATAAGCGTGTGACACATGAAGATCTCTATCATCTAGCCATATTTCTGTACATTTTCCAAAAGGCCAACCATGTTGTCTAAAAATAGGTAACATTGCTTGAGAGGACTCTTGCTCGTCGCCTTCGTCATTACGAGGAACACTTTCAATGTATATTCACATGGTCATGAAATAGTGAGAGAGAAAGAACGAAGCTTCTTCTTCGATGTAAGATTTACATATCGAACATTCAGCTCGTGCTTTTTGCCTCATTTTTTTTCCAGATGATTTAGATATCTATGCAAAATTAGTTTACATTAACTTCATCTTTTAAATGCAATTAAATTACGTGATAATATATTATATACCTCTCAAATGGATACATCCATCTTATTGGACAGGACCTCGAAGTCGTGTTTTAGATGGAAAATAAACAGGTAAATGTTCCATTACATTAAAAAACCTGGCGGAAATATTTTCTCTAATTTGCAGAGCAATATAGGAATATCTACTTCAAGTTTACGTAAACTTTGCACTTTTAAAGTAGTCGAACAAAACTCTTTGTAAAACATACTAAGCTCCGTTATTACCTTACAAACTTTTAACGGTAGTAGTTCTTTGAACATAACGGGTAATAAATTTTCCATCATTATGTGACAGCCGTGACTTTTCATTCCGCTCAATCTACCATTTTTAAAGTCAACACATTTACAAAGATTTGATGATATCCCATCAGGAAATCTTAACCCTTCCACCCATTTTATGACAATTTTTACTTGATTATTATCTAATTCGTAACATGCTTCGGGTTTTTTTACTGTCATTTGGTTTCATATGAAGCTCAGGACGTTTGCATAATTCTTCTATATTGTGTTTTGATTTCAAATCATCCTTCATCTTCCCTTTCACAATCAAAATTGTGTTAAAACATTATCAGATACATTTTTCTCATTGTGCATCACGTCTATATTATGACGAAGCAGAAGATGTTTCCAATATGGCAACTCCCAAAAAATAATTTGTTTGCACCAGTTATGAACAATCGATTTGCCTTCAATTTCTGTTTGCACTCCGGTTACATATATCTTGAGATAGTCCCTAACAAGTTCATATATGTTTTCGTTTGACCATATCATTGGTGGTTGTCTGGTTTCTACTCTATTAGCTAAAATGTTTTTCTTGTCTCCTCTGAAGGGATGATTTACATGGAGAAAATATCGATGACAGTCAAACCATGAAATTTTCTTACCATGTGGTAAAGAAAATGCTCGTGTTTCATCCGTGCAATATGGACATGCTAGACGACCGGTAGTACTCCATCCTGAAAGCATCGCATAGGCAGGAAAATCACATATAATGCATAACAAAGAAGCAAACATACGAAAAAATTTCTTCTTGAACACATCGTATGTTTCTACTCCTTTGTTCCATAGTATTTTTAACTCCTCGATCAACAGTTGTAAATATACATCGATTCCTTGTGTCAGATCATGGGGGCTAGGAATGACAACAGTAAGAAACATATATTGCGTTTTCATACACATCCATGGAGGTAAATTATACGGTGTGACGATAATGGGTCAGGATAAATATTTAGAACCAAATTGAGAAAATGGCGAAAAACCATCCGTACATAATCCTAATCTAACATTTCGACTCTCATCGGCCAGATGCATCAACGTACCATCTTCCTCCGTTATCACACTATGCCATCTCATATTAGATGCAGTTACAAAAGATGCATATAATCTTTGAAGCCTTGAAATAATCGGTAAGTAATGCATATGCTTGTACGGAACTTCATTCCCCTTCTTTTTTCTAGGTTTGTATCTCTCCTAATTATAAATTTTACAATTTCTAAGGTTTGCGTCTTCTTTTCAAAACTACATGCAGCCTTTTAAACATGTATCTATTTTCTGATAAGGTAAACCAAAAGCCGACATAAGTTTTTTAACTTCATAGTGATTTTTACACATTAGATTATCGAGCGGCATATGTCTTTTTGCAGCTTGTACAACAGCCGTAAACCCAGCTTTAGTGATGTTATATTTTGACTTCATCGCAATGTATTCTGCGATTACTGACAACTGAGTGCTGCTTTTACAACCATCCCAAATAGGTTTCTTAGCAGCATTTAGTAAATCATAAATATTTTTTTCTGCAATATTTGGTTCTTCAACATTTCCATCATTGTCGTCAACTTCAATCATATGAAACATTGATCGTGCTACATCTTCGACCATATTTTCTATATGGGTCATCGTACTACTTCGTTAACGACACTTTCAGACTCTACAAAAGTATTTGCTACAACTTCTCCATGCCGATCCCAAACATAAAAGTCGGGTACAGAACCATTTTGGCATAAATGGACTTTCACAATATCTAGTAACAAATACTTCAAATGTCTACACCTACTACACGGAAAACGAATTTCTGAATCGTTTTCGTTATTACTTAAAGCGAATTCAAAAAATACGTTTATACCATTATAAAAAACTTCTTTTGTTGAGCCTCTTAGTCCTTTTCTTTGGTACACCCATCTCCTCCAATCAACAAAATAATCAATCATTTTTCCTATTTGAGAAAATTAGTCACAAGTTCAAAATTTAACATTTATTTTCAAGAATACAAATTCGAAAAAGATTATTTTCATGGTCATACAATATTTGAATTTGAAGAACAATTTCACAAATTAAAAAATATTTTCAAATATGACACATTTTATTTTTTAACGTATCGACACAAAATTTTGTACAAAAAGATTTTTTTTTGCCAATGGTCAGACATCCTACTTCCCATTACAAACATAGTAAGCATTTAAATTTCGTATATTACTTCGTCTCAAACGATTCGACAAAATTTCGACAGTATTTCCCTTTTGTTCCCTGCATTCTACACAAATGCGTGTACGCAGGAAATAAAAAAGAAAAGTTAGGCCAAAATTTTATGAACTGTTTGAGACAAAGTAGTATACAAAATGTAAATACTTATTGTGTTCATAACTTATCCAATACAGGGACAAATCGAACAAATATTGTACCAGATGAATATAAATGGTCGTTTTTAAAAAAAACGACTATTTATATAACGATCATGTACAACACTCGTCAAACGGGGCCAAAAACTCTCTAAGGGTCATTAAATGTGCGCATTTTACGAAAAAATACAGTTTTACTAACTGTTCACATTTATAAAAATATATTTTAATTTAACACATTTATTCGACGCATTACATCAACTTAAGGCTGGTGTAACATTTTTGTCATTTGTAAATACACACAATTATAATTTAGGCTCATGCATTTTTTTATTGCATTAGTCAATACGTGCACAATATAATACTTCTAGCTCGTTCATTCATTTTATCTTATTCCAACTAACACAATACAATGATAGCAGCGTTACACACATATAGAATCGTAGAATCAAAGTATACACAACGATTACATATACACGAACAACCATAAATTTTACATGTTTTTCACAATTTCACGATAAAAAATGAAATAGGTATATCATGAAATGCTAGAACTATTATCACACTATTGGAAATAATTTCAATCACCATTTAACCCCTTATCATTTAATGCAAATCTAGAAATAGAGTAAAAATTGAATTTTTCATGAAAATAAGAGATTATACCTGAGCTAGAAAGCAAGAGAGGTTGAATTCGTGGCCAGGGAGGATGCAAAAACACAGAATTACTGATTGAAGACTTGGGGAGTCAATTTCGGATTTTAGAAATGTAAATTAGGTTTTGCTGAAATGAGGAAGAAAGGCTCGGCTGGAGCTTGTATTCACGATTTTTCGACGGTTTCCGACGGCCGTCGACGGCCCGTCGGATGCCATTGGAAAATAGCCATCGGGAGCCGTCGCCCTCCCCTGTCACTTTTTAAGCATTTTCTATTAGTGATTTCAAAGTAGTTTTGAGTTTGGGTTTGTTTTTGAAGAGAGAAGAAGTGGAAGATGAAGGAAGAAGAGGGGATGAATAGTCCCACATCTAGGAAATTTAGAGAATATATTGATTTATATATGCATTTCTCTAAGGAATGTTGGGCCTTTTGTACACCCAAAGTTTTGCTTTGATGTGAGGAGGGAAGTTATACATCACCACCACAAGCGCGCACCATAAACAATTATCAATGTTAAATATAGTGTATGACAATTGGGATTTGCTGCAACAACTACCTTTAAGGTACTGATTTTCATGTAGCACGAAGCAACTTTTGATGAAATATGTACGGAATTTAGGGGGTCCGCTCTCTTTCTATTTTCCACGGTTACAATACTATCGAACCAGACAAAATCGGGGAATTTAATTCATTTACAATAAAATGTTTATGATTTTCCAAAAGTAAGTTTTAAAGCATTTGCTTAGTTCATAAACGTAGGAGCAATTTATGAATTTCCATAAAATCACCTACTCATTGAGTTAATTATAATAGCTAAGATCATAGATAATAAACGAAAGACAGAGTCAGTGTTTGCGGATTTCCGGATTTGTCGCAATGACCGTCTTTAAGATCCTGATTTTCATGCAATAGAAAGCAACTTTTGATGCGATATGTGCGGAACTCAAGTGGTCCATTGTCTTTCTTTTTTCCAAGGTTACAATACCATCGAACCGAGCGAAATTGATAATGTTGATTCGTTTAAAATACAATGTTTATGATTTTTCAAAAGTGATTTTTAAAGCATTTGCTCAATTTGTAAAAGTAGGAAGAATATAGGAATTTTCAAAAAATTACCTACGCATTAAGCTAATTATAATAGCTACGATCATAGATAATAAATGAAAGACTAAATCAGTAGCATCATAGACAATCATCGATGTTGAAAATAATATATTACAATCGGGATTTGGGGAATTGCTACAACGATCGTTTTTAAGGTCCTGATTTTAATGTGATAAGAAGCAAATTCGATATTTGTGGAATTCAACGTCCACAATCTTTTCCACGGTTACAATGCCACTTAACATGGTGAAATTGATGAATGTTGATTCATTTAAAATAGAATATTTATGATTTTCCCAAAGTGAATTTTAAAGCATTTTCTCAATTTGTAAAAGTAGGGATAACTTAGGAATTTCCATAAAATCTCTTGGAATTTGTGGATTTTCTGCAACGACCGTCTTTAACGTCCGGAATTTCATGCAGAAGAAATCAACTGTTGATGCAATATCTATGGAATTTAGGGGGTCCGCTCTCTTTCTATTTTCAACGATTACGATTACAACACCATCGAACCTGGCAAAATTGATGAATTTAATTCATTTGAAATACAATGTTTATGGTTTTCCAAAAGCGAGTTTTAAATTTCAAACCATTTGCTCAATTTGTAAAAATAGGAACAACTTAGAAATTTCCATAAAATCGCATATGCATTAAGTCAATATAATAGCTAAAACCATAAATAATAAATGAAAGGATGTATCAGTGTAGCATCAAGTATCAACGTTGAATATAATATATTATAATTTGGATTTGCGGATTTGCCGCAACGACCGTCTTTAAGAGCCCCATTTTCATACAATAGAAAGCAACTTTTGAGGCGACATTTGTGGAACTCAAGTGGTCCATTGTCTTTCTTTTTTCCAAGGTTACAATCCCACCGAACCGGGTGAAATTGATAATGTTGATTCATTTAAAATACAATGTTTATGATTTTTCAAAAGTGAGTTTTAAAGCATTTACTCAATTTGTAAAAGTAGGAAGAATATAGGGATTTTCTAAAAATACCTACGCATTAAGCCGATTATAATAGCTAAAATCACATATAATAAATGAAAGACTAAATCAATAGTATCATAGACAATTATCAATGTTGAATATAATATATTACAATTGGGATTTGGGGAATTGCGATAACGATCGTTTTTAAGGTCCTGATTTTAATATGATAAGAAGCAAATTTAAGGCGATATTTGTGGTATTCAGGGTCCACACTCTTTTCCACGGTTACAATGCCGCTTAACTTGGCGAAATTGATGAATGCTGATTCATTAAAAAACAATATTTATGATTTTCCTAAAGTGAGTTTTGAAGCATTTGCTTAATTTGTAAAAGTAGGGACAGCTTAGGAATATCCATAAAATCTCCTGGAATTTGCGGTTTTTCTACAATGACCGTCTTTAACGTTTGGATTTCTTACGGCAGAAATCAACGTTTGATGCGATATCTACTTAGGGGGTCCGCACTCTTTCTATTTTCCACAATTATGGTTACAATACCATCGAACCTGGCAAAATTGATGAATTTAATTCATTTGAAATACAATGTTTATGATTTTCCAAAAGTGAGTTTTAAACCATTTGCTCAATTTGCAAAAGTAGGAACAACTTAGAAATTTCAGTAAAATCGCCTACGCATTAAGTCAATCATAATAGTTAAGACCATAGATAATAAATGAAAGGATGAATCAGTGTAGCATCACAGACAAGTATCAACGTTGAATATAATATTTTACAATTGGGATTCGTGGATTTGCCGCAACGGCCGTCTTTATGATCCGGAATTTCATGCAATAGAAAGCAACTTTTGAGGCGATATTTGCGGAACTCAAGTAGTTCATTGTCTTTCTTTTTTCCAAGGTCACAATACCACCGAACCGGGCAAAATTGATAATGTTGATTCATTTAATACACAATGTTTATGAATTTTCAAAAGTGAATTTTAAAGCATTTCTCGGTTTGTAAAAGTAGGAAGAATACAGGAATTTTCAATAAATCGCCTACGCATTAAGCCAATTATAATAGCTAAGATCATAGATAATAAATGAAAGACTAAATCGGTAGCATCGTAGACAATTATCAATGTTGAATATAATATATTACAATTGGGATTTGGGGAATTGCTACAACAATTGTTTTTAAGGTCCTGATTTTAATGGGATAAGAAACAAATTTTGAGGCGATATTTGTCGAATTCAGGGTCCACACTCTTTTCCACGGATACAATGCCGCTTAACTTGTCGAAATTGATGAATGTTGATTCATTTAAAATACAATATTTATGATTTTCCTAAAGTGAGTTTTAAAGCATTTGCTCAATTTGTAAAAATAGGGACAGCTTAGGAATTTCCTTAAAATCTCGTAGAATTTGCGGATATTCAGCAACGACCGTTTTTAACGTCTGGATTTTCATGCGGCAGAAATCAACTTTTGATCAATAACTACGAAATTTAGGTGGTCCGCTCTCTTTCTATTTTCCACTCGAAATTAGCAAAATTTGATGAATTTAATTCATTTGAAATACAATGTTTATGATCTTTCAAAAGTGAGCTTTAAAGCATTTGCTCAATTTATAAAAGAAGAAACAATTTAGGAATTTTCATAAAATCGCCTACACAACAAGACAATCATAATAGCTAAGACCATAGATAGTATATGAAAGGATGAATCAGTGTAGCATCACAGACAAGTATCAACGTTGAATATAATATATTACAATTGGGATTTGCAGATTTGCCGCAACGACCATCTTTAAGATCCTGATTTTCATACATTAATAGAAAGCAACTTTTGAGACGATATTTGCAGAATTCAAGTGGTCCATTCTCTTTTGTTTTTCCAGGTTACAATACCACCGAACGGGGCAAAATTGCCGCAACGACTATCGTTAAAGTCCTATTTTTCATGCGGTAGAAAGCAACTTTTGAGGCAATATTTGCAAAATTAAATGAGTCCGTTCTCTTGCTTTTTTCCACAGTTACAATACCACCGAACTGAGCGAAATTGATAATGTTGATTCATATAAAATACAATGTTTACTATTTTCCAAAAGTAAGTTTTAAAGCATTTGCTCAATTTGTAAAAGTAGGAAGAATATAGGAATTTTTAGAAAATCATCTATGCATTAAGTTAATTATAATAGCTAAGATCATTGATAATAAACGAAAGATTAAGTCTACAGCATCATAGACAATTATCAATGTTGAATATAGTATATTACAAATGTGATTTGCAGAATTGCTGCAACGATCGTTTTTATGGTCCCCATTTTCATGTGATAGGAAGCAACTTTTAAGTTGATATTTGCGATATTTAGGGTCCACTCTCTTTCTTTTTTCCACGGTTATAATACCACATAAGTTGGCGAAATTGATGAATGTTGATTCATTTAAAATAAAACGTTTATGATTTTCTAAAAATGAGTTTTAAAGCATTTGCTCAATTTGTAAAAGTATGGATAATCTAGGAATTTCCATAAAATCACTTGGAATTTGCGGATTTGCTACAACGGTTGTCTTTAACGTCAGATTTTCGTGCGACAGGAAGCAACTTTTAGTGCAATATCTGTGGAATTTAGTGGTTCCGCTCTCTTTTCTTTTTTCTTTGGTTACAATGTCATTGAACTAAGCGAAATTGATGAACTTAATTCATTTAAAATACAACGATTATGATTTTTCAAAAGTGAGTTTTAAAGCATTTTCCCAATTTGTAAAAGTATGGACAATTTAGAAATTTCCATAAAATCACCCACGCATTAAGTCAATTATAATAGCTAAGATCATAGATAATAAATGAAGGGCTAAACCAGCGTAGCACCACAAACAATTATCAACGTTGAATATAGTATATTACAATTGAGATTTGCGGATTTGGCGCAACGATCGTTTTTAAGGTCCTGATTTTCATGTTATAGAAAGCAACTTTGGAGGCGATATTTATGGAATTCAAGGGGTCCATTCTCTTTCTTTTTTCCACGGTTACAATACCACCGACCGTGCAAAAATGATAACATTGATTTGTTTAAAATACAATGTTTTATGATTTTCCAAAGTGAGTTTTAAAGCATTTTCTCGATGTGTAAAAGCGGGAAGAATATATGAATTTTTAGAAAATTACCTACGCATTAAGTCAATTATAATAGCTAAGATCATATATAATAAATGAAAGGCTAAATCAATAGCGTTGTAGACAATTATCAATGTTGAGTATAGTAGATTACAATTGGGATTTGCAAAAGTGTTGCAACGATCGTTTTTAAGGTCCTGATTTTCATGGGATAGGAAGCAACTTTTGAGGTGATATTTGCGGAATTCAGGGTCCACTCTCTGCTTGCTTCCACGGTTACAATACCATCTAACTTGGCGAAATTGATGAATGTTGATTCATTTAAAATACAATGCTTATGATTTCCTCAAAGTGAGTTTTAAAGCATTGGTTCGATTTGTAAAAGCAGGGACAATTTAGGAGTTTTCATAAAATCAATCTCGGAATTTGCGGATTTGTTACAACGACCGTCATTAACGTTCGGATTTTCATGCGGTAGAAAGCAACTTTTGAAGTAATATTTGCGGAATTTGGAAGGTCCACTCTCTTTCTATTTTACATGGTTACAATAGCACCGAACGGGACCAAACAACAATTTCTGTTACAATTTTATCTCAAACTCAAGTTGTTTTTGAAAAACAGTATTGGAGCAAAATTGTAAAATACTGTGTTATAATACTGGTATTTTTGTGCTATACACAGACTCACGATACTGTGTTGTAATACTGGTATTTTTGTGTTATACACAGCTTGTAATAAATTGATGATAAAGTTGTTAATGCTATTAGTACACCAATGAGATTAAAATCATGCATAACCAATTTACTCTGTGTGAGTGCACGTGAGAACCGTCCGTTTACCGTCCATTTGTTTCCCCTCCTCCACTCCATATAATTTCACGGCTAAAAAAAGACTCAC
This sequence comes from Allium cepa, assembly GCA_030765085.1. NCBI lineage: Eukaryota > Viridiplantae > Streptophyta > Magnoliopsida > Asparagales > Amaryllidaceae > Allium > Allium cepa. Next base: position 649,433,309 of record CM060941.1, on the reverse strand, counting down.
GTGAAAGGTCTCAACCACTTCCCACGTGTGGGCCCATTTATTTAACACGTGTCTCCTTTTCCCTTCTCCCTCAAGGAAACTCCTCTGCATCCCTCCCCCCTTTATATTCACCTCCCCTCCCATTTATTCCATCACCACTTCCCAGTTATTCCCCCAAAACATTCGAACACTGAGTTTCCGAAAACCCAAAAAAAATCAACATTTCGTACTATGAACAGCCAAAATCCAAACCTGACGCTCTCCATCTCCAACATCACCGACCACATTTCTGCTGTAGATCTCTCCGTTGATGACGATTTCACATTCCCCGTTAGCTCTCCAGCCATTTCCGACGATATAACTCCAGCTTTTCCACTATTCAACCGCGGTTTGCTATCGGATGTGAACCCGAACCCGAACGTGAACCCTATAGAGCTCCGATCTGGATCAACCTCTTCGAGCTCATCATCCAGCTCCATTGAGTTAGACGAGGACAGCTACTGCGTTTGGTGTGCGGATCCAGCAAGGAAGAAGAGCGCTTCTACGGGTAATGGGTGCGGAGTTGAACGAGAATCGAAATCGAGATGGAGGAGGATGTTGGAAAGGAGGAGGAGCGTCAATAATGGAAAGGATAGGTCCGAGTGTACGAATGCGGGTTCGGGTTTGAAATTGGATTCGGATAAAAATGGAAAGAAAACTGAGCGGGGGGAGAGCGATTTGGTGACGGCACATAAGTTGTTTTATAGGAAAGAGACGAAGAATGGGAAGAAGACGTTTTTGCCCTATAGGCAGGAGTTGGTTGGATTGTGGTAAGCATTAGATTTATTATAGTGTTTAAAAACCTTCTATGTAAATGGTAGCGTTCGCATATAATTATCTTTTAGTGTATTTCGTCCAAATTATATGTTAAGCTGTGTTTGTTTTCAGTGAGAATGGCCTGAACTTGTATTTTCTAAACAGAACATTTTAAGTTATTTGTTCTCAGTCGGCTTTCTGATTAAAACCATCTTCTCATTAAAACCATGTGTGCAGACAGAACTTATTTCTTGCTGGTTTATTTTTAGTTTTGAATACTGAATGGTGTTTTGTTCAGTTTATTCATTTACTGAAATCTGCATTTTTGGAAGAAAAAAAAAATTAACCGTTTTTAGAAATTATAATTTCAAACATCAAAATATTTGTAACTAACCATCAAAATATTTGTAACTAATTATGAAAATTAATCCTTATAAATAAACGATTTTACAACTTTTTCTAGAATTCAGTTTTTATTATCAGGAAATTTTCCTCAAGGACAAAAATTAGGGCTTTTTTAATCACAAGGACAGCCCGCTAAAATTTTATCCTCAAGGACAAATCACTGCAACTTGCCTCTCCAACTCCACATCTTGCTACAAAACCCACACCATCGCTTCCTTCTCCAACCCGATAAACTCCGACCGAGACGTCGACCTCTCAGATCTCGACAACACCTTGGTAGAAATCAAGGACCTGCGCGCGGAGTTCGAGCTCGAGAGACGAATTCGGAAGAAGATGGAGTCTGTGAAAAAATCTGAGATGAAGGAGCTTGCGGAGAAGAAAAGAGCACGTGAGGAAGCGGAGAGCGACTATGAAAAGTTAGGGATGGAGATCAAGCACGTGAGTGAGGATTTCGAAAAGACGATGAAGGAGACCGTGGACGAGAGGAGGAAGCGATGACGAGAGGATGGAAATCATTCTACTGTGTTCAGTTTTTGGGTATCAGTTTTGTATGCGATGGTATCAGTTTTAATAAAATAACATAATATCAGTTTTGGGTATCAGTTTTGTATGCGATGTGGTATCAGTGGATTTGTGGTGGTTTAGGAAATAGTATGGATTTGTGGTGGAAAATTTCTGATGGGTTATTGGTTTGACGAAACTGTGAAGGTGGTGGTATAGTGTGTGGTATTTGGAAGCGATTTGTAGGGTTTGCATCAGAAGAAATTTCAAAACTGATACCTAAAATTTAAAAACTGATACCTAAAATTTGAAAACTGATACCTAAAATTTCAAAACTGATACCTAAAAACTGGTATCAGTATCAGCTTTTAAGAGCATGGTGCTGGTGAGGGGGTGGCGTTGGCGGGTGGAGGAGATGACATGGGGTAGTTGCACGACGCTGGTGAGGAGGTGACGCTGCGGCGATGGTGAACACAAAACGGGTGGAGAAGGTGGCACAAGGTGGTTGCTGCAAAACGGGTGAAGGAGGAGGTGGCAATAGTGGCGCTGGTGAGGAGGCGGCGGCGCTGGTGAGGAGATGGCGTTGACGCAGGATAAGGTGGTCGGAGCTGAAAACGGGATTGAATAGGCACGGGGAAGAGAGATTTGTGCATTTGAGAAAAAATGGGCTTTGGGCCTGTCCTTGAGGATAAAATTATAGGCATGTGTCCTTGAGGATAAATTATTTGGATATTTTGTCCTTTACAATAAATACCCCTTTTATTATTTGAACTTGTGTTAATATGAAGCATTTGAAATTCAAAACTTCTATTTTCAACGATCTTTATTTGAGAACCAATTGGAACAGAGGTATTATTGTAAAAAATATAATTATTAATTTCAGAAATTTTAAAATGTAAATAGAAATAAATAATAATTTAGAATTCTGCATTTAGAATTTAGCATTTTAAATAACCGGAACTTTAGACAAGTTGATACATATGTTTTTTCTTGCAAGTAGAGAAAAATAAATTAACTTATACATGGTTGAAATCGGAAAGCGGAGGTGCATTGTTGTGAGTCGTCGAAAGTGGCAAAATATGCGAGTGCACATCAAATAAGATCCATTGCTAAGGCCGTACTTTGACGCATATGGATGTTGGTTTGATTAGAGTGATAAACAAAAGTTTGGGTGAAAATTTCACAAAAATGCGAGCTAAATCCAAATTTAACAATAGTCTCAAATTGCATATACCTTGCACAAATATTTCTCACGATCGATGTAGTAAAAGGATTACATTTTCTCATTGCTTTTACTGTAATGATAGCGATGTTCTTGTAATCAACAATAGATTAATAAAACTAAGTAGTATCAAAGTGAACGCAGTCCTGTTTTGATCGAACCATTTAGCACCTCGAATTTTTGTCTAATAGAATATGCTTATATGGACCGTTAATTTGTAGGATAAAGCCCATAGTCGACTTATTTCTTTAATATGTATATTCTTTTCTTGATTGGATTAAACTGAAACCTGAACCAGCCTCACTGACACGAATATGATGACTCGCGTTTCTTGCTAACTTATCACATGCGCGAATGTGCTGTGTTCAATCAAAGAGACATTGCATTCCTACTTCGTATTTTATTCCACAGAAGCTCTAAGATTCCAAACAAAGGGAATGGAGATTTAAGTGACAGCCTCCGCATTGAAGATCAGCTTGCCCGCACGATAATTTTTGAATGACTTGTTTTATAGCACAACCAACGATGATTTTCACTTGAAAAAATAGCCACCGCGCAATCAGATGTGTTTTGTTAACTTACCGATGACTGGTTTAAAGTGGTTCTGTGGCTACTGAAGCAAACAGGAACTGGTTATTACAACGGCAAAGATTTTACCGCAATGAACCAATCATAGTATAAGAGTCGTTTAATGTATTTGCAACAATATACACACACACTTATTGAAGTAATCGAGCACAACATCATAAATTAATCATTTAATATGCTATAAACTTCTCATTCTCTCTCTTCTAGCCGTGCACATTTTAACATGTTATAATTATTATAATTTAACAACGAACGTTTCACCGTTATAAACAATAATATTTTTATACGAAAAAAAAAAATCCACGACTGATTTCGCGGTTATCTGGATGTGCAGTTCGTTCAGTCCAAAAACATGAGGGATGATAAAATAAACAAATAGGAATGTTGGTACTCGTCTTTGTATGTATTACTGTACTAGTTTTGTTTCGCTTGATAATTATTGTTATGTCTCTTTATTATTATGCTTTATTTGAACTAAATTTTTAAGTACGATTCAATGATATGATAGGAGTTTAAAAAAGATGATTTTGAAAGTGGGTAAAATGATAAGAAACGGATTTTCGATGGGTGAATGCATGATTTTAAAAAAGTAAACGGTGAAATTCAAAGGAAAGAATTATTCGATAAGATAATATAATAAAATTAAGAATTTAATATGTATAACATATGAATATGCGAGGATCAAAATTAGGAAATTTCAATGGTAAACTTTATTTTTAGTTGGCAATTTACCGATGGTTGCAATTCTAGAACCTTTGAGCCATGTTCCAAGGAAACAATGACAAAAATATTGTCTGCAAGCTGAATAAAGTTATCCACGAACTAAGGGTTGTGAGTTTCCTCCTAGCGTAGCAGGTAATTGGTTGAGAGGATCGACAGCGAAGTAATTAATAAAGATATAAATACCGTAACTTAAATGACATGGATGCATGAAGAATGCCCTACTTGTGTATGGAAGATAGATTCTCTCTAAGGAGAACTCATAATAAATCAAGAAATATCAAGGGCTTTTATGGAAAAGTTAAAATTTTCATTATCATACCATTAGCAGTCAATCGATAATCATTTTTAATTGAGATAACACACCAGTTTAATCGGTATGCTAGCGGTAAATTTCATTTTCCACAGTAAATTACTGTAATATTTCTTCAAAACCAGCGGTAATGGTAATTTTAGCAGTCAATTTAAAATACATGTATATTCATGTGACATGCTTTGTTACAGACGTTTAGAACCAAACAAATGATTAAATTTAATTCGGTAATCAAGCGAAATTATGCCAAACACACTTCTTTTCTTTCTTATCTATGTCTTTTATTAAGTAGCAATATAATAATTTACCATGACTAGTATAACATTTATTAGATTATCAGTATACCATTCTTTGGTATATAAACCGATCGATGACGATGATGGTGAACAATTTTTACTTAGCAATAAAAAAAAGTATGGTAACTAATACCATAAGAGCCCTAGAAATAGCCAAGTTGATATTAAATGATGAAATAAATTCATATTTGTCTTTCTTAATGTTTAATAGTAGCTACTGTTATAATTTAGCAATATTAATCATGGTACTATTACTCATTTCAATTCCCCTTACAGCAAAACATGCAAGGCAATTTGTAACGACCCGTATTTTTAGCTATTTTTAATTATTAAATTTAAGGTGATTATTAAATGAAAATGATTATTAATGTAATTTGTCGAATATTAATACTTGAAATTATTTGAATAATAAAATTCTAAATTCAATATGATAGAAAATGAGGTCGTAAATTGATTCAAAATTTTATATAAATAAAAATTAAGATTATTAATATTTAAAATTGGATTTAAATGTGAAAAATTAAAATTGAAAATTTTATACTTTAAATTAACGAGTAAAAATAGCCATTTTGGTGACTGTCTCGGATTTCGACGAAACCAGTTTCATCAGATCCGTAACAGTGAATTATTGTAGGATTTCAAAATTCATAGCGATCGGACTGCTCGTTTGGCCGTACGAGCTTAAAACGCGTAAAAATCAATTCAAAGTAATACGATAAAATAAATTGACTTTGAAAAGCTATCTTCCACGTACGTTCAAATTAGGCCTCGAAACTAGTTCCATTGCGTTCGGAATGGGAGTAAAATATTATAAACGCCCGGCGGCACGTCTCGATTGGAGTTCGGATGATTTTGAACCTAACTATATAAATACGTACGCAAATCGAGACAGTTTTATTATTATTTTAATTCTGAAACCCTAGCCATCAGTTTCTTTTAATGGCTGAAAATTCACCAACTTTCCTCCTTAATATCTCTCAATCCGTTCAACGAAATCGAAAAATTCCAAAAGCAAAGTTGTAGATCTCGACGAGCTCTTCAAATCCATACGGATGATGTACGCTAATTCAAGACGGATTCGCCAGAATCTAGTTTGGAATCATGCACGTATTTTCACGGATTTTGCGCAAACAGCGGCGAATGGGGTGACGAATCTTGGCGCGTTGATGGAGGAGGATGGGGCACACGTGGTAGCTGGTGTTGATCGACGTCCAGTCGTCGTTTGCCTCGCACGTGGATGAGGATGAACGGCGTGAAGTGGGTCTCGTGTGTACGTGACTTTTGGAAGAAGGTTACGTTTCTTTTTTTTATTTAATTAATTATTAAAAATTTTAAATGTTCGATCGTTCTAACGTATATAACTTTTGCATACGAGTTCAGATTCACGTGCAGTTTTCTCCGTTATGATCGTATCAGAATTTCGGACAATATGAGACTGGTTTGGTCGAGTTCCGAGACTGTTCAAATTTGGGCCTTTATTTGGATTTTAAATCGTCGATAAATCAAAGGTGAGTGATTATATGCTCACAATTGACTGAAATATTTTTATATTAGTAAAATTTAAATCGTGAAGTGATTTAAATTTTATTGATTGTTGTTTGATAAGTTTAATTGACATTTAAATTGACATCTGATTTAACTTATAGAAATTGAATTGACTGTCAAATTTAATTAGATTTGAATTACTCGTAAAATACCCGATATTGATTTAATGAAATTGTTGTGAATTTTATTGACTGTTGGATGATTGATCGTGATGGATGCTATTGATTTATATTTGGATGTTCATTTATTTTGATATATCATGTTATCATCATGTATATTATTTACAGTAAATAAAGCTGTAAATTGAATTATTTCGAATAAACTAACAAATATGTTGAAATGATATATATATATATATATATATATATATATATATCATTTATTTTGGATTGAAATGATATATATCCATTTCTGAATTAAATTAGAATAACTAATTCACTTGGCCATAGGTTAGAGAATTATATACACACACTAGATTGGTTAATTAAATGATTTTAAAATTTGTCTTGAAATTATTTAAATGATTTGATTATAAGAAATGAAAAAAATGAATTTATGGAAATCAAATTATTTCGAATTTGAATTCGGAATGTTGAAATTTAAATTTGAAACGAAATTGTTTAAATAATCGAATTTGAGATTTTGAAGTTATAATCAAAATATGATTTGAATTTCGGAAATCGATTGTTTTAAGATTGGATTTTATTCAAACTTTAAATATTGCTAAGTAAAAGTGATAAAACGATATTTTGAAATTTAGCTCGGATTTGAATCATATTTAAAATTTTGGATTTTTAAATTGAATATTGAAGAAAATTTGATTTAAGTGTTTTGAATTGATAATTGGAAATGAACTCGGAATTGATATAAATCAAAAATGGTTTAAAATTTAGGATTGGAGTTGAAATTAATTTGCAAATGGAATTTAAATTAATTTGAAATTGGAAGTGAAATTAATTTGAATTGGAATTTAAATTCGACTTGAAATCGGAATTTGATCGAGTAAATCAAAATGGAAATTGATTCGGATTGGAAATTTTGGAATTGAATCAGTTTGGCTTGGAAACTACTTTTAAATAAATTATTTTAGTATAAACTATTTCAAATCTATTTTCCTTAAATATTCAAAGTATTTTAATTTTCCCAACTATTTTACTATATAAACCATTTTATTTCTCAAACTATTTTCTATTAAACTACTTTAACTATTTAACTATTTTAAAACTATTTTCTTAAATCCAAACTGGTTAAAGGGTGTAATGTTTATATTTAAATCTTGGATTTAAATGGTAATTGGGTTAAAGAAAACTGTAATTCGAATCAAGTTTTGAAGTGAAATCGATATATCGTGTTGAATTGACATTTTGAGTAAATACGATGATTTCGAAATGGATATGATTTTTTAGTAAATATGATGATTTCAGAATAGATTTGATTTTTGAAGCGAATATGATATTTTGATATCAAATACGAATTGTGTAACAACCCGCATATTTATCGAGTTTATAGTTAAATATTTTATTTAAATATTAAATCGTTAATCGGATTTTGGTCCGAAAAGCTACTTTTTGCAAACGGTCAAATTAGGACTCGAGACCACTTCCATTGAGTTCGAAATGTTGTTTACAACTTTTTTAAGTATAAACATCGATAGGTTTGGAGTTAGTGAAATTTCACTAACTTTTCCCGCTTTGGACTTTGGGTTAGTTTAGCCTATTAAGCCCAAGTTCCAACCCTTTTCTCCTCACTCTTCATAAATTTCCCAACTAATCAAGCTTTGGCATTAATGGTGAAGAGAATGGGAAATTAAAACTCCAAGCTCAAATTCAATTGCAACTCCAACATTCAACTCCAAATTCAAGTAGAAGATATTGGATTCAAGCTTTGGATTGCTTCTCCTTGCTTTCAAGCTTCATCTTCATAAATTTTAGTGCAAAGGTGAGATTTTTATCCCACAAATCTAGTCTATATCTATATTGGACTATTGGGAATGATTCCCTATCACTTTAGTATGCACATTTGCATTTGGTTTGGATTGGATTGGCAAAAACTCCAAATTTTAGTGATTTTGGTGAAAAACTGCTACTAGGTCGTTCTGGCCATTTTTAGCTCGTTCGGAGTTAGGTCGCTCGTCCATAGGTCGTAGGTCGCTTACGAGTTAACCCTAGGTCGTTCTGGCCATTTTTTAGCTCGTCCGGAGTTAGGTCGCTCGTCCATAGGTCGTAGGTCGCTTACGAGTTAACTTTAGGTCATTCTGAAAATATTGGCTCTTCGGAGTTAGGTCGCTCGCGAGTTAAGCCTTAAGTCGTAGGTCGCTCCCGAGTTAAGCCTTAAGCTGTAGGTCGCTCGCGAGTTAAGCTTTAAGTCGTAGGTCGCTCCCGAGTTAAGCCTTAAGCCGTAGGTCGCTCGCGAGTTAAGCCTTAAGCCGTAGGTCGCTCGCGAATTAAGCCTTAGGTCGTTAGGCCTATAACCCGTTAAGTCGCGAATACCTTAAGTCGTGAACCCTGTTAGGTCGGCCATGTTGGGTCGCGAGTCATCGTTAGGTCGCAACCTCTGTTAGGTCGACCATGTTGGGTCGCGAGTCATCGTTAGGTCGCAACCTCTGTTAGGTCGGCCATGTTGGGTCGCGAGTCATCGTTAGGTCGCAACCTCTGCTAGGTCGGCCATGTTGGGTCGCGAGTCATCGTTAGGTCGCAACCTCTGCTAGGTCGGCCATGTTGGGTCGCGAGTCATCGTTAGGTCGCGAACACCACTAGGTCGCTTGACCGCTAGGTCGCAACCATTAGGTTGCTCGACCCTATTCCCCTTAGGTCGTTAGACCTCAATTTGTCTTCACTAGGTCGTACCGTTTTGGACGGGGCGCTGCCCCGCACCACGCCGGGGGCGCTGCCCCGTGGACCCTCGCGACCTGACCGGGCAGGTCGAACCCCGTAGCGGTGGCGTTGCCCCCGCACCCCCACCTTGGGGGGTTGCCACCCCCCTGGACCCCCCCTCCGTAGGGGATCTTATCTGAAAAACATTCAACAGAACTTGCTGAACTGATTTCCTTGGATTTTTATCACATCTTCGAATGTGATCTTTGTGATTGATTGTTTCTATAATCGCTTTTGGTTTGTCACTTTAAATTATAAAGGTTTCAAAACTAGTAGTAAATATCAAAACTCTTTCAATAAAAGGATTTCAACTCTATTTTTAATAACAAAGCTCTTTTCCTAATCCGTTTTCCAATCTATTAGTATATACAAATCTTTACCTCACTCGGATGAGAAATCTAATTAAACGGCTTAGTAAAACAAGTGGTATGAAACGCTTGCGTTTGCTTCGTCGGTTAATTTTTGGACTTGTTCGATTGAACCTCTTGTGACAATTTTCTAGTGAAGATTTACAGTTTGTTCGTAAATATTTAAGTTAAGCAAGTGGTTATGGGACATGAAGCTAAATTTCTATATTTACTAGCTTAGTGTAATTGACACTTCTCGTTGATCATGACGATCATTCTTATGATCTAGACTAGCAATTGTGCGATGTCTCTTGTTTGCTTGGTTAGACTAGACACCACTTGTGTGATTCCACTCACACATACCTTTTTGGTTGCTTGGTTAGTCTAGACCTCAATCTGTGTGATTTCGACTCACACATATGGGGTAGCTCCCCATGGTCTTCGGACCGTCATGTGATAGGCCTCTTTCTCTTTTATGATTTCTGGATTTCTCGTGTTGATTTCTGGAATTTATGTCATTGACTTGTTATGAGTACAAGTTTAGGGTATGATGCCCTCTTTGGATCTTTGAGAAGATTTTTGTGATATCGATTTATCTCTTATTGATTGATCTTCTATTGGTCATCATTTGCATACTTATAGTAGTATGTCAGTATGGATATTTTATGTTTATGCCATATCTTTTATTTTATACCATGTCATCTGATATTTATAGCTAGACTGATCCGTTTATTATTTTCTTAAATAATACTCGGGTCAGACCGAGATGTTACAGGTGCTTCTGCTTGACTTCTTCCCGGGATTCGGCACTCTGACTTTTGGCTAACTATATAGATTAGCAGTTTTTGTTGTATACACTTGAGATATAGACTCATAGTTGTATTCTTTTGTATAGCACGTGTTGCTATTCTTTTGTATTATTGTGGATCTTTTGACCACTACTCTGATGTACACTTTCATGTGTTAGATATATATTCATATCTTCTTCCGCCTTTGTGATATGGATGCATGTGACTGATTTGCGTTATGCTTATTTCTATGTTTGTTTCCGAAGATTATTTATAGCCACCGTGTGATAAGCAATTACATGGATGGTCGCTCCTCAACAGCCTTATTCTCCGTGCTAGTTGACAGCACTACTCCGTAGTGTTCTTAGCTAGCGTGGGTATAGAGGTGGGGCGTCACAAATTGTTTTGAAATGTAAAAGAACCAACCGGTGTGTAAAATGACGTTTGATTGTTAAAATGACCGGGGCCTCTTATTGGTATACTCTCTGTCAATATTGGAACCACTTTAACAACTGTTTACGTGGTGGATGATATTCAAAATGTAGTGGTTGAATTGGCGACGTTTACTGGAATGAAGTAAGAGAACGATGATGGATAGCCTTGACATTCGTGTCATAATTAAAATGACTAAAACAGAAGCCTATGTCTGGCCATTGAGGTTAGCTACCTCTAGCGACGTTGATCCCTTGTATTATTATTGTGGTTTCGGATTCGATGGGTGCACCATATTTGTCGTTTGGATTGATTATCAAGGTCGGCCACGGATGGGTTACGACCAGCCATAAAGGGTAAATTGGTAGAATCCTACCTTGAGTATTGCCTCACATGGCTTGTCATATTTATCTCTATACGAGCCCATTACGATTTTGGTTTAAAACTGTAAAAATGTGTTAAGGTGGATCAATGTAAAGCCTTAAGGCTATTTTGATATTTATCTTAGTAATAGACATTATCTATTATAGCATATACTATTATATATAAATAGTTTAACGGATCCTTAGGAGATGGAAAATCCTGTAACATCTTTTAAGTTATCGTGCTCATATTGTGATATTGATTTGACTGACATAAGAGTATTTTAGTCCTGACTCGAGTGTTTTGTTTTTTTATTACGCTCAGGTCAGTCCTGAGTTTTTCAGTGTATTGAAGACTATTCTCTGGAGGACGAAGATGGAGTTTGGTATATTACTATTATTATTATCCCCTGTATCATGTATTGATTATTTCTCTTGTTGTATATTTATAACTCTGATAATTGAGCATGGTTTAAAACCCAATGTATAGTAAACAGGTTTATGAATTCTTTATTTGATTATTATATATTATCGGTTCCGCTGTGAGATTCTATGTTTTGTTTTCTTCTCCTCTTCTTATTTTTCTTATTTAACCCCAATTGATTATCTACATTTCAGATTGTTTAAGTCAGACATGTGTGGATTATTTTCGATTTAAACCTCCCGAAACGTGGGTCGTCACATAATTCAACCATATATTTTGGAGCCTTTTGTTATTCATTCATAAAAAACTTCATACTTTTGTTTATGATATTTTTCGTCAATCTCAAACTTATGATAATGCATTATGAAGAAAAAATGTTACTTGCTAGTCGGTGGGATTAATGATGAAAAAATGAAGGGAAAATAGCACTCAAAGGTAAATGACACAAGAAGTGGTTCGGCCATGTTATCTGCGTTTTCTATGAAGTTCTCTTACAGTATAGAACTCTTACAATTACAAGGAATTATAAGAGAAACAAGAAAATATGATACATCTAAGAGTAATGAAGCTGCTACTCTTAAGGAGTTGTTGATGCTATGGAGCTGGAGTGGCGGATCATAGGTTCCAACCCGAGTCCCATCCACCAGGAGGTCTAACCCCCTGGAAGTGGCCATGCTTGGGGTTTTTATAGGAGTTGAATAAATGTTTAAACGGCTAAGATCGCGCTGCAAAACAAGCGTGAAGCGTGCCTAGCTATTGATCTGGTCTGATGGAATTGATGAGAAACAGATGGAGAATGAAACGAATGAGTGGCTGAGATGAAGGCCAATAGGACTGTACCAGAAGCACGTTCTACCATGCTTTACATTAAATGCGCTTGTACTTGCAGTATCGAAGTTGGATCGATGACGGGTTTAACAACCTGCCTTTTCGACCATCGAAAGTCGGTGCCAAATACATCCACGGTATTTCAATGTCGAACATTCGATCGTTGAAAAGGCATATTGTTAGGGTAAAATAAAAAAAATGAATAAAAAAATAGATTTTCACTGCGGAATGATCACTATAATATAACAAAAATAGTAGAAGCTGTCACTAAAATACATAGTATATAAGAGAAAAAAAAAACCTCATCAGCATAGACGCTTATATCTTTCCGACCTTACAATTGCTGATGGTTATATATATATATATATATATATATAATACATTGGAAAATAAAATACTACAGTAGGTGAACATCCTTCTCTACACCATGAGCTCCGTGTCTCATTAATGACAACTTGAAAAAAAATACTCGGTTTGACTCGAACATTGTAATAAAATAACACTCGGATCATTTTGGGAAACCAACATGAGAACTCAAGTAATGTATTGAACAAATAAGAATCTTGCGAGACCAAGCAGCTAAACACGAAATGGATTTGACCTAACAAGAACAACTTCCACGCATGTAAGAGTGGAAACAAATTTAAACAAAACCCAAACCTGAAAAGAGTGGTATAAACAAGATCAAAATCAAAACTAAAGGAATGGACGCTAATAATTAAACATCGAGAAAAGCTCTAGTTACTTTTCGATGCAATTAGGAAACCAAGTCAAAGGTTTGAATCAAAAAAATGAAAGGAATTCTCCAATAATGACTAAAAAGGCGCGTTCTCCTTACCGAAAGTATACCTCTAGACAATATATTTTCACTGTGACTCTCTCGAAAATGCACAAACTGGATCCCACCAACCTTACTGAGAATCCAAGTATTTCACATCTCCACGCACTGTAATGCCCCGAATTTTAACTAAGATTATTCCGGATATTTAATTGGGTAAATTAAATAGAATAATGAGAATAATTAGAGGGATGAGATTAACAATTCAATGGACGTGTCTTAATGAATGAACTAAAATAAGACTTCACTAAATTAAGGAGGAATTTCCTAAGGGGTAAACTTGAAAATGAGACAACATTTCTTAGTATAAATCTCTTTCTCCACCTTAATAAACTTTTACTTTCTCATTCATAACTCCTCACCAATATTTCGACCGGCCATTAAAAGCTACAGGAAGAGCCATAAATTGAAGAAAAAGAAGGAATTAAAGCTAAAAAATTATCTCATTCTAAAATTAACCAATCAAGGTGAATAATCATGTTTATCATCTCATTTTTCTATGTTTGGATCGATTATAGTTTATACCCGATTCATGTTTGTGATTTTGGTTAGGATAAAATTATTTATACCTTTGTTTGGATAAGACATAAGTGTTTGAAATGTTAATGGGCTAACTAACATGTTTTTATTCGATTTTGGTCAAATTTTGAGTTGTTTTGATCTTTAAATGTTTTGAAATTTTGATATGTTAAAGTATACGATTTATCAGATTTTTTGTGATTTTTAGGGATTTTCCTTAGTGATTTACTAAGGTAATTAAATTATTTAAGCCTAAAGGCTAAAATGCAAAATTGCTTTTGAGTTAGTTAATTCAGAGGGAAGGCTGCAATTTGAAAATTTAATTGGAAAAGAAGAATAGTGTTTTAAGAAAAAGGTCAAATTTTGTATACTTTTTACTATTTGAAAGTACAAAAGAAGGCTCCTCGACCAATCAAAATTAGACAAGCAAGATAAAACATCACTTCAGTTGGCCCAGTTCTGCCTTTGACTCCAACAAGCCCGCATTTACCCTTTCAACGAAGTCGAAAGGTACCTTTTTTCTAAGACGGAAGGTAAACCATTACCTTCTGACAAGGTTGAAAGTTAGGCACGGTGTCGAAGGGAAGAGGGGTGAAAGGATGGGGACGCTGCTTTCTTTGCTTTCGAATAGAAACATAATTGCTTTCGAATAAGTTGAATGGGGATCATTTGACTCTATCATTTTATAAAAGGCTAAAATTTGTATATATTCAAGAAGGGGTTTCGAAGGGGATCTTCGAAAGCCAAACCCTTCAAAAGAATTGTTTAAAATGTTTTCTAAAAAGGTGTTTTAATCCTTTCGACTAAGTCGAAGGGATGCCTTCGACAAAGTCGAAGGGAAAGAAGGGAAAGAAGAAGAGGTTACTTTTGAACCTCTCATTGTTTTTAAAATAAAAGTTTTAATACTTTTCGACAAAGTCGAAGGGTAAACCTTCCGACAAGGTCGGAAGTATGCTTTCGAAGGGTTAGTTCCAACACCAACACTTTATTGTTTTTGAATGGCTTCGAAAGGTTTGATTTCGAAAGGTTTTTATTTCAAAATGTTTGATTTTGAAATTTTTTGATTTCGTAAGGTTTGATTTTGAAAGGTTTTGAAGCGGTTACCTTGAATGATTGCAAAAGGTTTTGAGCTTCAATGATTTCGAAAGGTTTTGAGTTTCATTGCTTCCGAAAGGTTTTGAGTTTCATTGCTTTCGAAAGGTTTATAAATGGTTTTATAAGGGGGATACACTAGGCTTTTGACTAGGTCGAAAAGAAACCTTCCGACAAGGTCGAAAGGTATGATTTTGTGATGCTTTCAAATGAAAGATTTCCGAAGGGGCTAACTTTGGATGTTTATTTGCTTTCAAATGAGACTTCATTCAAAGGGTTTTAAAGGGTTATTTTTAGCCTTTTTCTTAGGAAATTTTTTACTAAGACGAAGGGGTTACTTCAAAGGGTTATATCATAAAATGCTTGTCTTTATTTAAATATGTAAATGGATCCTTATATAAGATGAATGTTAATAAACCTTAGGGACACCGAGGTGGGTTTAATGTTTTCCATACATAGTTTGAGGTTACAAACAGAAATATGCTTTCGAAATATACAATGGGGATATCAATGTGTTTTTATTTAACCTAATTGGGGCTACCAATGGGAATAGGTTAAACATGTGGTATACCCGAAGAAAATAAGTAATCATGGGGATCATGAATTTTCATAAATAATCACGGGGATCATGATGTTTTAATTGGCCAAGTGATGGGTTCTTGGTTGACCTTAGAAAACGATGGAATGTGTGGTGGATAGCCTACATCAAATTTTTAAAGAAAAGAATGTTTTGCCAAAGGAGGTTAGCCTCAGGATTTGGCACCTAAGGGTTCACAGTCATCCTAGGAAAACTATTGTAGTGTGCGGTGGATAGCCCACATCAACTTTTATGAAACAATGTATGATGGATAATCTGCATTTATTTTAAATGGATTTAGGATAGATAGTCCTATTAAATTATGACGGATATTCATTTTAAAGATTTTATAAGGGAACTCAAATAAATTGATTTTAGATGGAAAATCTAATAAATTTCTTTTAGATGGTATATCTAATAAATGGGTGGATGAGATATCCAATACATATGATTTATGGCTTTATTTCTTATTATGTTAAGACTAATCATTTTGGGTGCAGGGGCATAGTGAATGATTTACATGTTTATGTTTAGATAGTGAGTGGAAAACCTGTTCCGTTAGGCGGCATGGTCTCACTAAATATCTATTTATGATAAGAGATGATAGGGAATTATTCATATCGGACTTATTGTCTGACTCGAAGTTTGTGTTTCTCCACAAACTCTCAGATACTCAAAATTAATTTGAGTAGTCTGAGAGTGGGATATTTTCCGGTTTTTTTGGACGAATAAGCTTTTGGAGATGTGCGGGAGGCAGTGTTAGCTATATAAGAGCTATTTTGTGAATTTTGCTGTGTTGTACTAGGAAAAGTAAAGTTCATATTATTAGTTCTCTAATCATCATAAGGGGACATCTTCGTATGTCGCTCTTATCGTATTTTGTATATGTATATGTGATCTGAACGTGGTTAATGTATGAGATTATGCAATTAAATCTGAATATTATTAATAAGAAATGAGAAATTCTGTTTTTTTGAAGTTTAATTTTTTCATATTCTTGTGTTCCTATGTATCAATGTTAATTACGCCGCATTCGGTAGCTAAGAAATAATAACTACGGATGACTGCAGCATCAGTAGTGGTTAGTTCTGGGCCTCAGAAGGCCGAATGTTACACGTGCATACAACGGAATCCAATATAGAGTAGATGTGAAGATACCTTAATGGGAGCAAACTCACATAGCTTGACGTCCACTCGCTCTTTGGTTTAGTCATCTCCGATAAAGGATATCAAATATCAACACTTAAATGAGCAACAAATCATCTTAAATTGACGATACACAAAAAAATACCGAATCGATATTCGATAAATCAACTATCGAAAAAAATAAAAATGATCGTATATGGAAATTAAATCCCACACTCTTACCACTACTCGTGATTTCAAACTTATACTATCCCTCGGTTAAAATGAAGCCTGACAAGCTAAGATAATGTTACCTCTAGGGACTGCCTTGACAACAACTTTTAACCTTTGAGAAAGAAACGAGTTTCCATACCTCGCGTTTAGTGCTAAGGATATGACTAAATCCTTTCCATATAAACTATACCATTTACGGAAATTAATTTTCTTATCCTTTCCGCAACCAAATCGAACTTTTAAACTTTTAAAACCTGAACTTGTCTTTGGTTTTCACATCAGAAATATTTGTAAAACACTTTTTAAAGCACTCTTTAAATATTATAATACTTCTAAGTGTATTGAAAAGAAGGGTCAAAAACAATTTTCATTAAACATTGTTTACTATAAGAAGTATGGTATGGTTAAAGAGGAGGTATGTAAAAGGGCTACTGAATCTTGGAATAATTCTGTTCTGGTTTATGTTGTGGGCACCAGACCATACTACTTGTTCTTCAAATCATACATACAAAGAGTGTGGAAACCAATTGGCGAATTTGAAATCTTTACCAGAGAGAATGGTTTCTTTCTAGTAAAGTTTAAAGACACTCAAGATTGTATTGCAGTTTTAAAAAATGGACCATATTTCTATAATGGCAAACTCATCATAATGAGAAAATGGTCTGATTCTCTAAAAATGGACAGAGACTTATTAACGTCTATGCCAATATGGGTAAGACTACCCTGTGTTAATCTGAAGCTATGGGACAGAGAGGCTTTCAGTGTTATGCAAGTATTATAGGAAATCCCATAAAAATGGATGCAGCCACAACGTTGAAGACGAGATTAAATTATGCTCGCCTTCTTGTAGAAGTGTCTGCAGAGGATGAGCTTCCTAATGAAATATTTCTTTCTTTGTATAATGGAGAAAAAGTTATTCAGAAAGTTGAATATGAATGGGTACCACCAAAGTGTAATGTATGCAAGTGTTTTGGGCACACGAGAGATCAATGCAACCCTAAACAGGCATGGGTACCCAAGAGTCAGAATCAAGAAATGCAAGGAAAAGAAACCTCACTTTCAAGAATCAATTCAGAAATCAATCTATGTCATATGAAGATAATGATCGGATCAATCAATTAAGTATCATTTCCGATCATCGTCAGAATAACATTGTGCTCTCTGATTAAGAAGATCAAGTCATAGTAGAGTAAGCTCATCAGATTAATTCTAAAAATAAAAAAGAAAAACTGCAGAGCAACAAAATGGTGGGTGAAAAGAATACAACGGTCTTAGAATCTGTAACCCCACCAGTCACAGATCTTTGTTTAATTACAGACAATCATGTTACAAATAGCAAAAATGATTTTGAAGATCAAGATCATCTGCATTCTGCTATCTTGAGTCTAGACAAGCCTCTTGAAACAACCCCTCCACCTGAGCAGGCTGTGCTGACTGAGAATTTTGACTCAGCCATGCCTCGCACTGCTGTTCCATTTGATATCTGACTATTATAATTCCGGAAGGTGTCAATAACTCTAGAAATGAAATGGAAATGGTGGATGCTGTTGATCAGTTTAATATTTCTGAACTGCATATACCTAAAACAAAGATTACAGGTAAGCATAAGGGTAACAAAGAGAAGAAAGCTTTTAAACAGAAATACATTTCTATAAATCCAGATTGGGGAGAAATGTCTACCAGGTTAAAAGCAAAAAGTGTTGAAAAGAATAAAAGAGGTATGAATTCCTCTTCTAAACAATATGATATATTACATATGCTTAGTGTTTATAAACCTTCTGTTATTGCCCTTATTGAGAATAAATTGAATGAAGAAAACTTTGAAAGTTTTTGTTTTAAACTTCCTAGAAATTGGAAAGCTATTAATAACAATGATTGTGGTTGTAAAGGAAGAATTATTGTTATTTGGGATTCCAGTATTTGGAATATGTTAAATAACAACAAAGATAAGCAGTTTATAGATTGCCACTTTGAAAATAATGGGGGTTTTTTTCTTCAAATAACTAGTATCTATGGTAGCAATCTGGAAAAAGAGAGAAACAGTTTGTGGAATAGGTTAAAAGCATTAAACTTTAATTATAATCTCTCATGGATTATTTTAGGGGATTTTTATACTGTTTTTCATGCTTATGAAAAATATGGTGGTATTAAAATTCCCCAAAGTAAGCTTGATAGACTTGATAAATTTTTAATAGAAACTGGACTAATTGAACCAAGTACTAGTGGTAACAAATTCACTTGGAAATCTGGTTTGGAAAAGAATATTCATTGTAAATTAGATAGAGCCTTGGTTAATAAAGATTTTTCTAATGTTTTCCCTAATTTTATTTGTTCTACTTTAGAACAAAATACTAGTGATCATACCCCAATTTTAGTTTCTCTTTTTAGAGATCTGGGCTCCAATATAAAATTTTCTCCCTTTAGATTTAAGAATGGTTGGATTTTAGAGGACAACTATAATAATATTATGAAAGAATATATGAATTTTTCTTGTAATGGTACTAAGCAATTCCAATTTAAAATGTTTTTGAAAAATACTAAGCATAATCTTAAGAATTGGAATAAGAATGGTTTAATGAAACTTAATAAGCTGGAAATATTAAGACAAGAAGGTAAAATGCTGCAAAATACTATTGATAAAAACCCTGGGAATGTTAACACAATCAAAGATTTTTTTTCCAATCAACAGAATTTAGCAACAGAATTATATATTAACACTTTAAATGCTAAACAAAAAACCAAGGCAGACTGGTTAACAATGGGTGATGATTGTACCAAATTTTTTCATGCTAAAATAAGCAGCAGGAGACATGTGATAACATTGGTAATATTATTGACAAAACTGGTAATCTTACTAATGCATATGACAAAATAACCAAAGAGGCTGTTGAATACTATGAAAACCTTTTTTTCTCTGATTCTAATATTACAGAATTTATTTGTAAAAATATTTTAAATACTAATGCTTCTGAAATATTACTTTCTCCTGTTGCTATGGAAGAAATCAAATATGTTGTCTTTATGGCTGGTGACAATAAGAGTCCAGGCCCTGATGGCTTTAATGCCAAATTCTATAAAACTCATTGGGATAGCATTAAAGATCAGGTTTTGGGGTTAGTAAATGAATTTTTTGATAAAAGTAAAATTCTTAAAAGCATAAATCATACCTTTATAACCTTAATTCTCAAAATTAAAAATCTCTCTCGCATTAGTGACTATAGACCTATCTCTTGCTGCAACTTTATCTATAAAATTATTGCCAATGTTTTAAGTAATATGATTAAAAAATTTCTGTCATTTATCATTTCTGAAAATCAGAGTGCTTTTGTTCCTGGTAGACTCATTTATGAAAATTCCCTTTTAGCCCACGAACTTGTCAGAAATTTTAATTCTAAAAGCGTTGAAAATGTATGTATTAAGGTGGATTTACAAAAGGCTTATGATAAAGTTAACAGGCATTTCGTAAATCATATAATGAAGTGTATGGGTTTTCCTATTAAGTTTTGCAACTTGGTTTTTGAATGTATAAACACCCCTACTTTTTCTATTCTCATTCAAGGAAAATCTGAGGGTTTTATCAAAAGTAATAGACGCATTAGGCAAGGGGATCCATTATCTCCGTATCTCTTTACTATGATTATGGAGTATTTTTCTATTCTAATGGAAATGGAAGTGATTAAAGGTAATATTACATCAATGAATAAAGTTCAGCCTTTTATCAATCATCTTATCTATGCTGATGATCTCATGATTTTTGTCAAGGCTAATAAGACTAATGCAGATTCTGTTAAAAATTTTTTTGGTAAACTGTTTAAATATGCTGGTCTTCAACTTAATGAATTTAAAAGTAAGGCATATTTCAGTAAAAACAATAGATAGAAGATTGAAATTTTAGAATCTTTAAATATTACTGAAGGCAATTTACCAATTAAATATCTTGGTCTTCCCTTACCTATTAATCAAATTAGAGATTCTGATTGCTCTATTCTAATAGATAAAATTCAAGATAGAATGGAAACATGGTCTTGTAAACTTCTTTCAATAGCTGGCAGGCTGGAGCTTATTAAAACAGTTATATATGCAATTATTCTATATTGGATTCAAACATTTCATATCCCAGCCGCCTCAATTAAAAAAATTGAAAGTAGGCGTGTTGATTTTTTATGGAGGGGTAAATACCATAAAATCAATTGGGATAAAGTGTGTAGGCCTAAGAAGGAAGGGGGGTTAGGTATTAGAAATATGAAGGATCTTATTCTAACTTGTCATTTAAAATTATTTTAGAGATTTTTGAATGCAGACTCTCTCTGGGCCAGATGGATGAGGTCCAAATACCTTAAAAATAATCATTTTTGGACCGTCTTACGTAAAAATAATCAATCTTATGCCTGGAAATAGATTTTAGAATGCAGAAATATTGGTAAGACCTTTTTGGAAAGAAGATTTAAATCTGGTGATCAAACCAGTCTTTGTTTTGACCCCTGGTTTAAAAATGAATCATTTTTTAATAAGGTGGGTAGGGATAGTTTAGTTATTTGTGGGGGGGGGGGGGGTTAATGACTCTGTAGCAATGATTATTAAAGATAATCAATGGCAACCTCAGCTACATCCTATCACATACCCACACAAAAACAATATATGTCAAATTCCTATTGATATTCATGTAGACAGTGACTATTGGGAATGGATAACAAATACCAAAGGGAAGTTTTCTTTTATAAGTACCTGGGAAAACATTAGAAATAAACTTCCTAGTGTTGAATGGTATAATTGCATATGTAACAAAGTGAATTGCCCCAAAATGGTTTTCTGTACCTTTTTTTGCAGTCAATAATAGATTGCCAACTTGGGATAGAATTAATAAATGGGAAAAATCCACTAATTCAATATGTTCCCTATGCAACCTTGTTAATGAAAGTGCTAATCATTTGTTTTTTTGAATGCAGCTATTCTTACTATATCTGAAATAACATTCAAAACATTTTGCGTATCACTAACAATGGTCAGATGGATTTAATTCAAGCTATACAACATATCAACAGCCACTTTAAAGATAAAAGCTACGAAAGAGATTTTGCGCACGTTTTATTGACTACTGCAGTGTTTCATATATGGAAAGAGAGAAACTTCCGAACTCATAACAAAAGCAGTATGAAGAAAGAGCAGAAGTGGATACTTATCGAGTCAGAGAGCAAGATTATCCTTCATAAATCTCAGAAAAAAAACAGAAATCAAACCAAGTTTTCTTTCTTAGCCGATGACTGGAGCCACGAAGTTGGCAGCAAGCATCTGGAATTATTTCTGGCTCGCGCTAAAAAGTCTAATGGCAATCATCATTCATATGAAGCTAATGATCCTCACTCGAGTTCATTAGCTACTGGAAGAGACTTCTGTCTTCATCAGTGTGCCAGAGATACAACCAGGCAGAGCTGTTTCTCTAATTTTGTCAATAATGATGCGAAGGGTAAGAGATTAACAGATCTAAGTTGTAAAGAACTTAGATCTGCTACTCTACCCTCTATCTCAACTCATCAGAGCAATCACAGCTACAGAGAGAATATTGAGGGAATGCGCGGTGGTTTCAATATCTGTCTATCATACTGGGAGAGAGGAGAGACGAGTGGAGTTTGTGAAGAATCAAAGAATTTTAGTAGTAATTAATTGTCTTTCCTCTCGCCATTGTTAGTAGCTGTAGAGAGGTTGTTTTGTTTTAGTCGACTAGGGTTTCGTATGCTTTGTATTGTAAAGTTTGGGTCTCGGGTTATTTTACCCGTTATGTTTGGGCTTGGTCCGTTTCAACTCCTTTCAAAAAAAAAAAGTTGTCTGGATTTTGATATGCATGTTATCATCGTTATACATGTAATTAAAAAATTTATATCAAAATTATATAGTTTATGTTATATATTTTCTTATTATGTAGAGTATTCTAATGTTTTTTGAAAAGATGTTAGTTATTTTTAATAAATGATTGTTCAAATTATAAACTAGCATATAATGTCTAAAATTAATTATCATTATCATACAAACAATGCACTGCTAACATACTCACTATGGTTAATTCAGTGAGTTTTAATTATGATTATCACAATCAAATATACATCTATGCATTCGTTATCCTTGCACATTGATGCAACACTATCGTTCAACGATGTTTTTTCATTACCAATATATTAATATTCTTATACCTTTGGATATGACCTATGCAAGTACAATATTTTTGCTATGCCCGTGTGCGAAGCGCGGGTTTACACTAGTATACATTATATATTTGAATTGAATCCTTATTTACTGAATAACACTTTGTACAAAGTTCACTATATATTAATAGCTAATTTATTATATATGTACTAACTATAATTCATAAGCTTGCAATTCGGCTGTTTTATAATTGAAATATCACAATCCGAAACTAAGCATTTACACGAGGTTAACTAACGGAGATTTAAAGTGGAAAGGAAATTATGTAGAAAGTCATACATTGGAGTATTGGTCTAGATTTGAGCTTACTCACCCTTCCAGACATGGTGCACTACTCTTTCTTAACATGTTTGTTTATATATAGTACGATATATTAAATTCGAATGTATAATAAAATCTCTAGAATACTTGAGTTTGAACATTTGTTATTTTATTAATGTAGAGTACAGTACCTTTATACAATAAGCCTCAAATGATTATTTCTCACTGATTATCATTTTGCCAGATATCCCTACTCCCAGCGGACTTTATTCAAGTAATATATTCATCAGTCAGGTATTTCACTTATAAAAAAGTAAAGAATGTGATGATGCGCTTACTCGCCCAATATTTTAATGATATATGATATTCAATTTCGTAAGAAACAGTTGTTAGCATGCAAGTTTTCCTGTTCCTAATGTCGGGATGAATGAGCATTTGCTTCTGTTCGTAATCGCCACCTTTTCTGGTACAAATCAATGTTACAACTTATCTCCATTTTTTTCAAGTACAAATCACCTTTACAGCTTACCATCGAACCCTCCTTAGTGAGAAACAATAAAGTCCAAGTTTACTGTTACATTTTTCATAGTTTTAACGTTTACAAAATGCATGCTTCCTAGGTTAGGCATATAAGGATGCAACTGAGGTCATTGTCTTGGAAGATATATGGATTATGACATAAGCTATATGTATCCACATAGACTTATGTGTTGTATATAAAGTTTAAATAGGTAATGAAATGAATGCATTATTTTAGACCATTATTTTAATGCTATATTGCTGGCGGATCTTGCGGTTAACCGAAGGTGTAGTTTGTTTAACAACAATACCTCTCAACATTTTAACTCTTTAACAGTTATACGTCAAAATAAAATGTTTTGCATCTAACTAATGCAATCAATATGCTTGCTTTCAGACTGCATATTTTTGCTTATCAACTGTTATAAAACCTACTCTCTAATGACCTACAAGCTAAAAATGTATAATGATCAGTTTCGAAAAAGATTATGGCCGAAATTGAATATCTAAAGCATAATCTCTGAAGTAAACATAAGTTTGCATCACCGCTTCTTGGCAATCCATAACTTGGTGCAGACGATATAAGAATCGTTAAGAGGAGAAAAGTTAACGGTGTTCATGGTCTAATGATATAGGTACTTTGTATACTAATTGTACTGTTCGGCTATAGTTCCCCATTTTCAATAGTTACCCTAATATATTTTTCAAGATTTTTCAAATATTATTTAGATATACCTTATGGTCGGTACCACTAAAGTTAAGAGAATATATCAATGTAATATATAGATTATACTCTTGATGCCATACCTATTTTCTTGGTGCAGTAAGGTTAGTTAGATAAGCTCATATATATATATATATATATATATATATATATATATATATATATATATGGATGTGTATATATATATATATATGGATGTATGTATGTATGCATATATATATATGTATGTATGTATGTATGTATGTATGTGTGTGTGTGTACATATACATATACATATATATATATATGTTTATATATATATACATATATATGCAAACACACATACACGTCGTACCTATGTATGTAATGGTGAAGAACACATTAATACAAAATATATAGTATTACACACAAACCTATTTTCTTGGTTATAGGTGTACACTTTTAACATAGATATGAAATGCTATTACGGGTTTGTCATCAGCATACTCTAACAATGATAATATTACAAGTTATGTAGTAATGGAAAAATCCCCTCCTATTTTGGATTTAAGAAAAATATTTTGTCAACTAAACTTCTCAAGTTATTATAAGTTTAGGATTTATTTTCCATACTTGGTGAATAATATTCCACTAAACAAAAAGGTAAGCGATAATTTCTTAATTTTTAATGCTGGCAGGTTCATTTATTTTTTGTAGTACAAATAAGCATGATTTCATTATTAACGTGTTCATCATAGAACATAACTTTTTGTGGAGCTAATGCTTTACCAAAATTAATTCAAATTAAAAAATAGTGATGTGAAAAGAAATGATAAACATTTGTAGATAAATATTTGGGTAAACCTTATTATCATGTCGAGGAAAGATTTTTGTTTAACTGTACCCTAAGTTGGTTCATAGTGCTCGGTACATCTACTTGCTCAAGGTGGACATTTCAAATGATATCATGTTAGTTAGACAAATCCAACTTTCAATATTCACGCTTACTATGAAAAAAAGGTTTAACCATGGAATTCTTTTTGCATTTCAGTTAGATAAAGCTAACGCATGATCGCGACTGCTTGATGACAATCGAAATGATATTGAAAGAAATTCATTTTTAAGTCATTATCATTTGATCTTTTCCCCAGTAGATTTAAAGACATTCATGATTTTTTATAATAGAAATAAATTATTTCTTTGGTATTGTATTCATTTTTATGTGTTAATTAGCGGATATTTCATGCAAGGCAGTGTGTACACTATACGCGACTGTTTGCTCATTGAGCTACAGATGCATGGTATGAAGTTAATACAAAACCGTTGATATTATAATTATCCACACTGGAAAATTTGAAAATTTTATCATGAATTTGCAATCTGTCTATGATCTAGAAATGAAGAGAAAGGTTTCTCTACATAATTCCACATAATAGCCATTTTAATCTGCATGCACAGAGACTCACGCATACGTGCGTATATATTAACATTTTTTAACACTACCGAGTTATTTTCAATTCACAGTGACAGTCTACTGCAAAATTTTGCTACCTCTTTTCTTTGTCCTTATGATTTGATTATTTATATATCATGACAGTAGGTAAATAAATGTTCAGAATCAAAGGATATAAGAACGCAAGCAAAATAAAAACATGTACTTGAAGTTGGACCGTGTGCACGTACAAAAATCTGAAGGATTAGTTAAATAAATCATACTATATTCTTTTCTGCGTTGTCCCGAAAGAGATGTTATAATATCAACAACTCATTCTCTGCCATCTCATTAATATATCAATCGCCACCTATCTATGTTCATATAATTATTGTCTACGCATATTGTTAAAGCTTCATTTGATGCACAGGAATAATGATTGAATCGTAGGGGAAGAAGCTTAGTTTTAAGGAGAAGAGGTGGTATTCCTCTCGAATTCTACCACATGGTTAGTGTTGATATAAATAGTAAACTAAGTTGTTTAGAACCATATATACTCCCTAAAATTCGAAACATTGTTAGTGCCAGAAAACAATTATATTTAAATTTTATCAAAGCTTTGTCAAACTTTGTAGAGTCGGCTAATAATAATTGTTCATTCGATTTATGTAAAATTTCTACCTTTTGTCGACAAATTCGACCAAAAAACAAAAGAAATGGCTCCTTCTTCTACAAACTGCTCAAGCATAAATGTACGGATCATGAATGTAAGATTTATACTACTGGAAAAGTTTGTTGATCATATAACACCTACCTTTAAGCCTAGATGATGTTTATTAGATTATAAAATGGATAGTAAAAAATGAGGCCCGTGGAAAGAGATGTACTAAAACCGTGAAAACTAAACCCAATCGTTGTTGTGGACTGTGGACATCATACGTAGAACAATGTGGTTTTACCAGAATGCTCAATTATATTATGGAGCACAGTATAAGATGCATGGATGAAGTTACTGTTAATGTGGGGGAGATATGTAGACCAACCCAAATTGTGGCATATCTCTTATTGAGAGTATACGAAATGTTATTTTTCCCATCATCCTTGGCAATATTAATAATTTTGTGCTCTTAAACTAACATTTTTTTTTTTTGAATCAAGGTAAACAGGGCCCGGCCCAAATAATACAACAAAACGGGTATAAGAATAATACCCGCAACCACTCACCCAATGCAACAAAACAATACAAACCCTAGCCGACAGATAAACCAAAACGAACTAAAATGAAACAGGAAAAGGAAGAAAAATGGCGGAGGCGATTTACAGTATCTCCTCTCCATTCTTCGAACCACTAGTTTCACCACGTTCCCAGTACGATAAGTCTTCGTTCATCTCTCTTCTCATGCCTCGCTGACTATTACAGTTACTCGAGAAGCATATATTATGTGAGAAACTGGCTCTACTGAATCTGCTAGTATCTAGGGGATTTTTGCTAGATCTAGTGTCATTGTGACCTAGATCTGACAATTTCTTCTCATAATCGCCATTATTCACACTGCTGACTCTCAAGTTCACGTTATTAGCGTCGAGAGTATGCTTGAGATAAGTATCACTGTCGTTATCAATATCAATATGCTTATTGACAGTAGTAGTGTCTAAATCTCGATATTTGCAGAGACTATTATCTTGATTCAGCTTGTTATTATGCTCGGTTTGGACAATTTTTGAGCGCAGCAAGTAGGTTTCAAGGTGCTTGCTACCAGCTTCAGAACACCAATCATCAGCAAGGGAAGTAAATTTGTGATTTTTAACTAATTTTTTGGATTTCTGCAGAATAATCTTGCTATCAGAAAAAATAGTAATCCACACTTGTTCTTTACTTCTGCTGTTTTTGTTGTGCACGCGAAGATTTCTCTCTTTCCACAAGTTGAAAACAGCCGTAGTTAGTAAGATGTGAGCAAAGTCCATTTCTTTAGATTTAACTCTGAACATGTTATTTATAAGCTTAATAATATTGAGCAGATCCATATGCTTGTTATCATCAATATTCAACGTAGCTTTAATCTGATTCCAAATGTAGACAGAGTAGTTGCATTCAAAAAATATATGATTAGAATCTTCATTACACATATTGCATAGGGAGCAGAGTGAATTCAAATTATTTCCCCATTTGTTTAATTTGTCCCAAGTTGGCAATCTGTTTCTAACTGCAAAGTATGTACAGAATGCCATCTTGGGACAATTCACCCTGTTCCATATGCAATTGTACCATTCTTCAGTTGGGTGTTTGCTTCTAATAAAATTCCAAGTAGCTTTAAAGGAAAACTTCCCTCTGCTGTTGGCTTTCCACTCCCAGTAGTCATTTTCTGCAAAAGCATCAATTTGTATTTTGCAAATTTCATCTTTATGGGGATTTGTAATAGGATGAATATGAGGTTGCCACTGATTATTAATTATGATATCTGAAACTTTATTGTTAGAACCACCACAAATAACAAGGCTATTCCACCCCACTCTATTAATAAAAGTCTCATTTTTAAACCAAGGATCAAACCATAAACTAGTCTCTTTGCCATTTTTGAATTTTCTTTCAATCAGTAATTTACCAATATCTCTACTGTTTAAAATATGTTTCCAAGTGTTTGATTGGTTACTATTATAAACAGTAGACCAGAAATTATTGTGTTTCAAATATTTAGACCTCATCCATCTTGCCCATAAAGAATCAGAGTTTAAGAATCTCCAAAATAATTTTAAATGGCAAGTAGTACACAGATCCTTTATATTTCTAATGCCAAGACCCCCTTCATTTTTTGGCCTGCATACATTCTCCCAACTGATTTTATGGTATTTGCCTTTCCATAAAAAATCTGCACATCTACTTTCTAATTTTTTAATAGATGTAGCTGGGATTTGAAAAGATTGAATCCAGTAAAGAATAATAGCATAAATGACAGTTTTAATAAGTTCTAGTCTACCAGCTATTGACAGCAACTTACAAGACCAAGTTTCCATTCTATTCTGAATTTTATCAATAAGGGTAGAGCAATCAGAGTCTTTAATCACATTTGTAGAAAGAGGCAGACCTAAGTATTTTATAGGAAGAAATCCCTCTTCTATTTGTAAAATATTAAGAAATTCAGTTTTGTATTTACAGTATTTACTGAAATATGCTTTACATTTGTTCACATTTAATTGAAGACCAGCATACTTTTTTAAGTTTTCAAAAACTGAATTAATTGAGACTGCATTATCTTTATTGGCTTTAACAAACACCATAAGATCGTCAGCATATATCAAATGATTGATACTAGGTTGGATTCTGTTTATAGGTTGAACAGCACCTTTAATACTCTCAATTTCCATAAGGATAGAAAAATACTCCATTACAATAGCAAAAAGATAAGGAGATAGGGGGTCTCCCTGTCTCAGCCCCCTATTTTATTTAATAAATCCTTCTGGTTTTCCTTGAATCAGGATAGAAAATGTAGGAGTATCTATACATTCAAACACCAAATCACAAAACTTTTTAGGAAATCCCATACATTTCATGATGTGATGAATAAAATGTCTATTAACCTTATCATATGCTTTCTGTAAGTCAATTTTAATGCAAACATTATCACCCTGTTTAGAATTGAATTTTCTTACCATCTCATGAGCTAACAGAGAATTTTCATTTATGAGTCTACCAGGCACAAAAGCACTCTGATTTTCTGACACCAGAAAAGGCAAGAATACTTTAATTCTATTACTAAGAATACTAGCAATAATCTTATAGATAAAGTTACAACAAGAAATAGGCCTATAATCACTGATACCAGTGGGATTTTTATTTTTTGGAATAAGAGTTATAAAAGTATGATTTAGACTTTTAAGAATTTTGCCATTGTTCATAAACTCAGTAACAACATTCAAAACCTGTTGTTTAATATATTCCCAGTTATTTTTGTAAAATTTTGCATTAAAACCATCAGGACCCGGGCTTTTATTATCCCCAGCATTAAATATAATAAATTTAATTTCATCAATGCTTACAGGGGCTAATAGAATTTCAGAAGCATTATGATTTAATATGGTTTTGCAAGTTATATAAGGGAAATTCTTATTAGAATTTGTTGAAACTTACAGATCTTTATAAAAATTTATAGCATTTTCAGCAACTGTATCATGAGCATTAGTTAAATTTCCCTCTTTATCTATAATACATCCTATGTTATTTAAATGCTTTCTACTGCTCATTTTAGCATAAAAAAATTTGGTACAGTCATCACCAACCGTAAGCCAATCTACTTTAGCTTTTTGTCTAGCATTGACAGTCTCTTTATGCATTTCATTAGATAGTTCCTTTTGATTCAGAAAAAATTTATTAATCTCATTATTATCAGCAGGATTGTTATCAGCATTCATTTGAAGAACTTTACCCTCTTTTTTCAAACTGACAATTTTATTTTTATTTAAAAGGATGTTTTTATTCCAGTTTTTGAGATTGTTTTTGGTGAATTTCAAAAAACTATAGAACTGGTATTGATTAGAACCACTGCAAGCAAAATTATAACATTTTTCCATTAATGGTTTATAATCTTCTTCCAACACCCAGCTATTTTTAAATCGAAAAGGAGGAGCTTTAGTAACAGAATCATTATTTATAAAAAGACTGACCAAAAGAGGAGTATGGTCACTTAAATTCTGCTCCAGAGTGGAACAAATATTATTAGGAAATTTATTTAAAAAGTCTTTATTATATAAAACTCTATCTAATTTGCAGTGAATGTTTTTGGCTATACCAGACTTCCATGTGTATTTATTACCACTAATCACTGGTTCAATAAGACCAGACTCTAATAAGAATTTGTTGACTCTATCTAATTTATTATGAGGGATTTTAATCCCCCCGAACTTCTCATTAGCATGAAAAACAGTATTAAAATCACCAAGTAAAATCCAGGGGAGATCATATATCAAATTTAAGGCTTTAAGTTTATGCCACAAAGCATTCCTTTCTATATCAAAATTGCTACCATAAACACTAGTAACTTGCAAGTTGAATCCACCAACATTTTCAAAACAGCAATCTATAAATTGACTATCCTTGTTTATATTAATATTGGTCCAGATATTAGAATCCCAAAGAACAATGATTCTACCTTTACAGCCACAATCATTGTTATGAATTGCTTTCCAATTTCTGGATAGTTTCAAGCCAAATTTTTCAAAATTCTCATCATTCAATTTATTTTCAATTAAAGCAACAATAGATGGTTTATAAGCATTGATCATTAAGAGAATATCTGACTGTTTAGTAGGGGTATTCATCCCCCTAACATTCCAAGCAAATATAGACATATATAAAATATGTATCAAATAGTACCTGACACCATTGTGCTTTTACCTCTCCTCTTTTTCTCAGCCCCTTTAGCTTTTAAGTTTGTAGACATATGCTCCCATTCTGGATTGATTGAAATATATTTTTGCTTAAAGGCTCTTTTCTCTTTGTTGCCTTTTATCTTACCAGATGATTTCATTTTAGTGATATGTAAATCAGATAAATCAAATTCCTCTATGATATCTCCCTTCTCTGATTTATCTTCCTCCATATGTGCAGATTCTGGAATCTTGATTGAAGAAATATCAAAAGAGTCTGTGCAAGGCATGACTGATTCAACAGAGTCAGTCACTGCAGCCTGCTCTGAAGGGGGATCTCCCTTGCGTGGCAGTGTTGGGTTGCTTTTTATTTTCTCGGCATCTGCAGCAAGTGAAGAGGAAGGATCCTTCTTTGTTATTGTTTCCTGAATGGAATTTGGAGGCAATTGAATTTGGTTGATTATTTTTGTAACCTGGTCTGTACATAAACATGGCTCTGAGACATGGGGGGTTTCAGAGTTAAAGAACTGTATTTTATTACCCTCTTCCATACTTGTCGGATTCATATCATTAGATATATCAGTGCTTTCTTTTAACTGATGAACTTCCATAGCCATGATCTGATCATTTTGGTCAGTGAGCTCTCTATTATTGTTTTCTTGATCGAAAATGATATCTTCTTGATTGATTCGATCTTTGTTTCCCTGAGATTTTTGATGGATTTTTGAAGTTTCACTGTTTCTCGGTTCTTGAATAGCTTCAGAGTTATTTTCTTGAATAGCTGGTAAATCTTTATCATTCTTTTTG
Organism: Allium cepa; assembly: GCA_030765085.1. NCBI lineage: Eukaryota > Viridiplantae > Streptophyta > Magnoliopsida > Asparagales > Amaryllidaceae > Allium > Allium cepa. The sequence goes on along the minus strand of CM060941.1, from coordinate 649,401,246 downwards.
GGGATCCACATCTGTTTCGGGTTGCATTGTTCAGTGTGATGCCCGAAACATTTACAGATACTACACTTTGGTGGAACCCATTCATATTCAACTTTCTGTGAAATGATTTCACCATTATAAAGATTTAAAGAAATTTCATTTGGGAGTTCATCAGTTGCAGTGACTTCTACAAGAAGTCGAGCATAATTCAATCTCGATTTCATGGCAGTTGCTGCATCCATCTTTATGGGTTTTCCGATTATACTTGCCATGATGCTAAATGCCTCTCTGTCCCAAAGTTTAAGGTTAACACTGGGTAGCCTTACCCATATCGGCATAGTTGACAGAAGATCTCTGTCCAACTTCAAAGATTCAGTCCACCTTCTCATTATGATGAGTTTGCCATTGTAGAAGTAAGGGCCATTTTGAATTATAGAATTGCAGTCTTGCGGATTATTGAACTTAATTAGAAAAAACCCATTTTCCCTCGAGAATATTTCGAACTCATCTTTTGGTTTCCAAACACGTTTAATATATTCCTTGAAAAACAAGAAATAGGGTTTGCTGCTTACCACATAAACCAAGATGGAGTTATTCCAGCACTCAGTGGCTCTCTTACAAACATCTTCCTTAACAACGCCGTATTTCTTGTTATTGATTCTAATGGGTGCAATGGTTTCAAGACTGCATTCTTCATCCCTTGGTTCCTTCGATTGCTCAGAAACTATATCAGCCCAACTTTTCTGCCCAAGTTCTCTATTCAAAGAGAACTTTGTTGGTGGTTTACTGATTTGCATCAGTTTGGTCTTGTCTTGTACGGAGGAGTTGGTCATATCCTTCTTTCTCTGTATATCTCTAGATTGAGACCAATTCTGATTATTTCTTGGCTGATTTCTTCTATGCAATCTCGGCTGAACCAATTGGAAGCCCTCATTATCAATGATGATATTATTATTATTTGGCTTACTGATATGAGATTCAGGTGGCCTGTCTTGAGGAGAAAGACGGGAGAGAGGAGGATTAGATTGAGATTTGAGAGGGATTTTGTTTTCTCCCATGGCAGAAGAAAACCCTTTTTCTTCGCTGAAAAAAGGAGGTAATACTGTAAGATATATAAACTATAAAATAGCAGACTTACCCCTCTTAAACTAACATGTAATGCAACGACCTTTCTATTTAGATAAGTAGTGAACATGTCAAAGGAAAACGCTGTGTCGAAAGATATTTACACCTTCAAAACTTTGCCAAATGTTAAAGAATTTAAATTCAATCATTATCGCATGCTCTACTTTCAACGTCAAATTTTTAATTCACTTCTCATTAAAATGTTCTTCTTTCACTGTATGATCTGCCTAGGCGGAGTTTTCAACTTCATAAACAAATGATTTCGTCAGCTTCATCATCCAAAAAATTTAGACTAGACCGATCAAAATTCTAATTAAACGTAAGGCTTGGAAGTGCAAGGAATAATTGAGAACATTGTATTTCGAAAATTTTTTGCCAACTTATGAAGAGTTGGTAAACAGCATTTTTCCTGATGAAAAATTAATTAAACCATATGGAAAAAGGTTACTTCTTGAGATGTAAATGTTCTGGTGCTACATGCGTGGTGGCTACATACATAGTATGAAAACCATGTCACTCTTACTGTTTTTTGTTCTACTCTTCGTGGTGGCTACATACATAGTATGAAAACCATGTCACTCTTACTGTTTTTTGTTCTACCGTCTTTCGGTTCGCTTCACAAATTTGTTTTCATTGACATACTTATTCATCACACTTACTTACGGTATGTTAAACTAATTTGTATGTTGTTGGCATCATGTTAACAAATGTTGTTTTTTTTTTTTGAAACAAGAATTATATAAATAAACAACACTAGCTGTCAACAAGTCTGACAGGTAACCAACAGTAAAAAAAACCCAAAACCCGGCGAAGCAAGCCGAAACAGGAAAAAACAAAATAATACAGGAAAAAACGAATAAATCAGCCGACAGAAGGCAAAAAGTCAAAACACGGCGAAGAAGCCGCTAATAAACACAACAAAATCAAAATAAGCGGAAATAGCTGCCGAAGGTTCCTCCCAGAGGAGGAAACGATACAAAAGGATGAGATCCAGCAAAGGCAGCCGAAAAAGAGAACGGCTAAAACAAGAACCAGAATAGCGACCACCCAAATCCAAGCATTGTAGAAAAAATAACAGACCCCATACCAAACCTATAAAACCAGAGCCTGCAATCAGAAGCCACTAAATCAGAGGAAAAAATTGGGGGGGGGGGGATTACGGAGTCGGGTAAGCCAGAACCACCTGGCTTAAGGACGTTCATCAACCAACTCCCGCCCTATTGGGAGGCTGAGAACAGAAAATAGATAACAGAGCCACTAGATGGCCAGAACGAGAGCTAATCGATCCCTTGAAAGGTCTGCCTCGAAAAGCAAGAAAAACATCATTCCTAACCCGGCGAATAACGGAGACGGGATCCATGGAAGTTTCCTCAAAAATTGCCTTATTCTGCGCACACCATAGGTGCCAGCAGATCAGACAAGGAATTAAGCGAAAAACAACAGAACGAAGAGATTTACCTTTGATTCCGTTCCACCAGGTCAACTGTAAATCCTCCGACGAGTTGTTGCTACCTCTGATACCTAAAAGATTACCGAAATAATTCCAACAGGATCTGGCTGAGAAACCGGTAAAGATTAAATGATCCAAAGATTCCGAATTCCCGTTGCCGCAACACCTGCAACGGGAAACAAAAGGAATACCAATCCGCTGAAGGTTCTCATTAACTGGCAATCCCTTATGAAGGGTTCGCCACATGAACAGAGACACTTTAGGAGGGATTCTGGCGTCCCATATGAAGGAGAATATAGGGATAACGGGGGATGACAGACGAGCCGAACTCCAAGCTTTCAAGATGGAAAACGAACCACCATCCCAACCGGATTGGCCGCCGTGGGAGTCAGAGAAAGGTTTGACCGATTGCATGTGCTTCCAAGTTTCACTAGCGAAGGAAGGAGATCCGGAAAAGCCTGCGGAGGCCAGACTATGGTACTTGGCTCGGAGGAACTTCGCCCAAAGGGAATCGTTAGTCCCAAACCTGTACCACAGCTTGCAAGCAAAAGCTGCACAAATATCCTTAGGATTTCGCAATCCAAGCCCGCCCTCGTTCTTGGGGCGACACACCACGTCCCATGAGACCCAGTGATGACGGTGATTGTCAACCTTTGACCCCCAGAAGAATGAAGAAGCCAAAGATTGGAAAGACCTGAAGAAAGAGGCGGTAAGGGAAATCGCTGCGAAGACATGAGTACCCAACGAGCCTAACACCGACTTGATAAGAACCAATCTTCCTGCCTGAGATAGAATCGAAGCATTCCAACGAATGATCTTTCCCCTAACTTTATCCGCCAGAGGATCGAATCGGGCGTTAAGTTTCCGGCCCCTGTAGAGAACAATACCCAAGTATGGAAGCGGTAGGGAAGCCGCCCTGAATCCTGTGAACGAATGGACCCAGGAAACCCTGGAAGGATCCATATCCTTCGCATGAACGAAACAACTCTTCGACGAGTTAACGAGCTGGCCCGAGCATCGCTCGTACTGATGGATAAAGCGAATTAGGCGACGAACTGACGGCCGGTTACCGTTGGAGAAAATGACTATGTCATCCGCAAAGGATAAGGAGGAAACGAGCGGGCACCTACACGGAAGACCAAATCGGTGAACCTGGCCTAAAATCGTTAAGGTGTGGATCTCTCGTATGAAAGCTTCAGCCGCTATCACGAAAAGAGAAGGCAATAGAGGATCACCCTGACGGAGACCCCTACCAGCCCTGAAGAATCCATTGGCCGATCCGTTAATGAGGACGGAAAACCAACAGTTAAAGATAAGTCTCCAAACCAAATCGATAAGGGTTTCTGGAAGCCCAAATGCACGCAGAACTCTAATGATGAAAAACCACGACATACGATCATAAGCCTTCTCCATATCAAGTTTGAAAACAACATTAGAACCTCTAACCTTCCTGTCAATCTGGGAAATCAGTTCCTGGGCTAACATGACGTTATCAGTGATTAGACGACCCTTCACAAAACCTGCCTGAGAGGAGGAGATGATACGATCAAGGAACAGAGCCAAACGAGTGGCCAACACCTTAGAAATAACTTTGTTGGAGAAATTACACAAGCTGATGGGACGAAATTCCACGCATGACCGAGGGTAATCACACTTCGGTATTAAGACCAAGTTGGTGGAAGACCAACTAATGGGGAGAAGACTGCCGGCAAAGAATTGCTGGACAGCTAAACAAAAATCCGACTGAATGATAGGCCACACACTCCGATAGAAAGAATCGTTGAAACCATCCAGACCGCAAGCACTGTTTGCTAAGGGCAAAGACGCAAGCACGGATTTCCTCCGGAGTTGGAGGAGCAGCCAAAACGTCGGTCCCCTTAGAAGGGATCAATCTGGGAATGAAAGAGAGAATATCCAGATCCTGATCCGCCATAGAGGGGGAACCCAGAAAAGATTGAAAATGAGACAATATAATCTCCTTAACTTCAGCCGGAGAGGACGCCAAAGAAAGATCCGGTCTCAAAATTTCTCGAATGGAAAGAAGGTTGGCTTTCTTACGAATGGAAGAATGGAAAAATTTGGAGTTCGAATCCCCTTCGACTACCCATTTTACCCTCGCCTTTTGGCGAAGATAAGCGTGTTCGATACGAAGCTCCGAAGAGAAAGCTAATTGGGCCGAAACCCAATTCTCCCTGTTTTCGGCCGTAGGGTTCTCGTCGAACAAAGATTCGGCAAGAATAAGGGACTCCTCAGCCGCTCTAACACGGTCGAAAATGTTCCTGAAAACCAGGGTATTCCAGGACTTAAGGCTAGCCTTTAGACGTTTCAGCTTTTGGGAAAAAGCCCCCATGGGAGAAGCTGATATAGGAGAGGACCACGACTCCTCCACAACCTGATGAAAGGAGTGATGGGAACACCACATACTGAGGAAGCGGAAAGATGTAGGCCCCGAGAGAGATCTAGGAAAGCATCGCAATACTAACGGGGCATGATCAGAGCAGGCTCGATGAAGATGCGAGGTAGAGAAAGAAAAAGGTAGATTGAGCCAATCAGGGGACCCAAAAATTCTGTCCAACCGAGATAGAATCCGGTTCGGACCCTCCTGGTTATTAGACCAGGTATAAGCCGATCCCACAAAAGGAATTTCGGAGAATCCTGAGCTCACAATTGAAATCAATTATGTTAACAAATGTTGATGGATATATGGACAATGTTAACATCCAAGTGATATTTTACCTGAAGGTTAAATATTCTGATGCCTTATCAATTATGACTTACGATTTGGAACGATATTGTCTTGAAATTATCCTCTACACTCATAGTACACATGATATAATGCACACGGGAGCATTACCTCTTTGGTTCCATTTCTTTTGAAAATCAAGTGTAGAGCAAATGTCTTTTCTTCCATTATTCCTCATTTGATGAGGGTTCTTTTACTTAAACTACAAATATATTTTTCTTCCCTTTTTTGCTACAAAAAATTGATTAGTTTATGGACACCAACTTTAAGTAGAACCTCTTAATGTGTAAGATGTACTAGATGAATGTGCATAGTCATGTTTTGTTACAGTGATTGAACATGGTTCAATCCTCTGAATTGTTTCACTTTTATTGAACTAAAACCCTTTTGGTATTGTGGTAACTTTATAGATCTTTTCCCCGATCATAATAAATTTGACTGGATACAGACATTGCACCTTTGGATGCAGTATTCAATCACTTGACGTCTAACAGCTTCAATAATTACAAACTTCGATTTAAGCATAGTATGCATGCTATTACCTAAGGAAATAGCATTGCAGTTGTAGGAGTTTTCATAGTTAGGTTATAATATGAGTTACGGTGTGGATATACCCGTATCACCCAGTGTATATAGCAGATCATATAATCCTGTATTGGGCCTTGGCCCATATAACAGTCCAAGTTTACATTATGTCTTATAAATATAGAGACTACTGCAATTGTATGTTTAGTGTTGCAATAATAAAAATTACATTTCTTATTTCTTTTACAATTCTATCTTGGTATCAGAGCAAGAACTGTCTAACGACAGGCATCCAGTCAAGCTTGAACTGGATTCTCATCAGAGGTCGACTTATCATCACCGAGCCATCCTAAGGAAGGTGTCAGATCATAGATCATCATTCACCTCCCTTGGTTGCTCTCAGGTCATCATCCCTCATCATCTGAGAGTGCTTTCTCCCTCTGTGTTTCTACCTCCTTTGATCTCAGCAGTTGTGCCTCGCCAAGAATCTGAATCAAGAAATCAAGATTGCTGGCTGCACCATAAAATTTGCTCACGCAGGAGCCAATTTGAAGCATCATCAAGATGACAGGAGATGATGATACAACTTCATCTGCAACAAGTGGAATCAAAAGTCAGGATGAACCAGAATCAAGAAACCAAATTACAATGACTACAGAAACAAGAAGCAGTGACATTATCAAACCCAAGAACAATCTGGTAAGCACCACACTTGATGAAAACAACTACATATTGTGGAAATATCAAGTGGAAACAAGCATCAGACGATATGGGCTAGAAGACTTTCTGTATGGCACAACCACAATACCAGCAAGAATGGTGACAGAAGCCACTGGAGAAAGAACAGTAAACAAAGAATTCATCAATTATCAGAAACAAGATAGCTTACTGGCAGCCTGGTTGCTATCATCCATCAGTTCTGGCCTTCTTTCACAAATTGTGGGATGTAAAACATCATTTGAGATATGGTCTGCAGTGCAATAAATTTTTAACACACAGTCAGCAGCACGAATCCTATACTACAAAAGGCAACTGCAGAATCTCAGAAAGGAAAATATGTCAATGAGAGAATATATTACAATGGTAAAATCTTATTACGATATACTCGATGCAGCAGGGCACACTGTATCAGAATCTGAGCAAATATTGACCATACTAAATGGTTTAGATGCTGAATATGAGTCAGTGGTCGCAATCATTTCATCACAACAAACTCTACCAAATATGCAATATGTATATTCCATTCTCGTATCTCATGAAGGGAGAATTGAACAAAGGAAAGAAAGCAACATAGAAATGTCTCTCAATTACGCTTCAAATTCAAGAAACAGAAATCAAGGAAGGAGACAAGAAAACCAAAACTATAGGCAAGAAAACAATCAAAGAGGCAATACAACTCAAAGAGGCAGAGGAAGAAGTGGTAGATGGAACAATAACAGGATGAAATGTCAAATTTGTGAAAAACCAGGCCACACAGCAAGACAGTTGTAACGACCCTGAAAATTCGAACCCAGTTTAAAATTTTAAAACCGCTTATTTTATGTAAAAATTCGAATTTTCACAAACAACTTCCGTTTCCATCCAAACTTCGCATTTGGAATGCGTCTAGATAGACATAGGCGTGCGCCAAATTTCGTTGAAAAATATTGAAGTAAATTACGCTTGTCACATTTACATTTTAGTTTAAATCTTATGTGAAAATTTCCTATCATCTGAATTCAAATATTTTTCTCGATGTTGCATAAGAAAAATATTCTGAACTTGACGGTGCATTTAGTTTCGTCAAATTTCGCTTTTAATTGCTAGCTAAAATGTTCGCTCGTGCAAATGGTTCAATAAGATTTACCACTTTGCAAACGGCGTCGAACCATCAATATCTTTATACCGTTGTGTCCGTCTCGACGCGCTGATCACAACGGTATATTTATTTATGTCAATCGGAGTTCGACGTTGCAAATTATAATTGTTAACGGAGCGCACACCGGTCCGTTACGCAGCACAAACCGATACCCAACATTTCAACATTTAAAATTTTAGAGCCTTTCAGCTGACCTTGGGAACCCAAATAGCCACCATTGTGAAAAAAATCATCATTGCATTAACTGTGCACACTGAACCCTCTGCCTTCATTCTGCTTCATTAATTGCTCTGCACACATTGTCCTATGCAATAGCTCTGTCCCCTCCCCTCTGCAAAATTCTATTCTCTCTCCCTTCCCATACTTCTGTTATGATTTATTCGGCCTCCCAGCAAACGAAACACACCCCTCCCTTTCTTCTTCTTTCACATTTTCTTTTGTTTTCTTCAACCATTCACCTACAGGTACGCCAACCTCTCCTCTTTTCTCTTCATTCTTTTTTATTTTTTTTATGAGATACACGGCCCACACGTCCCCACACCCTCGGCCACCCCATGCCGCACTGCCTCCATCGCAACCTACCCCTTACCGGCCACCCGCGCTCCCACCTGCACCCCTCCATTTACCTGCAACCACTATCCACTTCCCCCCCCCTAACAGCCCCACTGCAAACCCCATGCAACCACCCTACGTCAGCCCCATGCCGCACGCACCCTTACCGACCCCGCCCTCCGCTCCATGCAGTTCACCGCCCCACTCCCTTGCCTTACCACGCACGACCCCAAGCCCGTGCCGCACGGCCCACTGCAGAAACCCCCCTTGCAGCCACCACCTCACGCACGTCCCCACCCCTGCTCCCCTGTTCCACTCGGTCACCACCTCAACCCCACCGGCCTCCGTGCCCACTTCCTCAAGCTCTCTCCTTCCACCAAGCCCGCCTCTTCCCCCTTGCTTATTTCCACGCTCGGCCACCCGCATCACGAACTCCGCCCATGCTCCACTCCGCCTCCCCCCCACTGAAACTTTCCCTGCAACCGCTCCAACCCACTACACGGCCCTGCGGCTCCGCCCACACCCCCGCACCGACCCCATGCAGCCGCAAAAACCCCCTGCACCTTAACTATAGTATATGTATAGCGGTATCTGTTGCTTTGCGTATAGTAGGTTATAAGCTACTTTATAAATTAGTGGTATAAGTATGGGTTATGTAGTTATATTAAGACACATACCAGAGTTCTGTTTGGAAAATATACATATAGTGTATATGTTTAGTTTTGGCTCGGCTGTTGATTAGTTAGTTTCCGGGTTACAGTATAAAACTTTATATATGAGTTGAGGTACAGTATATAAGTTACAGTATAAAACTTTATATATGTGAGTTGTTATTTTATAAACTTTGGTTGTTTAGTAAAGTTATGTAGTTTATACGGCAGTGTTTTATAAATTTTGGGTACAGAACTGTTCGCATAAATTTTGTTTTATAAAATTTGTTTATAAATATACAGTGGTTTTCCGTTAGTTTAAGATTAGCGGTATATATATTTTAATAAACTTTGCGTGTTGTTTCAGCCACCGCTCCGGATTCTTAGGACGTCGCTTCGGCTCATTCGCTCTCATCCCGACTTGTTTTGGTACGTTTTATATATACAAGTGTTATATATATATATACGTCAATCAATTGTCGAATAACCTCCTTGTTTGAATTTCAGTTGTAGCTAATCCGGAATCTCAGGCCTAGGCTCCATCTACCTTATTTGCATTTAGTTGTTTGGTATGGTTATATATATACAAACAATATATACATTGTATTAAACTATTGTTGAATAATCTTTTGTTTGATTTATAGTTCGTATTCGTGCTTGTGCCATCTATCTAGTCTACCCATTTTCGTGCTTCGCCGTCATCTTCTTCAACCACGCAAGGTGAATATTTCATTCACGACTCAATCTATTATGCTATGATAATCAAGTGATAAATTGTTGTTTATATTAATTTGGATGTTAAATTGTTGATTGTTAGAATTGTTGAAATAAAAATTGGAAATCGCTATGCAAGTTAAATTTGAATATTGTTAGTTTACGACAAATAGTTGTGACACTAAAAAAATTAGGTAATGTTGAATTTGGTTGTCAATATAAGTGAAATTTAATATGAAATAAATATTGACATAGGATAGTCAACAATTTAAAATGGATTATATATGTTGAACTTGACCCCTTTAAATGTTAAACAAATTGTCGCGTAAAAATAGCGTTAACTACACTTTGAACCGTTGAATGTATGATGATGTAGTAATTTGATAATAGACACCAAGTGGAAACCATAATGTAATAATATTTAATCTGCATGAAACGATAGTGTGGATTCTAGGAATAATTATATTAATTTGCATAAATAACAAATGTAAGTTAATACGATTATTTCGGGATTATCTAATAAATTGTTAAATTGTTATGTGTGATTGCTATTGTTTGTTTATTTACTTTGACACCATCCCAGTTATCACACTGCAAGTTCCCTTTACTATGCTTTGTTTTATATTGAATGATATTGGGTTGAAATGATAAATACCTAATTAAACAACTTGGCCTAGGATAGAAAATAAAAATAAGAAACCCGATTGGTCAACAAAACCATTTTCGAAATTGAAATATATTTTAAACTAAGGAATGAACATAACAATTTGTTTGGAAATTTGGTAACGGTTTTAATGGATGTAATTGAAATAAATTTCACGGATTTAATTGAGATAAAATTTTATGGATTGGATTGAAGTAAAATTAATGGATTAAATTGAAACGGTTTAATAAACCTATGTAACTAAATTAAAATGAATTGGCAAAATTTATTGAAGTGAGATTTAGAAACAAGTAAGTTTTAGAATTTGATAACTTAAAAATTTATTAAATTTGTTAGGTTTAGATTAAAACTAGGTTTTAATTAAATAGATTTGGAACATGTTATAAATTTTATTTGGAAATTTAGAAGATTTGACTTAAGAGGAATACAAAAACTAACCAAGGTTTTATGGATATGACTTAGTGATTTTTTAAACTTAAATGATTTTAAATTTAACGAATGAATCAAATCAGGACATTGTAAATGGAAATGGACTTCTTTGTTTAGAAATTTAATTGAATTGGTAATTAAGTCAAATGAAGTTGGATAGAAAGGAATTTAGTTAATGAAATTGATTTAATCGAATTTAGGATAACAGTGGGTGTAAACATGAAGCGAAATGAATAGAATTTGATTTAATAATTTAAACTAAGTTCAGCATTAAATTGAATTCGTTGATTACGAACTAAATTTAATAAGCGACATTTAGACCTTATTAAATCGAACTTGAATACTAAATTTTGAATTGTCGACTCAAAGGTTTGAAATAAAAGTTAGATTCGGAAATATGTTTTAAAATATCTAAAATAAATTGAATCGTGAAATGTCAAATTTTGGAAGTCAAATTTGCACCTTGACTTTTGGACTTTGATTTGTTTAAGCGTTAATTTAACCGACCATCGGGTAATAAATAAGTAGTTATTAAAGAGACCGGGATCGGGAATGGACATACTCTCTGTCGATACCGAAAACCACTTTAATAACTATTATACGCGAAGTGTTGATCCAGAATGAAGTGGATGGTTTGGTGAACGCGTTGACTAAAGAAAGAGAACGATATTGGATGACTCCTGACATGACTAAAACAGGAGCCGCGCCGGGCCATTGAGGATCGCCACCTCTAGCGGACACGCTTCTTCGATACCATATCTATTACTTTTGTGATTTGATTTGGGTGCACCCCTTGATTTGGGAGTGTTGTTTCGCGGTGTTGAGATAGTAGCTACTATGCTCAACATCAGTCCGGATCACGCAACTACTAGTATCCTAGTTGGTATCGCCTCATGTACCTTGTCATACTGATTATCCTATTCGCGACCACTACGTTTTGTTTTGTGTTATACCTATGGGGTACCCTCTGATAACTACTAGTTTACGGTGGGGTTTACGGTGCTGTATAGACTATGGCATTATAAAATGTGTTAAAGGGAATTATGGTAACGCCTTAACGCTATTTTAATATTGTACTTTACTGATTAGACATTATCTACATATCGTATTCTATTGTATATATAGATAGTTTATCGGATCCTTAGAGATGTTATTTATTCATCTTTGAGTTATGAACTTTATTCCCTGCACTTGATTATCCTGTATAAGATTTTGAGTCCTGACTCGAGTGTTTCTTTTTGTATATGCTCGGGTCAGTCCGAAGCTATCCAGTTTGCTGATCAAGGTTGGTTGAAGATGCTGAAGACTTAGCATTTATCTTTATCAGTCTATTTTGATGTCCGTGTCTGTTGGACATTTATGTATTTCCTTTCAGTAACCTTTTGTTTAGACATTGTTGTACTTTATGTAGTAGCTTCATGAACTGCTATTATGACGATGTATTTTCCGCTGCATTATTCTGTGACTGTTCTGTGACTGTGATGTTGTATTGATTCTCATTTACATTTATGTATTTATAATCCCATAATGATTCGTGTTTTGTACTATTTAAGTTGACATGTGAGGATTATTGTCAATTTAAATGGTCCAAATGTACGGGTTGTTTCAGTTGGTATCAGAGCTTTGGTTTCCCTAAAAACCTTAGTTTGGGGTTATATAAACTCATTAGAGATAGGGTAGCAATACCCTAGAATGAGGAGAATCGATTCAATATCCAAATCCTAAAATTCAAACTTCTTTTGATTCGTTAATTAGAGTTCCTTTAAACTTTATGGTTTTTCTATCCTTGGTTCTAAATCTCTTTCGATATTTCAGGATGAGTTCTGGAAGAAGCAATAGGGGAGGAAGAGGCCATGGTCCTACTCAGGCTGCACCTGCCATCCCAGCTCCAGTCAAATTCACCACTCTAAGCAAGGAGTATACACAGCTAGGTGGTACTAAGTTTTCTGGATCCGAGGGAATTATCGAGGCTCAACAATGGCTCAAAGGCTTAGAGAAAATATTTTCTGGATTGGAGATCACTGATGCTCAGAAGCGTCAGCTTGCTGCGTGGCAACTTCAGGATGCCGCGCAAGATTGGTGGGAATCGGTTACTTCCCGTATCGAGGAGAACACCATCACTTGGGCCCAGTTTAGGTATAAATTTATTTGGACTTCGTAGTCTAAATTCTTCTTTCAATCTTTGGAATGTTATTTATCTAGTCTATCTTTTGATTAGGGATACTTTCTCGGCACAACGGATGCCCGCTGTTGGGAAAACCCAACTTTATAGAGCTTTTATGGATCTTAAGCAAGACAGTATGACTTTTTCTGAGTACGAGAGGAAATTCAACGAACTGTCCAAGTTTGGCCCGGGATGATCGATACACCACTTCTAAAGAACGAAAAGTTCATTATGGGAGCTAGACTAGAGTATTATGACTTGCTTACTGGCCACACTCACTGCACCTTCACAGAGCTTGTCGACTATGCACTTCGATATGAGGCAAAGCCTAAGGGACCCACTGCCAAGGTCCCTCCTACTCAGCCCTCTTCCAGCCAGCTCGGAAAGAGGAAGATGAACTTTGATCAACAGAAGAAAGCTTGGCAAAAGACTACATGATTAGGATATGCCCAGAAAAGCCCCATCGACCTTGCTAAGATCACTTGCTTCAAATGCGATAAGAAGGGCCATTATGCTAATAGTTGTCCATCCACCGGAGCTGCTATTCCACCACCTCCTCAGATGAGGAATGATTTATGCCATGTCTGCCTCCAGCCAGGTCACTTCAAGAGAGACTGCCCATTGAGGAAGAAAGGCACACCATCAGGAGTATATGCTGTCACCACTTCTGCACCACTTCCACCACCTGCTCAGGATGACCGAGGTACTTTACGAAGTACTTTTTCATTACGTGATTTACCTGTTAGGGTATTATTCGATACTGGTGCATCTCATAGCTTCATATCTATTGATCTTTGTAATAAGCTCAAATTAGAACCTACTCTTGCTTCTACTTCCTTATGTGTCTCCAACCCTATTGGAGGACTTGCCAACCTCAGTCGAATTTGTAAAGAGGTTGTGCTTTTATATGGAAGATATTGATTCACTTGGGATTTTTATGTGCTTGGCTTCGTAGCATTCGACATTTTGTTGGGTGCTGATTGGTTAAGAAAATTCGATGCTGTTATTTCTTGCAAAGCTCGATCTGTTTCTCTAGTCAACGACAAGGGTCTACCGCTTGTCATTGAATGCAAATCACCTCAGAAATATGCCGGAAGCTTCATATTCTGTCTTGATGCTCACCCGGATGACCTTAGTACTACTCCTATTGTTCGGAAATTTCCCGATGTATTTGGAGAGGTCGACTCTCTACCGCCAAAGCGAGAGATCGATTTCCACATTGACCTTATTCCCGGAGCTACTCCCGTAGTTCTCCCTTACAGAAGGATGGCTCCTAAAGAAAAAGCTGAACTTAAAACCCAAATTGATGATCTATTTGCTAAGGGTTTGATCAGGAGAAGTTGCTCTGAATGGGGCGCCGCAGTCGTATTTGTCACCAAATCTGATGTATCTCTTCGCATGTGTGTTGATTACCGGGAATTAAACAAGCGCACTCTCAAGAACCGCTACCCGATGCCTCGCATCAATGATTTATTCGATCAGCTCCATGGGGCTAAAGTTTTCTCACAGCTTGATCTAGCCACTGGGTTCCACCAACTCAGAGTAGCAGAAGATAGTATTCATAAGACAGCTTTTCGTACCGAGAATGGATTCTATGAATGGTTGGTTATGCCATTCGGTTTGACCAACGCACCTGCTTATTTCGTCGACTTAATGAATAGAGTCTTCCGTGATGTCCTTAACAAGTTTGTTCTCGTCTTCATTGATGATATTCTTATCTTCTCCAAAGATGAGAAAGAGCATGAGTCACATCCTGCTTATGTTCTGGGAACTCTCCGAAACCACCAGCTAAAAGCCAAGTTCTCAAAATGCCACTTCTGGCGAGACGAAGTACGATTCCTTGGCCATATTGTTTCTGAAAATGGGATTTCGATCGATCCAGCTAAGATCGCCGTAATCAATGTAAGTTCTATCTTATTCGTTATTTCTATTCGATCCATCTTATTCCTTTCTAATTTGAAAATTTTATCTACAGGATTGGGAGACTCCCAAAACTCCTACTGATATCCGTAGCTTCTTGGGCCTAGCCGGTTATTATCGCAGATTCATTGAGCGCTTATGTATCATTACATTTCTTATGAATAATAACATTTCTTGTGATGTATCATTAACATATGTTTGTACCTACTGTCAATTAGGCAAAAGCCACAAATTACCTTTTGCAGATTCTACAACTATTATTAACAAACCACTTCAGTTAGTAGCTACTGATTTGTGGGGGACTGCTCCAGTAAACTCTGACTATGGATACAGGTACTATATATCTTTTGTTGACTGCTATTCCAGATATACATGGGTTTATTTTCTAAAATCAAAATCAGATGCACAAAAGACCGTAATAGAGTTCATAACTCAAGCGGAAAAACAACTAAGTCATGAAGTTAAAGTTATACAATCAGATGGTGGTAGTGAATATAAACCACTGAGAGACTATTTTCAAAAAAAAGGTATTGTTCATCGAACAACATGTCCATACACTTCTGAACAGAATGGTTTAGTAGAAAGGAAACATAGACAAATAGTAGAAACAGGGTTAACTTTACTAGCACAGGCAGCAATGCCTATGAAATTCTGGCCAGAAGCATTTAACACTGTTGTGTACTTGATTAATAGACTGCCTACCAAGGTTCTTAAGCATCTGAGTCCTATTGAATTACTATTTGGGGTTAAACCAGATTATAAAAGTCTAAAGACATTTGGATGCCTATGCTTCCCATGTCTAAGGCCATATAACAGTCATAAATTGAATCTCAGATCTACCCCAAGTACATTCATAGGCTATGGAAACAATCAAAAAGGGTACAGATGCTTAAGCAATGATGGCAGGGTTTATGTTACCATGCATGTAGTCTTTAATGAAAGAATTTTTCCTTTTGCAGACAAACATATTAAGACAACCAAAAAGGTGCATACTAAAGATAATTTCTCAATGCCCTCTATACCTGTTGTATCAGAGTGGAATCAGACCAGTGGAAGTGTGCAGAGGATTCAACAACCACAACACACACCATCCAATGTTGACACAGGATTGGGTCATGGAACTGATAAATCCTCCAGCTCCTTCAATAACACTAGTCAGAGCAATTCTAATTCAAGAGAAGCTACCCAGTCTACATTACAGCAGTCTGAAAATAGCATTGATGATCCAGACACATCACCTGAAAAAATAGAACATCATATGATCACAAGATCGAAAAGTGGTATCTTCAAACCTAAGGTATACAGTGCTCAGCTTGATACAATGGAGCCAAAAGACTACAATGAAGCCATTAGCAACAACAACTGGAAACAGGCTATGGATAATGAATACAATGCTCTCATCAGAAACAAAACTTGCAGTCTTGTCCCAATGCCACAAGACAAGAATATAGTAGGCTGTAAGTGGACCTACAAAATTAAGAAAAATACAGATGGAAGTATCTCAAAGTACAAGGCTAGGCTGGTAGCTAAAGGTATAATCAACAGTATGGCTTTGACTACAATGAAACATTCTCTCCAGTTGTTAAACCCACTACCATAAGGATAATATTAACAATAGCACTTTACAAAAAATGGAAGATTAGGCAACTTGATGTAAATAATGCCTTCCTTAATGGGAACTTAAAAGAGGAAGTCTTCATGGAACAACCAGAAGGCTACCAGAGAGGTGCAAGTGACAACTTAGTATGCAAGCTACATAAAGCAATCTATGGGCTAAAGCAGGCACCACGTGTGTGGAATGAGAAACTCAAGTCTACACTGATGAACTTAGGATATACACCAACCAAATCCGACAGTTTATTGTTTATGCAGTGCAAGCAAGGGAAAATCACATATATTTTAGTATATATAGATGATATTATTATAACAGGAAATGACATTCAAGGCATTGATCAAACAATCAAACACTTGGATCAAGCTTTGTCAATCAAAGATCTCGACAACTTACATCATTTCCTAGGTATAGAAGTTATTCAAGCATCCAAGTCAGAAATGATATTATGTCAGAAAAGATACATACTGGAATTACTAAAAAAGGCAAACATGGATCAGGCAAAATCTCTACCTACTCCAATGACTAGCAATCTCAAATTATCTGAAGAATCAGGGGAAGCCATCACAAACGAAAAACAGTACAGAAGCATCGTTGGAGCTCTGCAATATATCACAATAACAAGGCCAGATCTAAGCTACAGCGTAAACAACGTATGCCAATTTATGCATAAACCTCTCAGTAATCACTGGAAGGCTGTAAAACGTATTTTGCGTTACCTGAAAGGAACAATGGATCATGGTCTACACTTCAACAACGCAAAGGGATTAAACATACAAGCTTACTGTGATGCAGACTGGGCTTCAGACCCAGATGACAGACGATCCACTACCGGGTTTTGCATCTTTCTAGAGAGCAACCCAATCTCCTGGTGCTCGAAGAAGCAAGCTGCTACCTCGTGTTCAAGCACTGAGGCCGAATATAGGTCAATTGCCAGCACCACAGTAGAACTTGTTTGGATCGAGTCACTACTCAAAAAAATCAAGGTGGACATCGGAAACACTCCCATAATCTGGTGCGACAACTTAAGCGCGGTGTGCCTATCTGGAAATCCGGTGCTACACTCACGAACAAAGCACTTTGAAATAGATTTGCACTTCGTTCGTGAAAAGGTAACAGATGGCAAACTGAAAATTCACCATGTTCCCGCTCAGTTTCAGAGAGCAGACATACTAACAAAACCGCTCTCAACAAAATATTTCACTCATCTGAAGAAAGAACTCTCAATTACAGAAGGCGGCGTGAAAACGAAAGGGGAAGAGAAAAACCCTAGATGAGTTTGAAAGGGGGAGTTAGGTTATAATATGAGTTACGGTGTGGATATACCCGTATCACCCAGTGTATATAGCAGATCATATAATCCTGTATTGGGCCTTGGCCCATATAACAGTCCAAGTTTACATTATGTCTTATAAATACAGAGACTACTGCAATTGTATGTTTAGTGTTGCAATAATAAAAATTACATTTCTTATTTCTTTTACAATTCTATCTTTCATGCTTCCACTCTAAAGCATATAGTGTAAAAGACATACAAGCATACTATGCTTCCAATAGACATCATACATCCATATCAAAATTATTTTATTTAATCTATCATGATAAAACTTTAAATTCTATTTTTTTCTACATTATAGTAGTCGGTTCATTTATTGATTTGTCTAATATTTGAGAACGTGCACAATTACAGTTCATCTTAAAAAAATACCATATTCCCATTTAGCAACCAATGGTGACTTCATATGGTACTAACTACACAACTATTGATTTATCTACCTTATCACATCGTAAAATGAAGTAGACATATGTATTTGGTTTATTGCTAACATTAAGCACAATCCAGCTAAAAATATACCTTATGACGATATTGAAGTTTATTATACCTGCATTAATTGGTTGAAGGTTTTCGTTAGGAAGCATTGAAGCAATGGGTGTCGTTTTATCAAGAATGATTTCACTGAAGATGGAGACAGACACGGTGATAGGATAATATAGGATTTGAAGAGTTAAAATTCTATTCTTATTAACTATTTTAACTTCATGCTCCAGATTCGTTGAGATGCAGATATGCATAACTAATAATTAGTTATAAGACATTGTGTGGATCGAAAGCCATTTTAAGCTTAAAATCCTTTATTTAATGTGTCTACAAGAAAAACTAGCTCACTTATACTATCATTATTTCTTTCATATAGCAGAGTAATATGATGGTATGAATTTCCATTATGATGAAGATGATGGAGCTTCTGAAAGGAATGGAAATAACAGTTTTGACGTAAAAGGAAGTACTAGATTCATATAGATATTTATAACAGTCCTTTTTTCACTATAAAAATTCATGATATTTATATGATTGTCCATTAACAATCAACCATTTACAAATATGAAAGATGGGAAAGAACATGGTCATTGAAAATTCAGTTCACGTACCTATAAAAGGCAGTAGACGCTGACATTTGTCTATTCATAATACCTATTTGCAGTATCTCTTCCGTCTAAAACGCTGTAGCATCTATGTACAACTTTTTGAACACAATGCAAACCCATTACTTTCCTAATCTACTTTCTATTACGAGTTTCATTAGGATGAATGTTTGATTCAGCCTGCAATCTCTTTTCTATACCTTAGTTAGTAGCACCATGTTTTACACTTATTGCAAATATTTTTACCTGACATCTCATAATCTAATAGTAAAATATTTTTCTATTTTTTATTTCTTATGGTTATAAATTAGTAGGATAGTAAGTTCTGTTATTTTTCAGAACTGTTATTTTTCAAAATTGTAGACCCTTCATTTTCCCCTTTGGAAATTAACTATATTTTTCATGCACATGTGTGACGCCCCACCTCTATACACACGCTAGCCAAGGACACTACAGTGTAATGCCGTCAACTAGCACGGAGAATAAGGCTGTTGATGAGCGACCATCTGTGTAATTGCTTAGTACGAGCACCGATATGTCAGATAGTATAACATGCATTTTCTTTTCAAGAGGGAATCCGACATACCGATACAAACTCAAAGCTACTACACAGTGGCTATATAAATTCTTCGGAAACAAACATAGAAATAAACATAACACAAATCAGTCACAGATATCCATATCACAAAGGCGGAAAAAGATATGAATATAACACATGAAAGTGTACATCAGAGTAGTGGTCAAACAAGATCCACAATATCACAAAAGAATAGTTACAAGAGCTTCACAAAAGAATAAGTATACATCAATGAGTCTATATCTCGAATGTATACAACCAAAAACTACTAATCTAAGTAGTTAGCCAAAAGTCAGGATAATAATCTCAGATAAGAAGTCAAGCAGAAGCACCTGTAACATCTCGGTCTCACCCGAGTATTATTTAATAAGAAAATAATAAACGGATCAGTCTCACTATAAATATCAGATGAAATGATATAGAATAAGAGATATGAAAAAAACGTATAATAACCATAATGCCATACTGTGATAAGTATGTAATTGAAAATCAACTATAGATTAATCAATATCACAAGAATCTTCTCGAAGATAGAAAGAATGTCATACTCTTTATTTTTATTCACCAAACCATAAATATTGACAATTATATCCAATGCCAATCACAAAAGTTAATGACACACAAATTCACCAATGCACAAATATTGATAAAACTTATCAATGTAAATCACGAAAATTGGTGAAACACAAATTCTAGAAATCAATCAGTAGAAATCCAGAAATCACAAAAAGGGGGGCCTATCACAAAACGGGATTATGAAAACTCACCAACACGTGTATCACAAAATGGAACGTTATTTCATGGTTGCTAACCATTAATCTTTGAGCCGAGGCTCCACAAAACGGTCCGAAGACCATGGGTCGCTACCCCACCAAATTGAGCCAAAGCTCCACAGAAATGGAGTTTAGTCTCCCTCGTAGACAAAGAGACATCGCACATTTACTAGTCTAAATCACAAAAATGATCATCAATGATCATCAAGAAGTGTCAATTACAGTAAGCTAGTAAATATATGAGCTTAGCCTCATGTCCTATAACCACTCGCTTAACTTAAATATTTACAAACAAATTGTAAGTTTCCACTAGAAAATTGTCACAAGAGATTCAATCGAACAAGTCCAAGAATTAACCAACTAAGTAAACGCAAGCGTTTCATACCACTTGTTTTACTAAGTAGTTTAATTAGATTTCTCATACGAGTGAGGTAAAGGTTTGTACATACTAGTAGATTGGAAAACGGTTTAAGAAACGAGCTTTGTAATAAAATAGGGTTGAAACGTTTTGATGAAAGAGTTTTGATATTTACTACTAGTATTGAAACCTTTATATTTTTAAAGTGACGAATCACAAAAATGATTGTAGAAAAAATAAATCACAAAAATTCACATTCGAAGACGTGAACAAAATCCAAAGAACTCGATTCCAAATCCATCCAGTTGGAAATACCCTTGCGACTCAACAACCACAACTTACCGCTTAACAACAATGCAATACAAGAAATCAGCGGCTTAACTCATGCGACTCCATGGCATACGACCTAAGGGATCCGCGACTTAAGGAATAGCATGCAGCCTAACTGAGAGACTTAAGAAGATAACGGTATAAGTGAACGACTTAAGGAGCTAGCGGCATAAGTGAACGACTTAAGGAGCTAGCAGCATAAGAAACAAGCGACCTAAGGAATGGGTGACGTAAGCGACATGGGTGACCTAAGCCTCAGAACGACTTAAGGTGGGTGCGACTTAAAGCAAGCCGAGCGACTTAAGTTGGTGCAGTCCGAACGACTTAAATGGTTGCGACCCAACATGGCGCGACCTAACTGCAGGCTAAACGACTTAAATGGTTGCGACCCAACATGGCGCGACCTAACTGCAGGCCGAGCGACCTAAATGGTTGCGACCTATAGCAAGCCGAGTGACTTAAGTGGTTGCGACTTAACAGGCCGACACATAGCAGGCCGAGCGACCTAAGGAACAGAAGTGCAAACTCTCACTCAATTTGCAGTCGGTCGAGCAACGGCGCTAAAGGTTTATGCCAATCGACTATCCGGCCCTATAGGCTCCTTGATGCATCACCAAAAGCATGATCAAACAACAAAGCTATGATTTTATAGATTTGAACCCAAAACACTAAAAATTGGAATATTAACAAAACCAATCCAAATCAAAGTCAAATGCACATGAATAAGTGTTAGGAATTCATACCTAACAATCAAAGATAATCATAGACTTAGATGTGAGATAAAAATCTCACCTTTTTACAAAATCAATGAAGGAGAAGCTTGAAAGCAAAGGAAGAATCAACCACACTTCAATCTTAACACAAGAAGCTTGAATCAATGGCCTCTCATAGAATTGGGAGCTAGAGTTTGGATTTTGCAAATGAATTAGGGCTTGGAGTTTTAATTTCCCATTCCTCTCTCCATTTTTGATGAAGATTGAGTGTTGAGAAATGAAAGTGAAGTAATGAAGAGAAGAGGGGGTTGAGCTAGAATTAATAGTTAAGGCTAATGGGCTGAACCAAACCCAAAGCCCAAAGTGGCAAAATTTCACTTACTCCAAACATATCAAAGTTTATACTCAAAAAAATCGCAAACGGCGTTGTGAACTCAATGGAAGTGGTCCCGAGTCCTAATTCGACCGTATGCAAAAAGTAAATTTTCGGACTAAAATCCGACTAACGATAAAATATTCAAACAAAAATATTTAGACATTCAATTGTAAAATATGCGGGTTGTGACAGACTCCCCTCCTTAAAGAAATTGCGTCCTCGCAATATTTAAGAACAAAATATAAGGTAACAACCATGAAAGCATATCAACACAAAAGAAATTTGAAATAAGAAATTCACCACAAAGGGCACGGGAAAGTAAGTCCGGATGTGTTCGCTCGATGAACTTTCTAGATTCCCAAGAGCAATCCTTAGGATTTGAGGACTATTGAACTTTAACAAGCGGAACATCTTTATTTCGAAGGCGTTCGACCTCCGAAGCAACAATACGAATAGGATGTTGCTCATAAGTTAAATTTGGCGAAACTTCAATTTCTTCCGCAACACCGGGCTCAAGAATAAAATCGGAATATCAAAGGCATTTCCGTAATTGAGAAACGTGAAACACGTCATGAATAGCGAAAAACTGAGCCGATAATAAAAGGCGATAAGCCATTGAACCAACACGTTCGGTGATAGGAAATGGCCCAATATATCAAGGCGCTAATTTTCCCGATCGACTGAAACGTACAACACCCTTCATAGGTGAAACACGAACAAACACAACATCTTCCACAAAAAATTCTAATTTCCTTCTCCGGTTATCAGCATAGGATTTTTGTCTACTCTGGGCTTCTTTCATCCTATGACGAATAAGGTCAATCTTCTCTGTGGAATCACGAATAAAATCTGGACCTAAAACCAGCTTCTCACCGGCCTCAAGCCAACAAGAAGGGGATCGGCATGGCCCTCCATAGAGTGCCTCAAAAGGTGCCATACCAATACTAGATTGGAAGCTATTATTATAGGAAAACTCAACAAGAGAAATATGATCTTCCCAACTTCCACCAAAATCAAGAACACATGCACGAAGAAGATCTTCAAGAGTTTGATTCACACGCTCGGTTTGTCCATCGGACTGAGGATGATAAGCGGTGCTAAAATTAAGCTTCGTTCCCAAAACTTTTTGAAGACTCTTCCAAAATCCACTAGTAAACAATGGATCAC
The DNA here is from genome assembly GCA_030765085.1 of Allium cepa. NCBI lineage: Eukaryota > Viridiplantae > Streptophyta > Magnoliopsida > Asparagales > Amaryllidaceae > Allium > Allium cepa. Next base: position 649,378,143 of record CM060941.1, on the reverse strand, counting down.
GATCACTAACAATAGAAGTAGGAACTCCATGCAATTTAACAATTTCTTTGATAAAAAGTTTGGCCAAAAGAGGTACGGTTTGATTGGACCGAACGGGAATAAAATGGGCAGATTTAGTAAGTCTATCAACTATCACCCATAAGCTTTCATGACCTGAACGAGAACGGGGAAGGCCGTCTATAAAATCCATGGAAATTTGGTCCCACTTCCAAATTAGAATTTCTAAAGGTTGCAATAACCCACCGGGCCTTTGATGCTCGGCCTTGACAAGTTGGCAAGTCATGCAACACTTAACAAAGTTAGCAATATCAGATTTCATTCCCTCACAATAATAAAGTCGCTTCATATCCGCGTACATTTTACTACTACCGGGATGAATGGTAAATTTAGAACGATGAGAATCTTCTAAAATATATTTACGAATATCACTAATATTTGGCACGATAAGTCTACCAAATTTTCGAATGCTGCCATGAGAATCAATATCAAAGTCTTTCAAACCTTCAATATCAATTTTATCCCTAAAATTTTGGCCAAGAAGAGCCAATTCGGGATCTAGCTTTTGAGCTTCAAGAATGCGGTCAAAAAGAGAAGGATGAGCCTCAAGGCTACATAAAACAAGAGATGAACATAAATCGGATACACGATCTCTAATCTCACAAGTGGATAAAATTCTAAGATCATTCCATTCATATATCATCATAGAAACAACCGTTTGTTGCTTGCGACTAAGTGCATCGGCAACACGATTTTCCTTTCCGGGAGTATAAAGAATATCAAGATCATAAGCTGCAAGAAATTCGAGCCAACCTTGTTGACGCAAATTAAGTTCCTTTTGATAAAATAGATACTTCAAAGATTTATGATCAGTGTAAAGAATAAATTTTTATCCCAAAAGATAATGACGCCAAATACGAAGGGTGAAAACAAAAGCCGCGAGCTCTAAATCATGAGTGGCATATCTTGTTTCGGCTGACTTCAATTTCCTAGAAGAATAAGCAATAACACGTTCTCTTTGCGTAAGAACGACATCCAAACCAACGCGAAAAGCATCGGTATAAACAATAAAATCTTGGTTTCCCTCGGGAATCACAAGATAGGAGCATCGGAAAGGAGTTCTTTTAATTTCTGAAAAGAAGCTTCACATTTGACCGACCAAATGTATTTAACACCTTTCTTTGTTAAGGTAGTAAGAGGCACGGAAATTTTGGAAAAGTCTTTTATGAAACGGCGGTAATAACCTGCCAATCCAAGAAAACTATGGATCTCCGTCACACTCTCCGATCTCTTCCAATTTTGAATCGCTTCAATCTTTGAAGGATCCACGGAAATTCCGGATTCGGAAATAATATGACCAAGAAACTTCACACGAGATTGCCAAAAGTGGCATTTCGAAAATTTTGCTTTCGATTGATTGCTCCTAAGAGTTTCCAACACAATCTGAAGATGCTTTTCATGCTCCTCCTCAGTTTTAGAATACACAAGAATATCATCAATAAAGATGAGAACAAATCGATCGAGGAAGTCTTTGAAAACTCTATTCATAAGGTCAACGAAATAAGCCGGAGCATTCGTTAAACCAAATGGCATAACAAGCCATTCATAGGACCATAACGAGTACGGAACGATGTCAAAGGAATGCTATCCTCTGCAATACGAAGCTGATGAAAACTGGTAGCTAAGTCCAATTGTGAAAAGACTCTAGCACCACTAAGTTGATCGAATAGATCATCAATCCGAGGTAAAGGATATTTATTTTTGATAGTAAGATCATTAAGCTTGCGGTAGTCAACGCAAAGCCTAAGTGTACCATCGGATTTCTTCACAAAAATAGCCGAAGCTCCCCAAGGAGAGGAACTAGAGCGAATAAATTGCTTCGTCTCCAATTCGGATAGTTGTTTGTGCATCTTCTCATTTTCTTTATTGGACATACGATAAGGAGGACGAGTGATAGGTTGAGCTCCAGGGATGAGATTAATTTTGAACTTAATTGCTCGCTTAGGTGGTAATCCTAAAGCGGGCTCAAATATGTCAGAAAATTCACGAACAACGTGAATAAGAGAAATAATATCTTCCTCATCATCATTATCATCATCGTGAGGATTTAAAGAATATAAAGATGCTGCCAAGCTGGAATCTAAATCTTTAGATCAATAGTAATCTGGTTAACAGATTGAAGATGTCAAAGATGAATAGTCCGCTCAAGACAAAGGATTTGAGCTTCATAGCGGTTGAGCCAATCCATTCCCAAAATCATTCCAAAGCCTAAGTAGCGCATAACATGCAAATCGGCTCGGAAAGAAAAATCACACAAAATAATCTTGACATCTTTACACAATAAACTGATTGTTGTGGATCCACCAACCGGATTCGGAATTCTCAAAGAAGTCATTAAACACAAAACATCCAAAGAAAAAGTATCAGCAATTTCTTTTGAAATAAAAGAGTGGGACACACCCGTATCAAAAAGAACTCGAATAGGATGATCACGACATAAAATAATGCCATCAAGGATAGAATGAGAAATACCTTGACCACGAGAAGTGTTACTAGGAGTTTGCACCACATTAAGCTTTCCCTCCTTCCTGTTTTGAAGTTTAGGACACGAAGATATATAATGGTCCGGGCTTTTGCAATAGCGACAAGCACGGGGCTTTGAACACTTATTCGCATAATGGTCCTTAGAACCACAGTTGTAGCATTGCCCACCACTTGAGGTAGAAGTCTTGGTTGTCGGAGAGGCTTGCTTCCCTTTCTTATTGTTGGGATAAGGACCTTTGAACTTATTAGGCCTTTTCTTATTGGTGAAGTTCGGTTTAGCACTCCCAACCTCAACATCACTTACTCTATCAGCCTCTTCAAATCGAAGAGCGATATCAATGAGCTGATCAAAAGAAACTTCTAATTTTAGAAGTAATGACTTCTTGAGATTTTATTCAAGCCATAGACAAATCTTTGGTTCGTCTTGAATCGGGTGTTTATGTATTCGACCCCGTATTTAGAAAGTGACTCGAAGGATGCGACATAATCTGCCACAGAGGATTCCCCTTGAACAAGGTCAATGAAACGACGAGCCAATGTCACTTTCTCAGCTTTTCGCACAAAATTTAATTCGAATCGTTCTCGGAATTTCTCCCAAGTAAGATCCACTTCATTTATTTCAGAAATCAGAAGCTCATACCAATCTAATGCTCTTTCTTGGAGCATACTAGAGGCCACCTGAACATGGTGAAGATCAATAAGATTCATGCGAGAAAAGATTCGATCGCACGTTCTCAGCCAAGCTTGGACTTCAATAGTAGTTTCAGATCCTTTGAATGGCTTCCCATCTAAATTGGTATAATCGTTGCACAAACGTGCAAATCCAGACTTAGCGTGAGTAGACTCTAGATTAGATCCGGCGCTTGAGCATTCTTTACTAGATCAAGAAGCTGCCGGGCAGACATAAATACTCCATCTTGGGGAGTAGCACTAGATTGACCGGCGCTGGGACGACCAAATCTAACCATTTCTCTTCCTTTAGAAAGAAAGAAAGAAGAAGGAAAGGTTATTCAACAAATGAATATCAAGCAATCTTGATAGATAAAACAAGGAATCATAAAGAAAATAGGATGAATCGGTACGAAGACTCGAATTAAATCCTAAAGCACGACTCCTAAGAAGGACTTAGGACGATGATCCTTGATAGATTATTCTACATTGTTCCGAAGTCTCGCTCTGATACCAAGCTGTGATGCCCCACCTCTATACCCACGCTAGACAAGGACACTACGGTGTAATGCTGTCAACTAGCACGGAGAATAAGGCTGTTGAGGAGCGACCATCCGTGTAATTGCTTAGTGCGAGCACCGATATGTCGGATAGTATAACATGCATTTTCTTTTCAAGAGGGAATCCGACATACCAATACAAACTCAAAGCTACTACACAGTAGCTATATAAATTCTTTGGAAACAAACATAGAAATAAACATAACACAAATCAGTCACAAATATCCATATCACAAAGGCGGAAAAAGATATGAATATAACACATGAAAGTGTACATCAGAGTAGTGGTCAAACAAGATCCACAATATCACAAAAGAATAGTTACGAGAGCTTCACAAAAGAATAAGTATACATCAATGAGTCTATATCTCGAATGTATACAACCAAAAACTACTAATCTAAGTAGTTAGCCAAAAGTCAGGATAATAATCTCAGATGAGAAGTCAAGCAGAAGCACCTGTAACATCTCGGTCTGACCCGAGTATTATTTAATAAGAAAATAATAAACGGATCAGTCTCACTATAAATATCAGATGAAATGATATAGAATAAGAGATATGACAAAAACGTATAATAACCATAATGTCATACTGTGATAAGTATGTAATTGAAAATCAACTATAGATTAATCAATATCACAAGAATCTTCTCAAAGATCAAAAGAATGTCATACTCTTTTTTTTATTCACCAAACAATAAATATTGACAATTATATCAATGCCAATCACAAAAGTTAATGACACACAAATTCATCAATGCACAAATATTGATAATATCAATGTAAATCAGGAAAATTGGTGAAACACAAATTCTAGAAATCAATCAATAGAAATCCAGAAATCACAAAAGGGGGAGGCCTATCACAAAACGGGATATGAAAACTCACCAACATTTGTATCACAAAATGGAACGCTATTCCATGGTTGCTAACCATGAGTCGAGGCTCCACAAAATGGTCCGAATAGTCTTCCTCGTAGACAAAGAGACATCGCACATTTTCTAGTCTAAATCACAAAAATGATCATCAATGATCATCAAGAAGTGTCAATTACAGTAAGTTAGTAAATATATGAGCTTAGCCTCATGTCCCATAACCACTCGGTTAACTTAAATATTTACGAACGAATTGTAAGTTTCCACTAGAAAATTGTCATAAGATATTCAATCGAACAAGTCCAAGAATTAACCAACTAAGTGAACGCAAGCGTTTCATACCACTTGTTTTACTAAGTAGTTTAATTAGATTTCTTATACGAGTGAGGTAAAGGTTTTTATATACTAGTAGATTGGAAAACGGTTTAAGAAACGAGCTTTGTAATAAAATAGGGTTGAAATCGTTTTGATGAAAGAGTTTTGATATTTACTACTAGTATTGAAACCTTTATATTTTTAAAGTGACGAATCACAAAAATGATTGTAGAAACAATAAATCACAAAATTTCACATTCGAAGATGTGAATAAAATCCAAAGAACTCGATTCCAAATCCATTCAGTTGGAAATACCCTTGCGACTTAACAGCCACGACTTATGGCTTAACAACAATGCAACGCAAGAAATCAGCGGCTCAACTCATGCGACTCCATGACATACGACCTAAGGGATCAGCGACTTAAGGAATAGCATGCGGCCTAACTTAGCGACTTAAGAAGATAACGACATAAGTGAACGAATTAAGGAGCTAGCGGCATAAGTGAACGACTTAAGGAGCTAGCGGCATAAGAAATAAGCGACCTAAGGAATGGATGACGTAAGCGACGTAAGCGACCTAAGCCTCAGAACGAATTAAGGTGGATGTGACTTAAAGCAGGCCGAGCGACTTAAGTTGGTGTAGTCCGAATGACTTAAATGGTTGCGACCCAACATCGCGCGACCTAACTGCAGGCCGAGAGACCTAAATGGTTGTGACCTATAGCAGGCCGAGTGACTTCAGTGGTTGCAACTTAACAGGCCAAGCGACCTAAATTGGAGCGACTTAACAGGCCGACACATAGCAGGCCGAGCGACATAAGGAACAGAAGTGCAAACTCTCATTCAATTTGCAATCGGTCGAGCAACGGCACTAAGGGTTTATGCCAATCGACTACCCGGCCCTATAGGCTCCTCGATGCATCACCAAAAGCATGATCAAACAACAAAGCTATGGTTTTTAAAGATTTGAACCCAAAACACTAAAAATTGGAATATTAACAAAACCAATCCAAATCAAAGTCAAATGCACATGAATAAGTGTTAGGAATTCATACCTAACAATCAAAGATAATCATAGATTTAGATGTGAGATAAAAATCTCACCTTTTTACAAAATAAATGAAGGAGAAGCTTGAAAGCAAAGGAAGAATCAACCACACTTCAATCTCAACACAAGAAGCTTGAATCAATGGCTTCTCATAGAATTGGGAGCTAGAGTTTGGATTTTGCAAATGAACTAGGGCTTGGAGTTTTAATTTCCCATTCCTCTCTCCATTTTTGATGAAGCTTGAGTGTTAGGAAATGAAAGTGAAGTAATGAAGAGAAGAGGGGGTTGAGCTAGAATTAATAGCTTAGGCTAATGGGCTGAATCAAACCCAAAGCCCAAAGTGAAAAAGTGGCAAAATTCCACTAACTCCAAACATATCAAAGTTTATACTCAAAAAGATCGCAAACGGCGTTCTGAACTCAATGGAAGTGGTCCCGAGTCCTAATTCGACCGTATGCAAAAAGTAACTTTTCGGACTAAAATCCGACTAACGATAAAATATTTAAACAAAAATATTTAGATATTCAATCGTAAAATATGCGGGTTGTTACAACATGCCATGCTATTCACCGTTTCTGTAAAACGTAACACATACCATATGAACCACCGACTTTCTTGATATCGAATTAGTGTTTCTAAAGTGGATTGAAGTGTATTATATTGACTGATAATATATTTTACTCTACTTCACATTACCCTTTAATTTTTTGCTTGTAAAAATTATTTTTATGCACATTATACATTCTATCTATATTGCCATCTTCTTCCAATTGTCTAACCTATCATTTGTTTTTCCACACTTGACTATGTTAGTATACAGATAGTTTGAAGTGGGTTTCATATAAACATTATTGGTAGCATAGATTTAGCACTAAAAATTTCACTTCACTTGATGTGAAATGTATTAACTCTTATGTAAAGAACAAATCCGATATGTTAATTACGCACCGCTTCAAATAAAAATTATTTAACCTTTTTATTAAAACGCAGCACAATTGTCGACTAAGATTTTTTTTCTATCTTATTTGAATATTTATCTGTTACTCGCATCTTTTTACATTCGCCCTTTCTGCAATGATTATGTGATGCACTGTTAAGACGTTTACTACACTCAATTAGACATAATCTTGATTTGATGACGTGAATATTTCATTTTGTACATTGGATGTTCAAATAGACTTATTAATTGTTTGTTGTTATATTTCATTCTCTAATTCTGTGTTCAAACTATATAGTCACATCCGATGAAGTCCAATGCTGAGCGGTAAAGCACTAAATTTTTATAGTGTTGGATATGTCATTAAAGGCCTCTACATCATCAAAAACTGTCTTCCGCCTCTACCACTAACTGGCTTGGATTGGATGATGTCCTTGCTTTTACCATATTAGGATTGTTAGTGCCTCGATGTTATTTTTCCCTATTAAACTTTCCTGCTCTCGAATAATTCGTTACTTATTTCCAAACAGTACAGGCAAAACAAACATGTTAATGAACTTTGCATTTTGACATTCTTGGTTGTTTATTCATTATTTTCCAATTTGTTGTACGGATTTGACAAAAGGTAATCTTATCTAATTCGCTTTGCATCATGCTTGCAGACCTATGAAGTATACTGACCTGTAAGGTATATTGTATTTCATTTCAGTAAAATAGGTTGGAACCATCCTTCACTGCGTTTAAGATATTTATATGAATTTTACAAAATATCCCACTTTATACGCCAGCAAACAGTATGAAGCTATAACATAGGAGGAACTTTTTGGTTATCACTAATCAGTTTTTGTTGTTGCAATGGTTCACCATCACCAGACACCAGATGGGTAACAGATTGATACATTCGATGTCTTGCATATGTAAAGAAAACTGCTATGCTTGCACATTTTCAAGTTATTTAGCAAACACATGTTTTTTCCCTTCATATAATATTCACAACAAATCATTATTTTCCAAAAATAGACACTCATATTTGGTTTATGCAAAGGTTAAATTTTAATATACAGTCCGTTAATGAACTGATATTAAATTGGGTTTTCATGCAACTAAAAAGGTAATTTTGTAATGTTAAAAAATGGTTATCAACTATCAATGTGCATAGCACAGGTTCGTTCTATTAAGTAATGATAAATTAGTTGCAAAAACGCTTTCCAACTATTTTGAGTTACCAATTTTACACAACTTCGCTCCCCAATCCGTGTGCAGAGCACGGGTTCGCACTAGTTATTTAATTAAATTTGAATATTTAAATAAGTTAATATTCTTATTCGATATATTAAAAATTTCAAGCCGTTACAAGATAACATAATTACATATATCACACTTAATATATTTTAAGTGTGATGCTCATACGCACACATACATATATTTGTGTGTATGTGTGTGTGAAATTTAGGTAGGTGTGTGTGTTCTACCATATCGGTATGTAAAAGGGTCAAATTGTCGATTAAGGAAACAAATTAATACATCATAATTTTGGCAACTATGAAATTATTTAGGAGTTACTTTTATCACTTTTGGATATGAGAAAGGTCACATAAACATATAAGATGTAAATGGTAAGTGAATGACGTGATTACAAAAGGACCGTTACAAAAGCTTAACGATTCAACTAAATACCTATTATGCATATACTGTACATACACACACACACACACTTATATATATATATATATATATTGATTTCCTTGTCAAATTATTTAATATAAATGTAATATATGGTAATTTTTATTTCTTTATTAAGCATTGAAATTTGGCTTTATATGTTTCTAATTATAAATAATAAACTTTAAGTTTTCCATATGTACCTTGATTTAAAGCTTCCGCATATAATTTAAAACCTTACATAATTAACTTGGCATTTCAAACTTTCTATATAAGGATGCTACATATATGATCTTTCATATGCAAATTATCTTTTAAAGTTTTCATAATTGCTTAAACCTTCCATATGTATGCATTAAATATGCAACGACCTGCCTTTTTGGACGTTTTAAGCAGACATACATGCAAGACTCAACCATTCAAAGGGAAGATTGTTATGGGATAAATAAGAAAAAGAGAGAAATAAAACAAATACAGAATATCGCAGCAGAATGACAAAATATAATAATCATACAATAGTTTATGGAGCTGTTTACAAATACATTAGATTATTCTTTTATAACACAAAATCAGAGTTAAATAAAACAGGAATAAATAAATGAAGGCAGTGAAACAACTTGATGCAGTGGAATAAATATAATAAATTATAATAGTTCAAATCTTCGTCTTCGACCTCCAGAAATAAGATATTTAACCTTGAAATGCTCAGGCTGACCCGAGCAAATTGAAAAGACAAAACATCGAGTTAGAACTAAAAGATCTTACGTAAGTCAACTCAACAGTAAATAAATATGAGTGTAACGGCGGTGGAGATGTTTGCGAGGTATGACATCTCCTATCTAATGACTAATATTGGTGTAGTAACTTAAGAGAAGTTCGGAATTACCATCTCCTAAGGATCCGTTAAACTATCTACTATGTGTTATAATACGCTATTATAATAGTGTCTACAATAAAGTAAAGTATTAAAATAGCATTAAGGCATTACCCATATCCCTCTTAACACATTTTTATATATTCCCATAATATATATAGTACTGTAATTCCTCCATAAACTAGAGGGCTATCGAAGAGCACTCTATAGGAATGGTACAAACCAAACTCGTAGAAGGTGCGATAGGGCATGTGAACACGGCACTCAAGGCAATGCAAGGTAGATATACCAATTGCACTCCCGGACTGGTGATAACGCATAACAGCTACTACCGTCCACCTCGGACACACTGTCATAATCAAAATCGAGGGGTGGCAACCAAATCAACCACAGAGTCAAAGTATACTATCGAAGAAATCGCCCAATAGGAGGAATGACCTCACTTGGCACAATATAGCTCCTATTTTAGTCACATCTAAGCTGACTCATTAGAGTCATGGTCACGTAAATACCTTATACAGAATCATTCACCAAACCATCCTACTTGATTTCTGCAATCTCCACCACGTACACTGTTGTGAAAGTGGATTTTGGTATTGGCACAGAGTATGACAATATCCAATCCGGTCTCTTTAACAACCAAATGCTTATTTTGCACTAGATGGTTCTTCTACATTTCAAAACGTCAATTTTCAATTGATATCAAAATATCATATTCTCAAACCATATCGTTTCGAAATCATATTCACTTCAAACTATATTCACTTCCAAAATCATGTTCACTTCCAAATCATATTCACTTTAAAGTCATACTCACTTCCCCATCATATACACTTCGAAATTATCAATAAGCTATGTTAATTAATTCTTCATTTCAAGATCATCTTATTCACTCAAATATGTCATTTCACAAGAAGGTATCGTTTCCAAATTTCAAATTAGGTTGTATCATCATCAAGGATTTAGACATAAATACTTAACTTTACACGGTCTAAAATTTTAGAAAATAGTTCAAGTAATTATAAATAGTTTATATAGTTTTAAAATAGTTTAAATAGTAAAAATAGTTTAAATTTGATTTAATTAGATTTTTTAAATGATCTATATAGATTTAAAATAGATCAAATAGATTAAATAGATTAAATAGATTTAAATTATATTAAATAGATTTAAAATATGTTAAATAAATTTAATTTGTTTAAAATTGGTAAAATAGATTAATTTTGATTAAATAGGTTGTAATTGATTAATATAAATTAAAATAGTTTAAATTGATTAAAATAGTTAATTAAATGAAAAATAGTTTAAAATAGATTTCAACATTACATCCAAACATTTCAATAACTCAATCCTGATAAATTCATTTAGATTCAACACTTCAACCTTGAAATTCCAATTTAAATCCTTTGAACAATTCATTCCAATTTCAGCATTAACACTTGGATTATCCAAAATAATTCAGTTCATATAAATCAATTTCTATTTCAAAATGCCTGTTAACTGAATTCAAATTTTTAAAGAATTAAAAATCACTTAATTTAACCTAATCCGCTGTCCGTATATAATTTTCTACCCTAGGGTCAAGTGATACGGATATTTATCATTTCAATCCGCAATTTAAAATTTTACGGTTATATATCGTTTTAAACCACAATCCCGAATTAAATAAAATCCGTAAAATCGCTCGAGTCTATCATTTCATCCCATAACGATTTTCCCTAATCTATAGATCATTCGGGTATGTATCGTTTCAACCCATAGGAAACTTGCAGTGTTATAATAATATAAAAATACAACATCCAGTCATCCAATATCAACAATCAAACATCCATCGCAATCATCATCCAAATCAATCAATAAATATCAATAGATAACTGGAAATCGATAACAGGTATTAAATTGACAATTTAAATCCAATATTAAATTGAACGATGATTAAATGCAATCAAAATCAAATTTAACTCGAATGACAATTAAAACATACCAAACATCGATCGATTAATTTCTAATCATATCATAAATTAAATTAACTAACATAAGATATTTAGTGCTTGTGAGTGGGTTAAAACACTCACCTTTGATATCAAATCGATTTGAAATCAAAAATAGAGCTCAAATTTGAACAATCTGGAATTTCAATACGATTCCAGCGGAACAAATCGCACATGAATTCAGGTTCGTATGAAAAAGTTATGTTAATTAGAACGGTTTGAAATATTTACATTTTAAATTTAAACATAACAAATCATGTCACTAACCCCTTTTCCACGTCAGCCTCGTTTTCAAACCAACGCATTCTTCGTGAAACCCTAATACGCATGCAACCAACCCTCGCATGGAGATGCAGCCGCCAGTTCAAAATCCCGCCACCAACCTACTTGAAGCGCGCGGCTACAACGGCCATCCCCATCCGAGACGCCATCGCTAGCACACTTCCATGACCCGTCAGCTCGTGATCGACCCCCTATTGGTCACAGCCGTCGCACCACAAAGAAACCCTAATCGAGTTTTCCGCGATGATATAGCCGTCAAACCTCCAAGCGAACACCACTGATGAAAACGCGCTCGACTCTCTACACAGCAGTACCAATGATTCGACGATCAGACCAGGTTGATCATGAAGCGATGAATGACCAAGACTTCATCACCCAATTCTGGCCACAACGAAACCCAAATCAAAAAATAGACTACATATTTGACTTGCGTTCGTCGAGAGCTTTGAATTGATATATAATATGATAGGGTTTGGAGGAATTTGATTTAGGAACTGAATTTGAAATTTGGGAATTATGGTTTTGTAATTGGATCTGATTCTACTATTGAGAAGGAGAGGTAGATAGATGAAATGTACGTACAGATAATTGGAATAAGAAATAGTTAGGGTTTATAACGGGCTATATATATGCAGATCAAAAATAGGAATGAATGGACAAGATCGATTTGAAAGTTGAACGATAAACGACCCGAAAAGCCCGTTCTGTCTCCGGAACGAAAATGGATCATCCCATATATCAAAAAAGATTTTTTGTAATTATGAACTCAATGGTATAGGTTTCAAATCCTAATTCCATCGTGTAAAGAAGTTGGCTTAAAACCAGCTTATTTCAACTTGATTTCAATAGAATTTAATTAAATTGATTTCTACGCTTTTTGAGTCCGTACGATCAAACGACAAGTCCGATCGCCACAAAACTTGAAACCTTATAATAATTCACTGTTACGGATCCGACGAATCATCGAAATCCGAGATAGTGGCCTAAATAACTATTTTCACATTAATTAAATAATTATTATCAAATTAAATTTATCACTTCTTATATTCAAATTAATTAACTAACCATTTTTATCATTTTTGATTACATAAACATTTACGATAATTTAAAACAAATTTACATATCAAATTCACTGTTTAATATTTCACTAATTAAAGTGTTCGATTTCAACTGTAATTAAATCCAATTAATTAAAATTTTGTTCCAATAAATTGATTATACTTTGATTTTAATAATTATATTCAATCAATTATTACTCTAATAACATAGCTAATATTTGTTGATATCTTATTTCACTAATATGCTACAATTTCCATCTTTTATTTTTATTAACTAATATAATTCAATTATATTGAATTTTTGTCAATTTTACATATTAATTATAATTTAAAATCTCAATTAATTTATTTATCTTGATTTCACTCTTTTATTAAATCAATTATTACCTTATGAATAAAATTAACATTTCTATTCATTTTTTTACATTCACGATTTTCAGTTATTGTTTTAACTCATATAGACGTAATATTTAATTACAATTAGTTGCAACTAATTAAATATATTAGTAACAAACAACAATTTGCCACCACTTCTACACTTAATAACATTTGTAAGTTTATTATTTACAAATAATTATTATAATTACGACTACCCCACTACTAATATCCATTAAATTAATTACAACTTATTTCATTAATTAATCAACATTTGAATTATCAATTGCTCTTTTAATCCAATTATCCATTAATACATACATTACTATATCAATTATAACTCTTAATCATTTTAATTAATTAGAATTTACATTTACAAAAGTTATCAATTACCCTAAATTTAATAATATTACATTTCAATCCAATTACAATATTATTATCAAATCACAAAATTTTATTTCTTCCAACATTAAATCACAAAACCTTATTAAATGAAAAAAAAAATTAATTATCAAAAATTACGGGTCGTTACACTCTTCCTCACTCAAAACTTTTCGCCCTCGAAAAGGAAAAAGAAGGGAAAAGAAGGAATTAAGAAATCAATATATCTTATTCAAAATATTAAATTTTAACAATTAATTTACATAATTAAATAATTTAAATAAAGTATATCAATTAAAAATAATTAAATCCTTTTATATTCAAATTGATAAAATTTTGAAAACATTTCACAAAATTTTCTAAGTCCAAAATTCACGGAAAATTCGGCAGATTCTCCTTTGTACGGAGAGGTCTGGGAGAAATAATAATATCAATAATAATAATATATATCATATATTTTCAAAATAATATACACCGAACCATGGGAAAACAATATAATACCGCTAAAAAACCATAATCCAAGAACGTATCTATTTGTCGAGCGAACAACGCTTAAATTATGAAATCAAAAGTAGTAGCAATTGCTTCCATAACCTATATTACACTTATATAATACAAAAGGGTTAATAATTATATAAAAGAGAAATATTTTAAGTTGTTTCAACTAATAAGAAAAAAACAACACAACATGACAATGATAATTATTTGCAAACAAAAGTACAACATCATTATTTCGACAAAGGAAACAATCATCCATCAATTTCACCTAATACAAATGGTTTGTTCGGGTTCAGAACTTCAAATCATATAAAATTATAAATAAACTATGAAGTAACCCATACACTCAGCAGTCGTATATAAAACTTTATAGATTATTTATACATCCTACACAATAGAAGTACCCTTTCTCAACCAATCCACAAGTCAAATACAAACAATAATTTCAAAGAATATTTTAGTTTCATTTTTATTACTCTTTATTTTTCCCATTATTCACTGTTCATTTTCATTTGTTCTTACAAAGCTTGTTAAATTTATTTACATTTACCACATACAAAATTCATTTTCCATTCATCTATACAATACCATGTTTCTTTTCATTACCTATATTCGTTGCTTACATAAGTTATTTTCATTTAAATTATTCGGATCATAAATGAATTCATTATTGAAGTATTTTATACATTATATTTCAATTTACTTCACATTTACAATTTAATTTGATTTCCCTTTTTTCATCATTTACTTTCCTTTTCTCATTTATATAATGTTTGTTTTTTTATTAATTTACATTTGTTATTACTTACAAAGTTTCATTTCTCCTTTATTCAAACAGTTTCATTTTCTTTCATTTTATTACCTTACATTCATTGCTTAAATACGTTATTTATTATTTAAATTATTGGATTGTATATTATTAGGTAGTTTCTTTACAATTCAATTCACCGTTTATAGATTATTTCTTTTTCACATTCATTCTTCCATATAAAGTATCATTGAATATTAACTCCATCACTAAATCATTGCTAATGCTTTCTAAAGTTATAATCATTCAATTTATATAGTATTCATTTTAATTATAAATGCTTTAATATTAATTCAAGTTTATAATTATTTGCTTACGGTGTTCACCTTTTTATTATTAAATCTGATTTTAAATAGCTTAAAATGTCAACTTAAGTTTATAATAATTTTTCTTACATTACTCGCTTTTATTACATTTAATTCGTAGCATTTCAAGTTGTTAACATAAGTTTATAACATTAGAATTCTTATTTACAGAAGAAATTCTGTTGAACACTTTCATCACTCTAAGTTTTACTTGTATAATATTCTATTACATATCCTTATTTAACATTTCAACTTTTAATAATTTGGTAAATTATACACACACACACACACACACACACACACACACACACATATATATATATCTATTTGTGTATGTGCTTTTAGAATGCAGTTGAATATTACTTAAGTTTCCCTTATTTGTTTACTTAACAAAATGATCAATAGTTACCATTTCTTACTTTCATTTCCTTTTTATTTACAGTTTTCAAAAATTCAGTTTCTTATCTATTTCATTAATCATTTTAACATTAATTTTTTTTATTTTCACCTTAGAAATTTCCAATTATTAATATAGTCAAAATTCCATTCATTATAATAATTTCAATTTCCAATTTGCAGAAGCTTAAGAACTAAACAAGAGGGTTCATTTCAATTATTTCAAAATAATATATACAATCATATCTTTTATACGTAACAAATCATATTTTGAATTTAAAAATCCAGATTAATTTATCAAAAAAATTGTGAAGTAAAATTACTACACGGTCTTCCTACTTTGAAACTCGAAAATGCACGTTGATGACGTGTGCACTCATCACCGAAATTATTTTCCAGCGACTAAGAAGGGAGTACAAACTTATTTCATACAAAATACTCAATTTAAAACATTTCTTTCAATTCATCTTGAAATATTTATGTCAAAAAATACTTCTAAATAATATTAATATTGTATTCTAAAATCTTCGAGAGAAATTTCCAAAACCTCGAAATTTAAGTTCTAAAATTTCCAATTTATATTTATTTTATCTATAATCTCATTTTCAACCAATATTTATAAATTTCACTACCTAACAAACAAATATATTGCAATCTACTATATCATTTATAAAATTTATTATTTTATATACAAAACATATAATATGCAAAATTATTTATTTACCTATATTTCAAAACAATATTGTGTCGGTCTGTTCTACTAAGCATTTAGAAATACCTATCGATACCATAGCTTCCTATGTACCGACCAAATTTTTTAAATACAAAGCGAAGCAAATTAACACAATATAAAAACCTTTTGTAACACTAACAAATATGCCCTCTCACACACACACACACTCTCAGCGACTCATTCTAGGGTATTACTACCCTATTTCTAAATAGTCAGCCCCACAAAGCTAATGTTATCACTAAACCAAAGCTTTGATACCAACTGTAATGGCATGTCTTTTTGGGCGTTTTAAGCAGACACACATGCCAGACTAAAACCATTCAAAAAGGCAGTTTGTTATGGGGTAAATAAGAAAAAGAGAAAGAAATAAAACAAATATAGAATCTCACAGCGGAATGACAAAATATAATAATCAAATAACAGTTCATGAAGATGTTTATAAATACATTTGATTATTCTTTTACAACACAAAAATCAGAGTTACATAAAACAAGTATAAATAAATAAAGGCAGCGGAACAACCTGATGCAGTGAAATAAATATAATAAATAATAATAGTACAAATCTTCGTCTTCGTCCTCCAGAAATAAGGTCTTTAACACTGAAATGCTCAGGCTGACCAAGTGAATTGAAAAGACAAAACGCCCGAGTCAGAACTAAAAGATCTTACGTAAGTTAAATCAATAGTAAATAAATATGAGTGTAACGGCGTTGGAGATGTTTACGGGGTTTGACATCACTTATCCAGTGTCTAATGTGGGTGCAGTAACTTAAGAGATATTCGAGATTACCATCTTTTAAGGATCCGTTAAACTATCTACTATGTAGTACAATACGCTATTATAGTAGTATCTATAATAAAGTAAAGTATTAAAATAGCGTGAAGGCGTTACCCATATCTCCCGTAACACATTTTTATACATTCCCAAAGTCTATACAGTACCGTAATTCCCCCGTAAACTGGAGGGCTATCAGACGGCACTCCATAGGTATGGTACAAACCAAACTTGTTGAAGGCGTGATAGGGTATGTGAACATGGCACTCGAGGCAATGCCAAGGTAGATATACCAATAGCACTCTTGGACAGGTGGTAACACATAGCAGCTACTACTGCTCACCTAGGACACACTCCCATAATCAAAGTCAAGGGAAGGCCACCAAATCAATCACAGAGTCAAAGTATAGTACCGAAGAAATGTGCCTAATATGAGGAATGACCTCACTTGGCCCGGTATAACTCCTGTTTTGGTCTTATCTAAGCTGGCTCACAGGAGTCAGGGTCACGTAAATACCTCATAAAGAATCGTTCACCAAACCATCCTACTTCATTTCTAGAATCTCCACCACGTACACAGTTGTTAAAGTGGTTTTCAGTATTAGCAGAGAGTATGACAATATCTGATCCCGGTCTTTTTAGCAACCAAATACTTATTTCACGCCGGATGGTTCTTTTACATTTCAAAACGTCAATTTTCAATTGATATCAAAATATCACATTCTCAAACTATTTCATTTCGAAATCATATTCACTTCAAACTATATTCACTTTTAAAATCATGTTCACTTCCAAATCTTGTTCACTTCTAAATCATATTCACTTCCAAATCAAATTCACTATGAAATTATCGATAAGCTGTGTTAATTAATTCTTCATTACAAAATTACCTTATTCACTCAAATATGTCATTTCACAAAAAAGTATCAATTCCAAATTCCAACTTATATTGTATCATCATCAAGGATTTAGATATAAATATTCGAACCTTATACAGTCTAAAATTTTAGAAAACAGTTTAGGTAATTATAAATAGTTTATATAGTTTTAAAATAGTTTAAATAGATTTAAAATAGTTAAAATAGTAAAAATAGTTTAAATAGATTTAAAATGGTTTAAATAGTAAAAATAGTTTCAATAGATTTAAATTTGATTTAATTAGATATTTTAAATGACCTATATAGATTTAACATAGATTATATAGATTTAAATTATGTTAAATAGATTTTAAATAGATTTAATATAGACTAAATAGATTTAAGTTTTTTGAATAGATTAAATAAATTTAATTTGTTTAAAATTGGTAAAATAGATTAAATTCGATTAAATAGGTTACAACTGATTAATTAAATTAAAATAGTTTAAATTGATTAAAATAGTTAATTAAATGGAAGAGTTTAAATTAGTTTAAAATAGATTTCAACGTTACATCCAAACATTTCAATAACTCAATCCCGATAAATTCAATTATATTCGACACTTCAACCTTGAAATTCCAATTTAAATCCTTTGAACAAATCATTAAATAAATTTCAATTTCAGCATTAACACTTGGATTATCCAAAATAATTCAGTTTATATAAATCAATTTCTATATCAAAATGCCTGTTAACTGAATAAAATTTTTTAAAGAATTAAAAATCACTTAATTTAACCAAATTCGATGTCCATATATAATTTCCTATCCTAAGGTCAAGTGATACGGATATTTATCATTTCAATCTGTAATTTAAAATTTTACGGTTATATATCATTTCAAACCACAATCCCGAATTTAATAAAATCCATAAAATCGCTCGAGTCTATCATTTCAACCCATATTTCCCTAATCTATAGATCATTCGAGTATGTATCATTTCAACCCATAGGGAACTTGCAGTATTATAACAAGATAAAAATAAAACATAATATAACATCCAGTCATCCAATATCAACAATCGAACATCAATCGCAATCATCATCTAAATCAATCAATAAATATCAACAGATAACTGGAAATCGATAACAGATATTATATTGACAATTTAAATCCAATATTAAATTGAATGATGATTAAATGCAATCAAAATCAAATTTAACTAGAATGACAATTAAAACATTCCAAACATCAATCCATTAATTTCTAATCACATCATGAATTAAATTAACTAACATAAGATAATTTAGTAATTATGAGTGGGTTAAAAGACTCACCTTTGATTTCAAATCGATTTGAAATCCAAAATAGGGCCTAAATTTGAACGGTCTCAGAACTGGTCCAAACTAGCATCAAAATATCCAGAATTTCGACATGATTCCAGCAGAATAAACCGCATATGAATCCGGGTTAGTATCAAAAAGTTAAGCTAATTAGAACGGTTTAAAAAATTTAAATGTTAAATTTAAACAAAACAAATCACGTCACTAACCACTTCTCCACATCAGTCTCGTTTTCCAACCCAACTCATTCTTCCTAAAACCTCAATACACGCGCAACTCACCCTCGCATGGAGATGCAACCACAGTATGAAATCCCACCACCGACCTCTTTGACGTGCGTGGCCACAACGATTATCCCCAGCTGAGACTCCATCGCTAGCACACTTCCACGACCCTCAGCTTGTGATCGACCTCCAATTGGCCACAGCTACTGCACCATAAAGTAACCTTAATCGAGTTTTCTGGGATGATCTGGCCATCAAACCTCCAAGCGAACATCGTCGATAAACAATGCGCTCGACTCTCTACACAACAGTACCAATGATTCGACGATCAGACGAGGTTAAGCAAGACGCGACGAACAGTCGAGACTTCATCACCCAATTCTGGCCACATGGAAACCAAAACTAGAAAACAGACTGCAAATTTGACTTGTGCTCGTCGAGTGCTTCGAATTGATATATAATATAATAGGGTTTGTAGGGGTTTGATTTAGAATTGAATTTGAAATTGAATTTGAATTTGAATTTGAAATTTGGGAATTAGGGTTTTGTAATTGAATTTGATTCTGCCATTGAGAAGTAGAAGTAGACAGATGAAATGTCCGTACATACAACTGGAATAAGAAATAGTTATGGTTTACAATGGGCTATATATGGGAAGATCAGAAATAGGAATGAATGGATAAGATCGATTTGAAAGTTGAACGATAAACGACCCAAAAAGCCCGTTCTGTCTCCGGAACGAAAATGGGTCATCGCATATATCAAAATAGACGTTTTTGGTGATTTTAAACTCAATGGAACAGTTCAAATCCTAATTCCATTGTTTGAAAAAGTTAGCTTAAGATCAGCTTATTTCAAATTGATTTTAACAGAATTTCATTAAATTGATTTCTATGCGTTTCGAGTCCGTTCGATCAAACGACTAGTCTGATCGCTACGAATCTTGAAACCTTACAATAACTCACTGTTACAGATCCGATGAAACTGGTTTCGTTGAAATATGAGACAGTGGCCAAAATGGTTATTTTCACATTAATTAACTAATTATTATTAAATCAAATTTATTCACTTCTTATATTCAAATTAATTAAGTAACCATTTTTATCATTTTTGATTACATAGACATTTACAATAATTTAAAACAAACTTACATATCAAATTCAGTGTTTAATATTTCATAAATTACAGTGTTCAATTTCAAATGTAATTAAATCTAATTAGTTAAAAATTTATTCCAATAAATCAATTATACTTTGATTTCAATCATTATATTCAATCAATTATTACTTTAATAACATAGTTAATATTTATTGATATTTTATTTCACTAGTATGCTACAATTTCTATCTTTTATTTGTATTAACTACTATATTTCGATTATATTGAATTTTTTTCAATTTTATACATTAATTACAATTTAAGATCTCAGTTAATTTATTTATCTTGATTTCAATCTTTTATTAAATCAATTATTACCATATGAACAAATTAACGTTTCTACTCATTTTATTACATTCACGATTTTCAGTTATTGTCTTAACTGACATAGATATAACATTTAATTACATTTAATTGCAATTGATTAAATATATTGGGAACAAACAATAATTTTCACCACTTCTACATTTAATAACATTTGTAAGTTTATTATTTACAAAAAATTGTGATGACTACTACCACCCCATCACTATTATCAATTACAATTAATTACACCTTATTTCATTAATTATTCAACATTTGAATTATCAAATGCTCTTTTAATCCGATTATCCATTAATACATATATTATGTAACGACCCAATTTTTCGACTTCCGAAAGTCGACATCAATACGTCCACTGTATGGTTAAAGAAGAAGAAGATAGAAGAGGAAACAGAAACAATAACAAAATCTCACATATCGCAGTGGAACAAATATAATACATAAATGAATAATCTTTAAAACAAGGAATCATGTCTGTAAATACAATACAACACCAGAGTTTACAACGACACTGTTCAACACTAGGCATTTACAACATCTAATCCACATTAAAACTGGACTTATAGCAATCCCAACGCAGCGGATAATACATAGTATAATGATACGCTACGCCATCCAGCTTGCTCCTGATCTCCAAGGCATCTCTTTTCTGACTTCACTCCATAATAACTGGTAACCTGACTCTAGGCTTCCCGTTTGGAAAATTATGGACACCCAGAGTTTAGAAAGGGAACAATAAACTCCAGGTCATTCATAGGGTGTGAGACCTTAAAAACAGTTATTTTAACAAAGAAAATAAAAAGAAATTCGCTATGCTTTTGAAAATGAAACTACCATAAAGCCTCCCAGCACACACACAATGCAATCACACACTTGGGGGAGCTTTCTCCTTATGATAGTCAAACATGCTTAATACGCAAAAACTCTTTTTAATATTATCATTAGTGCATAGTGGAAAACATTTGCAAGTATAATATTAATCTTAGCCAGCATACATACCATTATATTATGCCTACTATAGCCACCATATTAGATGGCGGGTTCTACAACTAAAACCGTATAAGCGCGTATTGGTAATTGGATTGCAACAGATGGTCAGGCAAAGGAACTTCCTAGGCCACATGGGTATGCCTCTGGAGGGACGTCCCGAGTACCTAAACGCATGTTTGCCAACACAAGGCCGGCTTACCTTTGTAACTAGGTAACTACTACACGAGTATGCCATCCCTCGATCGTAATCAACCTTTATCCGAGCACTCGCAACCAACAACCACAAAGTAATGTATTTGTAGTAACCACATAGGTTAAGTATCCGGGCTCCATACCATGATACCACCTCTATCCAGAAGAAAATGGACATACCCTCATGGGGCGCTACCCCCAAATAACCTTGCTACATCTTTCCTGTTTCAACCATTCCGAGGTGTGAGGTCCTGATGCAGTCTCGTCTCACAAAGCTACGCTTTTCGCAATAGCCATGCTTCAAACAACAAATGATCAGTAGCACTTCGTATGCCACATTACCAAATTGGGAATATATCACTAGTAACCATCAACTACAAAACCTCTGAGCTCGTACGTCTCAGAGAAGGGTGTTAAGCTAAGTGAATAAATTCTCCGCCACCAACAGAAATGTATTTGATAGAAAACAGCTTTACATCTCAAAGTGTAACGTCAGACATACATCCATAAAAGTCCGTTCTAGAATCGAACGGAACCGAAGGCACTTCGAAGAAGCCCTTGCAAATCTGGATATTCACTAATCACGTCCGGATCCCCATCACAAAGGGTGATAAAATATCTATACCAAAGCAACTCGGTTTAGAGACATTCGACAAGTAATTCTTTCGCTTTCGAAAATACCTGGTCTTCAACACCATCTTCAAATGCAATCCCATTTCGTCGTATCATTATTCGGAATGGGTTTTATGACACAAAGTCCTCTCCCGGCTAATCCGAATAACAAGCACTTATTTTAAAAATAAGTGTTACATTCAGATTTCAAACAAATCATAACAAATTTCACCTTGATCTTTTAAATAAAAGATCCATCACAAAGATTCGATGTGGTTTTCGAATATCCATTTGGAATCCGACCCCCGATCGCATCAAAATTCAAATGCCATTTAAAGATTGGCATATATCGATAGTCGGTTATTTAACTATCAATCTATATTCACATAAATCACCAAAATTTAAATAATTTTCCCCAATTATTTATTTTCAGAATATCGTTGCAAGATATAATTTTAATGCTTCAACCATTCGAAAACAAATTTCAAATCACTTTTCACACTTCAGTCCTTTGAAAACAAATTTAAAATCATTTTCCTTACGCGGAATATATTTCAAATATTTGATCATTTCCACTAGAAATCTACCGAGTCCAAATACTTTAAAGTAATTTAATTACTTATCCAAAATATATATACTTGGAAACATTTAGAATAAAACTATTTCTAAATACTTATTTAAAATATTAAATATGAAAATATTATACCAATACCTCATATAATATTTCGAGTCCAACTAATTTTAAAATAAAATTGGCGGATAGAGTATAAATATTTAAATAACTATTTTCTAAATCAAACACTAATTTAATCTTTAAAATAATCCCCTCTATAATTAATTAAATAAATCTTTACTTTAAAGTTTTAAAACAATTCCCAAAAATAATTTCTCCAACAATATTCTTCCAAATCAATTTCTAGAACTTTTAATTTATACTTCAAAAGCTACTTTAAAATATATTCGACTTTCTAGGAAAGAATTCTCTTTCCATTTATATCAATTAATAAATCTTCTCGATTTATTCTAATTTACATTCTAAATCTGTAAATTTCTTTTCACACCTTTAAAAATAAACCAACATTCATTTTTAAAACAAAATTCCCTTTCCTTTATAAAATTTCCATTGTGAATTTAAAATTTTCAAATATCCACTAATATACGATTTTCAATTTGAGTTCCAAATATTCACTTTCAACACCAAATCAAATTCCAAATTAATTTCTAAATTTTATTTCAAGAACCAAATCAATTTCTCAAAGATTTATTTTCAAATACCAAATCAATTTGATTTTCAAATTTATTTCCTTTTTAAAATAAATTTTTTCATTTCTTCCAAATTATTTAAAAACCGTATTTTAAATAAATTCTTCAACCTTTGAATAATATTACCCGAAATCCATTTATTAAACTTTTTTCCCATATTTTGGAATTTATTCAATAGGATTACAAAAATAAAACTTTATTTTTTAAAATTTCTTCTTTTAAATTCACCCAATTCTTTTAAATTAATTTATTATAAATTTTCTACTTAAAATTTAAAAAATCCAATTAATTTATTTCTGGTACACTATGATACAAAGAATATATTCGGCTAAACTATAGCTTCAATGATATCAATCACAATATGATCACACACAGATTATAAATAAATCAACACACGATATTGAAAAAAATTCAAATATTTAAGGAATCCAGTTGGATCCCTCCAACCTGTTTCCCTACTTCCATATATGTTAGCATAACAATTAAATACCAATTCCACTTCGAGGTGGAATATCACGGTATACGGGTTTAAATAATATCATCCGCTATTATGCGGCGCATAGGGTCTCATCCGCTATATAATGCGGGAAATCAATCGCTCCAAATACATATATAATACCAATTCCACTTCGAGGTGGAATATCGCGGTATATGGGTTTAATATAATATCATCCGCTATTATGCAGCGCATATGGTCTAATCCAATATAACTGATATAAATTATTCATCCAAGCACACAATCAACCATTTTAAATTTAACTATTTAAAATTAAACTGGAAAATTCGATTGAGTGAGAAGATCTCACCTTTGCTTTTTATTTTGCAATCCATCCAAATTAGCTTGCTTCCTTTAAGATTTTGACCTTGTATAACAATTTTACGATTCATTAATATTTGAAATAAATCGAACAACTCAATTGCAATTTTAAAATTTTAAATCAACTAATATTCTTAATTTTAAACTAATGATTTAATTTTTAAAACAAAGAATTAAATTTTAAACAAATTCCTTTTAATAAATTTATTTAACTAAAATTAAATTTAAAACTAAATTTTCTTTTAATAAAATATCTTCAGCAACTTAAAATAATTGAATAAGTTAATTAAACAACTTATCACCTTAATAAATTATTATATTTTTTTCATATCTGAATAAATCAATATATATATATATATGTGTGTGTGTGTGTGTGTGTGTGTGTGTTTTTTTCTGTAAATATATAAAAATATGTACAAAATGTCTACACCTTCTGTAAATACATTTGCCATTCAATAAATCTTAACTCAATCTAAATTTTTACTTAAACTAAAAAATATTCAAAAATTCTTTCTACACACACATATATAAATGAAAATTCAGGCTGCTTTTTATATATATATATATATATATATATATATTTCATTCCTCAATCATAATTTAATTTACCATATTTATTCAAATTTGAGAACAAAAAAAATACCTCACTGATGAACGACTGCGACACCTCGGCCATAGCTTGAGATCAATGACGATGACGTCAAGCCCTCAATTTGACGCGAATCTGAAATTGTTCGCGGTTGCCGATTCCCTTTGATGTCGCGGCTTCCTCCTACATGATTCCACCTCGCCTGAGTGCAACCATCGCGCGCGAGCGCAAGCTTTCCTCCTCCGCTAGGCTCAAAATCGAGCCCAAATGCTTCGATAGAAATAGAAGTCGTTGCTCTGTTTTTTTCTGTATTACGACGCGGGATGTGCCACCGCCGCCTGAGCCTGTCGCCGCGACGAAGTTGCCACGCGCGCTCGCCTTGAACGCCTCCATCCACGCACGCGCACTTGATTTAGTTATCGAACAAGGGGAAGTCGATACCATCTTGATTTGGGGACGATTCATGCAATGAGAGTTTGTGACTCGATCGGTCATTTGATCTTTTTTCGTTTAAATTGGATTTCCAGGTTATGGCCATTTGAATGAGAGGAGAGGCATTTGGGAATAATTTTGAATGAAAGGTTTCGTTCGATATTTTTATTTTCTTTTTCTTTCCACGTTATTATTTTCAAACAAACGCGTGTTGTCAAAACGAACACGTGGTAAAAAATTGTAATATGTGTCAGATGCCTTAATATTTATATATTATTTATATTATTTAAAATTTAAATTCAAATTCAAATCGCCTAGAAATTGCAACTCGAAATTTGGAACTACTATCGAGCCATGTCGCTAGGCGTTTATAATGTTAACCCCCTATTTTGAACGCAATGAAAAAGGTTTCGAGTCCACATTCGATCGTATGGAGAAGATAGCTTTTTGGACCCAATTATTAAATTAAATTTTCGATAAAATTTCAGAGTGTTTACTTATCGTACGACCAAACGATCACTCCAAACACTACGAAAATTGAAATCCGATAATAATGCAATATTACGGATCCAATGGAACTTGTTTCGTCGAATTCCAAGACTGTGCCTTAGAAGGCTATTTTTAAATATCGATTAAAATGATAAAATTCAAAACTGAACAAATCATTTTCAAATTCAATTCTGAAGCTTTCATTATTTTTTGTATTATCAATATAAATTTTCTAAGCCATCAAATTATTTTTAATAGGCTTAAAACCGAAGATTCAAATTTTTTCCCAATTTCAATAAATTAAATTCAATAATTTAATTGCCAAATTCATGTTTATATTTGAAATTCAAGTTAAACTAACTTTCAAATATTTAAAATCAACTAAATATTTTCAATTTCGAATGTTAAAATTCCTAGATCGTCACATTCTTCTCCCCTTAAAAGAATTTCGTCCCGAAATTACCAGTTAAGAAGAATGATCCTTAACCCGTTATCATTTTTCCAATCAAATAGTTTTTATCAACTTGCCCAAAACAATTAATGACCCGTTATCACTTAAACTATCTTTCCAAAATCAATTATAAGTTTCAAACGATATTGTTTCCTTAATCAATTTGAATTTAAATTTAAATTTTAAATTTTTAAAATTTTCTCAAATTTTTTCTATGTCCCTAAATTTTCGAAAAATTTCGCCAGGGTCTCCTTTGCGTGGAAAATGCCACAACGGGCTCCTAGATTCAAAAAGAAAATAAAAGGCCAAGCGACTGGACAAGAAAATCATCAAATTTCATATTGAAATTTAAATACATACCTTTTGTCGAGCAATTTCAATTATCTTTAAAATCAAAATCCCAGTTCCATTTTTCATTATATCACCTGTATGCTATTTAGCAACCATATCCGGTTTCTATATTCAAAAATCATTTTGCACATTCCATTACAAAAGTTTGAATACTTACTTCTTATCCATCTTTACTTCACTATTGAATTATCCATTTTCATTCAATCTTACATTTTCAAATTCATTTGAATTCAATTTACACTTTCAATTCTATTTGGATTCAATTTAACTTCTGAATATTGAATTTCATCAACTATCTTTCATTCACAGCTGATTCATATCAATGTTTTAAATTAGTTTCATTTACCAATTCATTACAAATTCCAATTCATTTTATCTCAAACCAATTTTTTTATTTCCTCCATTATTATCTTTAGTTTACTTCGAACTAATTTTACAACTTCATTTTATTTCACTCAATTCAAATTGGTTTCCAATATTCAGTTTCAATTCCAGTTCTATTTACTTATAAATTCGAAATGGATTTCATCATTCAATTTCACTTTCATTTACTTGCAATTGCAAATTCATTTATTCATTCACAAATTTTATTTCCCACCTTAATAAGTTTTATTTCATAACTATTTTTATCAAATTCCGGAGTCTTTCCAACATTTCAAAACCATTTTTTTTGAAATCAATTCAAATTATCCTTCGAATTCCCAAAACCAAACCCAGTTTGCAAACAATTTCAATCTAAAACATTTGGCAGCAATTTCTCTCTTGGAAACTCGAAAATGAATACCGATGATATCGCGATCATCATCGGAATTATTTTCCAACGACCGAAAAGAGTTTAGAGCTTTTATCCCTTCAAATTTTTTTTCCAAAACCATTGAAAACCATTTTCAAACTCCAATGTAATTCAACCTTTTTCAAATTTTAAAATTTATCAAATCTTTTCAAATTCTTTCAAATAATTCTTTGGAATTCCATTTCAAATTTATAAAGTCACATTTACATTTACAATTCCCATTTGTATTTGAATTTATTTTTTAGTTTTAAGTTGTGATTTAAATTACTTATTCATTAATCAATGATAATAATTTAATATTATTATTCCCTTAACAACCAAGCAACCATATACTATAATAATTTATGGAAAATCATTCCTTTTATGTACGAAAGTAATTTGGGTAAAATTATTTCATTCACCCTTATTTTAAAACAATACCGTGTCGAATTGTTCTGTTCAAGTGTTTAGAGATCTCTATCGATAGAGTTGTACGGACTATGCCGACTAGAATCCATATACCACTCAACAAACCAATCATCACAATATAAAACAATTTTTTATTATATTCACTAACAAATACGCGCTCATATCTATTAATACACTCAACTCATTCCAGAGTACTATTGACTCTATCTCTAATGAGTAATCCCCACCAGAGCCAAGGTTGTCGCTTAACCAAATGCTCTGATACCACTTTGTAACGACCCAATTTTTCGACTTTCGAAAGTCGACATCAATACGTCCACTGTATCAAATACCACACAATCGAATGCCGAAAAACCGAACCGTTAGGGTTAAAGAAGAAGAAGATAGAAGAGGAAACAGAAACAATAACAGAATCTCACATATCGCATTGGAACAAATATAATAGATAAATGAATAATCTTTAAAACAAGAAATCATGTCTGTTAATACAATACAACACTAGAGTTTACAAGACACTGTTCAACATTAGGCATTTACAACATCTAATCCATATTAAAACTGGACTTATGGCAATCCCAATGCAGCGGATAATACGTTGTATAATGATACGCTTCGCCATCCAGCTTGCTCTTGATCTCCACAGCATCTCTTTTCTGACTTCACTCTCGAATAACTGATAACCTGACTCTAGGCTGCACGTGTGGAAAATTATGGGCATCTAGAGTTTAAAAAGGGAACAATAAACTCCAGGCCAGTCATGGAACCGTTGTGGGAACTTAAAAACAGTTATTTTCACAAAGAAAATAAAAATAAAATCGCTATGCTTTTGGAAAATAAAACTACCATAAGGCCTCTCGGTACACACACGATGCAATCGCACACTTGGGGGAGATTTCTCCTTATGATAGTCAAACATGCTTGATACGAAAAACTCTTTTTAATATTATTATTAGTGCATAGTGGAAAACATTTGCAAGTATAATATTAATCTTAGCCAGCATACGTACCATTATAGTATGCCTACTATAGCTACCATATTAAATGGAAGGTTGTACAACTAAAACCGTACAAGACGCGTATTGGTGATTAGATTTCCAAAAAATGGTCAAGAAAAGGAACTTCTTGGGCCACATGGGTGTGCCTCTGGAGGGACGCCCCGAGAACCTAACCGCATCTCTGCCAACACAAGGCCAGGTTACCTCTGTAACTAGGTAACTACTACACGAGTATGCCATCCTCCGGTCGTAATGAACCTTTATCCGAGCGCTCGCAACCAACAACCACAAAGCAATGTATTTGCAGTAACCACATAGGTTAAGTATCTGGGCTCCATACCATGATACCACCTCTATCCAGAAGAAAATTGACATACCCTTAGGGGGCGCTGCCCCCAAATAACCTTGCTGCATCTTTCCTGGTTCGACCATTCTGGGGTGTGAGGTCCTAATGCAGTCTCGTCCCACAAAGCTACGCTTTTCGCAAAAGCCGTGCTTCGATCAACAAATGATCAGCAGCACTTCGTATGCCACATTACCAAATTGGGAATATATCACTAGTAACCATCAACTACAAAACCTCTGAGCTCGTACGTCTCAGAGAAGGATGTTAAGCTAAGAGAATAAATTCTCCGCCACCAACAAAAATGTATTCGATAGAAACCAGCTTTACATCTCAATGTGTAACGTCAGACACACATCCATACAAGTTCGTTTCGAGATCAAACAGAACCGAAGGCACTTCAAAGAAGCCCTTGCAAATCTAGATATTCACTAATCACGTTCGAAATCTCCATCACAAAGGGTGATAAAATCTCTATGCCGAAGCAACTCGGTGCAGAGACATTCGACAAGTAATCCTTTCACTTTCGAAAATACCCGGTCTTCAACACCATCTTCAAATGCAATCCCATTTCGTCGTATCATTATTCGGAATGGGTTTCATGACATAAAGACCTCTCCTGGCTAATCCGTATAACGAGCACTTATTTTAAAAATAAGTGTTACATTCAGATTTCAAACAAATCACAACATATTTCACCTTGATCTTTTAAATAAAAGACCCATCACAAACATTCGATGTGGTTTTCGAATATCCATCTGGAATCCGACCCCCGGTCGCATCGAAATTCAAATGCCATTTAAAGGCCAATATCGATAGTCGGTTATTTAACTATCAATCTATATTCACAACAATCACCAAGATTTAAATAATTTTCCCCAATTATTTATTTTCAAAATATCTTTGTAAGATATAATTCTAACACTTCAACCATTTGAAAACAAATTTCAAATCACTTTTCACACTTCAATCCTTTGAAAACAAATTTCAAACCATTTTCCTTACACGGAATATATTTCTAAAAATTTATTCATTTCCACTAGACGTCTGTCGAGTCCAAATACTTTAAAATAATTTGAATTACTTATCTAAAAATATATATTTACTTGGAAACATTTAGAATAAAAATATTTTCGAATACTTATTTAAAATATTAAATATGAAAAAATTATACCAATACCTCATATAATACTTCGAGTCCAACTAATTTTAAAATAAAATTAGTAGATAGAGTATAAATATTTAAATAACTATTTTCTAAATCAAATACCAATTTAATCTTTAAAATAATCATTTCTAAGATTAATTAAATAAATCTTTACTTTAAAATTTTAAAACAATTCCCAAAAATAATTTCTCCAACAATATTCTTCCAAATCAATTTCGAGAACTTTTAATTTTTACTTCAAAAGATACTAAAAATATATTCGGCTTTCTAGGGAAAAATTCTCTTTCCATTTATATCAATTAATAAATCTTCTCGATTTATTTTAATTTACATTCCAAATCTGTAAATTTCTTTTCACACCTTTAAAAATAAACCGACATTTATTTTTAAAACAAAATTCCCTTTCCTATATAAAATTTCCATTGTGAATTTTAAATTTTCAAATATCCACTGATATACGATTTTCATATAGATTTCCAAATATTCACTTTCAACAGCAAATCAAATTTCCAATTGATTTCTAAATTTTATTTCAAACACCAAATCGATTTCCAAATCAATTTCCTAAAGATTTATTTTCAAATACCAAATCAATTTCAATTTGATTTTCAAATTTATTTCCTTTTAAACATAAATTTCTTTATTTCTTCCAAACTGTTTAAAATCCGTATTTTAAATAAATTCTTCAACCTTTGAATAATATTACCCGAAATCCATTTATTAAACCTTTTCCCCATATTTTGGAATTTATTCAATAGGATTACAAAAATAAAACTTTATCTTTTTAAAATTTCATCTTTTAAATTCACCCATTTCTTTTAAATGAATTTATTATAAATTTTCTACTTAAAATTTCAAAAATCCAATTTATTTGTTTCTGGTACCCTACGATACCAAGAATATATTCGGGCAAACTATAGCTTCAATTATATCAATCACAACATAATCACACACAGATTATAAATAAATCGACACACAATATTGAAACAAATTCAAATATTTGAGGAATCCAGTTGGATCCCTCTAACCTGTTTCGCTACATCCACAGATGTTAGCACAATAATTAAATACCAATTCCACTTCGAAGTGAAATATCGCAGTATATGGGTTTAAATAATATCATCCGCTATTATGCGGCGCATAGGGTCTCATCCGCTATATAATGCGGGAAATCAATCACTCCAAATACATATATAATACCAATTCCATTTCAAGGTGGAATATCGTGGTGTATGAGTTTAATATAACATCATCCGCTATTATGCGGTGCACAGGGTCTAATCCAATATAACTGATAATAATTATTCATCCAATGACACAATCAACAATTTTAAATTTAACTATTTAAAATTAAACCGAAAAATTCGATTGAGTGAGAAGGTCTTATCTTTACGTTTTATTTTGCAATCCATCCAAATTAGCTTGCTTCCTTATAGATTTTGACCTTGTATAAACAATTTTATGATTTCATTAATATTCGAAATAAATCGAACAACTCAATTTCCATTTTAAAATTTTAGTTCAACTAATATTCTTAATTTTAAACTAATGATTTAATTTTTAAAACAAAGAATTAAATTTTAAACAAATTCCTTTTGATAAATTTATTTAACTAAAATTAAATTTAAATCTAAATTTTCTTTTAATAAAATATCTTCAACAACTTAAAATAATTGAATAAGTTAATTAAACAACTTATCACCTTAACAAATTATTATATTTTTTTCATAACTGAATAAATCAAAATATACATATGTTTTTCTGTAAATATATAAAAATCTGTATAATATATATATATAAATGTCTACACAATCTGTAAATACATTTGCCATTCAATAAATCTTAACTAAATCTAAAATTTTACTTAAACTAAAAAATTTTCAAAAATTATTTTCTACATATATATATATATAAATGAAAATTCATACTGCTATATATATATATATATATTTTTTCATTCCACATTCATAATTTAATTTACCATATTTATTCAAATTCGAGAACAAAAAAATTACCTCACCGACGAACGACTGCGACATCTCGGCCATAACTTGAGATCGTTGACGCCTTCGAGTAATGGCGATGACGTCGAGCCCTCAATTTGACGCGAATTCAAAATTGATCGCGGCTGCCGATTCCCCTTGATGTCACGGCTGTCGATTCCCCTTGATGTCACGGCTGCCTCCTACGTGATTCCACCTCGCTTGAGTGCAACCATCGCGCGCGCGAGCGCATGCTTTCCTCCTCCGCAAGGATCGAAATCGAGCCCAAATGGTTCGATAGAAATAGAAGTCATCGCTCTATTTTTTTCCTGTATTGCGACGCACGATGCACCGCCGCCGCCTGAGCCTGTTGCAGCGACGAAGTCGCCACGCGCGCTCGCCTCGAACACATCCATACACGCACGCGCACTCGATTTAGTTATCGAGCAAGGGGCAGTCGATAACATCTTGATTTGGGGATGATTCACGCGATGAGGGTTTGTGACTCGGTCGGTCATTTGATTTTTTTTTTCGTTTGAATTGGATTTCCAGGTTACGGCCATTTGAATGAGAGGAGAGGCATTTGGGAATAATTTTAAACGTACAGTTTCGTTCGATATTTTTAATTTCTTTTCCTTTCCACGTTATTATTTTCAAACAAACTCGTGTTGTCAAAATGAACATGTGGTAAAAAATTTCAATACATGTCTGATGCCTTAATATTTATATATTAATTATATTATTTAAATTTTAAATTCAAATTCAAATCATCTAAAAATTGCAATTCGAAATTTTAAACTCCTATTGAGGCGTACCGCTAGGCGTTTAAAATGTTAACCCCCTATTTCGAACGCAATGAAAAAGGTTTCGAGTCCAAATTCGATCATATGGAGAAGACACTTTTTGGACCCAGTTATTAAATTAACTTTTCGATAAAATTTCAGCGCGTTTACTTATCGTACGGCCAAACGATCACTCCAAACACTACGAAAATTGAAATCCGATAATAATACAATATCTAGATCCAATAGAACTGGTTTCATCGTATTCCAAGACTGTGCCTCGGAATGCTATTTTTAAATAACGACTAAAACGATAAAATTTCAAAACTGAACAAATCATTTTCAAAATCAATTCTGAAGCTTTTATTATTTTCAGTATTATCAATATAAATTTTCTAAGCCATCAAATTATTTTTAACAGTCTTAAAACCGAAGATTCAAATTTTTACCCGATTTCAATATATTAAATTCAATAGTTTAATTGCCAATTTCATGTTTATATATGAAATTCAAGTTAAACTAACTTCCAAATATTTAAAATCAACTAAATATTTTCAATTTCAAATGTTAAAATTTCTAGCTCGTCACATATTACTATAATTTAATTGCAATCTGTATCAATTATAACTCTTAATCATTTTAATTAATTAGAATTTACATTTAAAGCAGTTATCGATTATAATATTACATTTCAATCCAATTACATTATTATTATCAAATCACAAAATTTTGTTTCTTCCAACATTAAATCACAAAACCTTATTAAATGAATAATTTTTTAGTTATAAAAAATTACGGGTCGTCACAAAATACCATTTAATACAATGAATGTTTGGATTATAGTATACTTTCAAGGTTCCCATACACACACATGTAAATATCAGATCTCGTTTAAATTTAGTGCTCCAAATACTTAAAATATCTATTGCTAAGAAAATGCGGCGACGTTAAAAATTTACATAGACAATTATACAAATTAACTATATATCATCCAGTTTGAAATATGTGAATATTTGAATATATATTTGCCAAAATTTTAAAAAAATTTGAATCAATATCAAGTATGCAAAGCATGGTACAAGGCCATGAACAAAAACAAGTTTTCTTTATTTACTTTAAAATTTACATACTAACTTACGAAAAAAATTCATGGTCGAAAATAATTACAATAATGTGGTTCAATTTTTATTTTAAACAATTGTAATTTAAGGTATTCAAGACTTTAAATCAATTTTTAAATCATATCATTCATACAAAATTATAATAAGGTAATTAACTATATGTATAAATGGTGATAATGAATGTATTAATATCTAAATAAAATTGAACAGTTGAATCTGAAAAGTCTTGCCCTTTGTAACACCTAGATCCACACTTAGCTTTGTAAGAGAAGGGTAAGCCACTTAGTTTTTATTTTGTTTAATGTTTTTATTAGATTTGGAATGGAGAAATTTTGGGATTTTATCATGCTAATTTCGTCTATGGACGATGAGGAGGAGAGAGAAAAATGAATAAAAAGGAATAAATTAAGGAACTAAAATAGTGCAATTGTTTAAATTGAAAGAATGAAACCTTCCCCTTTCTTTCAAATGAAATTTCCTCAATCAATTCTTTTAATTTTATCTCTGTCTCCCTACCCCTCTAATTTCCCTTGTTTGATAGGCCATGGATGGCAATTTTTGATGCAACATTACCTAAATCCCTTTAAGCAATTATTACTTATTTAAACCATATTTAAAATTACGTTGGTATCATATATCGATTGAGTGCAAATATAACTAATACATGCATCGAATAATTACAAACAACTCCTAAACTTCAAATAAATCAAATAATAATTAATATTTCTCATGTATAATTATTTAATTAATTTACAACGTTTATATAATTAAATTGTGTAGTTTTTTGGATAATTGACAAATATAGTTGTGTGACTTAGAGGTATAGCAATTAACATTAAATAATTCGAATATTAACGTTTATATTTCATCTTAGCTAGTGGTGTGGTAGGTTGGCCAAATTCTTCATTTATAGGCCTTTCTAGTAAAATCGTATTTTATAATTTCTCAAACGGTATTATTTAGTAACGATTATTTGCACGCATTCTCTGTGTCACCACTGTATCACTTTAGATTTACAGAATTTGATTTTGGTCAAAATTCCAAAGTCATCCTTATTCAACTTGGTTAGTCCTTAAAAAATGCTTTCAATTCAATAGTAGCATTATTATTGACAAGCACCATTGTTCCAGTGGTTAAGTGATTTGGTTTTGATGCGAGAGGTCGCAAGTTCGAAATTTGTGTAATGTGATTCGAACTTTACTGACATGTGATATGTTGTCACAGTGATTTGTTGTGTATAAAGTACCACTTGAAAAAAACATTATATTAACCATTCCACCTTGGTAAGAGATTCTGAGTTTGAGTTGAATATAAATGACCATAATAGTAACCTCAAGCAACAAGGATATGGATTCTTTATTGAATAGTGGTTTACTTCCAATGCCTCAGCTTATATCGAACTTGTAACAACCCGTAAATTTATCAATTTGATAAATTATATTTATTTTTAAATATTCAAATATAAGGTTTTTTAACATTGATTATGTTGTCTTGGACAATAGTTAATAATTGTAATCTTATTTTGAATAAGTATTTATAAAAGTATATACTTTGGAAAAATATCGATGAAATTATCGAAACCGTTTTATTAATAAAACAGCTCCGAATTATCAGAAGTCGCACATGGATCTAGATACATACACTATTTTATCCATTTGAAAAAAATAATATAAAACTATTTATTTTATTTGTGGGAAATAAAATGTATTTATGACATCATCAATAATGGCATCATTTTTAATAATTTATTTACGGATTTAAATTGAGATTTAATGATTTAATAATTATTATAGCTATTCAAATATATTTTTTAAATAATAAAAATCAATTTTAATTAAATATTAAGTGATAATAAATCATTTATAACAATTTTATAAACATATATAATAGGTTTGAGATTATAAGGAAAATTTGTGTCGCTTTATCGATATAACAACACTTTTTGTAAACAATTCTTTAATATTAATTTATATGGTTTTATAAATCAAATGTGGTCATTTTGATTAACTAAAAATGATAAGAAATTAGTTTTCAAATTTTATTTATATTTATATGTAATTTAATTTATAAGTGAAAAGGTGATCGGGAATCGGTTGCCCGATTTTCAACAGATTAACGAACAGAAGATGTTCAAAGTTGTTGCAAAATTGTTTATATGTCTTGTTGTAACGGCCCGCTATTTTGGACTATTCGCAACCGCACATGTCGGACTTAAATAATTCAAAATACCAAATTATTAATTTAAATTTGGCAAAACTGAATATATACAGTAAATAAATAATCACAGAATCACAGACACAGAGTAATAATATGCAGCGGAAGCAAAAGATAGTAGTTCATGAAGCTACTATATATATAATAGAGTTAAATAAGTTACAGCAGAAGTCTCGAATACAATAGTCAAATATAAAAATCAGAATACATCACTGGAATCAACTGAATATCTGAAGCTGGATAGATAGCTGGATCTCCAGGTGAAGCTCC
This sequence comes from Allium cepa, assembly GCA_030765085.1. Lineage (NCBI taxonomy): Eukaryota > Viridiplantae > Streptophyta > Magnoliopsida > Asparagales > Amaryllidaceae > Allium > Allium cepa. The sequence goes on along the minus strand of CM060941.1, from coordinate 649,340,892 downwards.
AACTCCAAAGGTGAATCTCAAAAGTTGAACCACTCTGTTTGACCCGAGCGTAAAGGAAAATACAAAACACTCGAGTCAGGATTAACATTCTTATATCAATATATCCAACTCAAGTGAAATAACAATTGAAATACAAGTAACTCAAAGGATGTTGGAATAACCATCCTCTAAGGATCCGTTAAACTATCTACTATGTAGTAGTGTACGATAAATAGATAATGTCTATCAGTAATATAAACTATCAAAATAGTGTTAAGGCGTTACCATTATCCCTCTTAACACATTTTATATAAGCGTTATAGTCTATACAACACTGTAAACTCCACCATAAACTAGTGGAATATTAGGTAGTACTCCATAGGTATAACACAAAACAAATCCGTAGTGGTCGTGTATATAGGGATACAAGTATGACAAGGCACATGAGGCAATAGCCAAGGTAGTGAAACTACCGTTTGCCTGATCCGGACTGGTGAAAACGCATCGCCGCAACGATCGCAACACCGCGAAACATGTAACGTTTGCGATTTTTCGTCCATGAACGCCGACATCAATACGTCAACTGTATCAACTGTCGAGCAATCGAAGGCCGAAAAACCGTACCGTTAGGGTTAAAGAAGAAGAAAAGGTAGAAGAAGATAGAAAAAGATAGAACAGAACAGAAAGAAATGGAAGAACAACATCAGAATCTCACAATTCGCAGCGGAACAACATATAATAAATAAATGAATAATCTTTAAACAAAGAACTATATCAGTTATTACATTACATTTCATTACATCATTCAGAGTGTACAACAACAAACAACATCAACAGCGGAAAAGAAATATTATATACTAGTAATACGCCATGCCATCCAGCTTGCCTCCAGCAACTCCTGAATTCTAGAATATCCTGATAAACCTTTACTCTTGACTGCCCGTGTGGAAATTGGTAGGCACCCAGAGTTTAGGAAGGAAAACAATAAACTCCGAGTCATTCATGTGACTGGTGTGAGAACTAAAACAGTTTATTTTTCTTTAAAATCAAAATAGAGGAATATTTTTAAGTCAATTCGCAATGCTTTTAAAAATGAGACTACCATAAGGCCTCCCGCACACACACAATGCAAACGCAGAATCCGAGGAGATTTCTCCTTATGATAGTCAAAGATGTTTGATACACATTAAAAAGATACATTTGATATTATTACTAGTGCATAGTGTAGGCAAAATTCATTTCGAAAGTAAAGATATAAATCTTAGCCAACATACGACCATTATCGTATGCCTACTATAGCTACCATGTTCAATAGCAGGTTACCGCCACATTCCATGGCAGGATCTACAACTAAAACCGTACAAGATCGTATTGTTTCTTTGGATTTCCAACAAATGGTCAGGCCAAAGAACTTCCCATTTCCACATGGAAACGCCTCTGGAATGACGTCCCAAGAACCAAACCGGATCTCTGCCAACACAAGGCCGGGTTACCCCTAACTGGGTAACTACTGACACGAATATGTCATCCCCCGATCGTAACCGATCTATCCGAGGATCCTCGATTTCCAACAACCATAAAATTTGCAGCAACAACATAGGTTAAATATCTGGGCTCCATTCCATGATACCACCTCTATCCAGAAGGAATGACATACACTAAAGGGGCGCTACCCCCTAATAACCTTGCCGCATCCTTCCTGTTTTGACCATTTCCGGGGTGTGAGGTCCAACGAAGTCTCGTCCACAAAGCCACGCTTTATACAAAAGCTGTGCTTTGGGTCAACAAATGATCATAGAAATGATCACAAAGATAAGTGATCAAACAAATGATCATATCACAAATGATCAAACAATGATCATTTCACAGCAACACTCAGCATGTCACATTACCAAATTGGGAATATATCGCTAATAACCTTCAACTATATAACCTCTGAGCTCGTACGTCTCAGAGAAGGGTGTTAAGCTAAGAGAATAAATTCTCCGCCGCCAACAGAAATATATTTGAAAGAAATCAGGATCTCAACTTGTAATGTCAGACATACAATCCATACAAGTCTGTTCCGGGCTCGAACAGAACCGAAGGCACTTACAAAGAAGTCCTTGCATTCTGGATAATTTCTAATCACGTCCGGGCTTCCCGTCACTAAGGGTGATAAAACCTCTATATCGGAGATCATCCGATGTAGAGTAACTCAACGGTAATCCTTCCGTTTTCAAAAATATCCGGTCTTCAACACCGGTCATCAAATGCAATCCATTACGACGAATCACATATTCGGAATGGGTTATACGACCCAAGGTCCTTTCCCGACTAACCCGAATAGTGAGCGCTTATTCAAAAATAAGTGTGGCATTCAAATTTAAGCAATCACAACAAATACCTATTTAAAGGTAAATATTGATAGTCGGATTATTTAACTATCAAAAGGCATGCTCAACATCACCAGATTCCAAATAATTTTTCAAATTATTTATTTTCCAAAATATCTTTACAAGATATATATATTTCCCACACTTCAACGTTTGAAAACTAATTTTCAAATCACTTTTCACCTTTACCACTTTTGAAAACAAATTTCAATCAATTTCCTTACGCGGAATTTCTTTCATTTCAACATGGTTCATTTAAACCAATTAAATAAATCCTTAACGATTTACTTTATATTTACGTTCCAAATCCGTAAATAAATTCCGGCACTTCAAAAATAAATCAACGTTTATTTTTAAACAAATTCCCCTTTTCATTTATAAATTCCGTAGTGAATTTACATTCCAAAATATTTTTGAATATATGATTCCCAAATCGATTGCTAATATTCATTTTCAATTTGTCTTCATAAAGATAAATTCTCAAAACGTTTCATTTCACATTGGGAAAAACATTTCCGTACTTATTTATTAATAAGTAATTCACAAATCCATTTATTTTCAACACTTGGAAAATATTCAATATACTTAAACCGAAATTATGTATATATTTCATTCTTTAAGGAAATCATTCTCTTAAACACATTTATTTGAGTCAAAACGAATGTTGCGTAAAACACCGTTATGACGACCCAAAATCACTAGTATAGGGATTCAAAATTAAAATAGATATATAAATCCCAATACTATACAAAATATTTCCTTTCGGAAACAATTTACTATAACAACAGTGTTATAGTCCATCATTTCCTTCTATTTCTCGAAAATGTCTATTTCAGCAATAAATGTTGAAATCTATGTATTCGATTCATAATACATTTTAAAACATCATTAAATCGATTAACTTCATTTTATAATATTCATTTTGCCAAACATGACCATTTTATTCAATAATGTATTCACTGTCCAAAATCGTGAATATATTTCCTTTAATAAACTTCAATATTCAATTTATCAAATTCAATTGATTTCGAATTTATAACAATATTTATAAATTCCTTTTCTATTTATAAGCTTCGATTTATAAATCTCATTATTAACAAATTCCATTTATATCTCATTTAAATGCCAAAATCCGATTTATAAGATAATTACTTATAAATCTTCTATTTTACAAAATCTATTCATTTTATAACTTCACAATTTATAAATCTATAAATTTCTGTTCACTTATGAAATCCATTTTTATTTCATTTTTAACACTTATAAAAACTCGTTTTAATATTCCAACATTTTTAATTTATAAAATATCAATTTTAAAAGTCTTTTATATACATCGTTTTTAATAATTCAAAAATCCCAATTTAAACCAATTTATTCTTTTAATAACTTAAAAATCGTTATTTAAAGCTTATATACTTCAAAATCATACTTAAGCATTATTTTCCAAAAATCAAAACTTTTATGAAAATAAAATTTTAACGTTTATTTATTTTAACAATTCAAAATTTAATAAAACATATACTTTTGAAAATCACTTTAAAATTCCTTTTAAAACCAAAAATCATTTTTTTAAAACTTCAGAAATGGATCCGATGATGCAGCAACACCAAATAGTCAATCATGACATCCAAATATCATATATCCATATGATAATCAACAAATACAAAATATCTGTAAATAAATCAATACAGTTGAGGAATCCAGTTGGATCCCTCCAACCGGTTTTCCTACATCCACAAATGTTAGCACAATACCAATTCCGCTCCAGTACGGAATTATCACGGTATATGGGATTTATAAAATATTATCCACTTAATAGACGGCGCAATAGGGTCTCATCCGCTATATAATGCGGGAAAATCAACTCCAAGTACATAAATAATACCAATTTCACTATACGGTGAAATATTCGCGGTATATGTTTTTAATAAATAACATCCGCTTACTAACGGCTCATAATGTCTATTTTAACAATCAGTAGATAACAATCATCATTCAAACATACATTCAAGAATTTTGAATATAACTATTTAAAATAAAATCGAAACCGATTCGATTGAGTGAGAAGTTCTCACCTTGATTTCAATTTCGTTTTAGCGATTTATTTCGAATAAAATTAAACGCGCGTTTAATTTTACCCGAAATTCTCACTAACTCCAAACGACTCCAATCCAATTCCATAGCGTAGTGCTTGTCCATACGATTCCAATCCAATTCCATAGCGTAGTGCTTGTCCATACGATTCCAACGCAACTGGTTTCGCGCGTTTTCGACCTCGTATGGAAAAGATACGAACTTTTAAAGTTTAAACACATTTATATTTATAATTTTACAACATATTTTATATTTTTAAACCCTACAGAATCATCACCGTCCAAATTCCATTGCCACAATCCTAGTCGCACCATTGTTTTCTTCCACGCATGCGTATCCTCTACAGGTAATAGCCGAACCAAAGAAACCCAACTCACGTGGAAAACCCTAATGCACGCAAGCAACTCGAGCATCGTGAAATCGATCAGCAGCTTCCATCTTGAAGAGCATCCTCTTCTCTACCTTCGGCTGCAAGGGCATGGAGCTCGGCCCTACATCTAGCTCGAAAAACGTGTGCAAACGTCACGCGTTCAAATGCAAATTGCCGTCGATTGATTGCTCGAAACTTCATCATCACCGTTCAGATTATAGAGCTCGATATGCTCTACAATGTTGTAGTTGATGACATTACGAAATAATCAATGGATTTTGAGAAATTGAAGGAAGAAGAGGATTATTTTCTGGTCGTTCGTTCTTATGGTGGCTGCTGGGCATTGAAAATTAGGGTTTGCCAAATGTTAGGAAGAGAGAGGCCCTTTTATAGAAAATATTTTCAATTTACTATTCATCCGATTTTCCAGACTCCAAACGAATCATGCCGGCTTGCGTTTCTAGGGTTTACCCGCATTCCGAACACAATGGAATAAGTTTCGGAAGCTAATTCGATCATATGTGTAAGTTATGGCAATAAACGTTCGATTTAAAATTAAACCGATTAAACGATTTTCTAGGCGTTTTAGCTTGCACCGGACAAACGGTAAATCCGATTGACACAAATTTTGAAACCATACAATAATATCACATTAAGGATCCGATGAAACTGGTTTCGTCGAAATCCGAGACTGTTTAAAAAATGACTATTTTAACTCGCCAAATTAATATTAAAACAATTTTGATGCGTTTCGAGCTGCCACGGTCAAACGATAACTCCAATTGCTACGAAAATTGAAATCCGATAATAACAAATTATTACGGATCCAATTGAACTAGTTTCGTCCAATTTTGAGACTGTTCAAAAATTGGCTATTTTACAGTCGATAATTAAATATTAAAATATTCAATTTTCACAAATAAACTTTTAATTCGATTTTAAAAGTTCTAAAATATCGTTCTAACTCCAATATGATAAAATAAAATTTTACAAATCATTTTCAATCATATTTAAACCCAATTTTCAATTATTTCTGGAATTTTCAACTATTAAAAAATCGATTTAATTATCCAATTAAATCCAATGTTCGAAAATAAATTATTCGACTTATAAATTCCACTTATTAGTATTTAAATTCAATTAAATATTCAATTTTTAATTATCAAAAATTCTGGGTCGTTACAAAACAACACATCAAAAGTACGAGGGTGCACCAATCAATAACAAGTAATGAGTAGTATCGAAGAAGTGTGTTCGCTCGAGGTGGCTAACCCCATTTGGCCCGGCACGGCTCCTGTTTTAGTCATTTCCAAATTGACACAAGTATCAAGGCTATACATTATCGTTCTATTTCTTCGGTCATCACGTACGTCATCCAACCACTTCATTCTGGATCACACTCTGCGTATAGTTATTAAAGTGGTTTTCAGTTTAGACAGAGAGTATGTCCATAACCGATCCCGGTTTCTTTAATAACCTTCGTAATTATTACACCAATTGGTCATTCAATATATTTCAAAACAAGACAATTTCAATTTCAATTAAAATTTGTAAATTAACATTTCAATTGTCTTTTAATATCAATTTCCATAATTTACGTTTCAAAACTTCTAAATTCCTATTCCAAAATCTTATAATTCAATTTCATATTTTATTTGAAACAATTCAAATATTGATTCAAGTTTGTATATAAGTTTCATTCCAAAATCATTTAAATTAATATAATTTAACATTTAAACCAATTTAAACTCATTGATTAATTTCGTTCAATATTCGTTAAGTTACTTTATCATTCAAAACAATTTCCATTTAATTTCCAATTTATTAAATCAATTACTTACGTTCAACTTCATTATATCAAAACTTCAAATTGAATTAAATTAAATTCGTCAAATCAAATTCTCTAAATTACAAGTCTTATATTAATTCCAGTAAATCACATTTTTATTTCTTGTTAAAGGAATTCGATTTCACTTATTTGTTTACTTAGTTACAAATTTCAAAATTCAATTGATAAAGAAACTAAATTTCACGTATCCAAAAAGTTCAATTTAACTTATTAACTTACTTAAATAATTTTCCAAAACTTAATTAATAAAGAAACCCGATTTCATTTACTAACGAAGTTCAAATTCACTTATTCAAAAGTTTAATTTCTCTTATCAAAGAATTCAATTTTATTTAATTCTCAAAAAAATCAAATTTATTTAATTATTAAATAATTTCAAACTTAATTATCAAATAATTCCAAACTCAATTATTCATTCTTAAATTAAACAACGGTCTTCCAAAAATTACTTTGTTAATATTTCGTTTTAGATTTTTAAATATTAACATTACTTTTCATAAAATTTCAAATTTCAACTTCTTTTCAAAACTTTATTGTTTATTCGAATAAAATCTTTATTTAATTTTTAAATCAAATTATTGACCAATCGGGTTTATCTTTAATTTTCTATCCTAGGCCAAATTCATTTGCGTATTTATCATTTCAACCCGATTCCATTTCAATTCAAAAATCAAAGCATAGCAAAGGGAACTTGCAGTGTGATAACTGGGATGGTGTCAAAGTAAATAAACAAGCAACAACAAAAATCAATAATAATCCAATAATTAATTCAAATAATCCTGAAATAATCGTATTAATTCACATTGTTGTTTGTGCAAATTAATATAATTATTTCTAGAATCTACACTATCATTTCATGTAGATTAAAGATTATTACACTTATTATTCTATACAATTCTATGTTGACATCAATTATTCAATTTCATACTTAATCAATTAATACAACATAAATTCAAATGGTTCAAAGGCAATAAACTATTTTCCTACGTGTCGAATAATTAAACATTTACGGGTCATATTATACAAATTTCTCTAATTAAATTCAACATATATATCAATTTCAAGTCGCTAACTATCCTATGTCATATTCAATTTCATATTTTTTTATCACTTAAACATTAACAATTAAACGTCCAATGTAAACAACAAACAATCAATTATCAACCAAACTGGATTATCATCATATAAATAACAGATAATGGTGTCAGATGTTACAGGTGAACTGATACAGGTAATAACATACATATAACCGTGTAAAAAACTAACAGTCGCATATTTCAATTGTCGTTTCATTTGAAATCAAATTTAATAAATAAAAGAACATTAATCGTGAGTGATTGTCCACCTTTCAAGACTAGAGAAGTTTGACAATGAATTGAGTTTCGAATCCAAGCACGAATTCCAAAGCAGAGTTAGATTGACACGAATTTGACGGACAAACTGATAATAGGAATTGATGGAATGAATCAAATCAGCTTGATACATACATAAATATATTATTATTATTTTGTTAAATCAATATTTAAAACAATAGTAAAATAATATACATATATGTAATTAAAAATCATTATCCTTAAACCCGTATATTTTAAAAGTCAGTATTCAAGTTAAAGGCCGTATAACTTAAAGTCCAAATAATTTATATTTTCAAACAATACTTAACCAAATTGTAAAGCAATAAAAAAAAATTGAACACGTTATTTGGTAAACATTCGAACCATGTAATATATATATAAACTAACTTTATATACATCAGTGTGTATATAGAAAACAAAATTTAAAAAAATATTTTATTACTGACATCACTATATCACACTAGCATATATACTTTAAACGTATAACTGACACATGCAAAGATGAGAAAACACCAAATCTTACATTCTGTAAAACATTCATATCAGATCCAACTTTATAAAATAAACAAGTTACTTTCTTTATTGAAAGATATATACAACTTTTATTTATAAAACAACAGCCTGTTCATGCCTAAAATAAGCAAATCATGTATAGCCAGAACATACTATACTATATTTTATAAACAACTTCTTCTAAAAGTAACTTCACATAACAGCCTATAATATAACTATACACTTCATTTATAGACTATACTTTAGCAATGCTTTTTTTCTTTCTTTTATCTTTACTAACATACATAAACTTTGCTATAAATAAATATATATACAGCTTATGTGCAATCTTATATATACGTAACAGATGATATATGGATCAACAGACCCAGAGTATAAAAAAACAAATATATATACACACACTATGAAAATGAACCGAGAGTGGCTCTAGGAGATGAGGTAGCAAGTTCGGCAAGTTGCTGTGTGGACTGCGAGAAGTAGGGGTGGCCGCAGAGTTGCGTATTTGGTCGGAACTGTATGTTTGAGGCTCGGGTCGTGGATTAGTGTTAGGCGAAGAGGGTTGTGGGCTTGCTTAAGGTGGCAGGTCGGGTTGATGGTGGATCGAGATGGCTCGGGCTGAAGCTAAGAGGGGAAGAGAGGAGGCAGAGTGTGGGGCGAAGGAGGAGGTGATGGCGGCCGTGGAAGATCAACGGAGGGCTTGCGTGAGGGTGTTGTATGGATCTCTGGGTTGTGGCGGCATGGGCTGTGGTGGCGAGGCTGTAGTGTTGGCTCACGTGGCAACTGTCGTGGAGGACGGCAAGGCTTGGTGAGATCGGTTGTTGAGGAGTGGGGAGAGCGAAGGCCAAAAGGAGGAGGGAGAAAACGAGAGGAAGTGGAGAAGGGAGCTTGGAAGGGAAAACATGCACAGTAAGAGAAAAATGAATACATACATTCACTTTAATGAATGTAAGAGCAGAATAGAATAAAAAAAAAACAGGGAACCAAATTAAAAGATAAAGTAACTGATGGAAGAGAATGGAAAGGAAGAGGGAGATGGTGTGAGCCACTAGAAATGAAATGGGAAATATAAATTAAATGTTGGAAAAGAGTAACGCATGAATTCAAGGTAATAAAAGCTGATGACCATTGAATTCAACCAGTGGAAAATTCGAATGGTCACGTAACACAAACAGACTCGAACGGATACCGATACGTTAGGCGTTACGCAAAGTGCAACATACAGCGGGCTCTGAATTTGATAATCGAATATACCGTAGAGATCAGCACAAAGAGACGATCAAAACGGTACACAGATGTTAGTGGTACGATTGAATTATAAAAATTCAAAATTTTCAATTAGCGGGAAACGTAGAAAAATAAGAGCGACAGAGCTAAAGAAATCCAAATTTTGAAAAACGAAAAATGACGTCTTGCTCAGAAGACGATTTAGAATTTTTCTATGTAAAAATATTTAGGTTTCGAAAACATATTATTTTCATCGCTTTTTAACCGATTAAATTTAAGTAAATTTACGCACGAAATAAACTTTCATATTTTCGGACGAAAATTTACCGGTTGCTATGTTTAACTGGACGCATTCCAAATATCAAATTTATATTTCAAAATTTTATCGTTTAAATTCCCATAAAATTTCAATTAATAACGTTATTAAAACCGGTTAAATTTACGGGTCGTTACACTTGTGCACATATATAACATACACATACACATCCTAACATATACATGAACACATATCTACATACAATATAAATATACACTTATATATATATATATATATTACGAAAGATCTAAGATATTTACACATTTAAAAGTGAACTTCACTTCACTCTTACACACAATAACCCACAAACATGGCTACACACATAAGGAGAGGTGTTCGGTTGTGCATGGTGATGGAGGTGGAGGGCGTAGTGGTGATGAAATGGTGATGTATATGCACATAAATATCATGATATTTTTGTTCACTTTTTTTCCTAAAAATACCACCATCTTCACTTTATTTGTTCATAAATTCCTAAGCTTCCACATCTCTTTACACTCATCTTTAATGGCATCTCTACTTAGAAAAATTATGAAGAAAAACTAGCATAAAAGAAAATCAATTCATACAAGTATATATCAATTAGCAATCCCTTCAAAAAAAGTTCAAATCACTCCTTCCTTCACTCAAAACCCACGGTCACCCACCACCTCCTACCACCAAGGCCGAGCCCATTCCAAGGTCCAAAACTCGATTCCTTAGGTTTAAATTCGATCATAGTGATGCTATAATAATTTTTGTAAAGTTAGATATCAATGAAGGCGAGAAACTCTATTTATATTATGATATTTTATATGATATATATGTTTGGCTATACTCGTTTGTGATGATTATGAACCACGTTTGGATACGATAATATGTTTTTTTGATGTGTAAACAATTCACATTTAATACACGTCAAATATCACAAAGGAAATCATTTTCCTTTTATAAATGAAATAGTGTATATGAGATTGTTGAACCTCTTTAAAGTGGTTTAAAATAATTTAGAAATGTTTTATAAACATTTAAAAGCGTTTTGATAAAGTTTGGAAAGAATATGAAAATTGAGTTAAAATAGGCGCATGCGTAATGCTAGTTTGCGATTTCGTGCCATACAAAGTTAATTCCATTTATACGATGGATTCGGCATCAGAATTCTTTGGAATAAGAATTTTCAAAACCCTTATGATTATAGTTTTCAAAACAAGGAAAAGTTCAAGAATTCATTTAGTAGATCTTGAAATAGGAGCAAAATATATTTTCAAAATAGTCGCGGTTTGGCAGTTCGAAAACCAGAGCGACAAATTCATTATAAATGATATTTTTAATTCTTTAAAAATATGAGATATATTCTATAAATATTTTAAAAAATTTTAAAAGAGATTTGTAGAAATGAACTTTTAAATAATAGAAAAGTTCTTTTGATCAAATAAGCCTTAAAAGGACTATTCGCAGCACTTTTAATAACATTTGAAATATGATTTTAAACTTATGTATTCTTTCTCAAATCTTTTATAAATGTTTTCAAATAAATAATTAATTGTTTTAAAGATGATTTAGAGGCTTATTAATTTATTTTAAAAGAATTTTAATAAATGGTTTAAAGAAAAGCTGTTATAATCAAGCGATTTAATATTGGCTCTAAAAGCCGATGAGTAGACTGGATTTTTCTATTCGTGAGATCTGGATGTGAGGTAGTTAAACTAAGGAGATGTATAGGAGCAACCAGTGCTCTGGCGCACCTGATCACTTTCCTGGGCGATGAATAGATGAGGTTGAAATATAAAAAACGAGACAAGTATAAAAGATTTAATGTTCAAAATTGAATACAACTTGGATTATGTAGAAATAATCTTCTTATACTTGGTATTATATTCCAAGGATGTAAACTGTAATATCCGTGAGAATTTAAAAGATGATTTCACCGTTATTCGACAGATAGTAAAGGTAAAGTGCAAAATTAATGTTGAGTATAACTAGTATAATTTCTATCGACCCTTTTTAATCAATAAGGCTTTGCAACGTAATTTATGAGAAATGATTTTGATTTGGTAGTTTTAAAGTTAAAGAGAGGTTTAATGATTCTGTTTATATTGGAAAAGAATATGTTTTAAGGATTTATATCTCTAGAAAAGATAATTTATTTGATAAAAGATATTGATAAATGAAATGATAATCGGACTCAACTTAACATCTTTGTATCGATGATTGGTTCGAAGGAATGAGGTCGGATTTGGGTGATCCTTATCTAAAAACCACTTTGAACCAATTCACGCATTCGAAGGTGAAAACGTGGAATGAAGGGCTACTTGTCAGTAACCCTCGGTGGAAATTTCTCATATCACATATATGTAGAAATAGTAACTTCATTTGATCGTCGATGTAAGGGCTGCTCGCTACTAATCCTATGAGTGATTCCTAACGGAATGTAGTAGGAAAGTTCTTTCGGTCTATTCTGTTCTTGGACAACTTGTATGGATGAATGTCTTACATTGAATTTCTAAAATGCATGTACATTAATTTTTACCCACGTACATCTATTTGGTGGTGTAGGAGGTAACTCCCATATACTTAACACTCTTCTTTGAGACATAGAAGCTTAGAGGTTGTACGTTTGTGTAAATCAATAATGTTTAATGGAATTGGCAATATGGCATCCAAGTGAAATGTGTGCTATGAGAAAGGTAATCGTTAACTCTAGCCTCATCACACCGGAATGATAGAAACATGGTAGATGCGACAGGGCTATGTGGGTCGCACTCATTAGGATATGGTCATCACCTTTCTAGATTACCCTCTATATATCAGGTATGTTGTGTATGTTATGAGAGCTCTTGGATAGGTCGGGAATGACTAGGGCGATGTCATATTCGATACTATTTGCGGTAAAGATAGGCTGGTTCTGTGTTGGTAGAGGACTATCAATTGGTGCCTTGGTGCATTTTTTAGAGATGTACTCCGAAAAGTAGTCTATTACCTTGTCATTGTATAAAATCCATTCTCAAATTATTGCCTTCGGAATTTATTATAGAGCATAAAATGCTAGAATTTAATAATGTAACAATTTCGCCTATGATTATATTGGTTTACTTGAAACGTGTTTTCAAAAAGAATGTAATTAAAATCATATTCCCAAATTTTAAGTGCCAGATGTTTTAGTTATCATAACGTAAAAACCCATTCTGTGTTTATGTGCAGCGTGGTCTTATGAGATACCATTTGTTTTCAAATATCTATATTTTGGATTTCTTATACCAGTCCCATGACTGAAATAAAGTTTATTTTTATTTTTCCTTAAACTCTGGATGCCCTATTTTTCCGAGCAGCTAAGTAGTCAGGTTTAACTTGGAGCATTGTAGTGGGGCTTGAAGTTTGGAGCTAAAGATGTTCCTATAGACAGTTCTCCATTTCCATTTTTGCTGCATTAGTTTACTGATTGTATTCAACATTTATAACGATGGAGATTTATAATTGTCCAGACTGATTTATAAGATAGACTCTAATAAAATGTATTTAACATTTCCATTGTAAAGATCATATATGTTGAAATAATATATGTTATTCCATTTGTGTAATATTATGTTCTGCCTTTATTTTCTTTTATTCTTGATAATCCATCCTCTCGGCACTTGGTTTTGCCGCATGTGAATACCGAGGATGTATTAGTGTCAATTTCTATGGGTTGTAAGGGCAGGTCATCATAGAACTATAGTCAGCCGATCAAGTTATGCCATAATTTTAACCAAAGTGGAGTTTCCACGTTAAAGTTCAACGGTATTCTCAAGTCGAGAGAACTGTTTGATTTCGTCGCTAGACCTAGTTATTATTAATCAATAGGAAACTCCCATACAAGTCATTCCGTAGTTATCCAATAACTATTAACATGTAACTTGTTGATGCTCCTAGCAACCATGATTAATACACTTTGCAGCATTTAGAGAGCGTTGCGTACTCTAGTCTTAAAGGATGTATCGATATCCTTTCTTAAAACATCTTAACCAGGAATATTTAAAATAAAATTCTATTTTATATTATGATTAATTACCCATGATTTCACCCATTTAAAACTACAATCACATAACATTTCATTGAAGGATATTTTTATTTATATTGTGATGAAGCGCCTTTTAGATCCTCAAAATTTGACACCATTACATCCATGGTATTCATGTATCGAACATCCAAGTAACGGAAATACAACTTGTTTAGGTAAAAGAAAAGAAAAGGCATCAACAAATCTCACATTATGATTAATAATATATAATATCCAAATTATATTAAAAAATGAAATTTTAATATTCATAGAACATCAGAGTCTTACCTATCATCAGCCTGGACAGTGATAACAGTTTGTCCATACAAATGCCAATAATACAAACAAGAAACACAACAAAAATAAAATGCGAAAATAAGTCTTGGAGACATGCAGCTCGTCTTTTGAAGCTCCAAAAATCCGAACTAATTCTGGAAAAATACTCTGGTCTGACCCGAATACTATAAGAAAATACCCAAATCAGTCTGGTAAACCAGCGTGAAACTCAAATCACAAGGGTTATTATACCTTATAAAAGCTTTTAAAAATGAAGGTATCTTGTAAGACCACGCCGTACATAAACACAGATAGGTTTTTACCTTACGATAACCAAATCAATTTTATAGAAAATCCAGTGATATTATAATAATGTATAGGGTTTACAATAAATTATAAATATAGATGGAATGCTTGCATCTAACGTCCCAGCATAGTTGGGCACAACTAAGTCTTTGCGGTGCTTATTGAAGAATGTATTACATACAACGACAAGGCTAATGAGGCACCATCTGCCACAGTTACCTCTAGAAAATGTACCGAGGGCCTTATATGGACCCCCCACGAATCAAGATTGGCCAACCCATTACTGAATAGTATTGAATATTTCACCGCTCTAGTTGCTTTGCACCTTTTCTTGTGAGCTCACATGCACATACCAAATCCATAAATATTAATCTAGAAAGGTGGTGACAATATCCAAATGGGTATGACCTACATAGCCTTAAAGCATATTTTATGTTTTAGTCAATCCTGGTTGTGAGGCTTAAGGTTGCATTTTACCTTTTTACAAAATCCCACTTGGAATGCTAACTGCCCTCCAAGCAACAATGTAATGTCAGCATTCGTCGATGCAAGTTGTTCAGGATATGAATAAACCGAAGGCACTACTTCTACTAGATCCTTTTTGGAACCACCTTCAGGATTAGTAGCAAGTAGCCCTTGCACTTCAAAGTGCTCCGTATTTGATTTTATTATCTTTAAGATATCTTCAATTTAAATGTTTGAGCTAGTTCAAAGTGGTTTTCAGATACTTCATACTTATCTGATCTCGGTCTCTTCGAACAAACATTCGATAGTTCTAGTAAACTCAACTCTCGTTCTTTCGGAAATATACGGACAATACATAAGTGCTAAGATCACCTCCTAACCATTTAAGCGGATGGATTTCCTTATCATTTATCCTATAAGTACAGACTAGTTTATACATATAGTAGCATTGAAATAGATAGCTATACCATATAATTCTGTATTTCTCCTAGATATTTCCAAAGTTAAAAGTTGATTAAGAGTTTATAGTTGATTATTTAACTATAAAATAAACAAGCAATCAACATAGATTTAATTTCCTATAGGATCCACTGAGGCTCTTTAATTAATCCTCATTAATTAAATCACTTCTATTATTTACAAGAATATTCATATACTTAGCTCGTCGGTATAAGTATATTCTCAAACCATTTACTTTCTATACTTGAAAAGCTTTACCATATACTTATAAAATGGTATAAGTATCTTCACAAAACATTTAAGAAAGATTTACTATTTCAAAGCCATATTAAAAGGATCAAAAACAATGTCATTCAAAACATTGTTTACTGAAGAACACAAACCACCTACCCTTCAATGTTAAGTAGGGAAAGAATACTTCTATACCACCATAATTAAGAAAGATTATTTGTTAATTTCGTAAAGTTGATTTTCATAAATGATCCAATTTGTAAGCGGAAATAACACTTTATACACCGAACGACAACCTTCAATTTCAAATTTAAACTATCCTTCGGATAACAATGAAGTCGTTGAAGTTGAGATATTATTACATCTCAAACCTTGACTCAACAGCATTCTTACTTTTCTAGATAGAAAGAAGTTTCCATACCTCGAAGTTTATTATCAAGTAACTAGTTTTCAAGATCTCTATATGTTATTCACTTAAAATCAAAGTCTATGAACCAAACTTTTTCCAAATTTTCAAGATTTCTTTCCAATATAAACTCTTTTGTTAAATCCTTTTTATTAAGTAAAATTCCCTTATAAAACAATATGATTTTTAAAAACACATTATTAAATCAGTTAAATAAAGTTAAACATCATTATTAATTAAATTAACTAACTTAAAACCATATTAATAAAATGATTGATTAATTTTAAAACATCATTATTAATGATTTATTTAACTTAAAATATCATCAAAATGATAATTAATTAACTTAAACATTATTAATAAAATAATTAGTTAACTTAACCATTATTAATAAAATAATTAATTGACTTTAAACACTATTAGTAAATAATTAACTTTAAACATTATTATTAAATATAGAAAAAATTTAACTTCAAAATATAATAAAGTTAAAGTAAATTTAAATCCATTTCTTTTCAAATTTTGAAAAGAGGCTTAGCGACACAATGGCAGTTAAACAAGCTACCACTTATTTTCAGTTCAACATTCCAAGTCATATCACTATATACACATAAGCAACATATATACAAATAAAATCCATAATTATCAATCAATAGATAACATGTGTTTTATCTAAGTCAACCAGCATATAAATAAATGTCCCGATTAATAAAATAATAGAACGGGGATTTATTCTGCTAAATAGATGCCCATATAAGCTACTCAATTTAAATACAGCAAAATGGTGTTTTATTCCGTTAACGAAATGCTAGTGCTGAAATGTAATTATTTAACTACGTAATAATTTTTAAATTCAATGTTATTATTTTTTCTTTGTTTTTCACTATAGCAAGTCTGTAAAATAATGGTACTAAGGTGTTCCACTAGTTAATATGAATCAGCTGTCGAAATCCATAGATTAAACAGATCTAAAATGAGGATGATATTCATTTTTAAGTTAAAACACTTTATATTATAAAATTGATTAACTAACTAAATATATTTCATTCACTTCCCAAGTCCAAGCTGGTCCAAAACCCACTCCACTCAAACCCGAACCTAACACACTACTCCTGCTTCGCAAACCAAATTCCCAAATTCAAATTCCCTAAATAAGATTTGCATGGGGAATAAAACTCGAGCATGTAGATGTCACTAATACATCGCCGTCGACCACCATTCGTCGCGCCGATGTCACCTACAAACACCCTGGCCTCACGTAACTCTCCGGACCTTCACCGTCGCCTTCGATAACCTTGATAAGACTCTGATCCTTCGTCCCAAATCGAACCACATACAACTTCGTACAAGCCCTAATCAACAAATCCTACCCCATTTCCAGACTCTACCGTGCCACCAATCGAATGTCCCAATACCGCCACACCTCTTGAGCCATGCATGGCAGCCTCGACGCCATACGCTGCCGTCACCAACCCCTTTTCGAATGACAATTCAAAACTGCCTTAAAGCCCTAACCATAGGTCAACCCAACAATTCCGACCACCAGCAACCACACGACCAAGGTTGCTCCAGCTCTAATCGCTTCGACGCAAAACCCCTAGATCGCTGAAATTTCAAATTTGATCAAAAATAGTTCATCTTGCACCACGACCATTCCCGACCACCAAAAATCATGGAACTCGCCTTAAAAATCATGATCAGCCAAGACAAACATGACTACACACTCAATTCTTTGATTTGCGCTGGACAAAAAACTAACTTTGGTTTAACCATTACTGTAATCGATCGTTTTTTACTGCCATACTCAATGGAATGGCGAACTACTATTTTTTCAAAAAAAAAAAACTAAAGACAAAATTTAACAACTCCATAGTTGAAAACATTGGCTAATTTGAAACGGGAAAGGAGATGTTTGAAAGTAAGATGGAGGGTGTTTTACATCATATTTTAGAGAACAAGAAAGAAAGAAGAAGAAAATTATTTCCTTGTACATTTATTTACTTAAGGAATCTTTTAAATTTCAAATCCATCTTTTTATTTTTAAATTTGAATATACTATATACTTATAAAGTCTTATTATTATTATTTTATCTTTACATTTCAAATAAAATGCTTTCTTTAGACAGTTATATGCTGGTTTAAAGTATCTATAAAGGTAAACAACTTTTTCTAACTTGTCGTTCAATAAAAAACTGAAAATCCAAAAAGCGGGTTTTAGTCATATTTTTAATTTTCCGTCGAACTACCTAAGTTTTCCACCGAACTACCTATTTATATAAACAGAATTCAAAAATGAATTTTTTATCATTAGTTAAAACTGAAATTGGGTGATTCAATTATTAAAACCATTAATCAAATATTTAAAATAAATTAAATATTTACAAACCAAAATGATAAAATTTTGGATTGTTACATTCTCTCCTTTCAAAGAATTTCGACCTCGAAATTTGATCACTATCAAACCAAGAAAGAAATAAGCTTACATAAATTCTTAAATTTTTCATAAGCCCGTACGATGTACATAGATCATCCATCCACAAGATCTGATTCGATTACTTCATCAAATACATAAACTTCTCTTCTGAACTAGTATCGCTCACTCGGCTCCCTAGTGCGGACTCCGATCAGGCTCCTTAATTAGGAACCTCCTTTCTCCTTACATAGCCGTATACTATGATAGAAAACATCGATAACATATCAAGAACCCTCACCAAGTATTCGCCATCAAAAATCCAGTGATAAATCCTTATTTGGGTCGATCTCAAAGTCATGTACTCGAATCTTTGATCAAGAAACGTACGAAGGAGTGATCTATGTACAACTTATGTACTTGTTCTTCTTGGTTATTACTTATACCAATTCCCTTTTACCCTTAGGATCATTTATGAAAATATTTCATAAAAACTGAACTTAATTTTAACTTGTATAATACCCTACGATATCTTTAGAGTTTTATACAATATCAGATTTATTTTACTTTACCAAGATGTTCAACGAAATTAAACTATCTTTCCATTCTACAGTTAAAAAACTCCACCTTTCTATTTTCACAAACATTTAGCTTCAAGTTTTGAATCAATCTAGAAATTTTTGACCGTCCAAAATCGTAGAAATTCATTTTATCTCAACTAATGGAAACTACCCAACAACATTTCATAATGAGATGCGCAAATCAAACTACTATAATGTAAAGATAAATGCGTCTATAAAATAGCCTAGCCGAGAACTTCAAAATTAAACACTTGGGCTTTATTTCAAATCATTTTGAAATGTAATATACGTATCTCTTTTTCTATACCAACTCATGCTTTTGGAATTTAAAACAAAATTTGTTTAGAAACTCGAAAATGAATGACAATGATGCATAGACATCACCAGAACTATTTTCCAATGACAGAAGTGAGCTTAGTGCCTTCTATCTCTTTTGAGATTCCTTTAAATATCCTTGTTCATAAATACTTTAAAATAATGTGATCATTATTTTTCCAAAGCTTTGAATTTTTTTTAAACATTGGTATTTAATTCTCATAATCTTAGCTTAAATCCCTTTTTATTTATAAACTCTGTTATAATCCATACTTATAAAATTTTAATTTAAAAATGTGTGTCTTCGTTTAGATTATAATAAATGACTTTTATTAAAATTAAATTGTAAATCAATGTTATTAGCGAACGCCTTATAGTCAAACTGTGAAACTTAATTCACAAGGTGTTCGTTTCAGTATTCCCACAATTACCATACACCCAACCCATGTAGTGAAAAGGTAAAAATGCTCAAAAACTGGTCGAGTAAAGTTCAAAAATCGACGAACAATTGTCAATGCTCACAAACTAGTTGGGCATAACTAGTTACATAATAATGGTTTTAACTAAATATTATTATCTCTTAACAGCCAAACACATCATAAACAATTATATTGATTTCAAAAGTTTATTCTTTTACATATAAATATAAAGTTTTTAGGTAAAATTATTTTTTTACAAAATTTCAAAACAATATTGTGTCATTTTGCCTTGTTCAATAATTTAGAAACCTCCATCGATACAGTTTTACCTTCTGTATCGACCAGAATTCATAAACCACTCAACCAGTAAACCAACACAATATAAAACTTTTTTATAGCACTAAAAAATACGCACTCGTATATATATACACTCAAACTCATTCTAGGGTATTACTAACCCTAGTCTATCAAAGTCTAACTGTTCGCTCAACCTAAGCTCCGATACCACATATAATGACCCGCCTTTTCGATTCTCGGAAGTCAGCACTAATACATATGTGGTATTTTTATGCCAAACATCCAAGTGCCGAAAAGACCGATTGTTTGAATAAAAGAGAAGAAAAGACAAACGCAAATCTCACGTCATGATGAATAATATATAATATCCAAATTATGTTTACAGATGGAAACTTGAATATCATCACAACATCAGAGTCTAACTTATCATTAGACTGGACAGTTATAACAACTTATCCTTACAAATGCTGATAAATACAAACAAGAAACATAGCGGAAATAAAATACGAAAATACATCGTGGAGGCATCCAGCTCATCTCTTAAAGCTCGAAAGCATCCAAACTCATTCTGGAAAAATACTCAGGTTTGACCCGAGTATTATAAGAAAATAACACCCCGATCAGTTCGGTAAACCAACATGAGAAACTCAAACCACAAGGGTTGTTATATCTTATAACACCTTTCAAAAATAAAAGTATCTAGTAAGATCACGTCGCACATAAACACGGATGGAATTTTACCTTACGATAACCAAACCATTTTTATAGAAAATCCAATGATATTATAATAATGTCTAGGGTTTAAAGAAATTATAAATATAGATGGAATGCTTGCATCTCACATTCCAACATAGTTGGACCAACTAAGTCTGTACTATATTATTGGAGAATAAATTCCATAAAATGACAAGACTACTTGGGTACCACCTACCACAGTACACCTCTTGGAAATGTATTGAAAGCCTCACATGGATCCCCTACGAATCAGGACCAGCCTAACCTACACTGGGTAGTACCTTATATTTTACCACCCCGATTGCTTTCCATCCTTTTCTCACGAGCTCACATTAACATACTAAATCCATAAATATCAATTTGAAAGGGTGATGATAATGCCCTAATTGGTGCGGCTCACATAGCTCTGAAGCATATCCCTTGTTTTAGTCATTCCCAGTTGTGAGGCTTGAGGCTACGTTTTATCTTTCTAGAAAATTCCACTTGGAATGCTATACTTTCCTCTAGGAAATAATGTAATGTCAACATTTTCCCATAAAAGTTATTCAGGATATGAACAAATCTAAGGCACTATTTAAATTACATCCTTTTGGAAATCACCCTCGGGATTAGTAGCAAGCGGGCCTTTCACTTCAAAGAGCTCCATCGTCGATACCATCATCTTCAAGATGTCTTCAATTCGAACGCTTAAGTTGGTTCGAAGTGGTTTTCCAATATTTCATACTTATCTGATCCCAGTCTCTTCGACCCAACATTCCATAGTTATGGTAAACAATATATAAGAGCGGAGGTCGCCTTCTAATCGTTTAAGTGGATGGATTTCCTTATCATTTTTCCTAGAAGAACACACAAGTTTATCTATGCAGTAACATCGACAAATATAGCTGTACCTTATAATTCTCGTATATCTCCTAGATATTTCCAAATTTAAATAGTGGTCAAGATTTGGTAATCGACTATTTAGCTATTAAATAAACAAGCAATCAACATATATTTTAATTTCCTTTAGGATCCACTAAGCTTCTTTAATTAATCCTCATTATTAAATCACTTTTATTATTTGTAAATATATTCATTTATGCATCTCACTAGTATAAGCATATTCTCAAACCAATTTACTTTCTATACTTGGAAAACTTTATCACATACTTATACAATGGTATAAGCATGTGCATAAATTATTTAAGAAAGATCTCCTATTTCAAAATCATATTGAATGGATCAAAAACAATGTCTTTCAAAGCATTGGTTGCTGAAAAACCAAAACAACTTACCCTTCGGTGTTAAGTATGGAAAGAACACTTCCATACCACCATAATAAAAAGGTTTATTTATTAATTTCATTAACTGGATTATTATAAGTGAACCCACCCGTATACGAAAATAACACATTAACTTAAACTATCCTTCGGATAACAATTAAGTCATTCAAGTTAAGATATTATCTCATCTCAAACCTTGACACAACAACATACTTACTTTTCAGGATAGGTAGAAGTTTCCCTACCTTGAAGGTTAATGTCTAGTATCTGATTTTTGAAATCTCTGTATATTTCTCATTTAAAATAAAAGTTTTAAAAACCAAACTTCTTTTCTAATTTCCAAGATTTCTTCCCAATTTATAATTTCTTTTATTAAATCCTTTGTATTATGTAAAATTCCTTTTGTAAAACAATGTTATTATTTAAAAACACATTATTAAATCAAATAAATAAACTTAAACACCGTTCTTAAATAAATTAACTAACTTAAAACACCATTAATAAAAAGAATAATTAATTTTAAAACATCATTATTAAATGATTTATTTAACTTAAAATATCATTAACAAAATAATTTATTAACTTAAAATGATGATAATAAAATAATTAATTAAATTAACCATTATTAATAAGAAAATTAATTAACTTGACCATTATTAATAAAATAAATAATCAACTATAGCACTATTAGTAAATAATTAACTTCAAATCCTGTTGTTAAATATAGAGAACATTTTACTTCAAAATATTAAAAAGTTAAACTAAATTTAAATCCATTTCTTTCAAATTTTGGAATGAGGCTTAATGACCACAACGGCACTTAAACAAGCTACCTAAAATGAGCTATGTATCATGTAATATGGATATATGATAATACAGAGTATAGTGATGATAGTAATACTGTAAATAGTGTGGAATATAAAAGGAGTATAGTCAAATGACACCAGAGATTTTTATACTAGTTTAGAGCACCGTCCTATGTCCTGTCCTAGACTCATTCTGGAATATCACTAAAACAACAACCCTCACTTATCCCGGAGGAACATGTCTACACAACCCCTGAGCAACAGAATAGGATTTTGCCTCAGGAGCCGAAGAGGACTTCTCATGCCTGAGCATCAGAATAGGACTTCAACAAATACAAAAATAGTTTCTACTTTATGTGTTCTTAATAACACAGATTTGTCACTTGTAGTACACCCTTCCTATAATCTTCTCCTCAAGTATAAATATATATATTTGAAGTATATGAAGAATAGAAAGTTATAGTATTGCTTTAATGCAGAATAATTGAAAGTATAATAGTGAATAGATTCCAGAGAGTTAGATCAGAGAGATAAGAAAATTTGATTGTAATTCAGTGATTTGGAATAAAGTTTGAGTATGTATTTATAATGGTTAGAAAGCAGCGACTATTGGTGAAGAGTTTCGATTGAAGTGTTGCGCCTAAATCTTTCCATAGAGGTTCATAACTCTTCACAAAATAGTCATGTCTTTTCGAAAAGTAGCTGTTGTAGAAATTCAGTCAACCGTGCCTCTGGGTCGGTCGACTGAATATTCAAAATAATTTGAAATATATATCTGTATATCTGTGCACCTATGCATGTTGCACAAATTTTTCAGTGTTAGTCGACTGAACCTCTGGGTCAATCGACTGACCTAGTGAAATTTGTGCAATATGCACAGTTTACACAGGTATAGAAATATATATAACTTTAAACACTTTTATAATTTAATACATGCTTATATATGTATAAAATATTTGGAAAATAGAATGATTAAATATATAAGCTAATATATACGTAACCGAGAAGAGATTTTAACAACAATGACCTAAGAATCAAAAACAAAATAATATAATTGATGCACCGTTTTTGAAGTCTCGTCTCCTTGTAATATATATTCTCTTTTTGTCATAGTAGTCATTAAATCCGTATGTCGTAGTGATAGCTTCGTGTCATGAATCAAAACCAAGTCTCAATACTCTCCCCCTTTTTGATTGATGACAACCTGTAAATAGATATATAGATTTCGACTGCATAAGTATAATATAAATATATAATATAAATACTTACTTCCTTGAATTTTTGACGCTCTATATCTTGCATTCTTAATGTTAGCATTAATATTTCTCCCCCTTTGTCATCAACAAAAAAGAATAAGTAATATGAACAATATAGAACAAAATAACTACTATAATGTAAGGTATCAGAAAAAATTAACATTTAAGGCATGTGATACCCAAGGTTCTTATAATTTCCTAATTTTTAGGAAACCATACCCATTTGGATGCAGCTGAACCTTTAAAAATATAATTTTCATTATTAACTACTATATCAAAATAATCGTCAATGTATTTTTCTCTATTTTTTCAATTAACAGAAGCCTAAATACCTAGATAATTTTTATTCATATTTCCCGTCAACGATTTGTACTTTTAAAGAAATTGTAAACATTATTGGTCATAGCAGTATTTGAATTTCTATAAAAATTGGATTTAGACTTTACTCGTAATCTAGTAGTAGCACTAACATATTTACTATATATGAAAGCGTATCTGATGCTATTTCTATGATTAGTTTTATTATATACTAGACCACTTTTGTCACGTAAAGGTGTAGTACTAGATAAAATCAAGTTTAAATCATTTTGACCTTTATTAAATTTCGTGACTTCAGTGTTAAGTTTATCAAATTTAACTTTAAAGTCGCAATTATTATTTTCAAAAGAAATGTTACTTTTTTTCAAAATATCAGTTTGCTTATTTAATTCAGAATTCTCCTATTTTAACGTACAGTTCTCATTTTCGAGAAGAAAAATTTGAGATTCTGAATTATCTAAAGATGATTGTAATAAATCATTTTGTCTTTTCAAATCTGTAATTTCTTTTGAAAATTTTTCTTTTTCTTTTTCAATCATAGTATTTTGTTCGTCTATAAAATCTTTAAGAGTCTCAAACTTATTTTTTAAAACACCCTATTGATTTTCTAAAACTAATTTCTCTTTTTTTAATTTTTCATTTTCAAGTTCAACAGATTTCATCTTTTCTAAAATAATAAAATTAAGCTTTGAAAACTTATTACTTATATTAAATAGCCCATTATTATTTTTTCCTGAAATTTGTAAATCAGAAAGTACCTTTTTATAGTCCTCACTAGTTGCTCTTATAGGGATTTTGCCTATTGTATTTCGAATCGATCGTTTTCTAGTCATTATTATATGATGTTGTGACGATCGATAGAATTCCAGGCTTTGATGCCAAATTAAAGTGAGCTATGGATCGTGTAATATTGGATATATGATAATACAGAGTATAGTGATGATAACAATATTGTAAATAGTGCGGAATATAAAATCAGTATAGTAAAATGACACCAGAGATTTTTATACTGGTTCGAAGCACCGTCTTACGTCTAGTCCCAAACTCCTTCTGGAATTTCACTAAACAACAACCCTCACTTTACCTGGAGGAACAGGTCTATACAACCCCTGAGTAGCAGAAAAGGATTTTGCCTCAGCAGCCGAAGAGGACTTCTCATGCCTGAGCAGCAGAACAGTACTTCAACAAATACAAAAATAATTTTGACTTTGTGTGTTCTTAATAACACGGATTTGTCACTTGTAGTACACACTTCCTATAATCTTCTCCGCGAGTGTGTGTGTGTGTATTTGAAGTATATGAAGAATAGAAAGGTATAGTATTGCTTTAATGCAGAATAATTGAAAGTATAATAGCGAATTGATTCCAAAGAGTAAGATCAGAGAGATAAGAAAATTCGATTGTAATTCAGTGATTTGGAATAAAGTTTGAGTATGTATTTATAATGGTTAGAAAGCAGCGGCTGTTGGTGAAGAGTTTCGATTGAAGTGTTGCATCCAAATCTTTTTGTAGAGGTTCGTAACTCTTCATAAAAAGTAGTGTCTTTTCGAAAATTATCTGTTGTAAAAATTCAGTCAACTGAGCCTCCGGGTCATCGACGAATATTAAAAATAATTTGTAAATATATATCTGTATATCTATGCACCTATGCCTGTTGCATAAATTTTCCAATGTCAGGTGACTGAACCTCTGGGTCAGTCGACTGACCAGGTGAAATCTGTGCAATATGCACGGTTTACACGGGTATAGAAATATAACTTTAAACACTTTTATAATTTAATATATACTTATATATGTATAAAATATTTAGGAATTAGAATGATTAAATATATAAGCTAATATATACATAACCGAGGAGAGATTTTAACAGCATTGACCTAAGACTGAAAAACAAAATAATATAATTGATGTACCGGTTTTGAAGTCTCATCTCCTTGTAGTATATATTCTCCTTTTGTTGTAGCAGTCGTCAAATCTGTGTGTCGTAATGATAACTTTATGTCATGAATCAAAACCAAGTCTCAACAGATACCGCTTATTTTCAGTTTAACTATAACGACCCGGTATTTTGGACACTTCGTATTTAAATGTCTGAACTATTTAAATATTTGAATCTTGGATTAAATGTTATTAAAATAATTTAGTAAGCTTTTTAATCAAAAGTAATGACGCTAAACTTGTTTTGGAAAAATATTTACAAAAATAAATACTTTGTAAAAATATCGATAATGTGAGCAAAAATCATTTTATCGATAAACAACCTTTTAAACATCAACATTGTTCATATTTTTTTATATACACTTATTTGCGTAGGAATTAAAGAATGGATTAAAACTTTTTTCCATTTATGGAAATAAACTTTTTGGATGATGTCATGAGTGACGTCATCAATGATATCTAGGAAATGACCTTTTGTGGTAATACTTAACTTTTTAAGTAAAAGAAGAGAGATGTAAAATTAGCATGTGAAAAGGAGGCTCCTTTGTAACCTTTAATAGAAGATAAGACGTGGTTATGACCACTTGTAAAACCCTGTATAAGGAGGGGCATAGCCGTAGGAATAAATCGCTAATTCATTTAAGCTTGAGATAAAGTACGAGAATAGAAAATGGTGGAAGGGCTTAAACACCAATCCACTTATTACTCTCTAACTTTTTAAATTCTTAACCAAATAATCTCCAATCTCTTTTAAACTTTGGCTTTGGGGCTAAAACGTCATGGGAGGCACGGTTAGGAATTAAGAAGTGGGAGAAGGTGAGAGGAAGAGGCGTTTCCAAGGAGAGGTCGTGAGCATGGAAGAGGAAGGGGAGATGGTTGCTTTAGATTGGAAGTGCTAAAGCCGACGAAGTACGCTTCTCTATTTCTGGGAGTTAAGATTGATGTCAAGTAGAAACAAATCAATAGCGCTCTAATCAATCAAGCTTCCCTCTTGAATGAGGAGTAGTTGAGTTGGGAATGTCGAAAATTGGTTAATCATATAGTTTTCTTACTTTTTTTTATGGAAATCACTAATATTATACATAACAATAAAAGCCGATGAGTATGCTTGTCTATTCGCTAGATTCAAAAATGAAGTGTCTAAGCAAGGATTTGAAGCAATCAGTGCTCTAACATACTCGGCTTCACCCTTGGAATAGTTAAGTTGAAATGTCGAAGATGGGTTAAGTATATGAACATCGATTTGTATAAGCAATGATTTTGACTAGATAGTCAATTAGTCGACTATTAAACTTAACTTATTATTATCTTAGATCTTTAAAAGAATATTTTAAAAATAACTATAAGTGGAATAGTTTTGGGTTTCTTGTGACAATGTGTTAATTACATTTTTCCATTACCCTTTTTGAATATACTTATGAATGTAAATATATCTTTAAAAAATGTTTTAAAGTTAAGCATAAGTGAAATGGTTTTGGGTTTGTAGCGATAATTTTTAAGTAACATTAGTCTTACATCTTTTGAATGGATTTTTGAAACTACTTAAATCCTTAAAATGGATATTTTGAAGAAACTTATAAGTAAGGAATCTTTTGGAAAAAGATAGAAAAAGAAAAGGTTTAAAGTAAGAAATCTTGTTAATAATTTGTGAATATACTTATACCATCTGAGATTAGCATATAAATACTTTTTGAAGTAGTACAAATGAAAAGTATAAATTGATAAGATGTTTTGTTAGATAAAAGAAGTTTGACTAATAAAATAGGTTTTAATTAATAAAAGACTAGCTAAACAAAAAGGGGATTAGAAGCCGCTTATGTTACTTAATCGTGCTTTGTGTGACTTGATCGTGCTTTGTATGTTTACTTGTTTATGGGAAACATTTGGTTGTATACTTAGCAGGGTGAAGTAGGCTTGTCTATCTGTGGAATAAATATTGATGTTCGTGTAGGGATATGGGCAATAAAGCTCTAACGCACTGGCTTCACTCTTGATCGAGAAATAGTGTGAGATGAAAATATTGAAAACATGATAAGCATATGAGACTTGGTTTCATATGTGATCGCTTTCATTGTCATTAAATGACCAAATTCGTCGACTCAATCTTGAAAAGACCGGGATCGGTAAGTGTTTTACATACCGAAAACCACTTCAAGGATGAGATATGTGTTCTATCTCTGGAAAGAAGATCTATTGAGATGCGAGAATCTAGGTGGAAGTTCAAGATCTATTTAATATGCTTGAATATATATATATATATATATATATATATATATATATATATATATATATATTTATCCGTAATCTATTCTGGATGTAGGAATCTATATGTGATTTTAAGATCTGTTGAGATGCTGGAATCCATGGGTGGTTTCGAGGTTTGTTTGAAATATGGGGATCCAATTTGGGATTCCCGTTCAGTTCAGGTGATGAAGACTCCTATGAAAGATGTCGAACATGATCTCAACATCGAAAATGGCCAATGGCAGAGAACGATGCATAATATGGAGTTTTGCAATCCCACGATAGGGTATTGTGAACTTCAGATCAAAAGTATGCTTATCAATGTTGCATAAGGGAGTTGATGGTATTTGGTACCATATGGTTCACGTTTATGTTCGGGCGTGGGCCATTGTGTTTACATTATAGTATATTTTATCTAGAGATATACGGTGTTCATAAGGTGTTTTCTTATCCTTATGTATGGAGTTTGGATTCGGCTTCTTTGAAGAGATCTCCATGGAAAATCCAATATGTGAACGTTCCTTATCAGATTTGATTGTACTCTAATATGCTGTTGAATGGAACCAATGTAACCATTCTAGCTATTTTTCTGATTTATATTCTTCACCTAAGACATTATCAAATATACCACCATAAGTACTTATTAGATAGTGGTTCTTCTATGGGGATAATCATTATGGAATTCGATGTGGCCTTAAAAGTACTATTATATGTTGATTACATATTTCTTTGGTTTCTCATACCAGACTTATGCCTGACGCTTGGTTTTTGTTTTTCCTAAATTCCTTGTGTTCTCTTTCAAGTAGTTTTTGAAAGGAATGCTTTCATTGATATTCATTGGAGCTCGAGAAGACGGGCTGGATGTTTCACCCATCGTTTTATTCTTATTTCCACTACATTACTATTTGATGTATCATCATCTCTGAGGATAGGCTGTTATAACTGTCCAGGTTAATGGTCTACTTAGGTTTTGTAACTCTGGAATTTTTATATTGGAGTAACACCTTTGTACTATTCTTTTGATATTATATATTGTCGTTCCTCTAGTGTGATTCTAATATTGTGTCCTCTTCTTTCTTGTTCATTTTCTTTTTGTTTCACCCTAGCAATTCGTCCTTGGTGCACCACAGGAATACCATGGATGTATTAGTATCGACATTTGTGGGTCGAGAGGGTGGGTCATTACACAATATTCTAATCCATATCACTGATATTTACATAAGCGACATATATACAAATAAAATCCATAATTATTAATTAACAGATAACACATCCTTTATCCAAGTACTTTGGAATATAAATAAATGTCCCAATAAATAAAATAATAGAATGGGGATTTATTCTACTAAATAGATGCCCAATATAAGCTACTCAATTTAAATTCAGCAGAATGATGTTTTATTATACTAATGATAACTATGTAATTATTTTTAAATTCAACACTGATATTTTAACTTTATTTTTATCTTTAGCAAATCTTTCAAATAATGGTACTAAGGTGTTCCATTAGTTAATACAAATCAGATGTCAAAATTCGTAGGATAAATGGATCTAAAATTAGGGTGTTATTCATTTAAAGTTAACACGCTTTAAATTATAAAATTTGATTAGCTAACTTAAAAATATTTCACTCGCTTCCCAAGCCCAACCCGACCCCAAACCCACTCTACTCAAACACAAACCCAAAAAATACTCCTTCACAAACCAAATTACAAAATTAGAATTTCCTAAACAACATTTGCCTGGAGCCTAAAACTCGTGCATTAACGTGTATGTGCATGACACTAATACATCTCCGTCGACCACCATTCACCATGTTGAACTCAACCACAAACTCTCCTAGCCTGACGTGACTCGCTTGTCCATCATCATCGCCTTTATTGGCCTTGACCAATATCTAATCCTTCATCTAATATCAAACCACATACAACTTCATATAATCCTCAATTTCCATTGCCTCCCCCTATTCCAAACTCCTCTGCCACAACAGATCAAATGTCCCAACATCACAACACCTCTGTAACCAAGCACGACCAAATCAACGCCAAATGCCGCCGTCATGAACCTCATTTCAAATGCCAAATCAAAACTTCCTTAAAACCTTAACCTTAGCCCGACTCAAATACTTTGACCATACGACCACCTCCCATGCTTCGGCCATCACCCAAGGTTGCCTCCAGCTCCAATCGCTCCGACCCAAAACCCTTACGTCACTAGAATTTCAAATTTGACCGAAAACAGTTCATTCGCAGCTATGACCATTCTCGACCACCTAAAATCGTGGAAATTTCCTTAAAAATCATGATTCGGTAAAGCGAAAAAGATTGTACACTCCGTTCATCAATTCACGCTTAACGAAAAACTGACGTTGGTTCGACCATCACTGTAATCGACTATTTCCTACAACCATATAGGACGGAATAATGGATATTATTTTAAAAACATAAAGACTGAACCTAATAACTCCACTATTGAACACATTGGCTAATTTTGAATGAGAAAGGAGATGTTGATTTTTGAAAGTAAGATGGAGGGTGTTTTACTTCATATTTCAAAGAACAGCAAAGAAAGAAGAAGAAAGTTAGTTCCTATGTCTGTCATATCTCTGTATATGTTTTCATTCACAGTAAGCATACTTTTCATTTACTGTAAGTATTTTTCATTTCAAAGCTAAAATCAATAAAAGAATGATTTTAAAACAATTAATTAAACACGAAAATCAAATAAAATCACAACAAGGCTTCAAATAAATTTACACTACTTTCATTTCATAGAAAATATCAAACAAGATTTGAATATCTCACCTCGCACAATCCAAGCTTAAATTTTAAATCCTCTTGCGTGAAGTAGAAATTTTTGAGTCAAAAAGATGAGATTTTTAAAATTTATAAAGACGAAAAAAAGTATCAAGAAGTATGAAGATGAAATGAAAAGTAAGAATGGGATGTTCATATTTAGGACGGAGTATGAATGGAAATGTACACATATAAGATGAAACAAAATATTTAAAAAATAAAGTTAGAGAAGGTTAAAGACCCAAAATCCCCTCAAATCACATTTCTACCCTTCCATCATATAGCAGGCCACCAAAGTACCATCCATATGAAAATATGTTGGATTTTAGAATGATCCAACCTTTGTTCATTTATTTAGTTAGGGAAACTTTCAAATTTAAAATCCATCCTTTCATTTTTTAAATTTAAATCTATTTTATATTTATAAATTATTATTATTATTATTATTTTATTTATCTGTACATTTCAAAATAAAATACTTTCTCTAACCATTTATATGTTGTTTTAAAGTATCTACAAAGGTAAACAATTTTCTATAACTTTTCATTCGATAAAAATTTGAAAATCCGAAAAGCAGATTTCGGTCACATTTTCAGTTTTTCGTCGATCTACTTATTTATATTCACAGGATTCAAAAATGAATTTTCTATCATTAGTTATAAATTAAAGAGTGATATTTAATTATTAAAAACCATTAACTGAATATTTAAAATAAATTAAATATTCACAAATCAAAGCGATAAAATTCTGGGTCGTTACATATATGCTTTATTCAAGTACTTAGTTAATTATATATACAAAAGTATATAATAGAAATCAAATACCCTTATTATGAACAAGATTGGCCATAGAGTTAAATATATATAACAAATTACATAATTGCTTCTAGGCATACCCTTAACTCTATCAATCTGCAACTTGCACCTGGGGTCAATTATGGAATCTTATTCCCATACCTCCCATTAAGTTTCTCAAAATGTTCAAGCTAATCCCTTAGTGAACAGATATTCTATGTTGTTTTAATTATCTACTAGTCAATTAGCTCTCTTCGATGTTGGTAAACCGACTTTACTATATGGAAATTTTCATAGTACATTTCTCGACTTCTAGTGAGCTCTTGGTTCTTTTGTGATTTTTAACTCAACATAATTATAATATAACAATATTATGGGATTATCAACATTTGAATCACCCTTAGCTTAGTTATAAAATTTACATATGTATAGAATCCTATTATTATGAGACTATTCAAGATGATGTGCATAGCATATCGATTGAATTCGCCACAACTCATATTTGGAATATTTCTAAATGAAAAATCATTAACTAAGGTTGAATATGAATTTTTGATTTACATGTTATGTGATATCACTTATGAAGTTTGAGTCCGAATGTTCATTCATTAAGGAGTCCGTTATTTCCATAAATAATTCTCTAGTATTTCATAAATACTCTAGAATACTCTTACTGTGACGACCAGCCTTTTCAACCCTCGAAGATCGACACTAATACATCATCGGTATTGTGATGCCCATCTCTATACTCATACTAGCCAAAGACACTATAGAGTAATGCCGTCAACTAGTATGAAGAATAAGGCTGTTGAGGAACGACCATCTATGTAATTGATTTGTGAGAGTACCGATATGTCATATAGTATTACATGCATTTCGTTTCAAAAGGAAATCTGACACATCTATTACAAACGTAAAACTTCTACACAAAGGCTATGTGATCTTCGGAAACAAATATAAAATAAACATAACATAAAACGGTCACAAATATTCGTATCACTAAGGCGGAAACAGATATGAATATAACACATAAAAGTGTACATCAAAGTAGTGGTCATATAAGGTCCACTACATCTCAAAAGAATAGGTACAGTGCTAGACAAAAGAATATGTATACATCAAGGAGTCTCTATCTCGAATGTATAAAAGCAAAAACTACTAAGCTAAAGTAGTTAGCCAAAAGTCTGATGACTGACCCTGATAAGAAGTCAAGCAGAAACACTTGAAATGCCTTGGTCTGACCCAAGTATTATTTAAGAAGAAAATAATAAACGGATCAGTCTAGCTATATATATCATATAAAATGAGATAGGATATCAGACATGACAAAAATGTATGATAACAATAAGGCCATACTGTGACAAGTATACATTTAAAAACAACAAAATCATACAATATATAAAATTTTCTCAAATACCAAAAAGAATGTCATATTCTTTATTTTATTCACCAAACCACAACTATTGACAAAATATATTAATTCCCATCGCAAAAATTGGTGAAACACAAATTCTAGAAATCATCAATTAGAAATCCAGAAATCATAAAGGGGAGGCCTATCACAAACGGGAGCATGAAAACTCATCAACACGTGTATCACAAATGGGTCGCTATCCCATAAATTCAAGGTACAGTCCCCCACGCGAATGAATAAGCCGAACATTGACGCACCCTAAAAGATACGCCTCATGCATAGACTCTGTCGTGGTATAGTCCACCACGTGGACGAATGAACCGAACATAGACGAACCTTAAAAGATACGCCTCATGCACAGTCTGTCATGGTACAGTCCCCTACGCGGACGAATGAGCCGAACATCGATGCACCCTAAAAGATACGTTTCATGCACAGACTCTGTCGTGGTACAGTCCCCCACACGGATGAATGAGCTGATTGCTCCCCGAACGGTCAAAAGACCATGGGTCGCTACCCCACAAAATTGAACCGAAACTCCACCGAATGATCGTCATAGATTAACAAGTGTAAATTACACTAAGCTAGTAAATAAATGAGTTAGGCTTCATGTCCCATAACCACTGGCTTAACTTAATTATTTATGATCAAATTGTAGACTTCCACTCAAAAATAAATGTAAATTACAGTAAGTTAGTAAATATATGAGTTTAGATTCATGTCTCATAACCACTGGCTTAACTTAAATATTTACGAACAGATTGTAGATTTCCACTCGAAAGTTGTCACAAGAATTCAATTGAACAAGTCTAAGAATTAACCGACAAAGTAAGCGCAAGCGTTTTATAACACTTGTTTTGCTAAGTCATTTAATTAGATTTCTCGAATGAATGAGGTAAAGGTTTGAATATAATAATAGATTAGAAAACGGATTTAAAAACAAGCTTTGTATTAAAAATAGTGTTGAAATCGTTTTTGCGAAAGAGTTTGGATATTTACTACTAGTATAAAAACCTTTGTATTCTAAAGTGACAAATCACAGAAATGATTGTAAAAACAATCAATCACCAAAAATTCACATACGATGATGTGAATCAAAACCATAAAAAATCGATATCAAATCCATCAAATGGATATTCCCAAAAATCCATAAAAGAAGTCATCAAAGTCGATAATAAATGACAACAACTATCCGGAACAAAAAATCGATAAAAATTGAAAATACACTTAAAAACAACCAAAATAGGCAAAATTGACAGTTCCAGATGTTTGGTAGGTGTTTCCAGACGTCTGACCCTAGGTTCTGGAAGTATATATGTTTTTCTTCCGTCTCTTTTTAATTCCAGATCCATTTTAGATGTCTGGATATTTCAACAGACGTCTGGATTGGGTTATAGACATCTAGATTTTGTTCCACACGTCTAGATTTTGTCTCTGCCTTTTCCAAAACCCTTTCCAGACGTCTGGATTTTTCAACGAGATGTTTGGATTTTGTTTCAAACGTCTGAATTTTGTTCCAGACGTCTCAATTTTCCTGCTAGGCAAAAAAATAGCCTAGCTCAAAAAAGGCAAATCCAAACCGAAATGTGATCGAATGAGCAACGGATGCTAGGGATTTATGCCAATCGACAACGCAGCCCAATAGGCACTTCGATACACCACCAAAAACATATCCAAACATCCAAGATAGGATCTTTAAAGATTTTAACTTCAAAACACCAAAATTGAAAAATTCACCAAATCAATTCAAGAGCAATTGAACATGAAATAGATGTTAGGAATTCATATCTAACAACAATAAAATGTATAGACATAGATGTGAGTTCAAAAACTCACCTTTAAACCCAAATAACAAGAGAGAACTTTAAAATAAAGGAAAGATCAACCACACCTCAACTTCAACCCTAAAAGCTCCAATCTAAGCTCATAAGCAAATATTTCCTAAGTTAGGTTATAAGAAATTACTGAAAATTGGAGAGGAATCGAGATGGGAAAAATGAAGAGGATGTTTACTTAAGCTTCTCTTTGATTTTTAGAGCAAGAACTTGAATTCCCTAAGAGAATTAGGGCTTGGGAATTTCTAATTCCCTTTTCCTTTCCCCATTTTTCTTTAGCTTGAGAGTGTTAGGAAAATAGAATGAATGAATGAAGAGGAGGGGAGTGGAAGTTATTAGGTAGAGGATTTGGGTTCTCTTGTTAGGTTATTGGGCTGGAAACCAAACCCAAAGCCCCATATGAAAATATCAAAATTCTAATCAACTCCAAACATATCAATGTTTATACTCAAAAGGTCGCAAACGTCATTTTGGACTCAATGGAAGTGGTCTCGAATCCTAATTCGACTGTTTACAAAAAGTAGCATTTCGGACTTTAATCTGACTAACGATGCTATATTTAAATAAATCATTTACATATACAATCGTAAAATATGTGGGTTGTTACAGACTCCCCTCCTTAAAGAAATTACATCCTCACAATTCTTAAGAAGAAAACAAAGAGTAACAACTATAAAAGCATATCAACGCAAAAGAAAATTTAAAATAAGAAGTTCATCTTAAAGAGCATGAGAGAGTAAGTCTAGATGTATTCTCTGGATTCCCAAGAGCAATCCTTAGGATTTGCGGACCATAGAACTTTCATAAGCGGAACATCTTTATTTCGAAGGCGTTAAACCTCCGAAGCAATGATGCGAATAGGATGTTTCCCATAAGTCAAATTAGGTGAAACTTCAATTTCTCTAATACATCGGGCTCATGAATAGAATTGAAATCCCTAAAGCATTTCCGTAGTCGAGAGACGTGGAAAACATCATGAATAGCAGAAAATTGAGCCGATAATAAAAGGCTATAAGCCATGGAACCAATACGTTCGGTGATGGAAAATGGGCCAATATATCGAGGCTGCTAATTTTTCCGATCAACTGAAACAAGAACACCCCTCATAGGTGAAACATGAATGAACATCAAAATTCTAAGAGCGGAAACATTGGCTGTGAGCACTAGATCATGAGTGGCATATCTAGTCTCGGTAGGCTTTAATTGTATAGAAGTATAAGCGATAGCACGTTCCCTTTGCATGAGAACGTCACCCAAACCAATACGACTGGCATCGGTACAAACAGTGTAGTTTTGGTTCCCTTCGGGAATCAAAAGAATAGAAGCATCAAAAAGGACCTCTTTTAATTGATCCTCTTTCTCGAAAAGCTAATACTTTCAAAATTACAATTAACTTTATGTAATCATCTTTTTAGAAAAAAATACTTATTCCAAGTCAATTTACTGTGTCTAACTGTCTCATCATAGAATTTAGGATATTCCTAGCGATAACGTTGATCAAGCGCATCGACCAGAATTCTTAAAACACTCAATGGGAAATACAATACAAAATCATCTTCTATATGATAAACATGTCTCTTAAAAACTTTACGAATTTTCTTTGCTCGTTTTAAGAACAAAATCCAGTTATACTTATAAGTATCTTATTAAAAAGATTTGCAAATTTTAAATTGCTGTTTTCATCCATAATCAATTAATACAAGGCGGACTCATCGAGATATTCGTAGAATACTCGATTCATAAGATAGATGAAATAAGCTGGATGGTTCGTCAAACCAAATGGCATAACAAGCCACTCATAAGAATCATAATGAGTGTGGAATGCGGTTAATGGAATGCTATCATCCACAACTCATAGCTAATGAAAACTGGTGGCAAAGTCGAACTGAAAAGACCTTAGCACCACTCAATAGATTGCTTAGGTGATAATCCTGAGACACGCACAAAGATACCGAGAAATTCACGAACTATTTGAATGAGGGAATCAGCATCTTCCTCATTGTGTGGGTCTAGAGAATAAAATGATGCCACCAAATTGGAATCGAAATCATTAAGGAAATTAAAAACCTTCTTAACAGATTGAGAATGTCGAAGATGGATAGTCCTATTGGGATATAGAATATGGGCTTTATAATGATTAAGCGAATTCTTTCACAAAAATCAATTACGAAACCTAAGTAGCACGTAACATGAAAATCAGATCGGAAAGCATAATCTCATAAAATAATCTCGACATTTTTACAAAGTAAACTGAGTGTTGCGGATCCACCAACCGGATTGGCAATTCTCAGTGTAGTCATCAAGCCCAAAATATTCAAAGAAAAAGAATCAACAAGTTCTTTTGATATAAAATAATGAGATGAACCCATATCAAAATAACTCGAATAGGATAATCACAAAACAAATTAATGCCATCAAGGATAGAATGAGATATACCTTGACCAAGAGAAGGGTTACTAGAAGATTGCACAACATTCAGCTCTCCCACTTTCTTGCTTTGAAGTATGGGACATGAAGTTATAGGATGACCCGAACTTTTGTAATAGCGACAAGTAAGGGACTTTGGACACTTATTTGCATAGTGGTCCTTAGAACCACAATTTTAGCATTCTCCACGACTAGAGGTAGGAGTCTTTGCTACCGAAGTTGCTTGCTTCCCTTTTTATTGAGATTAGGTTTGAACTTGTTATCGGGATGCCTCTTCTTGTTGTTGAAGACCCGTTTGGCACCCACAACTTCAACATAACATTCTTTACCGGCCTCTTCAAGTCGAAGAGCGGTATTTATAAGCTGATCGAAAGAAACTTCTAGTTTAAGAAGTAAAGGCTTTTTAAGGTTCTTATTCAACCCATAGACAAACCTTTGATTTTTCTTCAATGGGGTATTAATATACTCGACCCCATATTTAGAGAGAGACATGAAAGATGCGACGTAATCCGTCATAGACGATTCACCTTGAATGAGGTCAATAAAGCGTCGGGCTCAAGTTACTTTTTCATCTTCCGGCACAAACTTTAATTCGAATCTTTCCCAAAATTGTTCCTAAGTAAGATCCACTTTGATAACTTCATAAATCAAAAGCTCATACCAGTCTAATGCTCTTTCTTGGAGCATGTTAGAAGCCACTTGGAGTCGATGCAGATTTACAAGATTCATGCGGGAAAAGATGCGATCGTATGTTCTAAGCCAAGCTTGGATTTCTATAATGCTTTCGGAATCCTTGAATGGCCTTCCACCCAAATCGATATAATCTCTCCACAAGCGTGCAAACATAGATTTAGGATGAGTAGGCTCTAGAATGGGTCCGGCAGCTTGAACACTCTTTACATGATCTAAAAGCTGCTTGGCAGACACAAATACTCCATCCTGAGGAGTAGCACTAGATTTATCGGCACTAGTACGGCCAGATCTAACCATTTCTCTTCTTTAAGAAAGAAAGAAAGAAAGAAGAGGAAAAAGGTTTTTCTCAGAGTGAATATCAAACAAACTTGATTAATAAAACAAGGCATCATAAAAGAAATTAGGATAGAATGGGTCCTAAGGCTCCGATAAATCCTAAGGCACGACTTTTAAGAAAGACTTAGGACAATGATCCTTGCTATATTATTCTACATTGTTTCGAAGTTTTGTTTTGATACCAAGCTGTGATGCCCCACCTCTATACTCACACTAGCCAAGGACACTGCAGAGTAATGTCGTCAACTAGTAAAAGAATAAGGCTGTTGAGGAGCGACCATCTATGTAATTGCTTTGTGCGAGTACCGATATGTCAGATAGTATTACATGCATTTCGTTTCAAGAGAAAATCTGATACATTAATTACAGATTCAAAACTACAACACAATGGCTATATGATCTTCGGAAACAAATATAAAATAAACATAACATAAATCAGTCGTAGATATTCATATCACTAAGGTGGAAAAAGATATGAATATAACACATAAAGTGTATCAAAGTAGTGGTCATATAAGATCCACTACATCACAAAAGAATAGGTACAAGTTCTAGACCAAAGAATATGTATACATCAAGGAGTCTCTATCTTAAATGTATAAAAGCAAAACCTACTAAGCCAAAGTAGTTAGCCAAAAGTCAGATGGCAGACTCTGATAAGAAGTCAAGCAGAAGCACCTGAATACCTCGGTCTGACCCGAGTATTATTTAAGAAGAAAATAATAAACGGATCAGTCTTGCTATAAATATCATATAAAATGAGATAGGATATGAGATATGACAAAAATGTATGATAACAATAATGCCATACTGTGACAAGTATACATTTAAGAGCAACGAAAATCATACAATATATCAAATTTTCTCAAACACAAAAAATAATGTCATATTCTTTATTTTATTCACCAAACCACAAATATTGAAAAAACATATCAATGCCGCAAAAATTGGTGAAACACAAATTTCAGAAATCATCAATTAGAAATCCAGATTTCACAAAGGTGAGGCCTATCACAAACGGAGCAGGAAAACTCACCAACAGGTGTATCACAAATGGGTTGCTATCCCATAAATATGGGGCACAGTCCCCCATGTGGACGAATAAGACGAGCATCGCCGCACCCTAAAAGATACTCCTCATGCACAGACTCTGTCATGGTACAGTCCCCTATGCGAACGAATGAGCCAAACAACGACGCACCCTAAAAGATACGCCTCATGCACAGACTCTGTCTTGATACAGTCACCCAAGCGGATGAATGAGCCGAACAACGACGCACCCTAAAAGATAATTCTCATGCACAGACTCTATCGTGGTATAGTCCTCCATGAGGATGAATGAGCGGATTGCTCCACGAACATTCAAAAGACCATGGGTCGCTACCCTACAAAATTGAGCCGAAACTCCATAGAATGATCATCATAGATCAAAAAGTGTAAATTACACTAAGCTTGTAAATAAATGAGTTAGGCTTTATGTCCCATAATCACTGGCTTAACATAATTATTTACGAAAAATTATAGACTTCCACTCGAAAATAAGTGTGAATTACACTAAGCTTGTAAATATATGAGTTTAGCTTCATGACCCATAATCGTTGGCTTAACTTAAATATTTATGAACAGATTGAAGATTTCCACACGAAAGTTGTCGCAAGAATTCAATCGAACAAGTCCAAGAATTAACTGACAAAGTGAACGCAAGCGTTTTGTACCACTTATTTTACTTAGTTGTTTAATTTGATTTCTCGAACGAATGAGGTAAAGGTTTGTATATACTAATAGATTAGAAAACGGATTTAAAAACAAGTTTTGTATTAAAAATAGTGTTGAAATTATGTTTGTGAAAAAGTTTGGATATTTACTACTAGTATAAAAACCTTTATATTTTAAAGTGACAAATCACCGAAATGATTGTAAAAACAATCAATCACCAATAATTCACATATGATGACGTGAATCAGAACCATAAAAAATCGATATCAAATCCATCAAATAGATATTCCTAAAAATCCATAAAAGAAGTCATTAAAGTCGATAATAAATGCAACAACTATCTAGAACACAAAAATCGATAAAAATTGAAAATCCACTTTAAAACAGCCAAAATAGACAAAATTGACAGTTCCAGACGTCTGGTAGGTGTTTTTAGACGTCTGACCCTAGGTTCTGGAAGTATATATATGTTTTTCTCCTTTCTCTTTTTAATTCCAGATCCATTTCGGACGTCCGGATTTTTCAAACAGACGCCTGGATTGGGTTTCAGACGTTTGAATTTTGTTTTAGACGTCTGAACTTTGTTTCAGACGTCAGAATTTTCCTACTAGGCAAAAAAAAAATAGCCTAGCCCAAAAAGGAAAATCAAACCCGAAATATGATCGAACGAGCGATTGATGCTAGGGATTTATGCCCATCGACAACCCAACCTTATAGGACCTTCAATACACCACCAAAAACATGTCCAAACATCAAAGATAGGACCTTTAAAGATTTTGACGTGAAACACCAAAATTGGAAAATTCACCAAATCAATTCAAATCAAAAGCAATTGAACATGAAATAGATTTTAGGAATTCATACCTAACAACAATGAAATGTATAGACATAGATGTGAGTTCAAGAACTCACCTTTAAACCTAAATAACAAGAGAGAAGCTTCAAAACAAAGGAAGGATCAACCACACACCTCAACTTCAACCCTAGAAGCTCCAATCTAAGCTCATAAGAAAATATTTCTTAAGTTAGGTTATAAGAAATTTTTGAAATTAGAGAGAAATTGAGATGGGGAAAATGAAGAGGAAGCTTACCTAAGCTTCTCTTTGATTTTTAGAGCAAGAACTTGAATTCCCTAAGAGAATTAGGGCTTAGGAATTTCTAAATTCCTTTTCCTTTCCCCATTTTCCTTTAGCTTTAGTGTGTTAGGAAAATAGAATGAATGAATGAAGAGGAGTGGAGTGGGAGTTATTAGGTAGAGGAGTTGGGTTCTCTTGTTTGGTTATTGGGCTGAAACCCAAACCCTAATCCCAAAACGAAAATATCAAAATTCTAATCAACTCCAAACATATCGATGTTCATACTCAAAAAGATCGCAAACGCTATTTTGGACTCAATGGAAGTTGTCTCGAGTCCTAACTGCAATGTTTACAAAAATATCATTTCGGACTTTAATCTGACTAGATGCTATATTTAAATAAATCATTTAAATACACAATCGTAAAATATGCGGGTTGTTACAGACTCCCCTCCTTAAAGAAATTGCTTCCTCACAATTCTTAAGAAGAAAACGAAGAGTAACAATTATAAAAGCATATCAACACAAAAGAAAAATTAAAATTAGAAGTTCACCTTAAAGAGCACGAAAGAGTAAGTGTGGATGTATTCGCTCGATGAATTCTCTAGATTCCCAAAAGCAATCCTTATGATTTGTGGACCATAGAACTTTCATAAGCGGGACATCATTATTTCGAAGGCGTTTAACCTCCGAAGCAACGATAAAAATTGGATGTTGCCCATAACTCTATTAGGCGAAACTTCAATTTCTCCAATAGCACCGGGCACAGAATAGAATCGGAATCCCTACAGCATTTCCATAGTTGACAGACGTGGAAAACGTCATGAATAGCAGAAAAATAAGTCGGTAATAAAAAGCGATAAGCCATGGAACCAATAAGTTTGATGATGGGAAATGGGCCAGTATATCAAGGCTCATAATTTTCTCGATCGACTGAAACGCACAACACCCTTCATAGGTGAAACACGAATGAACATCAAAATTATAAGAGTGGAAACAAGGGCCGTGAGCACTAGATCA
Source organism: Allium cepa (assembly GCA_030765085.1). Classification (NCBI taxonomy): domain Eukaryota; kingdom Viridiplantae; phylum Streptophyta; class Magnoliopsida; order Asparagales; family Amaryllidaceae; genus Allium; species Allium cepa. The sequence continues at coordinate 649,297,973 of CM060941.1, read as the reverse complement.
TGAATGGCATATCCAGTCTCGGTAGGCTTTAATTGTATAAAAGTATAAGCGATAGCACGTTCCCTTGCATGAGAATGTCACCCAAACCAATACGACTAGCATCGGTACAAACAGTGAAGTTTTGGTTCCTTTCGGGAATCACAAGAATAGAAGCATCAAAAAGGGTTCTTTTAATTGATCCTCTTTCCCGAAAAGCTAAGACTTTCAAAATTACAATTAACTTTATGTAATCATCTTTTTAGAAAAATTTACTTATTCCAAGTCAATTTACTGTGTCTGACTGTCTCATCATAGCATTGAGGATATTCCTATCGATAACGTTGATCATGCGCATCGACCAGAATTCTTAAAGCACTCAATGGGCAGTACAACACAAAATCATCTTCTATATGATAAATATGTCTCTTAAAAACATTACGAATATTCTTTGCTTGTTTTAAGATCAATAACAATTATACTTATTCATAAGATAGATTCACCTTTTAAATTCGTAGAATACAAGGCGGACTCATCACACTAATTTCGCTATTCAACCTGTATTCTTCGTCAAATAATAGTAAATTCACCTTTTAAATTCATATGGATACTATGAGTTCCCTCATCGGAATTTAATATAAAATTTAATCAATATGCTTTATATATCACTAAAATCTTATTATTTAAATTTTTGTTTAACTTTTTTCAATCTCCAAAACTCTTTTAATCTCAAGAAAATGTGGTCCGGGTAAATCAAATTTACTATCCCCTTCATCAGGCCAATCCGGATAGATATAGTGAAACCTAGACAATGGTTGTCCAAGCTCGGATCTAGAGAATATCTCTCTATCACCAATAAGATGGTTAAGTTATTTAATCAACTCTAAACTCTTTAAAATTATTGATTTATTATTTGAAAAAAATTTGCAAAATATTTGGGAAGAAAATCCCAAGTTTATATTTTAATTTCAAAAGTTACCAAAAACAGCTGCAAAAAGTACCGCGAGTAGTGTTTTTATAAGTTCTTTGATCAAAACACTAATTTCATTTCACATATGTCCATTTAAATAACTCAAATACTTTTTAAAACATTTTAATATATTTATGGAACTTATTTCATAAATATTTAAAAATACCTATTTTCAAGATTTACCACTTTGGCTTTCGAACTGCCAAAAGGCGACGTTATTAAAAACTTGATTTGGACATGTCTAAAACTTTACTAAATGAAATATTGATTTTATTTTTAAAAAATGTATTCATTATGGTTGAAAAAAATTATTACAAAGAATTCCGACTCATATTCTATTCTACATGTCTATTTAATTTTTAAGTCACAAAATCACGCATTGCCGAAACGCGGGTGCTTTTTACTTCATTTTCCAAACTTCTTCAAAATTTTCCAAAATGAGTTTTAATATTTATAAACCATTTTAAATCATTTTAAAGAGGTTTAAACGCTCTGTAACACTTTTGTAATTCATTTAGGAAATTGATTTACTTTATGTAAATTCGACGTGTATTTCACCTGAACTATTTCCACAACCAAACAACATATTTGCATATCTAAACATGATGTACAACCATAGAAACAATTGTAAAAAATATGTCATCATAAAATTTATAATAAAAATAAGTATAGTTTCTCACTTGATATCCTTTTGATCTAACTTTCAATCGATGATAGCTCCGCTATTTCAGAACTAGAGCTTATGAATCTTGCACTAAGAATCCTATGGATTCGACTTTAGGCTTACAAGGGCTGTGGGATGCTTAGATAAGTACGGCCTTGGTAGGAGAAGAAGGAGAAGATCACTAACTCGATCTCATATTCAAAGCGATATATCTCTCTATATTGTATGACATATTCTGACAGAACTTCGATGCCATTTTTGAATTTTCTGAAGAGGCTATCGAAGCCATTAATGTGGAGGAGGAAAAGATGAAGAAGCTTAAGAAATGAAGATAGAGACTATGAATGAAAATGAGGTGGATGGCTTGTATTTATAGGCAAAAATGTGACAAAATATCACGATCTTTATTTTTCCACACATAACTATTGCATCACCCTCCGGCATCATCCACACGTTCAAACCATACCCTCCATATGTCATACCCATATGCTACCCATGTGTGTACAAGTGATAGAGAGTGTTGTTTGTTTTGGTTAGGAAATATCATGATATTTGTAAATCACTATCATGATATTTATATTATTTTACCATTAGTAAATATGAAATGTAAATGGTAATTATGAAGTGTTTTCATATGTTCATGGATGTGTATATGAGTATATGTATGTCACATATAACCAATAACATTGCACAACTTCTCTAGATCAAATCGTCACGAATTCTGATTATAATTTTAATTAATTTGGAAAAACATTTTGAAACTCAGAAATGATCTAAAACCTTTAATTGAAAGACAGATACCTAATATCGCAAACATTGATCTTTGGAACGAACCTTGGCTTAACAGTAAAAGTTTTATTGATAGAGTGGGGTGGGAAGGGTATTCTTCCTATGGAAATACTGCATGCAAAGTTGCCAGCATTATTACTAGTACAAATATGGATTGTGACAAATAGCTAATTACTAGAAATTTCAAACAAGAAATCCATTATATTCCTATTTACAGTGATAGAGCAGAGGACACATGGATTTGGAAAATTTCACCTAAGAGCCAGTTTAAGCTGCACAATATTTGGGAAGACATAAGGGGGAAATATCCTATTGTTTTTTGGCAAAAATTGTTTGGAGCAGATCTAACAACCCAAAAATGGCACACATATTATATAAAGCCTTGTTGGAAAACTACCTACGAAAGAGAGATTGCATAATTGGGGTATATTAAAGGATACGACCTGTAATATTTGCAATGCGGAAAGTGAAAGTCACGAACATTTGTTTTTCAACTGCTCTTATAGTAGGAGAATATGGAGTAGTCAAAAACTCAAATGCATGTAAACAGATAAAGTTAAAACTTTGAAAGAAGAAGTGGAATACCTAAACGAGAGGGGCATGTGTCGTACTTGATGCAAGAATTGTTCAAAATTTACCTCATAATTTCCGTCTGGCATCATTGGCTAGAGCGTAACGATCGAGCTTTCAACAACAAGAAAAAAGAAATCTTTTCATTAACTGGCCAAATCAATCATGTTAAAAGTTTCATAATTGAACGAATTGCAAGGAGGAAGCTTACCAACTTAACGGAACTAGAAGAGCGAGCAATGGAGAGGATGAGCTGGAAGGTTGAGAGAAGATTGATCAAAGTTATGGGAGCTGCTATAAGTCTTTTGCTCTAAAAGAGGAATGTCTTAGTTAAAGTAGACTTCTGTATAAAGTGCAATGTTTTATTTATATGGAATATTGTTGGATGCTTGTATTTGGGCTTTATCTCATTTGAGTTTTGAAATAATATTAACCAAATTTCAAAAAAAAAAGGTAGAATAGTGAGGAATTAGTTCCTTAATTTTCAACCCTTGGATGTTATGAAAATAGGTGAATGTGCATATGGGCAATTATGCTCGGACACTATCCGTCTAGTGCATTTGACATGTGATATAAGGGATTCCATTGTGGAGGTAGATTACTTATAAGGCACTAACAAGAGGTTCCTCGGTGTAAATGCTACGCTAATGGTGGATTCCTGGAGTAGTGCAGTCTGATACTAACTAGATTTTCCTCAGTGGATATGTAACACTGTTGTTGGATGCCCAACACGGTGTAACAAGTGGCACACTTACCTTTCAGCTTGGACATGATTGCAGGGGACCCTAAGAAGTCTTCGGTGCGAGTCGGCATTAATGTGGGGTCCTCTCAATGCGTAAGTCGATACATGTAGTCATAAATTTGGGAACGTTGTCCCAAGGATGATACTGTATGTGATCCTATACTAGGAATAGTTCCAGAGGTTATTAGCCAATTTAATAGTTGTGTAATGGTTTGATTAGTTGTTCGACTCTAAGTATAAACCTTCACAAGACGTTTTATGTAGCTGTGTTTAGAAATATATTCCATAGGTTAATGAAACCAATCTTAGTAAGTAGTTCACAAACACAGTAGGACACCCTAGGTCACAAAGATTATAATGAAGTCAATTGCATGTAATCACCATATGTTAATGATGCAACTCATTCCCTAAATTTTTGTCTTACGCACTCCTTTCCTTTTTTCCACATCATAATAGGACAGGGCAACGGGCGATTGGCCCAGATCTAGTATGTGTAGAGGCGAGCTTAGGGTTGGCATTTCTCATTACTTCTCATCAATCTCTAAGTAGTTATATATCGTACATAATACTTATCAAAATATCTGCCGTATTTCTATAAACTCTGGATTATGACTATGTATGTGTTGAAATTGTGTTTTCTGGGATATTTTCTAAGATGATTGTTTTCAATATTTTATTATACCGCCTTCCGCTGTGAGATCTGAAGTGTAGATTTTCTTATATTTTATCCATATATTCCTAGACTCTATAATGTTAAAAAACAAAAACTCATACATATTGGCACTTCGTGAGTCCATAAGTCACCCTAGGCTTTGGATCGGTGTGTCGAGAGGTACGAGTTGTCTCACATTAGTGGATAGTCCGTTTATATTATTATTTTTACAATAATAGATCACTCAAATGACTAAAAAGGGTCAGTCAATTATCCGCTTGTTTAGTCAACTGTTGACTCGAATTTCATTAAATGTTTTACCATTGTTCTACACCGTTTTTTTTTCAAGTTTCTACCATGTATGATCAGCCTAATGATGGACATAATTCAGTCAACCAAATTTCTATTCTTTTAGCACTCCATACTTCATTGTATCGTATAATTTCACTCGTTTAATCATTCTGCTGCCCTTTGGCTTCGAGCATGACTTCTATTTCATTAAATTTTATTTTCATTAAAATCTTTTAATTCACTTATACGGTTAATCAATTATAGTCTCATTTTCAGTGTAATTTATTAGTATCATCACATATGCTATGCTATAGTCAATTTTTCAATTAAACTTCATTTTTAACATCCATGTTTGAAATTAATATAAATTAAATATATTAAAATGGATTTTAGGAATTTATTTGGATATTTTATTGAATTTAATTCAATAAATTAAATTTTCGATTTTGTTTGACAACAAAGATATGAAATTCAAATTGTGTTTTAACATCCAAAAAGTTAACTAAAAACTTATTTTGACAAAATAATAAAAATTTGTTAATATTTTAAATTGTTTTGGAAAATAATACAATTATTTTAAATTTGTGATTGCTTTAGGAGTTGAAGTGAGATGATTTTAAACAATTTTAATAAATATTTAAATGGCATAAAATAATTGAAATAAATGAGAAATGATGTATATATATATATAAAGAAAATGAATTTATTTATGTAATTTGGGCCTAAATTGCTTTAATTCAAGCCCATATAACTCATCCTTATCTATATCTCAATCTACCGCTTCTACCATATTAATGAAAAAATCCTGCATTCTCTTCAGCCGCAAACCTTTTCCATAATTCAAAAATTCGAATGTAAGAGAAAAAAAGAAAAAAGAAGAAAAACAATATGTGTGATGACGCCATCAAGAAGCACGTGATGGAGGGGAAGATTGTGTTATGCGACAGTTGGAAGTATTGATGTCGTGCGAGACCCTAGGCTTGGACGCAAAGCAAAGAACAAATGTCGAAGATGATGCATGCAATGAGAGTGATGATGCAAGCAGGCAATTAATGGTGGGTGGTGCCATGCGTTGATGAAGTGGGTGTGATAGTTTAGGGCAAAAGCGGTGATTTTAGGAAATTTCTTACAATATTTTGGTCAGCATAAGCTCATATCCACTTTCACAAAATTACAGTGAGTATAACTGTGATGACCCGTCTTTCATTCCACAGAAAGACGCATCATCAATAAGAAAAGAAATAGGTAGAAATAGAAAAGAAAGAAAAAAAGAAAAACAACAATAGAAACTCACGGCTGAAACGGAACAAAATATAATATTTAACATATCCATTACATAGACTTATACATCAGAGTACACACCGTAATACATCCTCATTACATTAGACAGTTATAAAGGCCTGTCTAACCATTACATCCAAAACACAACAGCCAAAAGACATAACACAGCGGATATAGATAGATAGATATGTCTGGGCTCCAGCTTCTAGCATCTAAAATATTTGGCAATTCAAACCTGATCACTTGGATACTCATAAAAATTTGAGTACCCAAGATTTTAAGAAAAACAGAATAAACTTCGGGTCAGACATGGGTCTGGTGCGAGTAAACGGGTTAAAGTTGTTTAACTGTAAAATCATCTAGAAACAAAGGTATCACGTAAGACTTCCCACACATAAACATATGTAAGTTTTTACCTTACGCTAACCAAATCATTTGATAGGAAATTCAGTGATATTATAATAGGGTCTAAGGTTTTTAAATAAACTAGAATATAACCGAAATTGTTACATTTATTAAGTTCCAGCATACATAGGTATACAATCAAATCCGAGGGCACTTATTGGAGATTGGATTCCATACAATGGCAGGGCTACCGGGGTACCGCCCGTCACAATACGTGGCCTAGATCTACATACCGAGGATCCACCCTAAATCCCCTGCAACACAAGGCCGGAACCATCCCTTACTGGACTGTCCCGAACAAGACAACCCCACAGTTGTGGCCAACAACTTCCCACACATCCAAAATAAAAAGGTACCTCTAGACAGGGGTAAATATCGTCCTACTTGGGTGCTACCCACTTAACTTTGCTGCACCACATCTGTTTTTGCTATTCCCGGTTGATGAGGCTTGAGGCTACGATTACCTTTACAAGAACACATCTTGGAATGCTCATCGTCCTCCATTGATGATGGCTGATAACATTCATCCATACTAAGTTCGTTCCGGGTTAGAACGAAACCGAAGGCATTATCTCGTTACACTCATTTTTCGAATCACCTCAGAGTTAACGACAATAACCCTTGCACTCTGAAACTCTATCTTAATCTTCACTTTGAGATTTCACAAATTAACCTTTAACTTGGATCGAGGTGGTTTCCGAATAATCAAACTTGATATCCGATCCCGGTCTCATCGAAACCCAAATGTATCTTAAAGGTCAAGTTGTTTAAGGATTTAAACAATTCAATTCAATTCAATTTAAAACATTGAATTCACACAACATTATTCAAGTAACAACATACATCTATCACAGATATATCCAATATCTCATCACAGAATATCACAGATTATCACCCAATAGATATCAACCAATTCAGACATTCTACTCAAAACAATCATCCATAAGCAAGAATTGTTAATCCATATTATAATTAATTTAATTAATTTTAAATTAAATTAATTACTTAAGAATTAATCACTTAACATTGCTTAATCAATCATTAATTAATTAATCACTTCTCAATTAACCTTAAAATCAATTAATTGATCTTAAATTAATTAATTTATTATCCTTTAATTATTAATTAACAACCTTAATTATTAATTAATAAAACTTAATGACAAATAAATTAATCCTTAATTACTAGTTAATCAATCCTTTATTGTCAGTTAATTAATCCTTGATTAACAATTAATTAATCCTTAATTAATTAATTAATTTCAAATTATAAATTAATTTATCTTAATTTCTTAATTAATTATCCATAATTAATTAACCCTAATTACTTGATTAATCTATTCTTAATTATTAATTAATTAATCACTAATCACTTAATTAATTAATTTCTAATCGTTGATTAATTAATCTTTAATTATCTAATTAATTAACCTCTAATTATCAATTAATAAATCTCATTTTCTTAATTAAATTAATTCTTAATTAATAATTAATTAATCCTTATTTAATTAACTAACCCTTGTAAATCAATAAACCTTATATTTATTAATGAAATGAGTTAATTATACTTGAATTAAACGAATCATTAATCATTAAAACCTTAACTAACTTTCATTATAAATCATTTACTTTAATTACCTAACTTTTTGTTTTAAAAAAACATTTCATCCTTTATAATTTTTACTTAATTACTTTTAAAAATTAAAATTTTAAAATGCTTAAACATTTCCCAAATTTAAGTTAACAAAGCATAAAACTTCTTTAATCAAAATAGTTTAAAATTTTATCGTATAATAGTTCAAACCAGTTTTAATTTAAAATTTAAAACTAGCTTTTCAAAACTTTTTAAAACATGTTCAAACTTCTACTTCGGGTTCAACCCAACCCTGGCACGAGATCTGACTCGAGTTTTCCACCTTCCACCATTTTTTTTTGAAATTTTAGTTAAGGTTTAAAATATGTTACATGGTTCAACTCATGCACAACCACCCGAGCATGAACTCGAGAAATCAACCACAAAACCGAGCTACCCTTCGAAACGTCCCCCTCTTCCAATCCACCGACACACAGACCAACCCTGTGCACATGTGCTGGCGATCAGCGCCTTTCTGACCACCAACGACACTCCTCGCATCATGACATCGTCAACCCATTAGATTCCGACCACATAAAAACCCAAACAAACACAAAATCAAAATCGAGGCGACTCGAACAATTCTAGGAACTACCACCTCGCCTGAAAACATTTCGAATTCCTGATGCCGACCACCAGAGGTCGTGTAATTCCGTCCTCAGCCTCGCCAGACCTCCACGCCACCAATGAACCTGGTCCGACTCCACTCGATGCACCAGAGATGACACAGTCATCCCATTCTCGACCACGACCCAAATTAGGGTTTAAAACACAATCGACCGATCACCGACGCCAAAGGTGATGATAAACCCACCTGGCATTTTTGCCAAGCTCTTCTACACCCCGACCCTCTCCAGTGAAGTTCTCGACCACCAGAGAATGCCCCGTCACCAGATTTTGCTCAAAAACACATTTCTGGTCATGAACAAAATGATCCCTCAAACCCAAACAAAATTTCATGATTTTTGTTTTAAAAATCAAGTTTTCCAGAGATGATTCAATTTGCATACTTGAATCAACAAAGTATATTGTTTGATATTTAACATTTTTAAAAATCTTACTGTCATTTCTCAAATTCAAAAGATTTCCAAACTTAAAATCCTTAAACATGTTTTTAAAACTTAAATTATGTTTACACAAACGTATTTTGTTTGAAAATTAAAGCCAAAGAGTAATTAGATAAAGAGTTTTGGATTTTTGTTTTGTTTTAAACTCTGAAGTTTGGAAACAAAGAGTAACAGGCATACAACCAACATGCACAGATCAAACATACATATGTACAAAGATTCACACACACACATACACACACATATATATATATATATATATAAACATGCAAGCACAATATAATCCAATAATCACATACACAGATTTAGTTTTACTTAAGCCTTTTTAAAATATAAGTTTACTCACAAGATTTATGATGTGTAGGGACTAAAACTAAGATGTTAAACTTTTGCAAACTGGGAAGCTTTAATTTGTTGATGATCTTTTGACTAGAACTTGATGTTGTTGAGATGACTAACTTTGAAAAAACAATTACTGGTTGGAGCTGCTTTAAACTTGAGTTTGATTTTGAGCTTCAAAGCTTGCTTTTGATTGTTTCATATTTTTGGAATAGTGGAGGGATTTCTTTAAAATTCTTGCTTTAGTTTTACTGGTTTGTTAGAGACTAGGTTTTTTTTTTCTCTTTCTTTAGAAACTTTAACTGATAAAAGAATTTGAAAGAGAGGAAATGAGATGAATTTATAGGCTAGATTATGTTTATAAAAATAAAAGAAAAATAAAATTCAAAAAAGTGACACTTGTTAAAAGATCTAACACTTATCTTTAACCACACTTAATCACTTAACACTTGTTATTAAGGAAAATGATAAACTAACACATGTAAATTTACATGCATTAATTAGTTTTTAAATGTTTATACGGCCTTTAATATTAATTTCCCAATTAATAAATACATATATAAATAAATTCCTTTAAAAAAATAATATAAAATAATTTATGTTTTAAATAAAATCATATAAAATACATTTCAAAACCAAAGTATAATTTAAGATATATGTATCTATCTTTTGAATTTCAAATTTAAATATCCAAATTCAAATTAAATTTCAAATTCAATTTAAAAATCAATTTGGAATTTATTTATTTATTTATATATATATATATTTAAACAAACACAAATTCAATTTGAAATTAATAATTCTACCTAAAAAAGTGTGTATATATATACACACAACACATTGTTATTATTGTTTTAAAATAACAATTTTGCCAATTTTAATTAATTTATAAAGGAGATTATCATATTTAAATTGCTTGAAATTTCTGGGATATCACATCCCCCCCCTTAAAAGAATTTCACCCCCAAAATTTAAACAAAAGATAATCTAGAATTTATTTATTTTCAACAATTTCAAGCACACATATCAACCATACATTAGCAACCAACAAACAATTCATCCAAACAACAATTCATTCAAACAAACATCACTAGCTATCCGGACACAAATCCGGATAAGCCTTCCTAAAGCTATCCAGAGTCTCCAAGGTACATTCTCTAGGATCCTCGCTCCACTGCACCTTGACAAGTTTCACCACCTTGCATTTGAGTTGCCTCTCATCTTGATCAATGATCTGGACATGATGCCTGACAACGGATAAGTCCAGCTCAATCCCTAAGTCTTCTTTCACAGCTGGCTCCACAACAAGAGATGGATCATGCACACATTTCCTCAGATGAGATACGTGAAAAACATTGTGAATTCCAGTCATCCGTACTGGCAATTCAATCCTGTAAGCCATGGCACCAATCCTCTTGAGCACTCGGAACAGGCCAATATACCTTGGGGCGAGTTTTCCCGTCTTCCCAAATCTTATTGCTCCTTTAATCGTGGAAACTTTGACAAAGACTAAATATCCAATCTCAAATTCCAATTGTCTTCGTGTTTTATCTGCATACTTTTTCTGACGGTCCTGAGCAGCTTTCATTCTCTTCTTAATAAGCTCAACTTTCGCAGATGCCTCACGGATCAAATCTGGACCCAGAAGAAGACGATCTCTCGACTCTATCCAATAGGATGGGGATCTACAAGGTCTTCCATATAAAGCTTCATAGGGAGCCATCTTGATACTTGCCTGATAACTGTTATTGTATGAGAATTCCACTAAATGTTGATGGTCTTTCCAAGATCCACCAAAATCCAATACACAAGCCCTCAGCATATCTTCTAGAATTCGATTCAGCCTTTCCGTCTGCCCGTCTGTCTGAGGATGATATGCTGTACTCAAATTCAAACTCGTACCCATAGCTGATTGCAAAGCCTCCCAGAACTTGCTGGTGAAGATAGGATCATGATCACTTACTATACTGTTTGGAACACCATGCAATCTGATAATCTCTCTCAAGAAAATCTCTGCCAAAGAAGCTGGAGTAGGGGTTACCTTAACCAGAATAAAATAGGCGCTCTTGGTTAGATGGTCCATAATTACCCATATTCCTTCTTTTCCCTTCTTGGTCCTTGGCAAACCGTCGATGAAATCCATCGAAATCATTTCCCACTTCCACTTCGGGACTTCCAAAGGCTGCAACAATCTAGCTGTCTTCTGTTGATCTCCCTTTACCTGTTGGCAGATCACACACCTATTGACGAATCTAGCAATATCTTTCTTCATGCTCGGCCACCAGAAGACTCTTCTCGTATCCTTATACATTTTAGAGATTCCCTGGTGACTACTCAATCTGAAGCGATAACACTTAGACAAAACTTCTTACTTCAACCATCCACATTCGGCATACAGAGATGACCATTAATTCTCAAAATTCCTTGATCGTCAATTTCAAAATCAGAATATTGTCCCACCTTGGTTCCTTGAATAATTTCCTTAAAGTTTTATCCTCCATTTGCTTCCTAATGAGTCTTTCCTGAAGAGATGGAACAACTTCAAAAAGAGACAAAACCGCATCCCTACTAAGAGCATCTGCTACAACATTTGCCTTCTCTGGAGTATAGAGGATATCCAAATCATACGATGCCAAAACTCAATCCATCACTACTGCCTCAGATTAAGATCCTTTTGAGAGAAAATTTACTTCAATGGTTTGTGATCCATGAATAACTCGAACTTCTCTCCCAAAAGATAGTGCCTCCAAATCTTCAAAGCAAAAAAACAATGGCTAACAACTCCAGATCGTGTGTAGCGTAATTCCTTTCATGTGGCTTCAATTGCCGACTCGCATACGCAATTACTCTTCCATTTTGCATCAGAACTGCACCCAGCCCAACTATACAGGCATCCGTATAAACCTCAAACTTACTCTTCCCATCCGGAATAGCCAACACAGGAGCACTTGTCTGCTTTAATTTCAGATTCTAGAAAGCTTCTTCGCGTTCAGGGGTCCATTTGAACTTTGCTCCTTTCCTTATCAACTTAGTTAGGTGAGAAGAGATCTAGTAATAATCCTTGATAAACTTCCTATAGTACCCTTCCAATGTCAGTGTCAACGGCTGCTTCCACCCTAGAATGGTTGCTACCTTAGCTGGATCTATAGAAATGCCCTCTCCAGAAACAATGTGCCCCAAAAATTGGACTTCCGATTTCCAAAAATGACATTTAGAGAACTTCGCCTTCAGAACATGCCTTCTTAGAGTCTCCAATACTATTCCCAAATGCTGCTTGTGCTCCTTTTCAGACTTAGAGTAGACAAGAATATCATCGATGAACACCAGAACAAACTTATTCAACACATTTCGAAAAACTCGGTTCGTCAGGTCAACATAGTAGGTAGGAGCGTTGGTCAGCCCGAAAGGCATAACCAATCACTCATAGAAAGAAATTGGGCCCCCTAAACGCAGGTAAGGGTATATTGTCCTCAGCGACCCTTAACTGGTGGAAACCAGAAGCTAAATCCTGTTGGGAGAAAACAGAAGCTCCATGCAGCTGATCAAAGAGATCATCTATACGAGGCAAAGGATATTTATTTCGCATGGTCACTTTGTTCAATTCTCGATAATCAACACAGAACCTTACAGACCCATTCGACTTGGTGACGAACACTGCAGTGGAACCCCAACAAGAAAAACTGAGCCTAATCAATCCATTCTCTAATAGATTCTGAGTCTGCTTCACTAACTCCTCCCTCTCTCTAGGAGCCATCCTCCTGCTTGGTTGAATCACTGGTAATGCTCCTGGAACCAAATCAATACGAAACTCTATTTCTCGGTGCGGAGGTAAACACTTGACTTCCTCGAATACATCTGGAAAATCTTGGGCCACTTCGATATCTCCAACCTCCTCCTGAGAAGTCTCAACTCCATGTCAAAGACTACTCAAGTGAACCACAGAATTATCACACATCACTTTCGCAATCCTACCTAGATCAGTTTCCAACGAAACTGTTCTTTCTTCACACATCAAGACAGCTTTATACCTATCAAGCCAATCCATTCCTAATATAAGGTCAAACCCCATAAAGTCCAACACATAAGGTTCACATTAAAAACTATGGGACATATAGGAAATTTTCTAATCCTTACAAATCATGTCTAACTTGGTTATTCCTCCTATAGGATTAATACAAGAATAGGGCGGTCAACGGTACTAGGGGTGAGATGAAACTTCTCTACTGATTCTAAAGAGATAAAACTAAGAGAGGCACCCGAATCAAACAATACTTTTATATACTTGCCATCTAAAAGTAATGTACCTTCCAATAGTCCTTTTCCTTTAGAAGAAGTTGATGGTGCACCTTCCAAAGCAAACACCTTGTTCTGCGGAGCTTTTGAAGTAGCGGGCAAGCTCTCACCATATGGCCCGGCTAGTGACAGTTGAAGCACAACAATTTTTGAACCATTACTGATCCTGGTTCATTCTGACACGGCTGCTGCTGCTACTGAGTTCTACCCTGAGGACACTGATTAGCCACATGCCCAACTTGCTGATAACTATAACATTTCTGAGGTTCGTTGTTTCCACCTGGTTTCTTCTTATTCTACTTCTTCCAATTAGGATTGAACTCTCTCTTATTAGGGTTAGAAGAATTCGCTCCTGATGCTGCTACAGATGCCACTAGTTTCTTATTCATCATTTCCTCATATCTCGGTGCCATATCAATCAACTCTATAAAAGATCCCTTCAAATGCACGGTCATCTTTTTGTGAAACTCTGGCCTTAATCCTTGCACAAACATTTCATTCTTTTTTAGGGGAGTGTCTGTGAGTCCTGTACCATAGCAAGATAGTTCATCAAATTTGGTCTCATATTCTGCTATAGTCATGCTTCCCTACTTCAAATCCAGGAAATCTCGGTACATACGAGTTTTCCCTGCTGTTGGCACGAATTGTTCCTCAAACAACTCCTTAAATCTACTCAAGAAATGTCGTCTTCTAAGATATTTGTTGTAGCCGCATCCCACCAAGCTGCGGAACCTTCTTGCAATTTCCATGATGCCATTACTCTTTTCTACTCATCGGATAAATCCAATCTCTTAAAGATGCGCTCGCATGAACGTAGCCAAGCTTGAACCTTAATTATAGTCTCTGATCCTTTAAATGGTCTCCCTCCAAGGTTGGTGGAGTCCTTGCATAAAGCAGCAAAACTAACTCGAGGCGGTGCTGGACTCACAGCCTCGCTAGCCGTCTGACCTCTCCCATCATTGGTCGACATGCTTCCTACCACTCTGCCTCTTCTGCCTCTTGAACTCATTTTAGCTACCTAGACAGGTAACCCAACCAATTTAGATAGGTATATGGCTATATATAAATTAAAAATATGCACTCTCAAGATATATACTATTCCAGAGCCTAGGTATTATCTCAACCTATTGCTCTGATACCAACTGTGACGATCTACCTTTCATTCCACAAAATGACGCATCATCAATAAGAAAATAAATAGGTAAAAATAGAAAAGATAAAAAGAAAAAACAACAACACCAGATTCTCATAGCGGAAACTGAAAAAAATATAATATTTCCCATATCCATTACATAGACTTATACATCCGAGTACACACAGTAATACATCCTCATTACATTAGATAGTTATAAAGGCCTGTCTAACCATTACATCCAAAATACAACAACCAAAAGACATTACACAGCGGATATAGATAGATAGATACGTCTGGGCTCCAGCTCCAAGCTTCCAAAATATTTGGCAATCCAAACCTGATCACTTGGCTACCCATAAAAATTTGAGTACCCAAGAGTTTAAGAAAAACAGAATAAACTCCAGGTCAGACATGGGTCTGGTGTGAGTAAACGGGTTAAAGTTGTTTAACTACAAAATCATTTGGAAGCAATGGTATCACGTAAGACTTCCCACACATAAACATGGGCAAGTTTTTACCTTACGCTAACCAAATTATTTGATAGGAAATTCAGTGATATTATAATAGGGTCTAGGGTTTTCAAATAAACTAGAATATAGCCAAAATTGTTACATTTATTAAATTCCAGCATACATAGGTATACAATCAAATCCGAGGGCACTTATTGGAGATTGGATTCCATACAATAGCAGGGCTACTGGGGTACCGTCCGTCACAGTACGTGTCCTAGACCAACGTACCGAGGATCCACTCTAAATCCCCTACAACACAAAGCCGGAACCATCCCTTACTGGACAGTTCTGAACAAAACAACCCTATAGTTGTGGCCAACAACTGCCCACACAGCCGAAATAAAAAGGGACCTTTAGACAGGGATAAATCTCGTCCTACTTGGGTGCTACCCACTTAACCTTGCTACACCTCCCCTGGTTTAGCCATTCCCAGTTGATGAGGCTTGAGGCTACGATTAACTTTACAAGAACACATCTTCGAATGCTCATCGTCCTCCATTGACGATGGTCTGATAGCATTCATTCATACAAGCTCGTTTCGGATTAGAACGAAATCGAAGGCATTATCTCGTTACACTCATTTTTGGAATCACCCTCAGAGTTAATGACAATAACCTTTACCCTCTGAAACTCCATCTCAATCTTCACTTTGAGATTACGTGACCTAACGTTTAATTTGGATCGATGTGGTTTTCAGATAATCAAACTTGATTTTCGATCCCGATCTCATCGAAATCCAAACGTATCTTAAAGGTCAAGTTGTTTAAGGTTTTAAACAATTCAGTTCAGTTCAATTTAAAACATTGAATTCACACGACATTATTCAAGATAACAACGTACATCTATCACAAATATATCGAATATCTCATCACAGAATATCATAGATTATCACCCAATAGATATCAACCAATTCAGACATTCTACTCAAAACAATCATCCATAAGCAAGAATTGTTAATCCATATTATAATTAATTTATTTTAAATTAAATTAATTACTTAAGAATTAATCACTTAAACTTGCTTAATCAATCATTAAGTAATTACAATCATTTCATTAATTAATCACTACTCAATGAACCTTAAAATCAACTAATTAATCTTAAATTAATTAATTTATTATCCTTTAATTATTAATTAATAACCTTAATTAGTAATTAATAAAACTTAATTACAAATTAATTAATCCTTAATTACGGTTAATCAATCCTTAATTATCAGTTAATTAATCCTTAATTCACAGTTAATTAATCCTGGATTACTTAATTAATTAATTTCAAATTATAAATTAACAACTTAATTAATTATCCGTAATTAATTAACCCTAATTACTTGATTAATGTATTCTTAATTATTATTTAATTAATCACTTAATTGATTAATTAATTTCTCATCATTGATTAATTAATCTTTAATTATCTAATTAATTAACCTCTAATTATCAATTAATAAATCTCATTTTATTAATTAAATTAATTCTTAATTAAAATTAATTAATCCTTATTTAATTAACAAACCCTTATAAATCAATAAACCTTATATTTAATAATTAAAAATTTTAATTATACTTAAATTAAATTAATCATTAATCATTAAAACCTTAACTAACTTTCAATATAAATCATTTACTTTAATTACCTAACTTTAATTAATAAATGTTTTAAAAAAACATTTCATCCTTTTTAATTTATGTTATCCCAACTTTTAGCAAAGTTGAGATATCCAAAATTTACTGAGAATCGATGATTATTATTCTTAAATATCAATTGTGCATTACAGGATAACCATGGATATCGATGAATTTTGTCCAAGTCCGGATCGTGCCACAATTGACAAGACACGGTGAGAAAAGCTGTAGAAGCCAGCGTTTCAAATTTCAAGTCAATCCGAGTTCGTACGCTCAAGTTATGATCGATTCAAGATAGAGGAGATAGCCCTTGTTCGAATCCATAGACAAGGGTTCTGTTCGTATCCATCCAGCTAGGCTACTTCATGTCCATCAAGTTGTAGTGCTTCGAATCCATGGAGTCATTCCACTTCGAATCGATCAGCTTGGAGTACTTCGAATCCATGAAGTTCGTACCTATCCTCATTTCACAGCTCGACTCCATCTAGTTCGCATCCATCAGCGAGCAATAGTTCAAATCCATCAGACAACCACTCCTCGAATCCATAAATATTGCTAGACTTCGTATCCATTGCGTTCGCATCGGTCAGAAAGGAATTAACCTTGCGTCTACCTGGTTCGAATCCATCAAGATGAAGTCTTGCGAATCCATGGAGTCATTCCACTTCGAATCGATCCTGCTACAACAGCTTCGTATCGATCGGCCAGAGCATACCACGATCGATACGAACAAGCCTGTAACAACCCTCATATTTATCGATTTTATATTTAAATATTTTATTTAAATATTTTATCGTTAGTTGGATTTTAGACCGAAAAGCTACTTTTTGCATACGGTCGAATTAGGGCTCGGGACCACTCCCGTTGAGTTTAAAATGCCGTTTGCGACCTTTTTGAGTATAAACTTTGATATATTTGGAGCAAGTCAAAAATTTGACCTTTTCCACTTTGGGTTTGAGTTTGGGTTCAGCCATTAGCCAACTTATACTTAAAAACTGAACCCCTCCTCCCCATTCTCCCTCACTTCTTTCTCTTTTCAGTTTTTATAGCATTAATGGTGAGAGAGATTGGAAATTAAAACTCCAAAACCTTAGCTCCTTTTGCAACTTCAAATTCCTAGCTCCAAATTCAAGAGAACCAATTGGTAAGCATTCTCTTCTTCTTCTCCAACTTATTCTCTTACCAATTTCAGAAATTCCTAAACCTAATTTTGGGAATGATCTTGTTTTGAGCATAGATTCAAGCTCATTTGGGTTGTGTTGAAGAGAGGTTGATTCTCCATTTGCTTTCAAGCTTCTTCTTGTTTGATTTTGTGAAAAGGTGAGATTTTTATCTCACATCTATGCTTATATTTATCTTCGAATGTTAGGTATGAATTCCTAACACTTACTCGTGTGCATTTGCTTTTGGTTTGGATTGATTTGGTGAATATTCCAATTTTTGGTGTTTTGGGTTCAATCCTTTAAAAATCATAACTATGATGTTTGAACATGTGTTTGGTGATGCATCGAGGAGCCAATAGGGCCGGGTAGCCGTTAGGCATAATTCCCTAGCGTCCGTGCTCGTTCGGTTGCGAATTGGCGGAGGTTGCATATCAATTTATGGGCATCAATTTGCAGAGCATCAGGTTCGGTCGACCGACCCCCTGGTCCGGTCGACCGACCTGCTTGTAAAAGTGCAGTAGCACTTCTCTGTTTCTGGTTCGGCCGACCGACCCCCCTGGTTCGGTCGACCGACCTGATGCCCGAGAAGTTTTTCAAAACAAGGTCCGGTCGACCGAGCTCTGTAGCCGGCCGACCGACCTGATGATTTTTTGCCTACTTCGCCTAGTTGCTTGAATTTCCAACTTATATCGATTCGTGTTGTTTCCTATTTATTGTTATCAATTAATATGACTTTGATGACTCCTTTTTTTAGGGATTTTTGAATATCCATTTTGATGGATTCTTTATCGGTTTCGTTGGATTTTTATTCACATCTCTGTATGTGAATTTTAGTGATTGATTGTTCCTACAATCTTCTTTGTGTTTTGTCACTTTAAAAATATAAAGGTTTTCTATACTAGTAGTAAATATCAAAACTCTTTCCTCAAACGATTTCAATACTATTTTAATACCAAATGCGTTTATAAAACCGTTT
Organism: Allium cepa; assembly: GCA_030765085.1. Lineage (NCBI taxonomy): Eukaryota > Viridiplantae > Streptophyta > Magnoliopsida > Asparagales > Amaryllidaceae > Allium > Allium cepa. Next base: position 649,278,891 of record CM060941.1, on the reverse strand, counting down.
TCCAATCTATTAGTATATATAAACCTTTACCTCACTCGTATGAGAAATCTAATTAAACGACTTAGTAAAACAAGTGTTATGAAACGATTGCGTTCACTTTGTTGGTTAATTCTTGGACTTGTTCGATTGAAACTCTTGTGACAATTTTCTAGTGGAGATCTACAATTTGTTCGTAAATATTTAAGTTAAGCTAGTGGTTATGGGACATGATGCTAAGCTCATATATTTACTAGCTTACTGTAATCGACACTTCTCGTTGATCATGACGATCATCTTTGTGATTTAGACTAGCAATGTGCGATATCTCTTTGTCTGCGAGGGAGACTAAACCCCGTTTTGTGGAGTTTCGACTCAATTTGGTGGGGTAGCAACCCATGGTCTTCGGGCCGTTTGTGGAGCTTCGGCTCAATTTGTGATGGTTAGCAACCATGGAATTAGCGTTCCGTTTGTGATACACGTGTTGGTGGGCTTTATGCTCCCGTTTGTGATAGGCCTCCCCCCTTTGTGATTTATGGATTTCTTGAGATGATTTCTAGAATTTGTGTTTCACCAATTTTCGTGATTTCCATTGATAAGTTTTATCAATATTTGTGCATTGGTGAATTTGTGTGTCATTGACTTTTGTGATTTCTGGATTTCGCGTATTGAATTCTGGAATTTGTGTGTCATTGACTTTTGTGATTGACATTGATATTATTGTCAATATTTGTGCATTGGTGAATTTGTGTGTCATTGACTTGTGTGATTGACCTTGATATTATTGTCAATATTTGTGCATTGGTGAATTTGTGTGTCATTGACTTTTGTGATTGACATCGATATAATCGTCAATATTTGTGGTTTGATGAATGAAATAAGGAGTATGGAATTTCTTTGTTTCTTGTGTAGATTTGGTGATATTGATTATTCTCTCGTTGATTTTCAATTACTTATATATATCACAGCTTGGCATTGTGATTATTATGTGTTTAGTCATATCTCTTATTCTATATATATCGTTTCATCTGATATTTATAGTTAGACTGATCCGTTTATTATTTTCTTATTAAATAATACTCGGGTCAGACCGAGATGTTACAGGTGCTTCTGCTTGACCTCTCTCTTGGGATTGATTTCTCTGACTTTTGGCTTACTACTTAGATTAGTAGTTTATTTTGGTGTATACATTCGAGATATAGACTCCATAATGTATACTTATTCTTTTGTGTAGTTCATGTAACTATTCTTTTGTGATATTGTGGATCTTTTTAGACCACTACTCTGATGTACACTTCCTAGTTTAATATTCATATCTATTTCCGCCTTTGTGATATGAATTGTCTGTGACTGATTTATGTTATGTTTATTTCTATATTTGTTTCCGAAGATATTATAGCACCGTGTGATATCTTTGAGTTTGTGTCGGCGTGTCGGATTTCCACTTAAAAAGAATTGCATGTTATACTATCTGACATATCGATGCTCGCACAAAGCAATTACACGGATGGTCGCTCCTCAACAGCCTTATTCTCCGTGCTAGTTGACAGCATTACTTCGTAGTGTTCTTGGCTAGCGTGGGTATAGAGGTGGGGCGTCACAGCTTGGTATCAAAGCCAAACTTCGGGACAATATAGAATAATTTAGCAAGGATCATGTCCTAAGTCTTTCTTAGGAGTTGTGCTTTAGGATTTAATTCGAGTCTTCGAACCGATTCATCCTATTTTCTTTTATGATCCTTTGTCTTGTCTATCAAGATTGCTTGATATTCAATTTGGTGAATAACCTTTTTCTTCTTCTTCTTTCTTTCTAAGGAAGAGAAATTTCTAGACCAGGCCGCCCCAGAGCCGTGCCATCTAGCACCCTACCCCAGGATGGAGTTTTTATGACTGCTCAACAGCTTCTTGATTTAGTGAAAAATGCTCAAGCAGCTGGAGCTAACCCGGAACCTACTCACCCAAAGTCGGGATTTGCACGCTTATGCAGCGATTACACTAATTTGGGTGGGGAGCCATTCAAAGGTTCCGAAACTATTATTGAAGTACAGGCTTGGCTAAGGTCATGCGATCGAATCTTTTCTCGCATGAATCTTATTGACTTTCACCGAGTTCAGGTGGCCTCTAGTATGCTCCGAGAAAGAGCATTGGACTGGTACGAGCTTCTTATTTCTGAGATTAATGAAGCGGATCTCACCTGGGAGCAATTCCGGGAACGCTTCGAGTTGAAATTCGTGCCAGAAGCTGAGAAAGTGACGATGGCTCGTCGTTTCATTGACCATGTTCAAGGTGAGTCCTCCGTGACTGATTACGTCGCCTCCTTCGAGTCTCTTTCCAAATATGGGGTTGAATACATCAACACCCCTCTGAAGAAGAATCAGAGATTTGTTTATGGCTTAAACAAAAATCTCAAGAAGCCATTACTTCTAAAGTTAGAAGTTTCTTTTGATCAACTCGTTGATATCGCTCTTCGACTTGAAGAGGCGGATAGGGAGAATGATGTTGAAGTGGTGGGTTCCAAACCAAACTTCAACAGCAAGAAGAGGCCAAATAAATTCAAAGGACCTTATCCCAATAAGAAAGGGAAGCAAGCATCCTCCGTGGCAAAGACTTCTTCCTTTGGCCGTGGGGAATGCTATAATTGTGGTTCGAAGGACCATTATGCGAACAAGTGCCCAAAGTCTCTCTCTTGTCGCTACTGCAAAGTTCTCGGTCATGTTATATCTTCATGCCCCAAACTTCAAGACAAGAAGGAGGGAAAGTTAAATGTTGCTCAAGCCCCTGGCAACACATCTCGTGGCCAAGGTATTTCTCATTCTATTCTGGATGGAATTATTTTATTTCGTTATCATCCTATTCGAATTCTTTTTGATACGGGTGCGTCCCATTCTTTTATATCAAAAGAACTTGTTGATACTTTTTCTTTGGATGTTTTGTGTTTAATGACTTCTTTGAGAATTACGAATCCGGTTGGTGGATCCGCAACAATCAGTTTATTATGTAAAGATGTCGAGATTATTTTATGTGATTTTTCTTTCCTAGCCGATTTGCATGTCATGCGTTATTTAGGCTTTGGAATGATTTTGGGAATGGATTGGCTTAACCGTTATGAAGCTTATATCCTATGTCCTGAGCGGACTATTCATCTTCGACATCCTCAATCTGTTAAGCAGATTTCTATTAATCTTCAAGATTCAGTTTCCAGCTTGGTCACATCTTTATATTCTTTAAATCCTCGTGATGACGATGATGATGATGAGGGTGATATTATTTCTCTTATTCACGTCGTTTGTGAATTTTCCGACATATTCGAGCCCGTTTTAGGATTACCACCTAAGCGTGCAATTGAGTTCAGAATTAATCTTATTCCTGGAGCTCAACCTATTACTCGTCCTCCTTATCGCATGATCAATAAGGAGAACGAAGAGATGCGCAAACAATTATCCGAGTTGGAGACGAAGCAATTTATTCGCTCTAGTTCCTCGCCTTGGGGAGCTTCGGCTATTTTTATGAAGAAATCCGATGGTATACTTAGGATTTGCGTTGACTACCGTAAGCTTAATGATCTTACTATCAAAAATAAATATCTTTTACCTCGGATTGATGATCTATTCGATCAGCTTAGTGGTGCTAAGGTCTTTTCACAATTAGACTTAGCTACTGGATTTCATCAGCTTCGTATTGCAGAGGATAGTATTCCATTGAACTCGTTCCGTACTCGTTATGGATCTTATGAATGGCTTTTCATGCCATTTGGTTTGACGAATGCTCCGGCGTATTTCGTTGACCTTATGAATCGGGTTTTCAAATATTTTCTCGACCGATTTGTTCTCATCTTTATCGATGATATTCTTGTGTATTCTAAAACCGAGGAGGAGCATGAAAAACTTCTTCGGATTGTGTTGGAAACTCTTAGGAGTAATCAATTAAAGGCAAAATTTTCTAAATGCCATTTTTGGCAATCTCGGGTAAAGTTCCTTGGTCACATTATTTCCGAATCCGGAATTTTCGTGGATCCTTCAAAGATTGAAGCGATTCAAGATTGGAAGAGACCGGAGAGTGTGACAGAGATTCGTAGTTTTCTCGGATTGGCGGGCTATTACCGTCGTTTTATCAAAGACTTTTCTAAGATTGCCGTGCCTCTCACTAGTTTGACGAAGAAAGGTGTTAAATACATTTGGTCGGACAAATGTGAAGCTTCTTTTCAGAAATTAAAAGAACTTCTTTCTGATGTTCCTATTCTCGTTATTCCCGAGGGGAATCAAGATTTCGTTGTTTATACCGATGCCAGTCGCGTTGGTTTGGGTGTCGTTCTTATGCAAAAAGAACGTGTTATTGCTTATGCTTCAAGGCAATTAAAGCCTGCCGAGACTAGATATGCCACTCATGATTTAGAACTCGCGGCTATTGTTTTCGCTCTTCGGATTTGGCGTCATTATCTTTTAGGAGAGAAATTTGTTCTTTATACCGATCATAAGTCTTTGAAGTATTTATTCTCTCAAAAGGAACTTAATTTGCGTCAACAGCGTTGGCTCGAGTTCCTTGCGCCTTATGATCTTGATATTCTTTATACACCCGGTAAGGGTAATCGTGTCGCCGATGCTCTTAGCCGTAAACAACAAGCTGTTGTTTCTATGATGATATCCGAATGGAACGATCTCGAGGTCTTATCCACTTGTGAGATTCGAGACCGCGTATCCGATTTATGCTCATCATTTGTTTTATGTAGCCTTGAGGCTCATCCTTCTCTTTTAGACCGCATTCTTGAAGCTCAAAGGCTAGATCCCGAAATGGCTCTTCTTGGCCAAAATATTAGGGATAAAATTGATATTGAAGGTTTGAAAGACTTTGATATCGATTCTCGTGGCGGCATTCGGAGATTTGGTAGACTTATCGTACCAAATATTAGTGATCTTCGTAAAGATATTTTAGAAGATTCTCATCGTTCTAAATTTACCATTCATCCCGGAAGTAGTAAAATGTACTCAGATATGAAGCGACTTTATTATTGGGAGGGAATGAAACTTGACATCGCTAACTTCGTTAAGCGTTGCATGACTTGCCAACTTGTTAAGGCCGAACATCAAAGGCCCGGTGGGTTATTGCAACCTTTAGAAATTCCAATTTGGAAGTGGGACCAACTTTCCATGGATTTTATAGATGGCCTTCCCCGTTCTCGTTCGGGTCATGATAGCTTGTGGGTGATCATTGATAGACTTACTAAATCCGCCCACTGTATTCCCGTTCGGTCTAACCGGACCGTTCCTCTTTTGGCCAAACTCTTTGTTAAAGAGATTGTTAAATTACATGGTGTTCCTACTTCTATTGTTAGTGATCGCGATCCATTGTTTACTAGTGGATTTTGGAAGAGTCTTCAAAAAGCTTTGGGAACGAAGCTTAATTTTAGCACCGCTTATCATCCTCAGTCCGATGGATAAACCGAGCGTGTGAATCAAACTCTTGAAGATCTTCTTTGTGCTTGTGTTCTTGATTTTGGTGGAAGTTGGGAAGATCACATTTCACTTGTTGAATTTTCCTATAATAATAGCTTCCAATCTAGTATTGGTATGGCACCTTTTGAGGCACTCTACGGAAGGCCATGCCGATTTCCTTCTTGTTGGCTTGAGGCCGGTGAGAAGCTGGTTTTAGGTCCAGATTTTATTCGTGATTCCACAGAGAAAATTGAACTTATTCGACATAGGATGAAAGAAGCCCAGAGTAGACAAAAATCCTATGCCGATAACCGGAGAAGGAAGTTAGAATTTTCTGTGGGAGATCTTGTGTTCATTCGTGTGTCACCTATGAAAGGTGTTGTACGTTTCAGTCGATCGGGAAAGTTAGCGCCTCGATATATTGGGCCATTTCCTATCACTGAACGTATTGGTTCCAGGGCTTATCGCCTTTTATTACCGGCTCAATTTTCTGCTATCCATGACGTGTTTCACGTTTCTCAACTTCAGAAATTTCTTCGAGATTCCGATTCTATTCTTGAACCCGGTGTTGTGGAAGAGATTGAAGTTTCGCCTAATTTAACTTATGAGCAACATCCTATTCGTATCATTGCTTCGAAAGTCAAACGACTTCGAAATAAAGATGTTCCGCTTGTTAAAGTTCAATAGTCTTCAAATCCTAAGGATTGTTCTTGGAAGCCTAGGGAATTCATCGAGCGATCACATCCGGACTTGCTTTCCCGTGCTCTTTAAGGTGAACCTTTTATTTCAAATTTCTTTTGTGTTGAATATGCTTTTATGGTTGTTACTTTATGTTCTATTCTTAAATATTGCGAGGACGCAATTTCTTTAAGGAGGGGAGTCTGTAACAACCCGCATATTTATCGATTTTATATTTAAATATTTTATCGTTAGTTGGATTTTAGTCCGAAAAGCTACTTTTTGCATACGGTCGAATTAGGACTCGGGACCACTCCCATTGAGTTTAAAATGCCGTTTGCGACCTTTTTGAGTATAAACTTTGATATATTTGGAGCAAGTCAAAAATTTGACCTTTTCCACTTTGGGTTTGAGTTTGGGTTCAGCCATTAGCCAACTTATACTTAAAAACTGAACCCCTCCTCCCCATTCTCCCTCACTTCTTTCTCTTTTCAGTTTTTATAGCATTAATGGTGGGAGAAATTGGAAATTAAAACTCCAAAACCCTAGTTCCTTTTGCAACTTCAAATTCCTAGCTCCAAATTCAAGAGAACCCATTGGTAAGCATTCTCTTCTTCTTCTCCAACTTATTCTCTTACCAATTTCAGAAATTCCTAAACCTAATTTTGGGAATGATCTTGTTTTGAGCATAGATTCAAGCTCATTTGGGTTGTGTTGAAGAGAGGTTGATTCTCTATTTGCTTTCAAGCTTCTTCTTGTTTGATTTTGTGAAAAGGTGAGATTTTTATCTCACATCTATGCTTATATTTATCTTCGAATGTTAGGTATGAATTCCTAACACTTATTCGTGAGCATTTGCTTTTGGTTTGGATTGATTTGGTGAATATTCCAATTTTTGGTGTTTTGGGTTCAATCCTTTAAAAATCATAACTATGATGTTTGAACATGTGTTTGGTGATGCATCGAGGAGCCAATAGGGCCGGGTAGCCATTAGGCATAATTCCCAAGCGTCCGTGCTCGTTCGGTTGCGAATTGGTGGAGGTTGCATATCAATTTATGGGCATCAATTTGCAGAGCATTAGGTTCGACCGACCGACCCCCCTGGTCTGGTCGACCGACCTGCTTGTAAAAGTGCAGTAGCACTTCTCTGTTTCTGGTTCGGCCGACCGACCCCCCTGGTTCGGTCGACCGACCTGATGCCCGAGAAGTTTTTCAAAACAAGGTCCGGTCGACCGAGCTCTGTAGCCGGCCGACCGACCTGACGATTTTTTGCCTACTTCGCCTAGTTGCTTGAATTTCCAACTTAAATCGATTCGTGTTGTTTCCTATTTATTGTTATCAATTAATATGACTTTGATGACTCCTTTTTTTTAGGGATTTTTGAATATCCATTTTGATGGATTCTTTATCGGTTTCGTTGGATTTTTATTCACATCTCCGTATGTGAATTTTAGTGATTGATTGTTCCTACAATCTTCTTTGTGTTTTGTCACTTTAAAAATATAAAGGTTTTCTATACTAGTAGTAAATATCAAAACTCTTTCCTCAAACGATTTCAATACTATTTTAATACCAAATGCGTTTATAAAACCGTTTTCCAATCTATTAGTATATATAAACCTTTACCTCACTCGTATGAGAAATCTAATTAAACGACTTAGTAAAACAAGTGGTATGAAACGATTGCGTTCACTTTGTTGGTTAATTCTTGGACTTGTTCGATTGAAACTCTTGTGACAATTTTCTAGTGGAGATCTACAATTTGTTCGTAAATATTTAGTTAAGCTAGTGGTTATGGGACATGATGCTAAGCTCATATATTTACTAGCTTACTGTAATCGACACTTCTCGTTGATTATGACGATCATCTTTGTGATTTAGACTAGCAATGTGCGACGTCTCTTTGTCTGCGAGGGAGACTAAACCCCGTTTTGTGGAGTTTCGACTCAATTTGATGGGGTAGCAACCCATGGTCTTCGGGCCGTTTGTGGAGCTTCGGCTCAATTTGTGATGGTTAGCAACCATGGAATTAGCGTTCCGTTTATGATACACGTGTTGGTGGGCTTTATGCTCCCGTTTGTGATAGGCCTCCCCCCCTTTGTGATTTCTGGATTTCTTGAGATGATTTCTAGAATTTGTGTTTCACCAATTTTTATGATTTCCATTGATAAGTTTTATTAATATTTGTGCAATTGTGAATTTGTGTGTCATTGACTTTTGTGATTTCTGGATTTCGCGTATTGAATTCTGGAATTTGTGTGTCATTGACTTTTGTGATTGACATTGATATTATTGTCAATATTTGTGCATTGGTGAATTTGTGTGTCATTGACTTGTGTGATTGACCTTGATATTATTGTCAATATTTGTGCATTGGTGAATTTGTGTGTCATTGACTTTTGTGATTGACATCGATATAATCGTCAATATTTGTGGTTTGATGAACGAAATAAGGAGTATGGCATTTCTTTGTTTCTTGTGTAGATTTGGTGATATTGATTAATCTCTCGTTGATTTTCAATTACTTATATATATCACAGCTTGGCATTGTGATTATTATGTGTTTAGTCATATCTCTTATTCTAATATATCGTTTCATCTGATATTTATAGTTAGACTGATCCATTTATTATTTTCTTATTAAATAATACTCGGGTCAGACCGAGATGTTACAGGTGCTTCTACTTGACCTCTCTCTTGGGATTGATTTCTCTGACTTTTGGCTTACTACTTAGATTAGTAGTTTATTTTGGTGTATACATTCGAGATATAGACTCCATAATGTATACTTATTCTTTTGTGTAGTTCATGTAACTATTCTTTTGTGATGTTGTGGATCTTTTTAGACCACTACTCTGATGTACACTTCCTAGTGTAATATTCATATCTATTTCCGCCTTTGTGATATGAATTGTCTATGACTGATTTATGTTATGTTTATTTCTATATTTGTTTCCGAAGATATTATAGCCACCGTGTGTTATCTTTGAGTTTGTGACGGCGTGTCGGATTTCCACTTAAAAAGAATTGCATGTTATACTATCTGACATATCGATGCTCGCACAAAGCAATTACACGGATGGTCGCTCCTCAACAGCCTTATTCTCCGTGCTAGTTGACAGCATTACTTCGTAGTGTTCTTGGCTAGCGTGGGTATAGAGGTGGGGCGTCACATAGCCTCTGTTCGAATCCCTGAAAGCCCTCGAATCCACTAAGTCAAAGTGACAAAGAACATGGAGTCGACCCAGTCAAACCGGAGTGAAAAAGGGATCAACACGAAGAATGCGCACCACATCATCACGAAAGAGCGTGGAACCATCGAGTCGAACCCATCGATTCGAACGGCATCGAGTCAAAGCAAACAACCTGCTCGAGAATAGCAATTCGAATCGACCATATCTTGAGATCTACAAGTCCAAATGCAATGAAATTTTTACAGGAGCTTACATACATGTTGAAGAATGTCCACGCCAAATTCCATCTCGATTGGATGATTTCTTGATCGATTCGAATGGAGTTCGAATCGATCCAAAGTGGGCCCAAATTTCCTGAGGCCGGGCATGTGGGCCCCCTCACGTGCCAGAAGTGGTCTACCAGATTTTTAGGAGAAATATTAGCTTCCTACACCTATAAATAGAGCCCTAGGTCATTCAGAAAAGGGGAGGGGAATTCTGAAGCATCGAGACTCTACCGGATTCAATTCTATACCTTATCATTGCTGTTGCATTCAAGTTTCAGAGCTATAATCCATTGTAACTAGCTGTAACCAACTGTAATCATCAAGAGAACATCAATAAAAAGAAAAACCTTTGAAGTGGACGTAGGCCGGAGATAGCCGAACCACTATAAATCGTGTGTTCTTGTTCGTTATTTTTGAATTGCTACTTGTTGCTTGCTTAAATCTGTGATTTGTGTTTGAATATTGTTGATTTATATTCATACACTGGTGCTTTCACAACACTTGGGGTTTGTGACCAATTTTGGCGCAAACACATTGGTGCTTTCACTGAGAAGGACCAGCACCCGCTACATCGGATCGAAGTTAGAATTTGAAAAGCTTGAAGACCTCAGACTTAGAGAAAATGACTAGGAAGAACAGTAGAAGGCAGAGGGCTGAAAGAAGCCAACAAGGAGGAAGCCAGGAGGCATCCTCTGGAGCTGGAGAAGGACAAGCTTCCGTCTACATCACTAGAGATGAGATGGAGGCTATGGCTAATTCGATACGCGAGAGCATGATGAAAACTCATCAAGAGATGATGTAGAATTTTCTTGAGCAAATGAGGGCGGCGAATGTGCAAAACCTTGGACCAACTACAACAACTGCACGTGCGGGACAATGAATCAGGATTGCAGAAGCTAATGAAGGTCAGGTTCAAGACCAGAATGCAGGAGTTGAAGGTAATCAACAAGGACTTGGGGGCAGACCCTCAGGGTCCGATACTGGAAGACCGATAGACAGAGCTCAACATGCTGGAGCCAATGCTTATGCTAACGAGCCCCACGAAGAGTATGTACCAGTATTCCCTTCAAGAATTGGGGGGTAGGATAGGATTGTGGCCGGGGGCCAACCCCTGGACGGAGATGAAAGAATGATTGGTCTAATGCGACGAATCATGAGAGGAGGATTATCTATTGGAGGGCTGGAAGAAGTCAGTCGGAGTCCGTTCACTCCGAACATCCGAAATGCAAGGAACCCTCCAAAATTCAAACTACCAACGCTAGATTTTTATGATGAGAGGTCAGACCCGACCATGCACATTACCAGATATATTAGGCACATGGAAGGTGCTGGGGGCATCTGAGGAAGTGATGGCTCGATGCTTCCCTCTATACTTGTCAGATTTAGCTGCACTTTGGTTCAGACAATTAGAGACTGGATCAGTTGGAACATGGAGCGAGCTTGTAGGATGCTTCATGAGACAGTTTAGGGTCCATGTGACGCGACCCAAGAGTGTGATGACTTTAGCCTCGATAAAGCAAAGGACCGGAGAGTCCATAAAATATTTTTTTACTAAGATTCAGTGCAACGGTGACTTCTGTAGATCGCCCTGATCCATCAATGGTTTTGATGGCGGTAGTGGCAGGAGTTGGGGAAGGCACAAAACTCAAAGATTCTCTGACTAAAAATCCACAGCAAGATCTCGAAGAGTTCTATCATAAAGCTGAAAAGTTCATTCGATTCGAAGAATCACGAATCGAGGGGAAGGAAACAAATGCCACGCAAGGCGAAGGAACCTCCAGAGAACAGTCTGGAGTAGACAAAGGAAAAAGGAAACAGGATGACAGATATGATGGTCCTGATAAACGGAAGAAATTCCGAGAACCAAGATTCAGGCAATATACAGATCTGACTGCGGGCCTGGAACGAATTTACACTGAAACTCGGGGGCAACTCCCCTATCGAAAACCACCTAGGAGGGATCCCACTGAGCGGGAGCGCAGAACTGGAAAATACTGCCTATTCCATGAGCTGGATGGGCACACTACAGAGGAATGCCGCCATTTGAAGGATAAGGTGGAAGAACATGCCAGGAGTGGTAGATTGCCACAATATGTCAGAGAACAGACAGCGACGGTAAGGCCTGAACAACTACCGTCTCCACCTAACAGGAACGATGCTGGATCGGGATCACGACTCGTCATCTACAGATTAAAGATGGCAAGGGCCAAGTCCAGGATTTGGACTTCGGTCGTATAATTTCATTTAGATTTGTTTTCAAAATAAACGGTTACTCCACTTACTCATGTACGGGAACCGGAGAGATCCCTAGGCATGCTCTGAGATGGACATAAACTGGTACGCCCGGAGAGGCAATGTTTAGTTTTTTCTGATGTTTGAGATCGAACATCTAGGACTCGAATTTAAATAAACAAATTAGAATTTCTTGAAATAAAACCTTTGACCAGAGAGTTAAAGGATAAACATTAAATACCAATATAAAAATGATAGCTTTATGACCCTACCCGAAGAGGCGGGGTCCGGAGTGCAAGAAGTGAGTTGCTTCGCCGGAGAGCGACAGGATCAACTCACTTAAGCGATGTTTCCCCTTCACCAGAGAGTGATAGGATTGGATCCAGCAAGAGGCCGGAGAGGCTATGATCGGTCTAGAAAGACCAAGACATCGCTTAATGTTCAGATACATTGAACCGGAGTGTAAGAAGTGAGTTGCTTCGCCGGAGAGCGACAGGATCAACTCACTTAAGCGCTGTTTCCCCTTCACCAGAGAGTGATAGGATGGGATCCAGCAAGAGCCCGGAGAGGCTATGATCGGTCTAGAACGACCAAGACATCGCTATACGTCCTAACCAGGACCAGAGTGCAATAGGATCTTTCTATTCAATCGCTAAGTCGGGAATGGGCTTGGCAAGGGTCCGGAGTGACCATCAATGGTCCAGAGAGACTGAAAAATTTAATTCTTAACTTCCACTGGAAGGGATTGATAACAACTTGGCTCCGAACAGCCGTGAACTTGATTGATAGTACTGCAGCTACGAATGAAACGTGAATTTACTACACTCGATTTAAGACTGTTCAAAACATACCTTTTACAAAAAGGCATGTTTTGGGAGGAAAAGTGTTATCCCAACTTTTAGCAAAGTTGATATATCCAAAATTTACTGAGAATCGATGATTATTATTCTTGAATATCAACTGTGCATTATAGGATAACCATGGATATCGATGAATTTTGTCCGAGTCCGGATCATGCCACAATTGACAAGACATGGTGAGAAAAGCTGTAGAAGCCAGCGTTTCAAATTTCAAGTCAATCCGAGTTCGTACGCTCAAGTTATGATCGATTCAAGATAGAGGAGATAGCCCTTGTTCGAATCCATAGACAAGGGTTCTGTTCGTATCCATCCAGCTAGGCTACTTCGTGTCCATCAAGTTGTAGTGCTTCGAATCCATGGAGTCATTCCACTTTGAATCGATCAGCTTGGGTACTTTGAATCCATGAAGTTCGTACCCATCCTCATTTCTCAGCTCGACTCCATCTAGTTCGCATCCATCAGCGAGCAATAGTTCGAATCCATCAGACAACCACTCCTCGAATCCATAAATATTGCTAGACTTCGTATCCATTGCGTTCACATCGGTCAGAAAGGAATTAGCCTCGCGTCTACCTGGTTCGAATCCATCAAGATGAAGTCTTGCGAATCCATGGAGTCATTCCACTTCGAATCGCTCCTGCTACAACAGCTTCGTATCGATCGGCCAGAGCATACCACGATCGATACGAACGAGCCTCTGTTCGAATCCCTGAAAGCCCTCGAATCCACTAAGTCAAAGTGGCAAAGATCATGGTGTCGACCCAGTTAAACCGGAGTGAAAAGGGGATCAACACGAAGAATGCGCACCACGTCATCACGAAAGAGCGTGGAACCATCGAGTCGAACCCATCGATTCGAACGGCATCGAGTCGAAGCAAGCAACCTACTCAAGAATAGCAATTCGAATCGACCATATCTTGAGATCTACAAGTCTAAATGCAATGAAATTTTTACAAGAGCTTACATACATGTTGAAGAATGTCCACACCAAATTCCATCTCGATTGGATGATTTCTTGATCGATTCGAATGGAGTTCGAATCGATCCAAAGTGGGCCCAAATTTCCTAAGGCCGGGCATGTGGGCCCCCTCATGTGCCAGAAGTGGTATACCGGATTTTTAGGAGAAATATCAGCCTCCCACACCTATAAATAGAGCCCCAAGTAATTCAGAAAAGGGGAGGGGAATTCTGAAGCATCGAGACTCTACCGGATTCAATTCTATACCTTATCATCGCTGTTGCATTCAAGTTTCAGAGCTATAATCCATTGTAACTTGCTGTAACCAACTGTAATCATCAAGAGAACATCAATAAAAAGAAAAACCTTCGAAGTGGACGTAGGCCGGAGATAGCCGAACCACTATAAATCGTGTGTTCTTGTTCGTTATTTCTGAATTGCTACTTGTTGCTTGCTTAAATCTGTGATTTGTGTTTGAATATTGTTGATTTATATTCATACACTGGTGCTTTCACAACACTTGGGGTTTACGACCAATTTTGGCGCAAACAATTTATACTTCATTACTTTTAAAAATTAAGTTTTTAAAATACTTAAACCTTTCTCAAATTTAAGTTAACAAAGCATAAAACTTCTTTAATCAAAATAGTTTAAACATTTATCATATAATAGTTCAAACCAGTTTCAATTTAAATTTTAAAACTACCTTTCCAAAACTTTTTAAAACATGTTCAAACTTCTACTTTGGGTTCACCCCGACCCTGGCACGAGACCTGACTCGCGTTTTCCACCTTCCGCCATTTTTTTGAAATTTTAGTTAAGTTTTAAAATCTGTTACATGGTTCAACTCACGCACAACCACCCGAGCATGAACTCGAGAAATCAACCACAAAACCCGAGCTACCCTTCGAGACTTCCCCCTCTTCCAACCCACGGACACACAGACCAACCCTGTGCACATGCACTGGCAATCAGCGGCTTTCTGACCACCGACGACACTCCTCGCATCATGATGATCGTCAACACATCAGATTCCGACCACCTAAAAACCCAAACAAACACAAAATCAAAATCGAGGCAACTCGAACAATTCCAGGAACCACCACCTCACCTGAAAGTACTTCGAACTCCCGATGTCGACCACCAGAGGTTGTGTAATTTCGTCCTCAGCCTCGCCATACTTCCACGCCACCAACGGACCTGTCCGACTCCACTCGATGCACTAGAGATGACACAGTCATTCCATTCCCGTCCACGATCCAAATTAGGGTTTAAAACACAATTGACCGATCACCGATGCCACAGGTCATGATAAACCCACGTGGCATTTTTGCCAAGCTCTTCTACACTTTGACCCTCTCTAGTGAAGTTCCCGGCCACCAGAGATCGCGCCGTCACCAGATTTTTCTCAAAAACACATTTCTGGTCATCACCAAAATGATCCCTCAAACCCAAACTAAATTTCATGATTTTTTTTTAAAATCAAGTTTTCCAGAAATGATTCAAGTTGCATACTTGAATCAACAAAATATATTGTTTGATTTTTAACATTTAAAAAAATATTACTGTCTTTTCTCAAATTTAGAAAATTTCCAAACTTAAAATCCTTAAACATGTTTTTAAAACTTAAATTATGTTTAACAAACTTATTTTGTTTGAAACTTAAAGCCAAATAGTCATTAGATAAAGAGTTTTGGATTTTTGTTTTATTTTTAAACTCTGTAGTTTGGAAATAGAGAGTAACAGGCATATAACCAACATTCACAGATCAAACATACATATATACAGAGATTCACATATATACACACATGCAAGCACAATATAATCCAATAATCACATACACAGATTTAGTTTTACTTAAGCCTTTTTAAAATATAAGTTTACTCGCAAGATTTATGATGTGAAGGGACTAAAACTAAGATGTTAAACTTTTGCAAGCTGGGATGCTTTAATTTGTTGTTGATCTTTAGACTGGAACTTGATATTGTTGAGATGAATAACATTGAAAAAAAATTATTGGTTGGGGCTGCTTTAAACTTGAATTTGGTTTTGAGCTTCAAAGCTTGCTTTTGATTGTTTCAGATTTTTCGAATAATGGAGGGATTTCTTTATAATTCTTGTTTTAGTTTTACTGGTTTGTCATAGACTAGGTTTTTTTCTCTTTCTTTAGAAACTTTAACTGATAAAAGAATTTGAAAGAGAGGAAATGAGATGAATTTATAGGCCAGATTATGTTTATAAAAATAAAAGAAAAATGGAATTTGAAAAAGTGACACTTGTTAAAAGATCTAACACTTGTCTTTAACCACACTTAATCACTTAACACTTGTTATTAAGGAAAATGATAAACTAACACATGTAAATTTGCATGCAGTAATTAGTTTTTAAATGTTTATAAAGCCTTTAGTATTAATTTCCTAATTAATACATACGTGTATAAATAAATTCCTTTAAAAAAGAAAATAATATAAAACAATTTATGTTTTAAATAAAATCATATAAAATACATTTTAAAACCAAAGTATAATTTAAGATATATATATAGATATATATCTTTTGAATTTCAAATTTAAATATCCAAATTCAAATTAAATTTCAAATTCAAGTTAAAAATCAATTTGATATATATATATATATTTAAAAAACACAAATTCAATTTTTAATTAATAATTCTATTTAAAAAACTATATACATATATATTCAACAATTTTGCTAATTTTAATTAATTTATAAAGGAGATTATCGTATTTAAATTGCTTGAAATTTTCGGGATATCACAATAACCCTATTTCCGAGTGATTTTTGTGTGGTTTTCCAAGCTTTACAGGTTCTAAAGCATTTCAAGTTTTCAATTTGGTGAATAAACTTATAATTTTCGAAAAGATGTTTCCTTTTCTTATATGATGGCTTTTATATACGATATTAGTTCTTGGATTATGATATGGTTTGGATGTATATGTATGTGATAGTTTGTGTTTAGGCATTAGACTTAAATCGACGGATTAAAGTGATGTATTTGGTTTTAAAGTTATGATCTTATTTATATGGTATTTGTTACCTGAAGGTTTGACCAGGCAACTAAGTACTCAACATTTGCATATTGTTCGTCATTTATGAGTCATTTGGCATTTAGATCGTTCGGCATTAGAGAACGCTCGACATTCAAGAACGCTTGACATTTAGGAGCGTTCGACATTAGAAAGCGCTCGGCTTCCAAAGTCGTCCGACATAAATGATTCGTTTGGCACTCAAGTTCGATCGGCATCTATGGGACGGTCGGCATGTAAGAGCGTTCGACATTGAGAGCCATTCGATATTGTATATCGTTCGGCATCTATGGATGTTCGGCATGGCAGAGTCATTCGACATTCCATACTGCTCGGCATTCAAACCTTATTCGGCACATCACTTTGTTCGGCATAAATCTCGTTCGGCATTCGGGATCGATCGGCATCCAGAGTCGTTCGGCACAACACACTGGGTCGGCTTCCAGTGTCGTTCGGCACAAATGCTTCGTTCGGCATTCAGAGTGTTCGGCATCACTTCGATCGGCATGAAGATATCGTTCGGAATCACTTCGATCGGCATGAAGATATTGTTCGGCATCACTTCGTTCGACGTGAGGATATTGTTCGGCATTCATGCCTTGTTCGGCATTTCTCCATTCGACATCTATCGATCGGCACACGGAGATCACTCTTTTTGGGCCAAACTACTTAGCTACCTGGCCCAATAGGGAAGTCCAACCTATCTTCGCCTATAAATAGAGAGGCAGGGGCATAGTGAACGGGAGCTTTTTTGGAGAACGCCGGGGAGACTCTGCCGCATTCAAGACTCACTCAAGACTTATCTTTTTCGCTTAGCAATTGTATTCAACATAATTTTTATACGGATTGTATCTATAATCGATTATCGAGAAAAGCAGCAAAGATTAACCTCAAAGTGGACGTAGGCAATTACGCCGAACCACTATAAATTCGGTGTTCGTATTTTCTGCATTTAAATCTGCGTACTGTTCTCTGTTTAACTTTACTTTCATTATTAATCTCTCTACATAACTCTACTCAAGGGTGTTAGTGACCAATTCTGGTGCTAACATTTTGGTGCTTTCACCGAGAATCGAATTCTCAACACCATAGGATCTACTTTGTAGCTACTGGATTGAAAAATCCTCCGAAGGAGATCCAAATCATTCACAAGACATCTGTTGATTCTACTCATAGTTACAACCGACAACTCTATCATGGGAAGACCACGAACTAGATCAGCCTCTCACAACGCAGATGTCAATGAAACTGCTAGTGTACAATAGATAGGACCTAGCAACCAACCAGCAATTCAAGGCACATGAACCTCCACCCAGAACCAAGCGGAGGTCGTTTCCCGAACAGAGTTCAACGACTTGATAAGAGAACTCACAGAAAGTAGAAGGCAACTTGCTGGGCAGATCCAAGCCAATAATAATCTCATGACTCAACTTCCCCAACGGCAGCATCAGAATGCTGGAAGTAGTCCCGCTCCTTATTCTTCATCTGATAGTTCGACCTCGGCTAACGAACCTACTAGGCGTAGACGCCGCAAGACAGAGGCTACACAGGCAGGTGCCACTGATCGATCTACCAGGGATCAGGCAGGTGAAGAGACCGAACGCCCGGCTCATCAGGACCCAAATCAAGCTGGCCTTCAGGACGTACGTTTGACCGACCGTCAGCAGGCGGGACATCAACCTGTACCGTCCCGTGGAGCGGAACCCAACCTCCCACCTTCCATACAAACTCCAGATTTATCAGCCATGGTCAGGCAGTTGATGGGAGATAACCAAGGCCTGACCAACAAAGATTGGGGAGTGTCCAGGGGTCATACTCCCTTCACGGATGTTATTCTACAGGCTGAGTACCCCAAGAAATTCAATATGCCGACTATCCCAGCCTGCGAAGGGAAGACTGACCCTAGGCAACACATGATGAGGTACAAATGGATGATGGATTCGGCAAGGGAAAATGACGCGACTAAGTGTAGGTATTTCCCAGTCACTCTGTCCGGAATCGCCACTATGTGGTTTACTCGGCTTCCTCCGCGATCTATATGCAGCTTCGACGAGTTAGCGATGAAATTTGATAAAAAATTCAGGATACATGCTACCCGTCCAAACGACGTAATGTCATTATCAAGCGTAATCCAGGCTCTGGGAGAGTCTTTGAAAGCATACTTACAGAGGTTTCATGTTGCCGTCACTGAAGTCAGCAATCCTAACGACCATGCAATTTTGATGGCGGTAATGCGAGGTGTAGATCCAGAGTCGGAGTTTGGTGATTGGTTGGAGGGAAAGCCCCCAGCGACATTGGAATGATTCTATTCCAAAGCTCATCAGTTCATACGGAGGGAGGAGGCTCGATGGACGAGACGAGATAAGGCACCAGGGCCTGTTCAGGAGACTGTGAAAAGTAACATCACCGTGAAGCAGTCCGGCGATAGTTCTGGAAAAGTTCAAGTCAACGTCTAGAACATGCCTGGGCAGTCCAAAGGATCCGGAGGTGGAAATCCCGGAATGAAAAGAGAAGCAGGGAAATGGAAGTCAAGGATTCCGACCTACAATGAATACACCCCGCTAAATACTTCTCTTAAAAGCATTTATCTATCTACCTATAACACCTTTGAATACAGAAATCCATGCCCAAAAGAGTCCACTGAAGAACAGATACGGACAGGGAAGTACTATCGCCTCCATGAGACCCATGGGCATAATACTAAGGAGTGTAGACACCTCCATGACGCCATAAAAAATTTGATCAGATAGAAAAAACTGCAGGAATTTGTCAAAATCCCGCAAGATGGATGGCAAGGAACGTCAGATCCCGGACGCGGGCCAGCTCCACGCCAACCAGAACAACCTGCTCGGACTGTGGGTAGATTGATCATGAACACTATTGTCGGAGGACCTCATCCTATAGACAAGAATTGGCTGGAGATGAAACGATATGCTACCTCCTTGAGGCATGCGGATTATGAATGTTGTTCGAATGTGGAAGATGGAATCCCCCGCAAAACAACAACGCATGATAACTGACGATATAGTGTTTAGGAGTCGAGACGTGGACATGGTTGAAGGCTCCTACTATCGACCCGATGGTTATATCTGCAACAATTGGGCCAGCTTACGTGAAAAGAATCTTGATAGATTGTGGAAGTTTTGTTAACATCATCTTCAAGAAGGCTTATGACCAAATGAAGATGGAAACGAAAGATTTGAAACCATGCAAAGCCCGTATCCACGGCTTTAACGGTGCTGCAACCGACTCGATGGGTTATATAGAGCTACCAGTTGAACTGGGGGGAGGTGAGCGTGGGAGAGTGTGAGTCCTACCATTCATAGTAATGGATGTTGACTCTCCATACAATGTCTTTTTGGGTCGCCCAGCCTTGGCAGAATTTAGGGCTGCTTTGGCCCTATGGTGTTTGACATTAAAATTTTCGACAGACAAAGGAGTCGGTGTTGTACATGGCGATCAGGCGACCGACCGTGGATGTTATGTGGCGGAACTGAGAGAAGCTCAATGGAGAGAGAAGGGAAAGGTTGCGGACAGCTCCGTCCGCATCCTAAAGACTGATGATTAACAAGTAGTGCCCGAGCCCTGGCTCAGGCAGCATTCTCGGATCCTTAGAGACATAGATCCGGGAGATGATGATGGGGAACCCTAGGAAATGAATGCAGCACCGGCTGAGCTGATGATCGACATCCTAGTCAGCTGGGATGACCTATCATGAGTTCTTAAGATTGGATCGCAACTCAACCCTTCAGTGGCCGAGGATCTTACTGATTTCCGTAAAACATGTTCCCGTATGTTGAACATAGACCCGAAACATAGACCCGAAACATGTTCCCGTAAAACAGAAAGGAGTGGTATGGACCTGGAAAGGTCCGCGGCTCTCAAAAAGGAGGTGGACAAACTCAAAGCCAATGGGTTCGTCCGCAACGCCCTCTACCCTGAATGGGTAGCTAACCCAGTGCTAGTGAAGAAAGCAAATGGAAAGTGGAGAACTTGTGTTCATTACTCCGATCTAAATAAAGCATGCCCGAAGGATAGTTTCCCTTTACCTAGAATCGACCAGCTCGTCGACTCTACCGTCGGACATGAATTATTGTCATTTATGGATGCATACTCAAGATACAATCTCCCGATGCACATTCCAGACCTAGAGCACACCAGTTTTGTCACAAATATGGAGGCTATATTGCTATGTAGTAATGCCCTTTGGATTGAAAAACGCGGAAGCAACTTATCAGCATCTGGTGAATCGAATGTTTAAGGACCAGATCGGTAAGACGATGGAAGTCTATGTGGATGACATGCTCGTGAAGTCACGGCAGTCAAACAACAACATCCGAGACTTAGCTGAAATGTTTGATATACTCAGACATTACGGTATGAAGATCAATCCCTTGAAGTGCTCTTTTGGCATGGTATCAGCAAAGTTCTTGAGTTTCATTGTGAATGCATGTGGAATTGAAGCTCACCCAGAAAAGATTCAGGCTATTCGGGACATACAAGTGCCCAGAACTACAAAGCAAGTACAAAGCTTGAACGGAAAGGTGGTAGCGCTGAGCCGATTCATATCCAAAGCCACAGATAAGTGCATTCCTTTCTTTGATGTGATAAAGAAGGGAAAAAGGAATTTCGAGTGGGCATCCGACTGTGAGGAAGCATTCCGAGCTCTGGTAATACTTTTGGAGAGCCCTCCAGTGCTATCGAAACCAATAGACCATGAAATGTTGTATGTGTGCTTGGCACTATCCCAACATGCTATCAGTATGGCTTCGGTTCATGAAGATGACTGAGTTCAAAAACTAGTTTACTATGTTAGTAAACGTCTGACGGGGGCAGAAAGAAACTATCCCAAGATCGAGAAATTAGCCTATTGCTTGGTGATTGCATCACGCAAGCTTCGCCCATATTTTCAGGCACACCCAATCAGTATTTACACTGATCAACCCTTGAGTCAGATACTCCAACGACCGGAAACTTCTGGAAGAATGTTAAAGTGGAATATCAAACTAATTCAGTTCGATATTACTTACCTGCCGTGAAAGGCCATACAGGGACAAGCGCTAGCGGATTTCATCGCTGAATTCACCATGACAGATGAATCAAACGACCGCAATGTCATACCTCCCATCCGATGGAAGATGTACACCGATGGGGCATCTAACGACCGTTGTTCGGGGGTTGGCATAGTTCTTGTAACTCCTAAAAACCGATCAGTTTGCTACGCTCTGAAGCTCGAATTCACAACAACGAATAACGAAGCCGAGTATGAAGCATTGATTGCCGGCTTAAGACTCGTCAAAGAAATGGGAATAAGATCGGTTGAAATCTTTTGCGACTCGCAACTGGTGGTGCATCAAATGCGTGGAGACTACCAAGCAAGGGGGCAGAGACTTTCCCCGTATTTTGCCCAAGTTCAGGAGCTGCTAGCAAATCTCGAGTATTATGATATTTCACAGGTTCCGCATGAACAAAACAGAGTAGCTGATTCATTGACAAAATTTGCAAGCACTGGTGATGCGTAGCAGATGGGATTGTTTCCCGTTGAAACCTTACATGTTCCAAGCATAAATATAATAGAGGTAGATTTCATGTTACAAACAGAAATCGAGAAGGAGTCATGGATGACCCCATTCAAGCAGTACTAGTTACACGGGGCCATGCACGAAAGAAGGAGCGAAAGGCGACAAGTCATTCGTAAGGCTTCTTGTTATGTAATGTAGGATGGAATAATGTATCAGAGGGGATTCTCGACTCCATTTCTCCGGTGCATTGCCCATGATGAGATAAAACGAGTCCTGATGGAAGTCCATGAAGGTTAATGTGGCGACCATACCGGCGGGCAGACGTTAGCAAAGAAAATCCTCCGCTATGGATACTATTGTCCAACTGTAAATCGGGATGCCGCAGACTACGCAAGAAGGTATGAAAAATGCCAAAAGTATGCGAAAATACCAAGAGCTCCGTCGACGGAACTCACACAAATGGTTAGTCCTTGGCCATTTGCAATGTGGGGGATCGATATAGTCGGTTCCTTACCCCTTTCCAAAGGTGGTGCAAAATACGCAATTGTTGCGGTCGATTACTTTACCAAGTGGGAGAAGCATAGCCTTTGGCCACTATCACCACCAAGAAGGTCATTAATTTCGTTGCATGTAATATCATATGCCACTTTGGCCTGCCACGAACCACCGTTACAGATAATGGAACTCAGTTTGAAAGCAATGAGTTCAAGGAATTTTGCCAAAAATATGGTATTGAGAAAAATTTTGCAGCAGTTGCTCATCCGAAAGCTAATGGACAAGTAGAGGTCGTAAACAAGATAATCAAATCCATATTGAAAAAACGTTTGGAAAAGGCTAGAGGCAAGTGGGTGGATGAGCTTCCGACGGTACTTTAGGCTTACAGAACCACCCACAAGTCCACGACTGACCACACTCCATTCGCATTAGCATATGGCATGGAAGCTGTCATACCCGTGGAACTTGAAGTCTCGTCACATTGGGTAACTTATTATGACCCTAAGTCAAACCAAGATCTCTTGCTGGAATCGTTGGACTTCATTGATGAAAAAAGCGAAGAAGCTAATATAAGAGCGGCCGCGTACAGGCACCAAGTTGCTCGATATTATAATAAAAAAGTCCGACCGAAAATCTTTGTCGTGGGTGATCTCGTTTTGAAACGGGTTTTCCCAGTTCCATCACACATGAGCCCCCACATGGGAAGGTCCATACGTCGTTGAACGGAAGCTTGGAGAAGGAACTTTCAAGCTAACGACCGTCGATGGGCGACACTCCCCCGAGCATGGAATGGTGAACATTTGAGGCATTATTACACTTAGTTCATTTCTATCATATTTTAGTTGCATTTATTTCCAGCAAATTTTTATTCCTAGTTTACGGCATGTAAAAAGACAATTTAGCTTATTTGCATTAATAAAGGCTTGAAACCATTTCTTTTCCCCATGAATTGTCGATGTTCCTGTGTATGATAACGCTATAACAAATGACTAAGAGATAAATTACTCTGTCTGACGTACGAACGAGTATAAATGACTCAAAATCTCTAAGTCCCCGAAGTGCGGACTGGAGTACTCTAAGTCCCCAGAGTGCGGACTCGAGAATAAATGACTCAAAATCCCCAATTCCCCAGAGTGCGGACTGGAGTACTCTAAGTCCCCAGAGTGCGGACTCGAGTATAAATGACTCAAAATCTCCAAGTCCCCAGAGGGCGGACTGCAGTCCTCTAGGTCCCCAGAGTGCGTACTCGAGTATAAACGACTCAAAATCTCGAAGTCCCCGGAGTGCGGACTGGAGTACTCTAGGTCCCCAGAGTGCAGACTCGAGTATAAACGACCAAAAATCTCCAAGTTCGCGGAGTGCGGACTGGAGTACCCTGAGTCCCGGGAGTGCGGACTGGAGTATAAACGACTGAGAATCTCCAAATCCCCGGAGTGCAGACTGGAGTACTCTAAGTCCCCAGAGTGCGGACTCGAGTATAAACGACTCAAAATCTCCAAGTCTCCGGAGTGCAGACTCGAGTATAAACGACTAAAAATCTCCAAGTCCCCGGAGTGCAGACTGGAGTACCCTAAGTCCCCAGAGTGCGGACTCGAGTATAAACGACTCAAAATCTCCAAGTCCCCAGAGTGCGGACTGGAGTACTCTAGGTCCCCAAAGTGCGGACTCGAGTATAAACGTCTCAAAATCTCCAATCCCCGGAGTGTGGACTGGAGTATTCTAGGTCCCCAGAGTGCGGACTCAAGTATAAACGACTCAAAATCTCCAAGTCCCCGGAGTGCGGATTGGAGTACTGTAAGTCCTCAGAGTGCGGACTCGAGTATAAACGACTCAAAATCTCCAAGTTCTCGGAGTGCGGATTGGAGTACTGTAAGTCCCCAGAGTGCGAACTCGAGTATAAACGACTCAGAATCTCCAAGTCCCCAAAGTGCGGACTGGAGTACTCTAGGTCCCCAAAGTGCGGACTCGAGTACAAACAACTCAAAATCTCCAAGTCACCGGACTGCGGACTGGAGTACTCTAAGTCCCCAGAGTGCGGACTCGAGTATAAACGACTAAAACTCTCCAAGTCCCCGGAGTGCGGACTAGAGTATCCTGAGTCCCCGGAGTGCGGACCAGAGTATATACAACTGAGAATCTCCAAGTCCCCGGAGTGCGGACTGGAGTACTCTAAGTCCCCGAAGTGTGGACTAGAGTATAAACGACTCAAAATCTCCAAGTCCCCAGAGTGCGGACTGGAGTACTCTAAGTCTCCAGAGTGCGGACTCGAATATAAACGACTCAAAATCTCCAAGTCCCCGGAGTGCGGATTGGAGTACTGTAAGTCCCCAAAGTACGGACTCGAGTATAAACAACTCAAAATCTCCAAGTCCCCGGAGTGCGGATTGGAGTACTGTGAGTCCCCAGAGTGCGGACTGGATTATAAATGACTCAAAATCTCCAAGTCCCCGGAGTGCGGACTGGAGTACTCTAAGTCCCCACAGTGAGGACTCGAGTATAAACAACTCAAAATCTCCAAGTCCCCGGAGTGCGGACTGGAGTACTCTAAGTCCCCAGAGTGCGGATTCGAGTATAAATGACTAAAAATCTCCAAGTCCCCGGAGTGCGGATTGGAGTACTCTAAGTCCCCAGAGTGCGCACTCGAGTATAAACGACTCAAAATCTCCCAGTCCCGGAGTGCGGACTGGAGTATTATAGGTCCCTAGATTGCGGACTCGAGTATAAACGGCTCAAAATCTCCATGTTCCTGGAGTGCAGACTGGAGTACTCTAGGTCCCCAGAGTGCAGACTCGAGAATAAACGACTCAAAATCTCCAAGTCCCCGGAGTGTGGCCTGGAGTACTCTAAGTCCCCACAGTGCGGACTCGAGTATAAATGACTCAAAATCTCCAAGTCCCTAGAGGGCGGACTGCAGTACTCTAGGTCCCCAGAGTGCGTACTCGAGTATAAACGACTCAAAATCTCCAAGTCCCCGGAGTGCGGACTGGAGTACTCTAGGTCCCCAGAGTGCGGACTCGAGTATAAACGACTAAAAATCTCCAAGTCTCCGGAGTGCGGACTGGAGTACCCTGAGTCCCGTGAGTGCGGACTAGAGTATAACGACTGAGAATCTCCAAGTCCCCGGAGTGTGGACTCGAGTATAAACGACTCAAAATATCCAAGTTTCCGGAGTGCGGACTCGAGTATAAACGACTAAAAATCTCCAAGTCCCCGGAGTGCAGACTGGAGTACCCTAAGTCCCTAGAGTGCGGACTCGAGTATAAACGACTCAAAATCTCCAAGTCCCCAGAGTGCGGACTGGAGTACTCTAGGTTCCCAGAGTGCGGACTCGAGTATAAACGTCTCAAAATCTCCAAGTCCCCGCAGTGTGGATTGGAGTACTCTAGGTCCCCAGAGTGCGGACTCGAGTGTAAACGACTCAAAATCTCCAAGTCCCCGGAGTGCGGATTGGAGTACTGTAAGTCCCCAGAGTGCGGACTCGAGTATAAACGACTCAAAATTTCCAAGCCCCCGGAGTGCGGATTGGAGTACTGTAAGTCCCTAGAGTGCGGACTCGAGTATAAACGACTCAGAATCTCCAAGTCCCCATAGTGCAGAATGGAGTACTCTAGGACCCCAAAGTGCGGACTCGAGTATAAACAACTCAAAATCTCCAAGTCCCCGGAGTGCGGACTGGTGTACTCTAAGTCCCCAGAGTGCGGACTCGAGTATAAACGACTAAAAATCACCAAGTCCCCGGAGTGCGGACTGGAGTATCCTGAGTCCCCGGAGTGCGGACCAGAGTATATACGACTGAGAATTTCCAAGTCCCCGGAGTGCGGACTGGAGTACTCTAAGTCCCCAGAGTGTGGACTAGAGTATAAACGACTCAAAATCTCCAAGTCCTCAGAGTGCGGACTGGAGTACTCTAAGTCCCTAGAGTGCGGACTCGAGTATAAACGACTCAAAATCTCCTAGTCCCCGGAGTGCGGATTGGTGTACTGTAAGTCCCCAGAGTGCGGACTCGAGTATAAACGACTCAAAATCTCCAAGTTCTCGGAGTGCGGATTGGAGTACCGCGAGTCCCCAGAGTGCGGACTCGAGTATAAATGACTCAAAATCTCCAATTCCCCGGAGTGCGGACTGGAGTACTCTAATTTCCCAAAGTGCGGACTCGAGTATAAACAACTCCAAATCTCCAAGTCCCCGGAGTGCGGACTGGAGTACTCTAAGTCCCCAGAGTGCGGACTCGAGTATAAACGACTAAAAATCTCCAAGTCCCCGGAGTGCGGATTGGGGTACTCTAAGTCCCCAGAGTGCACACTCGAGTATAAACGACTCAAAATCTCCAAGTCCCGGAGTGTGGACTGGAGTACTCTAGGTCCCCAGAGTGCGGACTCGAGTATAAATGACTCAAAATCTCCAAGTACCGGAGTGCGGACTGGAGTACTCTAGGTCCCCAGAGTGCGGACTCGAGTATAAACGACTCAAAATCTCCAAGTTCCTGGAGTGCGGACTGGAGTACTCTAGGTCCCCAGAGTGCGGACTCGAGTATAAACGACTCAAAATATCCAAGTCCTCGGAGTGCGGACTGGAGTAGTCTAAGTCCCCAGAGTGCGGACTCGAATATAAACGACTCAAAATCTCTAAGTCTCCGGAGTGAGGACTGGATTACTCTAAGTCCCCAGAGTGCGGACTCGTGTATAAACGACTCAAAATCTCCAAGTCTCCGGAGTGCGGACTGGAGTACTCTAGGTCCCCAGAGTGCGGACTCGAGTATAAACGACTCAAAATCTCCAAGTCCCCGGAGTGCGGACTGGAGTACTCTAAGTCCCCAGAGTGCGGACTCGAGTATAAATGACCAAAAATCTCCAAGTCCCCGGAGTGTGGACTGGAGTACCCTGAGTCCCCGAAGTGCGGACCAGAGTATAAACGACTGAGAATCTCCAAGTCCCCGGAGTGCGGATTAGAGTACTCTGAGTCCTCGGAATGCGTACCAGAGTATAAACGATTTAAATGTCCAAGTCCCTTGAGGGCGGACTGGATATAAATGACTTGAAGTCATCGAGCCCTTGGCGTACGGATTGGAAAATATTCTAAGTCCCCAAAGCGTGGGATAAAAGAATGTGCAAATACCAAAAAGTTATCAACTTGTTTGAAGATGAATCGAGAAGTTCACGTAACTCGCAGTAGCTCGGGTTTTTACCACAGTTATACAAAAACCAAACAACAAGAGTCCTTTGCGAGGGAAGAGGACTAAGTTTAATTCATCACAAATAATTTTATTTACATAAACTACGAAATCAAAAATAATTACATAATCTAAACTAGCTCTTGTTGAACGAGAGCAAAGACTACTTCTTCGATCTCTTCGACTTTTTGCCAGACTCCTCCTCCTCGGTACGTTTACCCTTGATAGCTTTCTTTGACGGGGGAGTGACAGCTGAAGAAGTACGAGAAACATCCTTGGGTTTGGACCCGCCTGGGAGGATGACCTTCAACGGCTTGTTCAAAGGATCGTCCAGGTCCACAGCTTGAGGTTCGACCTTGATCTTGATCGTCTTTTCCTTCTCTTTCTCAAGCTGCTCCTTCATGCTCAGTTCGGATGTATACTCAGAGACAGCTGTAATTTCAATTTCATAACTCCCATCGACGGGAGAGGAAGTCTCTGATTTGTCCTCATCAAGTGCTATGATCACCAGAGCATCTGGACCAGGAGCCTCTCCTACGTGAGTGGCTTCATTCGTTTTTTCCCTCACCTCCTTGGCGACATCGCTCCTCAGAGTGGGCTCAAGATCAGAACGGCCTGCATAAAATCACGAAAAGCAAGTATTAGAATGCGATAGCTTCTGGTGAAAAACGAAAACTCTTGGAATGTTAAAGCAAAAGAGTTGCCTACCAGGTTCCGGCTGGCTCTCAGCCGTCAGGGGGTCTCACCCTCTGGAATAGGGGACAAAACGTGAATGCCAAGGCCGGGGTCCTCCGAGTCATAGCCGATGTGCTATTCAAAAGGATCGAGTATCGGCCGACCAACTGGCTGGGTAGGCACACGAGCTGAAGACTCGATCCTGGATGGACTGGCGATAACTTCTTTCCCTTTCGTTGAGGGGGAGCCTTTGCAATAAAGGGCTTTAGCCGTTGACAGGTCCGAAGGCTCGTTTCCCTTAAGGAATTCTCTTATCAAATCCCCCTCATCAACCTACTCGATACCGTGTTCAGCCTTCTTGATTTCGATTAAGGACTCCCACGCCTCGGCCAAAGATTCGAGATAGCCCTCGCCCAGAAAAGTTTAGTCCCGGTGCATGAGAACGCGAGGATTGAATTCGGCAATAAGCGGGTCGAACATGCTTTTGACCTCTTCCCTACCTTCTTCCTTGGCCGCCTCAAGACGGGAGTCGATCTACGCAGATGCTATCTTTTTGCCCTCTTCATGGGCTTCATCCTTCAGCGCCTCAACTTTAGAAAGCTCGCCCTCAAGTTTTTCCTTTAGGAATCGAGTTGCAATGATCTCGTCGCAATACCATTGTGAATCTTCTTGGGCAGCAATCTTCTCTTCTTCCTCTTTGCGGAGTCGCTCCTCAAGTTCTTTGACTCGGAGGAAGAATGCATCCCTCGTTTTGCATCGAATCTTTCTCCAAAGCTAAAGCCCCACAGCGTTGTACCGCCTCATCGGTTTCATTTTTGTGAGTTGATTCCAAACGAGTTACGGCTTCGACGGTATCTTTGGCGCTCTACTGGGCGGCCTCAAGCTGAGATTTGCAAGACGTGATCTCTTCATCCTGAGCTTTGATGATGTCTTTGTCATGAATAGCCTCAAGCTTCAGGCGATCAATCTCATGTTGGCGTTCTATGGAGACTTCTGACACTTTCTCAGCAAGATGAACAAACGCGTCATGTTGAACATAGACGTCGTTGGTGCAGGCGATAGCGCTCTGCTTGACATCTCCAGGAATATGATAGATCGTCGGGAGAAACTTCAGACCATCAAAGAATATTTTTGGAAATTTAACTTTAAGCTCGGCCAGTCTCTCCGATACTAATGGATCTGTTACAGGAACAGGAGGAGATGGCTTTGAAAGTTCAGCTCTCCTGTGAGGATCCCAAGACTGTCATGTGAAAGAGGAATCGGAATGTTGATCACGGGGAATATCGGATTGCGACCCCTTATGGTTGTACTTATCTTTGCTTTGCTCCGAGTGAAAAGAGGGATGTTGGTGTTATTTGGGCTGATAATATGTTTTCTTCCGAGATGATTAGTCCTAGGAATGATAATCCCTATCGCCGTCGCCGTCTCTATCCCGACGTTTTCTGAAACCTGAGTCCCGTCCAGAATGATGGAAGATAGACGACCCGCGGAGACGATCAATTCTGTGTGTACGCCCCATGTCACCTACACAGAATTCAAATAACAACGAATTATCAAAGAGTAGTGTGATGACGGAAATTTAAGTGTAAGGTGGAGTGCATGTGTTTGTGTGTGTCCTAGTGTTTCCCCCCGACGGACCAGTTTCTTTACTAATGGGAGTTTTTTCTCCTTGAGTTTGGGCTTGAACGCCTGCATCGCCTCTGATGGGCGAGTGAAGTTTAAGTGCCTCCGGATCGTCAAAATCATAATTAGGTAGATTGTCAGGTATGGAGAGGTTCGAGAGGCCCTTTAAAGAACTTTCTAAACGTTGTGGGGAAGCTCTTTATCTGTTGGAATAAGAGTAACTTTAGCGGTTGCACCAACTTTTTCCCTCCTTATCTTGTACGTCAGTCTCTTTTTCCTCTTCGAAGGGGAAGGTGACGTTTCGATGTCATGAACTTCGACTATCGTGTTCTGAGTAGGACCAACATTCTCATCTTGTGCTTCGGGTGTTTCGGTTTCCTTGATTTCTCCTTCTTCTAGTGCGCCAGGAGCGTTACGTGCTGAAGACTCAGCTTGTTTTTACCCATTGCCAGAGGCGGGCCTGGGTATGGTAACGCCCTGAGGAAGGCTTATCCGACGGCCTTCTGACAACAGTCCAGATGTTGTAAGTGACTCATTCGAAATGAGAGTTCGGATGTCCCGTTCTTCTACAGGAAGGGCTCTAATAGCTTCGACGGCTTCAGAATATCCACGGCCGTCCGGACATGGATTGATACCTGGAAAGATGGAAAAAAGAGTTAGAAAAGGCACGGCTTTGACCAACTGTGAATATCAATCCAAAGAAAAGACTTACTTCCTTCCA
Organism: Allium cepa; assembly: GCA_030765085.1. NCBI lineage: Eukaryota > Viridiplantae > Streptophyta > Magnoliopsida > Asparagales > Amaryllidaceae > Allium > Allium cepa. The sequence goes on along the minus strand of CM060941.1, from coordinate 649,248,046 downwards.
CGCATCTCTTCGTGAAACCAGGAGGGCAACGCACATAAAACCATTCCTGTTTGTACAGGGAAAACTTGCTACATGCCCCAGTCAAGATCTGGCATTTGTGGAGCGGCTCAAGAAACATGAAAGAGGGGCTATCTCTCCGCTTCTTAATCATATATATATATATATATATATATATATATATATATATATCTGATGTCACCCGGGGTTGGAGGCCTAGAGAGGACATTCATGAAGAGGATGTAGGTACCGTAGAGGAAGGCGTGACCGTTCGGGTGCAGTTGTGACGGAGCAATGTCGATGTATTGCAACACGTCCCGAAGAAATGAGTTGAACGGTGGCATACTGCCGACCCAGCACATAAACTTATTACAAGCTGTGTATCCAACTGGGGGCAAGTGTGGACAATCGTGCCCCGATGGAACTAATACATCGTCGAAGGGGATTCTATGGACAGAGCATATCCGGCGGAGTGCACTTTCATTAATCTTTGAAGCCTGTGAATCGACCGGGTGATCCAAGAAAATTGATGCCTCCAAGGCTCCGGGAGCTAAGTTATGAGCAGGGGAAGCCGACGAGTTTGAAGTATCTGCGACTCCTTGTTTAGAAGACGGCCCAGGTCTATCTGAGATCGTGGCGGAGCTAGATTTTCTAGACATCTTTGATAGAAATTGAATCTAGTAGAGTATCTGTTTTAACTACACTTGAAAAAACAATCGACATTAGGCTTAACAACACAAGTATTCCCCGGGTGTGGTGTGTGAACTAGTGTGATGATTCAAATATAAGTGCTGAGAAATTGAAAGTCGCAGAGTTGATGGTATAAAGTTGAGCTTTGAATTGTCGCCTTCGAAGACCGTCATCGCTGACCGTCTCCAAAAGCCCGCCCTATGATATTTTCAACTTCGGGCTCAAACATTGGCGCTGTATGTTAAAGGCAATTATCCGTTTTTGTCGATTTAAGTTCGGACTTGTGATAACTGAAACTAAGAAGTTATCGGTCCAGATTAGTTTGATATGCTAGTTTGCTTATGTCCTTGTCCTTGTTTTTGTCATATGATTATGCAGAGTGAATAGGTGTTCGGCCTAAGTATCGTTCGGCCAAAATATTGGTCGGCCTAAGTATTGTTCGGCCAAAATATTGATCGGCCTAAGTATATTTCGGCCAAAATATTGATCGGCCTAAGTATCGTTCAGCCTAAATATCGTTCGGACTAAGTATCGATCGGCATTCGTGTCGTTCGGCCTAAGCGTTGTTCGGCCAAAATATCGATCGGCGTCCTATCCATTCTCCACTTCCTTTCAATTTTTCCACTCCAACCTCGTCCGGCATGGGGAGATCATGCCGAACCAAGGCCATGTCAATCTACGCCAATAGGCTGTATCTTTAACTCTATTCCTATGCTCCCACAGGATCACTCGGCATTAAAAGATCATGCCGAGCCACTGCTATGCATCTTCCACCTTCCTCTTCTCCAATCCATCCACCTCGAAATCGCTTAAAAGCATACTGAGTTCTAGCCCTAGAATGCACCCGAGCCTTAATTCATCTCCCTCATCCACACACACACACCCCACTTTCTACATTCTATGGAGGATTCACGAGTTTGAGTAATATGTTATACTTCCTAATTTGAGAGAGCGATCGAAAGGTCCTTACCAAAGAGAACGGCAGGAGCTTGAAGGTCTGTGAGCTTAAGATTAGGAGTTGTTCGAGCTTAATTTGGGAGGAAGCTGTAGGAAGGGCTTGTTGGAATCAAGGAAGGAAGGGGAGTTTGGAAAGGTGAACGAAATTCAAGGGAGGTAAGTTGCGAGTTCTTGGAAAATAACGGAGGTAAAAAGTGAAAAGAGAAGAAGAAGGAAAATGCCGACCTTTATAGGAGAAGAGGGGAAGTCGAAGGGACAATGACTGGCAAAACCAGTCAAGACAACCTCGTTCGGCATCGCCTATGCAGTTCGGCATTTGCATGTCGTTCAGTGAGCATCGCCTCATCTGGTACTCGAGAGAAGATACTATCGAGAAAACTGAGCCGAGGCTCGAAGCAAAACACGGAGAGCTCATGATTCAAAACGCACCACGTTCGACCACGTGATGCACTTTGGGGGGCAAGTGTTACCTGAAGGTTTGACCAGGCAACTAAGTAATTGGAATTTGCATACTATTCGGCATTTATGAGTCGTTTGGCATTCAGATCGTTCGGCATTAGAGAACGCTTGGCATTCAGGAATGCTCGGCATTTAGGAGCATTCGGCATTAAAAAGTGCTCGGCTTCTAGCTTCTAGAGTCGTCCGGCATAAATGATTCGTTCGGCTTTCAAGTTCGATCGGCATCTATGGGACGGTCAGCATGCAAAAGCGTTCGGCATTGAGAGTCGGTCAGTATTGTATATCATTCGGCATCTATGGACGTTCAGCATGGCAGAGTCATTCGGCATTCCGTACTGCTCGGCATCCAAACCTTGTTCGGCACATCAATTTGTTCAGCATAAATCTCGTTCGGCATTCGGGATCGATCGGCATCCAGAGTCGTTCAGCACAACACACTGGGTCAGCTTCCAGTGTCGTTGGGCAGAAATACTTCGTTCGGCATTCAGAGTGTTTGGCATCACTTCAATCGGCATGAAGATATCGTTCGGCATCACTTCGTTCGGCATGAGGATATCGTTCGGCATTCATGCCCTGTTCGGCATTTTACCGTTCGGCATCTATGGATCGCCACACAGAGATCACTCTTTTTGGGCCAAGCTACTTAGCTACCTGGCCCACCAGGGAAGTCCAACCCATCTTCTCCCATAAATAGAGAGGCAGGGGCACAGTGAAAGGGACCTTTTTTGGAGAACACCGGGGAGACTCTGCCGCATTCAAGACTCATTCAAGACTTATCTTTTTTGCTTAGCAATTGTATTCAACATAATCGGTATACAGATTGTATCTGTAATCGATTATCGAGAAAAGAAATGAATATTAACCTCAAAGTGGACGTAGGCAATTACGCCGAACCACTGTAAATCTGCTGTTCGTATTTTCTGCATTTAAATCTGCGTATTGTTCTCTATTTAACTTTAATTTCTTCATTAATCTATCTACATAACTCTACTCAAGGATGTTAGTGACCAATTCTGGCGCTAACAGTATTCATAAAAATGGTGCGTGTTATAAACATGTATATATGGTATTCTTGATAGCATCTTGTTTGTAAATGTGATATGAAATTTCTTATGTAAACTATAGTATATAGTTTGAAATCAAAAGATTAAGTTTTCAAATTTTGTTTTTCTTATGTTTGAATTTTTTTTAGTAAACTTTAAGGTGAAGTTTCAAAAGAAAGATAAAAACAAGTTGAGATTACAGCTATTCATAGCGATAGTCGCTATGGATGCAGTTTCGCTCAAAAATCCGATTTTTGCAAAATTTGGTTTTATTAACTTCAAGTGTTTTGAAAAGGTTTATAAACTTAATAATAATGTTTTACAAAGCGAACTAAGTTTTTAATGATTAAATTTTCAGTACTTAATTTTTGATATAATTAATTAAGATTAAACAGAGTTTATTAATTAAAATTAAGTAAAGACTAGTTATCAATTAAGTATTTTTAAAGATAATTATTAACTAAGTAAGATTAATTTTTAAATAAATATAATTTAAGTATATGATTTTTTTAAATTAGTTATTAATTAAATATATGGTTAATTATTTAAGTAAATCAATTATTTAATTATTTTTAATTAATTAAGGCTTTAAAATAAAGTAAATTATTTATTTAAGGTTTAATTTATTATTTATCTAATTAAGGATTATTTTACTAATTAAATGGGATTAATTAATATTCAATTATTAGTTAAGGTTTAAATTATTATTTAATAATTAATAAAGGTTAATTAAGGTTAAATTATTTATATTTAATTATTGTTTAATTAGTTACTAAATATTTAATTATTTCTTAATTTAAATTAGGTTAAGAATTAATTAAGACTAATTATGATTTAGATAAGAGCTCAACTTGTAAATAATTATTTTAAAAAGGAGTGTTAGGTTTTAAATTTTGTGTTTTCAAAGATCAAATTATTTTAAAGGTACTTCTCTTTCAAAGATGGTTTTGAACTTAAGGAATTCAAATGTTGGTACTATTAAGTGGACAAATAACTGAGTTATGATGTGATTGTTTGTGATTGTGTGGACATCTATTAGCAAAATTAAACCCCATTCTGCTATAAATTGACTGTTTGATTGTGTGGACATTTGATAGCAGAATAAATTCTCATTCCACTATAAATTGATTGAATTATTTGGACACCTATTTAACTAGGCAAATCACCATCCTGCTGCTATTGTTATTTGGACATGCATATTCTAATTAGTTCATATTGACATGTTATTTCCTGATTTGGATATGAATTGAATTTACATATATGTTGACTTATGAAAATAAATGGTTAACTGACTTGAAAGTGAAATTGATGTTAAATGGTAACTTAAATTAATAACATTGAGATTGCTACGCCTCTTTTTGAGATTATAAGTATGGTTTTGAATTATTCCAATTTTTAATAAATTTTAGGTTTAAAGTTTATGAATGATTTTCAAGTTGTATAATTATGTAATAAAGGTATTATAAATAATAACTTGTTTATAAAGGGGCATTGTTAAATAAAAGGGTTGATTTAAAGTGATTTTTAAAGATGTTTTAGAAATGATGTTGTAAGTATTTTTCTTAAGAAGGTTTATTAAAAGCATTTTAAAAATAGGAAAATGATTTATAAATGATCTTATAGATTATTAAGTTATTTTTAGTTATGAAGTGAAATTTTAAGAATGGAAACTTTTTGTGAACGATAAGTGGGTTGGTTTTATAGGAAGAAATGATTTTAAACGGAATTTGTTTGGACATTTAATATAGACTATGAAGAGAGGAAATTTCTTATAAAGTTTGGTAATATAATTATATCATTGAGATAAGTATATAAATGTTTTCCAAGTATAAAAAGGGGAAATAAGGGTTTTAGAAATAGTGTTGTGTGAAGATCTTTTGATCAAGTTTTATAAAGTGATTTTAACAAATTAAAGACTAATTAAATAAGACTTGGTGGATCCCATATGGAATTAAATCAATATTGAATGATTGTTTATTTGATAGTAAAATAACCTACTATCAAATCTGGACCAAAATGTAACTTTAGAAATATCTGGGGTAAACACATGCATTATATAGCACAGTTATCCCAAATGATGCTATACTGTGCGTATGAATCTCGATTCGTTCTTCTAGGATAAATAATAATTGAAATCCATTCACTAATGGTTAGGAGGTGATTTCCGCTCTTATCTTTGTCTGTTTATTTCTTGAAAAACTGAGGTTGAGTTTATTGGAAATTATCGGAAGTTACTTCGTAGAGACCGGGATCAGATATATTATGATCCAACGCTACCGTTTCGACTTGAAGACACCTTGAAGAATATGGAATCGAAAATAGAGCTTTGGAGTGCAAGGGCTATTTGCTATTAATCCTGGAAGAGATTCCCTAAAAAAATGTTATAAGAGTGGTGCCTTCGATTTAGCTTAGTCCCAGAACAAACTTGTATGGATGAATGCTTGCATTGCATTGATGTCTAGAGGGCAGTGTTGCATTCCAAGTGTGAAGTGCTAAATAAAGGTAAAACGTGGCCTCAATCCTCAATAACCGAGAGATGACAAAAATCGGACATGCAACAGGGCCAAATGGGTCGCTTCCATCATGGTATGGTCATCTCAAATGTAGATCGATTACTATCTACTCATGTATTCTTCGAGGACTAAGGTGGGGTGATCAAATTCGATACTAATAGTCAAGTGGTAGGCCAATCCTGTGTGGCAGGGTACAAGATGTTTTTGTCAAAACCTGGTGCATTTTATCTAGTGATCTACCATCGAAAGGTAGTTCCTTACCTTGTTATAGTATGGAATCCAATCTCCAATACATGCCTTTACGGTTTTGATTGTAGAACCTAGTATGTGGGAATTTAATTAATGTAACCATTTCGGCTATGATTAAATAAGTACTTGTAGTCTAGACTTACTATAGTCTCACTGGATTTTCTACAAAAAGTGTTTGGTTATCGTAAGGTAAAAACTCATCCGTGTTTATCTACGGCGTGGTCTTATGAGATACCTTTGATTTTAAAAGGGTTTTAAACATAATAATTCAGTTGTTTGAGTTTACTCACACCAGACCCATATTTGACACAAAGTTTTACTTTCTTTTCCTAAAACTCTTGGGTGCTCAAATTTTTATGGGCAGTCAGGTAGTCCGGGTTTTCCAATGATGCTTCTGAAGGAGCTTGGAGTAGAAAGCTTCATCGATAACTAGTTATTATCTTGTTTCTTGTGACGACCTAGAATTTCTTGATATTTGAAAATTGAAATATTTAATTTATTTTAAATATTTAAAAGTTAGTTTCTAACTTGAATTTCAAATATCGCTATTTATTGGATAATTTAAATATTGATTTAATAATTGGAAATAGGGAAAATTGTTGAATCTGGAGTTACAGGCTTGTTAAAAATAATTTGAAGGCTTGTCAAATTTATATTGATTGTACTGGATATAGTAGAAGTGTTAAATTTGAGTTTGAGGATGTTTTGTTCAATTTTGAATTTATATCGTTTGAATCGATATTTAAAAATAGCCTTCCGAGGCATAGTCTCGGATTTCGACGAAACTAGTTCCATTGGATCTGTAATAGTGTATTATTATCACATTTCAATTTTCGTAGTGTTTGGAGTTGTCGAGTGATCGTACGAGAGGTAAACATGCTGAATTTATATCGAAATTTGATATAATAACTGGGTTTAAAAAGCTATTTTCTCCATACGATCGAATTCGGACTCGAAACCTTTTCCATTGTGTTCGGAATAGGGGTTTAACATTATGAACGCCTAGCAGCACGCCCCGATAGGAGATCGAGATTGTAAGTTGCGATAATCGAGATAATTTAAATTTGAATTTAAATTCAAATATAAATAACATAAATGCCTTGAAAACACTATAGCAAGCAGACGTAAAGAAATTTTTACAAAAAATAATAAATAAATAAATAAATAACAACACGTGTTCATCATTAGAACACGCGTCCCCCTTTAAAATGAACAACCCAACACGTAGTTCTTCTCCCCAAAAATCAAAGTTGTTCATGTTTTTTTCCATAAAATTCAAATTTCGAAACCAAATAACTCCAGTTCAAGTCCAAGGCCTAATCAGATTCGAACCCGATACCATCAAAGCCGTCGAGATCTTCGACTACGCCCAATCCAATGGCTACGACCTTTCCACTTTCTCCCTCCTCATCTCTCGTCTCGTCGGTGCCAACCTCTTTTCCGCTGTCGAATCCCTCCTTAGCAGTATTCAACCCGAAACCCAAAAACCCGATCCCGAATCTGCATTCCTCCCGTTGTTTTGCGCATACGGCAAAGCACACCGCCTTTTGGATTCGCTTCGCATCTTTTAGGCCGTGAGATATCAATACAATGTAGTTCTGACTCACTAAAGCAACGACGCTACACTGGCAGTGTTGGTTTTCGATAATAAACTGAAGCTGGCGAAGCTCATACACGAAGATATGCTAAATGATGGAATCATGGCTACTGTGGCTACGTACAATGTTCTCATAAGGTCATTATGTATAAATGAGAAGGTTTTAGACAAATCAGTGAAGGTTTTTTGGAAGATGGAGAGGAGAGATGCGTGTAGTTACAACACATTGATCGATGGGCTTTGTAAGTGTGCACGAATCGATGATGCATGCAAACTGTTTGAGGAAATAGGAGAAGAAAATCTTGTGGTGGACGTTGTAAGTTTTACAAGTTTGATACATGGTTTGAGTAAAAATGGACTTTTGGATGACGCATTGGAGTTGTTTGAGGAATTGACGAAGTAGGGGAAGATGCTGCTTGCTGGGCCAGTTCGAATTTATGGGTATGGGCTTTGTTTCTAAAAGATGAATAGGTAAATAAGTATAAACATACACTCATATTTCAATTTATTTTTACATACAGATTTTTGGGCGGTCGGTAAAATTATATATATATATATATATATATATATATATATATATATATATATATATATATAAAAGATTTTGGGAAAAGATTTTTGAAAACAGGAAATATGAACATAGATAAGATTTTGGGAAAATAGATGGGAATTTTAAATGTTGAAAAGAATTTATATAGGTTAGATTTTTAAATCTATATAAATGAACTTTTATAAGTTAATGAGTTTCAAAGAAATATATATAAATGTAAATTTATCTATTTAAAAATATATATACATATCTTCACTGACTAGTTTATTGTTAATAATGTATTATGAAGATAGATTTGTTTAATAAACTTATTCAATTATTTTAGTTGCTAAAAATATTTTTATTAAAAGGAAATCAGTTTAAAATTTAAATTATTAGTTTAAAATTAAATCATTGGTAATTAAATTTATAAATGGGAATTTAATGGTTCGATTTATTCGAATATTAATAAAAATCATCTAATGTTTATACAAGGTCAATATCTGAAAAAATCAAGTCAGTGTGGATTGGATTGCAAACAGCAAAATAAAAGGTGAGTTAATCTCACTCATCTGGCTTGTTATTTAAATTTAAATAGTTAAATTTAAATATTTGGTTGAATGATTGAATTGATTGGATGCGGTATATTATATAGTAGTATATATATATACATATATATATATATATTGGAATTTATTTTTAAATTTAAGGTTTAAATTTATTGGAAAGGATTAAGAGGGAATTTGGAAAAGCTTGAAAATGGTATTTTCAATTAAATAAGATTTTAAATCATAAATAAGAAGTAAAACCTGAAGTTAATGGGTTTTGACATAAATTGAGTAACTAAAGGAATTTATTTTCAAATGGGATAAATTTGGAAATCGATTTGGAAATTGATAGAGTTTATGAAAACTGATTTTTAAAAGAAGATGAGACTTTGGAATTTGTAAACTGGGTTTATAAAGCGAAATAAGATATCAATGGATATTTAGAAGTATAAATTTCATGATGAAAATTTATGAAGGAATTGGTATTTTGTTTTAAAAATAAATAGTGATTTATTTTTAAAAGGGTGTGAAGAAAAGTGTATTTCCCTGAAAAGCCAAGTACGTTTTCAAGCAGATTTTTAAGTTTAAGTAAAGCTTTAAAGTTATTTAGAGGAATGTTTTTTAAGAAATTATTATTTAAGTTTTTAAACTTTAAAGGTAAATATTTATTTAAATTAGTTATGGTGGAATTTATTTTAAAAAGGTTAATTGGTATTATGTTTTAAAAGATAATTATTAATATTTATACTTTATAAAGTAGTTTTATTTTAAGATAGTTTGGTTAAAGTTTTATTTGAAAACTTGTATAGAATTTTGTAACTCTTATTTTAAAAATTTAGTTTGGCTTAACTTTTATGTTAAAAATTAGTCTTTATATTTTATAAAGTAATATTTTAAATAGTTCTAAAGTATATATTTTTTGAATAAAGTGTTTAAGTAATTTTAGTTTAAATGTTTTTTAAAGGAATGTTTTAAAATAAAATGATTTAAATTATTTTTAAATCTTAATTATTTAGGACTTGGCTATATTCGGTGGAAATAAAATAATTGGGTGGAAATTTAGTTCCACAAAAGAGAGAAAAGTGATTTGAAAACTACTTTCAAAGGATTGAAATGTAGGAAAATATCTTGCGAAGATATTAAAATAAATAATTTGGGAGAAATTATAATGGCTTGATGATTGTTTGTGAATGTTATTGGATAGTTAAATAACCAACTATCAATATTGGCCAATGCGCTGATTGTTTCGAAAAGACCGGGATCAGAATTTATTTTTCGAAAACCACATCTATCTGGTTTGAAAGTTTTCATGAAGAAGACAAGAGTTAGAGTCGAAGATGGAGCTGTGAAGTGTAAGGACTAATCGTTACTAATCCTGAGGGTGATTCCAAAATGGATGTAGTAGGTGTAGTACTTTAGGTTCCTTTCGGACCCGGAATGGACTTGTATGGACGAATGCTTTCAGAACATCGTCAGGAGGACGATAAGCATTCTAAGTTAATGTGTGCTAAAAAGGTAATGCATAGCCTCAAGCCTCATCAATCGAGAATGGCTAAAACAGGAAAGGTGCACACAAGGCTAAGTGGCTAGCAACCAATTAGGGTAAGGTCACCCCTGTCTAGATGTCCCTTTTATTTCGGCTGTGTGGCGGTTGCTGATCCCAACCGTGGGGTGAATTTATTCGAACTATCCAAGAGGGGGTAGCTTCGGTCTTGTGATGCAGGGGATCAGGGTGGATCCTCGGTACAGTGATCTAGACCACGTACTATGACGGGCGGTATCCCAGTAGCCCTGCCATTGATGGAAATCCATTCTCCCTACGTGCCTTTACGATTTTTGTTTGTAGAACCCACTTTGTGGCTAGTAGCTGGAATTTAATGTAACAATTTCGGCTATTTGGATAAGTATTTGTATATACACCCTATTATAATATCAGAGGATTTTATAAGAAATATTTTGGTTATCGTAAGGAAAGGAGTCGGCATGTTTATTTGTGGCATGGTCTTACGAGATACCTTTGATTTCAAATGATTTTGAAAACTTTAATAACCCAATCGAGTGTGTTTTCTCATGTTGGTTTTCCAGACTGACTCGGGTATTATTTAACTATAATGCTCGGGTCAGACCGAGTATTATAGAGTACAGATTCTGGATGGACTGCTATGGAGCTCAGGAGAAGAGCTGGATGGCAAGACGTTTCAGACGTATTTGAAGTATATTTCGCTGTGTATTCAGTTTTGAAAGGACGAGTTATTATAACTATCCTGAATTGTGTTGTTGATTGTATTAAACTCTGATGATGTAATGTATAAACAAATATAGTTCTTTTTGTTTAAAGATAAATCATTTATTTATTATATATTGTTCCGCTGCGATTTTGAGATTCTGATTTTGTTTCTATTTCTTCTTCTATCTCCTTCTTCTTTAACCCCAATGGTTCGATTTTTCGAGCATTGAAAAATCGGGTCGCTACTGGTATCAGAGTTGAAGGTTAAGCGAGAACCTTGGCTCTGGTGGAGATTACTCATTTAATAGAGTCCGAAGTACTCTAGTATGAGATTAAGTGTATTAATAGTATGAGCGCGTATTTTTTAATGAATATAAAAATTATTTTTATATTGTGTTGACTTATCGGTTAAGTATTTATGAGTTCTGGTCGATATATGGGACGCCATTTCATTGATAGGGGTTTCTAAACTCTTAAACAAGATAAACCGACACAGTATTTTTTTTTTAAATGGGCAAATGAATTAATTTTACCTAAATTATTTATGTATATAAAAGAAATAATTTTCCGTAAATTATTATAGCTAAATATGGTTGCTTGGTTGTTAGGGAATGATAATATTAAATTATTATCATTATTTTGTAGAAATTGAATAAGAAATTGCAAATCATAAAATTCATATTACATAATTAAATTGTAAGTGAGAATTGTAAATGTAATTTATAATTTAAAATAAAATTCCAGAGTAATGTTTGAATATGAATTGAAAGAATTTGGAATTTGGAATTTTGGGAAAGTTTAAATTCCTTTTGAATTTGAAAATGATTTTCAAAGGTTTTGGAGAAAATGGAATGTTATTTGGGAAATATTTTGAAACTGGATTTAAAATCTGGTGAGATTTGTGATTTAAAAATATTTGAAGGAAATTTTGAAGAGGTAAAAGCACTGAACTCTTTTTGGTCGCTGGAAACGGCGATGACTGCAGCATCATCGTGTTTATTTTTGAGTTTCCAAGAGAGGAATTGCTACCTGAATGATTTAAATTGGAGTTGTTTGCAAAACTGGGTTGGTTTTAAAAATTCAAGGAATAATTGGATATGCGATTGAATTATGGATTTAAAAAATGATTTTTGCAATATTGAAGTTTTGGTTTGGTTAAACCATTTTGATTTTAAAATACAAAGGAATATTGAATATTTTGGATTGATGTTTTTTGCGAAGATTGAGTTTGATTTTAAAAATGCAAAAGAATAGTTTGATTTAGATATATATGCTTTCAAAATTTATTTTGAAATATTTAAGAATTGCTTAAACTCTAGAAGTTAATTTAAAATGTTTATGGAATTTAAATAAGTTGGAATCTTAAGGAAGTTTAAAATTTTAAATGGAAGTGGTAGAATTTTGTTCTAGCAAACTAAAGGAGTAAAAATTTAGAAATAAACTTTTTATTGAAATTTGAAATTTGTGGAATAAGATTTAACTTGAAAGGGTCAAATAAGGTAAGTGTGACTAGAGAATAAAGTTAGAAAGATAAGCCAATTAAAGCAGGTTGGCAAATGGAATGGAAATAAAATTGTAGATAGACAAATAAATTAGCATTTGTAAGTAAATAAAATTGGAAACTGAATATTGGGAATTAATTTGAATTGTGTGTAATGGAAGTTAGTCAAGATTTGACTAAATAAATAAAGGAATGAAATAAAATTAGTGAGCAAACTAATTGATTCAAGAGGGTAAGCAGATAAATTGGAAATTGTATGTTGGGATGATATTTAATTTAAAATGCGTAAAATAAAGTGAAGTTATAAAATTAATTCGAAGTGAACAAAATTATAAAAGTTTGCAAATAAGAAATTGTTTGAGATTTAAATAAATTAGTAAGTGGAACTAATTTAAAAAATGATATGAACAACTTGTGAATGGAAGATAGTTGATAAAGTTCAATATTCAAAGTTTGAAGATGAATTAAATTCAAGTAGAATTGAAAATGAAAATTTGGATGAAATTTGGAAAATGTATTGAGATTTGAGATTAATTAATAAATTGAAGCAAATTGAATCTACATGGAATTGGAATCCAAATTAATTAAATGTAGATAAAAACCAAGTAGTAAAGTGTAAGTAATAATATAAGAACATATAAAATGGTTATATTAAACTTAGGATTGGCTGGTGAAGTTCTTAAGTAAATTTGGTATTGAAAAAACTAAGTTAATAATGGGATGAAAATTAATCTGGAAGTTGTGAAATGGGATGGTTGTGAATAAGTGAACAGAAATCAAAATAATGTGAACAAAAGAGAATTGATATAGTTAATAAGCAATGGATATAAATACATAAGATGTACGTATATTATTTATTTTCATAGTGATTTGATCCAGATTCGAGCATAAAATTTCTTGGTAATTTTACCGATCTGAGTTGGGATTTTTCACTCGATTTTCAACGGAGAACCCTGAATATGGATTTTTGATTGATTTTGGAAATTCTCTATCATAGTTATGGCTATGCAAGGAGAATGACGGTTTCTGACCTAGAAATCAGATCTGAGTCCGCAATAGGAAGTCGGGTGAACAACACTAGTTCATATGTGAAATTGTGTGATCGAGTGAGCGATCGAATTAGCGTTGTGTACGGATGATATATGTGCATCGTACAGGCTTGAATGAAATAGATATTGAAACTGTTGTAAAGAAATATATAAAATAATTTTGAAAGCTATGACTGGATATTATTGCTAAGTAGGATATAAAGGTGTTTGAAAAGCAAAAGGAAATTGGGATTTTTGATTTTTCGAAGTTAAATTGAAAATTTGCTCGGCAAAGGTTGTATTTGAATTTCTGTATGAAATTTGATGATCTTCTTGTCTAGCCACTTGGCTTTTTGTTTTCTTTTGAAATCTGGGGGCCCGTAGAGGTATTTTGTAGTTGTACCGAGCTAGCCGCACAAAGGAGACGCTGGTGAAATTTTTCGAAAATTTAGAGAGTTAGAATTTTTTTTAGAAAATCTTGATAATTTAAAATTTGGTTTTAATTTAAAATTGAATGGTTGGGTAAGTGATATTGGTTGGAAACTATGGAAGGTTTTGAGAAGTTAGTAGAAGTGATAGTGGGTCTTTAATTAAAAGATTTATGTTGGCAAGTTGTTAAAATGTTTGTTTTTGGGGAAAATAGAAACCGGGTTATATACCATTCTTCCTAACTAGTAATTTCGGGGACGAAATTATTTTAAGGGGGAAGGAATGTGACGACCTGGAATTTCTCGATATTTGAAATTGAAATATTTAATTTATTTTAAATATTTAAATGGTAGTTTCTAACTTGAATTTCAAATATCGTTATTTATTGGATAATTTAAATATTGAATTTAATAATTGAAAATAGGGAAAATTGTTGAATCTAGAGTTACAGGCTTGTTAAAAATAGTTTAATGCTTGTAAAATTTATATTGATTATACTGGAGATATTAAAAGTGTTAAATTTGAGTTTGAGAGTGTTTTGTTCAATTTTGAATTTATATCGTTTGAATCGATATTAAAAAATAGCCTTCCGAGGCACAGTCTCGGATATCGACGAAACCGGTTCCATTGGATCCGTAATAGTGTATTATTATCGGATTTCAATTTTCATAGTGTTTGGAGTTGTTGAGTGATCGTAAGAGAGATAAACGCACTGAATTTATATCGAAATTTAATATAATAACCGGGTTCAAAAGGCTATTTTCTCCATTCGATCGAATTAGGACTCGGAACCTTTTCCATTGTGTTCGGAGTAGGGGTTTAACATTATAAACGCCTAGCACCACGCCTCGATAGGTGATCGAGATTGTGAGTTGCGATAATCGAGACAATTTAAATGTGAATTTAAATTCAAATGTAAATAACATAACTACCTTGAAAACACTATAGCAAGCAAACGTAAAGAAATTTTTAAAAAATAATAATAAATAAATAACAACGCGTGTTCATCTGTAGAAAACGCGTCCGCCTCTAAAATGAACAACCCAACACGTAGTTCTTCTCCCCAAAAATCAAAGTTGTTCGTGTTTTTTTCAATATATTCAGATAATGAAACCAAATAACTCCAGTTCAAATCCAAGGCCTAATCGGATTCGAACCCGATACCATCAAAGCCGTCGAGATCTTCGACTCCGCCCAATCCAACGGCTATGACCTTTCCACTTTCTCCCTCCTCATCTCTCGTCTCGCCGGTGCCAACCTCTTTTCCGCTGACGAATCCCTCCTCAGCAGTATTCAACCCGAAACCCAGAAACCCGATCCCGAATATGCATTCCTCCCGTTAATTCGCGCATACGGCAAAGCACGCTGCCTTTTGGATTTGCTTCTCATCTTTCAGGCCATGAGATATCAATACCATGTAGTTCCGACTCAATAAAGCTACGACGCTACACTGGCAGTGTTGGTTTCCGATAATAAACTGAAGCTGGTGAAACTCATACACGAAGATATGCTAAATGGTGGAATCATGGCTACTGTGGCTACGTACAATGTTCTGATAAGGGCATTATGTATGGATGAGAAGGGTTTAGAAAAAGCACTGAAGGTTTTTGGAAAGATGGAGAGGAGAGATGCGTGCAGTTACAACAAATTGATCGATGGGCTTTGTGAGTATGCACAAATCGATGATGCACGCAAACAGTTCGAGGACATGGGAAAAGAAAATCTTGTGGTGGACGTTGTCAGTTTTACAAGTTTGATCCATGGTTTGAGTAAAAATGGGTTCTTTGATGATGCATTGGAGTTGTTTGAGGAATTGAAGAAGTAGGGGAAGAGGCTGCTTGCTGGGCCAGTTCAAATTTACGGGTATGGGCTTTGTTTCTAAAAGATGAATAAGTAAATAAGTATAACATACATTATATTTCAATTTATTTTTACATATAGATTTTTGGGCAATCAGTAAAATTATATATATAATATTTTGGGAAAAGATTTTTGAAAACAGGAAATATGAACATAAATAAGATTTTGGGAAAATAGATGGGAATTTTAAATGTTGAAAAGAATTTATATAGGTTAGATTTTTAAATCTATATAAATGAACTTTTATAAGTGAATGAGTTTCAAAGAAATATACATAAATGAACTTTTATAAGTGAAGGAATTTATTTTCAAATGGAGTAAATTTGGAAATCGATTTGGAATTTGTTAAAGTGTTTGAAAACTAATTTTTAAAAGAAGATGAGACTATGTAATTTATAAACTGGGTTTATAAAGTGAAAAAAGATATCAGTAGACATTTGGAAGTATAAATTTCACGATGAAAATTTATGAAGGAATGGGTATTTTGTTATAAAAATAAATAGTGATTTTTTTTAAAAGGGTGTGAAGAAAAGTGTGTTTCCCTTAAAAGCCAAGTACGTTTTCAAGCAGATTTTTAAGTTGAAGTAAAGTTTTAAAGTTGTTTAAAGGAATGTTTTTAAGAAATTATTATTTAAGTTGTTTAAATTTTAAAGGTAAATATTTGTTTAAATTATTTTTAGTGGAATTTATTTTAAAAAGGTTAATTGGTATTATGTTTTAAAAGATAATTATTAATATTTATATTTTGTAAAGTAGTTTTATTATAAAGATAGTTTGGTTAAAGTTTTATTTGAAAACTTGTATAGAATTTCGTAACTCTTATTTTAAAATTTTAGTTTGGCTTAACTTTGATGTTAAAAATTAGTTTTTATATTTTATAAAGTAATATTTTAAATAGTTTTAAAGTATATATATTTTTTGAACAGAGTGTTTAAGTAATTTTAATTTTAATTTTAATTTTAAAAAAAAATATGTTTTAAAATAAAATGATTTAAATTATTTTTAAATCTTAAGTATTTAGGACTTGGCTGTTTTCAGTGGAAATTTATTACCACGAGAGAGAGAAAAGTGATTTGAAAACTACTTTCAAAGGATTGAAATGTAGGAAAATATCTTGCGAAGATATTTAAAATAAATAATTTGGAAGAAATTATTATGGCTTGATGGTTGTTTGCGAATGTTATTTGATAATTAAATAACCGACAATCAATATTGGCCAATGCGCTGATCGTTTTGAAGAGACCGGGATCAGAATTTATTTTTCGAAAATCACTTCGATCTGGTTTGAACGTTGTCGTGAAGAAGATAAGAGTTGGAGTCGAAGATGGAGCAGTGAAGTGCAAGGACTAATCGCTACTAATCCTGAGGGTGATTCCAAAATGGATGTAGTAGGAGTACTGCCTTTGGTTCCGTTCGAACCCGAAACGGACTTGTATGGACAAATGCTTTCAGAACATCGTTAGGAGGACGAGCATTCTAAGTGAACGTGTGCTAAAAAGGTAACGCATAGCCTCGAGCCTCATCAACCGGGAATGGCTATAAAAGGGGAGGCGCACACAAGGCTAAGTGGCTAGCAACCAATTAGGGTAAGGTCACCCCTGTCTAGATGTCCATTTAATTTCGGCTGTTTGGCGGTTGATCCCAACCGCGGGTAAACTTATTCGGACTATCCAGTAAGGGGTAGCTCTGGTCTTGTGATATTGGGGATCAACTTGGATCCTCGGTACGGTGATCTAGACCACGTACTGTGACGGGCGGTACCCCAGTAGCCCTGCCATTGATGGAAATCCATTCTCCCTACATGCCTTTACGATTTTTGTTTGTAGAACCCACTTTGTGGCCAGTAGCTGGAATTTAATAATGTAACAATTTCGGCTATTTGAATAAGTATTTGTATATAGACACTATTATAATATCAGAGGATTTATAAGAAATGTTTTGGTTATCGCAAGGTAAAAATCCGGCATGTTTATTTGTGACGTGGTCTTACGAGATACCTTTGATTTCAAATGATTTTGAAATTTTTAATAACCCAATTAAGTGTGTTTTCTCACGTTGGTTTTCCAGATTGACTCGGGTATTATTTAACTATAGTGCTCGGGTCAGACCGAGTATTATAGAGTATGGATTCTGGATGGACTGCTATGGAGCTCAGGAGACGAGTTGGATGGCGAGACGTATAACACGTATTTGAAGTATATTCCGCTGTGTATTCTGTTTTGGAAGGAATTTATTATAACTATCCAGAGTTGTGTTGTTGATTGTATTAAACTATAATGATGTAATGTATAAATAGATATAGTTCTTTTTGTTTAAAGATAAATCATTTATTTATTATATATTGTTCCGCTGCGATTGTGAGCTTTTGATTTTATTTCTATTTCTTCTTCTATCTCTTTCTTCTTTAACCCTAATGGTTCGATTCTTCGGGCATCGAAAAATCGGGTCGTTACATTTCTGCTATATTATATGTATCTTGTATCACTAAGGTGGGGACAAGCTGTTAGAACCGTCCAAGGGTAGAATTGTATTGGTATGACTCTGATGTATCATTTTTGAAATGACTTTGTAAAATATTATGTTGATTAATATGTGTTATTTACGTTGCATTGTGAGATTTTGTGATTGTTTTTTTCTATCGTTTATCTCCTTTATTTCCCCTAACAATCTGCTTTTCGGCACTTAATTGTTCGGCACAAGAATACCATGAATACATTAGTGTCAAAATCTGGGCTTCAAAAGGGTGAGTCGTTACAGGCCTATAGTTAGTTAAGGCAGAGTACTTGATTACCCAAACTCAATCTTCCACGGTACCTTTCTATAAACCCTACTAAATAGGCAGGCTTTAATCTTTAGCCCTAACATTGCTAATTTTAGACTGCAGCGGCAATTGGGGTCGAATATCATTGAATGTATCATACCAATCAAAAGCGGGTAAAATGGATGAATTTTAAAAAAAAAATCAATTTATTTAAATAGAATTTAGATCCAAACTAAAAGTATTTTAAATAAAATCTTCATTTTATTTCAATATGTCTGAAAAGTTTTTATTACGATTATTATTAATTTTTATACTACAAGCATATTGAATACACTTATTTGTATGAAGTGCTCGTGCTACATATAACTAGTGTATATAGTAAATGTGATCGTATGTAGGTGCTGGAGTTTACATGCAACGAACCAATTTTTCCTTTATATATGTCTTTATTGTCAAAGGTTTTGAATTAAAAATATGTACACAATAAAAGGTGTACAATGGTATGTGTACACACACACACAAACACACGCATATACATACAAACATACATACATACATACATACGTACATACATACATACATACATACATACATACATATTGAAATTTTATATGGTTATTACATAAGATTTGAAATCTTAAATTGACAATAATGAACTTATTTTCAATAAGGGAAAGGATTAAAGTTAAAAATTACATTATTACATAAAATCCATCTTATGAAATTAAATTTAGGCAACCCGTATATGTTTCCACACACACAGATATATATATATATATATATATATATATATAGTAAATAAAGTTTAGATTTAAAACAACTTTTATATATTAATATTGTATTTTATAATATATCTACAAATGTGTTTGAAATTAAGGTTAATAACTTAAAAGGAACTTTCAAGTTGGAAAGGAAATAAAAGGTACATTATTTTACACAACTTTGAACCTAGAAAGGAAACATAAAATTTGGATTTTACATAACGTCCATACATAAATTCTACATTGAAAAACCATTTTTGGAAAATAATACCCATTAGTATTATGTTCCAAGCATCAATCGTGTAAAATACAAATTAGTTTTCAAAAATAAATAAATAATTAAGATATATAGTCTATTTACATTTATGAAAAATTATAATGTATTTTCAATAAAAAATTAGTTTGTTTAATAAAAAAATTGAAACAAAAGAAAGGGGAATTGTCACTACACCAGAAAAGACTTTTGGTAGCGTTGAAAAAACGCTACCATAACTTATGGTAGCGTTTTAGAGAACGCTGTTATACGACATGCAACTAAAGTCTAAAACTTTTTGTTGCGTTGTAGTAAACGCTACCAAAAGTCACTTTTAAATGCAACTATAGGTATTTTCAGTAGGATTTAAAAAACGCTACCAAAAGTCACTTTTAAATGCAGCTATAGGTTTTCTCTGTAGGGTTAAAAAAAGGTACCATAAGTCTTCATTTTTTGGTTGCAGTTTTTGTTTATATGTTTTTTTGATTTTCAGTAGCGTTTTTAAAATGCAACTGTATAATTTTTATATTAGTTTACATTTGTTTCTGTAGCATTTCTGAAATGCTACTAAAAGTTATTGGTTGTTTGGTAGCATATTTTAAATGCTACTATTTACGGTTGATGGTTTATACCATTTCCAGCAATTGCTTATATACTATTCATATTAAAACGAACGATCAATCAAATTCCACATGCTAATCTCACAATCAAATATAATATCCATAATCAATTCGATAGTAGTTTTTCAACAAAATAAGTCACATACTACAAGCATTTACAGACAAGTTTCCACAAATGGTACTAACAAAATACGACAACATATATAACAATTAAATTCATGTTCGTTGCTTGATTACCAATAGTTCTTTGTTGTTGACAGTCTTCGCTTCGAAATAGCTAATTACCTGCAAACGAGTTTAACAATCAACAATATATATATATATATGTATGTATATGTGTGTGTGTGTATATATATATGTGTGTGTATATATATGTATATATGAAACTCAACACAAGAACAAACATTGCTTACGCACTGCTTATCACGGGAGCTTGAACATACATCATTTTTGATATACTATTATTCATTACACTTTTGTTGTTGGAACTTCATTGATCCTAATCTTCAAAGTTCAGTTCCTATGTATACTCTCGTCCAGATTTTGAGCATGCTTAGTGATTCCACTTTTGTTCAACCTGTGCTGAATTTAGATATAATTCCAAAAATTCATATTAGCTGAATTTTGAATACATAGTTATCAATCCGTGCTCAATTTCTAAAAAACTGCCCGATTTACAACACCACTATGCACTTCACTATGCAACTGTGCTTGTAGCCTGCTACCTCCCTGTGCACTTCAATCTCATCATCTCTATTTAACAGTTTAACTCTCCTCTATCTTCGACAACAACACTTGCCTCCATCATCTTCCATACTTCTCAATATCCCTGCATAACACCCTCAACCAAAACTGTCATAAACCTCCATACGAAACTCTTCCTGCGACAACAACTCCCTAACCTACTCCATACTTCACAAACTACATTCATACTTCACAAACTGTTGCCACTTTGCATACAACCATTTCTACCAAAACCCAGCTGCCTTCCAAAATAGAGCCATCATTCCCTCCAACTTGCAATCATTTATACACAACATACCTGAAAACTGTGCAACTTTATGCAACCATAGCCTTGCATTCTTTTTTCTCTCTTTTACTCAAGTTCATATACAAACTTCATTTCAAACCACAATCATATGCAAACATCACCAACTTCTTGCCTATACCACTACCATCATCTCATCAACTCCATTCCATACCACTTCACAAACTTCACATTTAATTCATCTTCATTTGCTCATCTGACCGTGCTACAACCCCAGTCAATACCACTTCCAATCCAAGTCATTTACCTCTCCACCATACATCACAGAATAGTGCACAGTGCAATCCCCACCCTCCCTGCTGACAGCATTACTTCACAGCATTACCCCTAAGCCACCTTCACCCTAACATCATCCACCTGACCTCTGAAAGCTGCTGCATCACACCCACTACAGTCATATACTGTATACTCCATTCTTTCATCAGTTCAACCATATCCCCATCAAACACTACTGTTCTTCCATTAGTTCAACCAAGCATCAATCTACCAATACTGTTCTTCCATCAATCACCAATACTGTTCTTCCATCAATCTACCAATACTGTTCTTCCATCAACACAAATTCTCCATGCACAAACATCACTGCCATTCAACTTGCACAACAACTTCTACCCTAACACCAATTCCTCTCCTACAACAAACACCTACCGACTGTAATCGCGGCTACGAACAACCATCACTGCCTTTCACAATCAACTCGCGAACCACCCCCAAATCCCTTCGAACCACAACCAACAACCAACATCAATGAGGAAAACAAATCAAATCTCTCAGTTCAAAAAAAAATGTACAAAAAACTAATAGTTCAAAAGGCATTAGAAAAAAGATGGCAAATATCTTATGTAAAGTAGAGTATTAAAGAAAATTGTTGCAAGATCATTGTATTTTGTAATTGGATAAACATTTTTCCATTAAATCGCGTTGTTATTTTTTCAAATCAACCATCAATTTAACTTCCTGTCATCAATTGTACCAAAATATGGTTGCATCTTGATGTCATGCACTCATGTTAATTGTACTAGCTTTGATGATGTAGCTTATATATGATATTTGCATTAATATCAAAGTAACCATGGTCATTCTAACAAATCACGTATTCTAGCACCACTCATCCGGACACAGGAAGCAAAATTAAGATGGACTCCTAATGTCAGCCTATCTAATAAAAACACAACACCTACTCAAGAAGAGAAGTGATACAAGCAATAGTATAGATGAGTGGACCTTCTTCCTCGAGAACAAGTTGACCTTCTACAGAGCCAATGCTTCCAAATATACGATTAATAAAAAGCAACAGCTGCAAAATAATTTTGCAAACTAGAGTATGATCGATATATCATGCAGAGACTGTCTTCATGTACTTTTCCAAATCAGTGTTTTAAATAGAAGAATCCTGTGTGTATCAATTCCCAAAGGCAGCAATATGTTCATAAATTATCTAAATAGAATGCACTTCAAGTGACTGATGCATAAGACAAGATAGTACATGTACTATAATCACTCAAGAAAGATCACCATCAGCCTCGCATTACTCAGAACGCACTGCAAGTGACTGATGCTTAAGACAAGATCAAGACATTTCCCCCACCGATGAAGGAGAAAGGAATCAAACTAGACATGGTAAGCAAATTTAACATGTGACCTTAAAGAATTTTTTTTACCACTACATCTTAAGTATCAAACTTGGTTTTGCAGTCTAAAAATGCAACTATAGTTACCACTGAATTGTATGAAGGTCAATCGAAACCAGCTATAATGAAACTACTAAGGCAACACAAACTTTTTAAAAGAAGACCGATTAAATTCACAGAACCTATTCAAAAAAGGTATTTACCTGCTGACCATCTGCAACAGATTGAGCACCAAACCAAACTCCTCCTCCTCGTCGTTCTCGTCTTCGTCTTCCTCTAATATATCTTCATCAAACTCCTCATCAATTTCATGCTCATCTTGATCTATATCAGGATGTAGCATATGATGGACTTCATTTTCCTCTATAAATTGAGGATTTATAATGGCATAATGTAAAAAAGACTAATGTAGGCCATGATTGATAATATAAACAGAGGATACTATTGTCCATAAATCTATATAGCCTGTACTGCCACTTTATGTGCCTGTAAAGCACAACACTAACAAAATGCACGTACAATACATAACTTAAGCATCTTAGTGATGCTGAACAAGTCAAAGCCTATGTATATACCATATACTCCTCAAATAACTTCAGTGGTATTTCAAGAAACAAATACTTCTTAATTAGTAATAAGCGTCGTAAGCGTGTTATGACATTTTTTTAAACTGTCCAGAATTTTCATTTACCAAATCATATGAGACAATTTCACCCATCCAATTGGAAGCATGAATATTTAATAATACTTTCCTGTCGTTAAACACATAAGTTGTTAGCTCATTATCGCCGAGTAACTCACTATAACAAGCCTCAGTGTTGTTCCCAAGATAGTGGTTTTTTTTCATATGTAATGTCTAGAATTGAATTAGATGACACTGAACCATAATTTCATAAGTTTTACATCGCTTATAAAAGAGATTTATTCACCATTGTATCAAGCACATAATACGATTACTGATCTGGAATACATCCCTCTACAAGTAAGGAAAGGTAAAGGATGTACGTAAAAATTAGATTATAAGTATACCATCAGGCCAGCTTCCTTGCTAATAAGTTCCACAACCTGATTCATAACTCTAATATTATCATTAATTAAACTGCAAAACAAATGAACTTGCCGATAATTTGTTATCTTTGATTCAGAAATGAAGCATTATATTATATGTCGTTAATACTTTTCAATGAAACCACAGCCATATGTTGCATTTTTTCAAATAGTGCACAATTAAAAACTTACATGTAGAAGCTATAATAATTGGCATAGACAAGATTAAGATAAGAGTACCATCATAAGTTTCGGATTAACAGATAATGGCCATGTATATGAACCACAATATAAATCAGATATGTATGTAGTTACCATAAGAATTATTTTTTAGTTACTTAAATATATGCAACCTTAAATGCTCTGGCCATGATAGAAGTAACTATTATACCTTAGTGCTAATGAAATTTACATTGCAGTCTTAGTTTGTAATGTACTTCCAATCTATTTCCAGTCTTTTTTCGCAAACACTTTATTTTTTCAACATTATAATCACAAATTTACATTCACTTTTGCGATCACAAACTTTCATGAATCCTTTACCGAAAGCACCCTTAAACCACTTTTAAAACGTTGTTTACATCATTTCACTCAAACTACTTAATTATGTTAAAAACATAGGAGCCTTTTTTTGTGTACCATGGCCAGAAGTTCAAAATAAATTTTGCATTGCAATTCTTAGTGTTGATGAAATACAGTAGGAACATTTATACTATTTCAAAGCATAACATTTAACGACATATTGTATCACTTAATTTTTAAAACAATTACAGTCAGCACAATAGATACACCATCAGGCTGGCATAAAAAACATAAGACACACGTGAAATTATCAAATAATAAGCATACAGATTGCAAAACTTTAAGGAGAAACAAACTTTGACATACAACGTATTCACTTATACCATATACTGATAATCTTATAAAACAGGGGCAGAAATACCTGCATTTATAAGATGAAGAGCTTGATCCCTGAAGCAATCTCTCAATGCATTAAAAAATGTGGAGATGCACAAAAAGTAAAAGGCAGAGAGTACTCAGATATGACTAAAGTCATTGCAAAATATGAATCGCCTTGTGTAGTCAGTAACAACCAATGCCCTTGTTCGCCAATTTACTTACTTGCTACCAATCATAAACAACAAAGTTATTCCCATACATTCTAATTATATTATTGTATCGTACAGCACACTTTTTGTTGAATTCCTCTGAGGTAGATGTTAGCTTATTAAATTGCCCAAAATGTGGTTTTATGAAAAAGTGAAATGGCAGTGGATGCCAAAATAGTGATACAAACAAATTCATGCTTAAGAAACAAATTCAATACTCCCTCAGTTGCTCTGTCTTAGTTTCTTCTAGTATAATTAATAAAATAACTCAACATAGATGTCAAAGTAACATTATATTACCATGTTTAAGAAGTTTAAAACTAACAAGGAAAATTCCTTAAATTAATAACAATTAAAATTTTAAATTAGGGTTACCTATATGGACAATAGTAGCGGTGGCGAGG
Organism: Allium cepa; assembly: GCA_030765085.1. Taxonomy (NCBI): domain Eukaryota; kingdom Viridiplantae; phylum Streptophyta; class Magnoliopsida; order Asparagales; family Amaryllidaceae; genus Allium; species Allium cepa. The sequence goes on along the minus strand of CM060941.1, from coordinate 649,222,785 downwards.
AAGCTCGATGGAGGAGGTATCCTGTTGCGAGACCAAGAATTAGCGGAGAACCTCGAATTTGAGGCGTGGAAGAAATTTTAGAGTTAAGAGGAAGTCGATGTCAACCAGAATATTGAGTTTGCTGAGCGTTTTTTTAGGGAGAAAGAGATAATGAAGATACGGTGTTTTCCATTACATAAATGTTTTAAGTCCTTAGCGGAAGAAACAGAGCGGCCAAACGAAAATTTGACGAAACTTTGATGAATCATTGGCGCGAATAGATTGGCAGCGGTGCCTTACTTATATTAAATTTTCTGATGTGCCAATAGCAGCACTTAGCTTTGAAACGCTACTAATAAATGCTACTGACAACAAGTTTTCTTGTAGTGTGTACATCTTAGGCGGTAAATACATGATAAGAATATTCATATATAAATAAAACATAGAATAAAAATTATTATATGAGGCAGAGGATTCTAAATTATTTGAATCGTAATGAACATATGGTGAAAAATAGAGGTTGATTCAAAGTAAATCAATATAATAAACATATTTTAATGTAGATAAACAAAAGAAAATTATAATTGCATGTTGTAAGATGAATAATTAAAAGGTAGGAAATTGATTAGAGTGCAAGCATATGAATAGGAGAAACACGTTGCCAAATTAAATTAGAGAAATACTATAGGATGTTTCCAAAAAGTCACGCCTTGAATGATGAATAGATGCTCCTAGATTCAGTTGAATCGATCATCGGAACTTGTAGGAATCAAGAGATAAGAAACGCCTTTCGTTTTTTTTTTACTTTAATTTTCAAATTTTTTATCCCTAGAGCACCATGGACTTTCGTCTATGAATTGATGGGTGGAAGGAAGAGAAAGGAAAATGACTGAATAAATAACTCTTTCAAAGGAGGCAATAAAAGCTAATTAAAGATAGGGGTGTTTCATCTTCCTATAATTATGTTTTAGCCTTTTCATTTCAATTTGAAAGATTTTGTTCCTTCTTTTTTCTAGGTCGGCCTAAGGATGAGGAAAACGGGCCTAAAAATTTCTAAAATCGATTTATATTTATTCCGTTTAAGTCCATTTAAATGTTCTACCGATATAGTATACCGATAAGTATAGCGAATGTTTTTAAATTTACGCTCTCTATTAAATACTAATGGTATTTAAAAATAAAATAAATTTAATAACTAATATTTCACAAATATTAATTAATTTATAATGATAAAAAATCAATCAAATTATGTGATTTATTAGGAGTATTCACCATATTGGTTGTGTGACTCAAATATGTAAACTCAATCAGCAATTAATATTGAACAACTCGGATATTAACGTTCGCACATCACATTAGCTGGTGGTATGACATTTCGGCTGAATTTATCGCTTACACGTCTTTTCCATTAAAATCCAATTTTAAAAGTTATAAGCGTAGCCAGTAGTATCAATTATTTATACCAATTCTCTTCGTCAATAAAATATCGCAATAAGACTTATGGAATTTGGTTTTGGTCAAAATTTCAACATTACCTACATTTAACTTGAATAGTCTAAACAAAAAGTCTTTGGTTCAATAATTGAATTATTATTAAACACACTGCTCTGGCCAGAGACTTTGACTTTGAGTTGACCGTGGTTAACTGTGATACTAACACCATATCAATGAGAAGACGAATTTTTTATTGAACAATGCTTCACTTCCATTGCTTCACTCAACTACAGTCACTCAATGGATGCAATTCCATGATTTGGTTATAATCAAAGCAGAGTATCCATGTTGAAGTTCAATCGTATTCTTAAGTCGTGAGAACCGTGTAATATCATCACTTTGAGATTCTCTGTTTGTCCTTAGTTGTTTTAACCAATAGAGAACTCTTGAGTGAGTCATTCTACAGTTATCCAATAGCTATAAGTATGTAACCCCTTGGTGCCCCCAACTTCCATAAGTAATACACCGTCCGACATTTGGATAATGTTACATACCCTAGTCTCAAAAGTTGAATCGATATCTTTTATCAAAATAGCTTGACTAGTAATATTTAAAATAATATATTATTTTAATGTGATAAATTCCTTATGATAACAAAAATTTGTAATTACTATCACAAGTATATCATTTAAAGATTTTCTACTCAATATACTTAAATTAAATAAATTAATTAGCGTATCTAAACATGACATGTATATAGTAGAAAGACAAACACTTTTATTTTGAATGAGATTTTACTTAGAGTTAATAATTTACAAGAAATTATAGAATTTCCCCCTAAGGCGTACCCCTAACTCTATCTCTATATTCATAATATAATAAGATAACAAAATGGCATACTTCAAAATATTAGAAGTGTGACACTTATATACATATAAATATACATACATACATACATACATACATATAAACACATGCATTAAAACACACACACAGAGACACACACACACGCACACACACACGCACACACACACGCACACACATATATATATATTTGTATATTTGTGTACTTGCATGTATATTTGTAAGTGTGTGTAAGTTAGCTAGGTGTCTGTGTTTTATCATTTAGGTATGTTAAGGATCAAATTGTTGATTTAAGGAAATAACATTATAGATCGTAAAGGTGACAATTGTGCTATTTACCTTCTTTCAATTGAACCTTCCTTGATAAATTCCCTTAATTTTCTCTTTCTCCACCCCTCTAGTTACCCTTCTATGGCCTACCATAAACAGCCAGTTATGGAGAAAAATTACCAAAATTCTATCAAGCAATTATCTCATATTTAAACCCTGTTTGAAATTACGCCGATATCATATATTGAAGCGCTTAAACATAACTCTATATATGCATTAAAAAATTAAAAACAACTCCCAAGATTCAAAGAAATTAAATAATAATTAACCTTTTTCATATATTAATTAATTAACTTACATATTTTAAAAATTAATTTAATTAATTTATAATATTTTATAAATTTAAGTCGTGTAGTTTTTTTTTGAAGAATTCACAAAGATAGTTGTGTTACTTAAAGGTTTGAATTATGTTAGTAGTTAATATTAAACAATTCAAATATTAACATTTAGGGTTGTCAATGGATATGCGAAAGATATAAAATTCGCCTGCATCCATATCTAAAATGCGGATAAATATTCGATATTTGAAAAAAGGATAGAGATATGAAGACATCTGCATCTGAAAATTATATGTTCAGTTTTTTTTAAAGATTATAGCTTAAATTATGCGTATTTTAGTACAATGAAATATATTTATTATTGTTTATTAAGTTAGAAGTTCATGTTATATGCACTTAATGCATATTAACTTCTTCAAACTATTTAAAATTTCATTTATGTTCATTGATTTATCTAGTGGATAAGATAATTACCCGATATCCATCTATATATGTAAATGCGGATATCCATTCGTATCCACAGATGCGAATATCCAATATTCGAAAATGATCTCGGATATCGATACAGATATGGCCTACGTTTGAAAGTATCCATTGACAAACCTATTAACATTCATACGTCACCTTAGCTACTGGTGTGATAGTTTGGTAGAATTCATTGCTTATAAACCTCTTGAGTGCAATCATATTTCATAATTTCTTAAGCTGTACTATTTAGTAACGATTATTTACACGCATTCTCTTCATCAACACTGTATCACTTTATTATTTATGGAATTTTATTTTGGTCAAAATTCCAGTTTCATTCTTATTCAACTTAGTAGTCCATAAAAAAAGTCATTGGTTCTAATAACATTTATTATCAACGCACTATTCTAGAAATTTTTTGACCTTGAGTTGAATTTAGTTGATTATGATACTAAGCTCACACAACAATGGACATGTATTCTCTATTGAATAGGGTTTCAATTCTAGTTTCAACTGAAAGCCGACTACAGTCGCTTAATGGATGTCATGTCATGATTTAACTAGAATTAAAGTGGAATTTGCATACTAAAGTTCAACGATATTCTCAAGCTTAGAGAACTACGTAATATCATAAATTCAAGATTTTCCTTTTGACCTAGTTGTTATTAACCAATAGAAAACTCTCAAATAGTCTGTTCCATAGTTATCCAATAATTATCGGTACATAGCTCCTTGGTGCACTTATTAGCCATGAGCAATACACTGGCAAATGTTTGGAAAACGTTGTGTAATATGATCTCAATGGATGTATTGATATCACTTCTCGAAACATCCTGACCAAGAATGTGACGACCTGCCTTTCATTCCATAGAAAGACGCGTCATCAATAAGAAAAGAAATAGATAGAAATAGAAAAGATAGAAAGAAAGAACAACTACATCAGAATCTCACAGCGGAAACGGAACAAAATATAATATTTCACATATCCATTACATAGTCTTACATATCAGAGTACACACAGTAATACAACTTCATTACATTAGACAGTTATAAAGGCCTGTCTAACTATTGCATCCAAAATACAACAGCCAAAAGTCATAACATAGTAGAAAGATATAAATAGATACGTCTGGACTCCAGCTCCAAGCTTCCAAAATATTTGTCAATCCAACCTGTTCACTTGGCCACTCATAAAAATTTGAGTACCCAAGAGTTTAAGAAAAACAGAATGAACTTCGAGTCAGACATGGGTCTTGTATGAGTAAACGGGTTAAAGTTTTTTTAACTTTAAAAATCATTTGGAAACAAAGGTATCACGTAAGGCTTCCCACATATAAACATGGGTAAGTTTTTACCTTACGCTAACCAAAACATTTGATAGGAAATCCAATAATATTATAATAGGGTCTAGGGTTTTCAAATAAATATTCGCATAGCTAAAATTGTTACATGATTAAATTCCAGCATACTAGCCACAATGTGGGTTATACAATCAAATCCGAGGGCACTTATTGGAGATTGGATTCCATACAATGGCAGGGCTACTGGGGTACCGTCCATCACAGTACGTGGCCTAGATCAATGTACCAAGGATCCACCTTAAATCCACTGCAACACAAGGCCGCAAACAACCCTTACTGGACAGTCCCGAACAAGACAACCCCGCAGCTGTGGCAAACAACTGTCCTCATAGCCGAAATAAAAAGGACCTCTAGATAGGGTAAATCTTGTCCTACTTGGGTGCTACCCACTTAACCTTGATGCACCTCCCCAGTTTTAGACATTCCTAATTGATGAGGCTTGAGGCTACGATTACCTTTAAGAAACACATCTTGGAATGCTCATCGTCCTCCATTGACGATGGTCTGATAGCATTCAATCCATACAAGTTCGTTCCGGGTTCGAACGAAACCGAAGGCATTATCTCGTTACACTCATTTTGGCATCACCCTCAGAGTTAACGACAATAATCCTTGCACTCTGAAACTCCATCTCGATCTTCACTTTAAGATGTCACGACCTAACGTTTAACTTGGATCGATGTGGTTTTCGGATAATCAAAGTTGATATCTGATCCCGGTCTCATCGAAATCCAAACGTATCTTAAAGATCAAGTTGTTTAAGGTTAAACAATTCAATTCAATTTAAAATATTGAATTCACACAGCATTATTCATAGATATACATCTATCACGGACATATTCAATATCTCATTACAGAATATCACAGATTATCATTCAATAGATATCAACCGATCCAGACATTTTACTCAAAACAATCATCCATAAGCAAGCATCTTTAATCCATATTATAATTAATTTAATTAATTCAAATTAAATTAATTACTTAAGAATTAATCACTTAAAGTTAGGGTGGTTTTGAATTTTAAAGTTAAATCTAAACCCTGTATCTATAAACAGAGTTTAATAAGCACATAACAGACATGCACACCTTAACATATGTATATATATACAAGAACCTATATACACAAGCATAATTAATACCATTCTTTTAAGATCTTCACATGCAAACAACATAACAGATTTAAATTTCATTTTTAGAAGAAGATTTACTCACTTGTTACTGTTTGAAGCAGATGCTAAAAACTGGAGAGCTTTTGATAAAAAAATGCTAGAAACTTTGAATTGCTGGAAATCTGTTGTAATTGAGATGCCTGAACTTTGATTTGAAAACTGAATTGCTTTATTGAAATGATCAAGCTGTTTTAAAAACTGAATTGATGTAGCTTTTAAAATATGAGAAGAGTGCTTGCTTGATAACTAGGATTTTGAAAATTGTTTACAAATTTGAGAATTTGAACAGAATTTAATTCTTTGTTTTAAATTTTAGGTTGAAAGAGTGGAAATTGATATAATTTTCTGGTTTGTAAATTTACTGGCTTATTCTTCTTGCTTTTGAAAATGAGATAGGGGAAAAAAGAATGAAGAAGAAGAAGTATGTTTATATAGATTTAATTTTGATTTACTAAAATTAAAGAAAATAAAATGAAAATGTGACACTTGTTAATAGAATCAACACTTGTCTTTTACCTTATTTAATTTGCTAACACATGTTATTAAAAAGGTTTATAACTTAACACATGTAAATTTGCATGCATAAATAAATTTTCAAATTTTTAAAAAGCCTTTAAAATTGATTTCCTAATTAATAAATACATATATAAATAAATTCCTTTAAAAAGAAAATAATGTAAAACAATTTATGTTCTAAATAAAATCATATAAAATACATTTTAAAACCAAAGTATAATTTAAGATATATATATATATATATATATATATATATATCTTTTGAATTTCAAATTTAAATATTCAAATTCAAATTAAATTTCAAATCCAAATTAAAAATCAATTTGATATATACATATATATATATATATATATATATATATATATTTTAACAAACCCAAATTCAATTTGTATAAAATAATTCTATTCAAAATCAATATATATCAACACATTATTATTATTGTTTTAAAATAACAATATACAAATTTTAATAATATAAAATGGGGATTATCACATTTAAATTTGCTTGAAATTCCCAGGACATCACATTCCTCCCCCCATAAAAGAATTAGTCCTCGAAATTTAAACAAAAGATAATCCAAAACTTTCATTTTATTTCAACAATTCAAGCATACATGTCATCCATACATTAGCAACCAACAAACAATTCATCCAAACAACAATTCATTCAAACAAACATCACTAGCTATCCGGACACAAATCCAGATAAGCCTTCCTAAAACTATCAAGAGTCTCCCAGGTATTGTCTCTGGGATCCTCGCCCCACTGGATCTTGACTAGTTCACTACCTTACTCTGGAGTTGCCTCTCGTCTTGATCAACGATCTGGACAGGATGCTTGACAACCGATAAGTCCGGCTCAATCTCTAAGTCTTCTTGCACAGCTGGCTCCACAATAAGAGATGGATCGTGCATGTATTTCCTCAGATGAGATACGTGAAAATCATTGTGAATTCTAGCCATCCGGACTAGCAATTTAATCCTGTAGGCCACGGCACCAATCCTCTCGAGCACTCGGAATGGGCCAATATATCTTAGGGGAAGTTTTCCCCATTTTCCAAATCTTATCGCTCTTTTAATCGGGGAAACTTTTACAAAGACTAAATCTCCAATCGCAAATTCCAATTGACTTCGTCTTTTATCTGCATATTTCTTCTGACGGCCCTGAGTAGCTTTCATTCTCTTCTTCATAAGCTCAACTTTCATAGATGCTTCACGGATCAAATCTGGTCCAAGCACAAGACGATCTCTCGACTCTATCCAACAGGATGGGGATCTACAAGGTCTTTCATACAGAGCTTCATAAGGATCCATCTTGATACTTGCCTGGTAACTGTTATTGTATGAGAATTCCACTAGATGAAGATGGCCTTCCCAAGATCCACCAAAATCCAATGCATAAGCCCTCAGCATATCTTCTAGAATTCGGTTCCGTCTGCCCATCTGTCTGGGAATGATATGCTATACTCAATTCCAAACTTGTACCCATAGCTGATTTCAAATCCTCCCAGAACTTGCTGGTGAAGATAGGACCACGATCGCTTACTATGTTGACTGGAACACCATGTAATCTGACAATCTCTCTCCAGAAAATCTCTGCTAAAAAGCTGCAGTACGAGTTGCCTTAATTAGAATAAAATGGGCGCTCTTGGTTAGACGGTCCACAAATACCCATATTCCTTCGTTTCCCTTCTTGGTCCTTGGCAAACCATCGATGAAATCCATTGAAATCATTTCCCACTTCCACTTCGGGACTTCCAAAGGCTGCAACAATCTGGCTGTCTTCTATTGATTTCCCTTCACCTGCTGGCAGATAGCGCACCAATTGACAAATCTAGCAATATCCTTCTCCATGCCCGGCCACTAGAAGACTCTTCTCATATCCTTATACGTTTTAGAGATTCTCGGGTGAATACTCAATCTAGAGCGATGACTCTCGGATAAGACTTCTTGCTTCAAATCCTTGAAATTAGGGACACAAATCCTTCCGTTGATCTTTAATGTTCCTTGGTCATCAATCTCAAAACTGGCACACTGACATTCTTAACTTTTCTGATAATACCTCTCGATTTACTATCTGATCTTTGCTTACATGAAATCCTTTCCACAAGAGATGGAACCACTTCCAAAAGAGACAGAACTGCATTCTTACTTAGAGCATCTGCCACAACATTTGCCTTCCCCGGAGTATACAGGATATCCAAATCATATGATGCCAAAAACTCAACCCAACGTTGCTGCCTCAGATTAAGATCCTTTTGAGAGAAAAGGTACTTCAATGGTTTGTGATCCATGAATAGCTCAAACATTTCTCCCAAAAGAGAGTGTCTCCAGATCTTCAAAGCAAAAACAATGGCCAACAACTCCAGATCGTGCGTAGCGTAGTTCCTTTCATGTGCCTTTAATTGCCGACTCACATACGCAATTGCTCTTCATTTTGCATTAGAACTGCACCCAGCCCAACTATACAGGCATCCGTATAGACCTTAAACTTGCTCTTACCATCCGAAATAGTCAACAGAGGAGCACTTGTCGTCTTTGCCTTCAGATTCTGGAAAGCTTCCTCACATTTAGGGGTCCATTTGAACTTTGCTCATTTCCTTGTCAGCTTAGTTAGGTGCGAAGAGATCCTGGAATAATCCTAAATAAACTTCCTATAGTAGCCAGCTAAACCCAGGAAACTGCGGACTTCAGTCGGAGTCTGCGGCTGCTTCCACTCCAGAATAGTTTCAACCTTAGCTGGATCTACAGAAATGCCCTCTCCAGAAACAATGTGCCCCAAAAATTTGACTTTCGATTTCCAAACATGGCATTTAGAGAACTTCGCCTTTAGAACATGCCTTCTCAGAGTCTCCAACACTATTCCCAAATGCTGCTTGTGCTCCTCTTCAGACTTAGAGTAGAACAGAATATCATCGATGAACACCAGAACAAACTTATTCAACACATCACAAAAAACTCGGTTCATTAAGTCAACAAAGTAGGCAGGAGCGTTGATTAACCCGAAAGGCATAACCAACCACTCATAGAAACAATTGGGTCCCCTAAATGCAGCCAAGGGGATACTGTCCTCAGCTACCCTTAGCTGATGGAAACCCGATGCTAAATCCAGTTGGGAGAAAATAGAAGCTCCATGCAGCTGGTCAAAGAGATCATCTATACGGGGTAAAGGATATTTATTTCGGATGGTCACTTTGTTCAACTCTCGATAATCAGCACAGAATCTTAGTGACCCATCCAATTTGGTGACGAACACCGTAGCAGAACCCCAACAAGAAAAACTGGGCCTAATCAATCCCTTCTCCAATAGATCCTAAGTCTGTTTCACTAGCTCCTCTCCCTCTCTAAGTGACATCCTCCTGCTTGGCTGAATCACTGGTAGTGCTCCTGGAACCAAATCAATGCAAAAGTCTATCTCTCGGTGCGAAGGTAAACACTTGACTTTCTCGAATACATCTGAAAAATCTTGGACCACTTCGATATCTTTAACCTCCTCTTGAGAAGTCTCAACACCATGTAAAAGACTACTCAAGTGAATCTCAGAACTATCACACATCACTTTCGCAATCTTACCCAGATCAGTTTCCAACGAAACTGTTCTTTCATCACAATTCAAGACATCCTTATACTTATCAAGCCAACCATTCCCAATATAAGGTCAAAACCCTTAAAATCCAACACATAAGGGCCACATGAAAAACTACGGGACATATAGGATTTTCTCAAATCCTTACAGATCATATCTAATTTGGTTACTCCTCCTATTGGATTTGATACAAGAATAGGACGATCTACAGTACTAGGGGTAAGAAGGAACTTCTCTACTGATTCCAAAGAAATAAAACTTAGAGAGGCATCCAAATCAAACAAAACTTTAATATACTTGCCATCTAAAAGTAATGTACCTTTCAATACTCCTTTGCCTTTAGAAGAGGTTGATGGTGCTTCCTCCAAAGCAAACACCTTGTTCTGTGGAGCTTTTTGAAGTAGCGGCCAAGCTCTCACCATATGGCCCGGCTGGTTACAGTTGAAGCATAATGATTTCTGAATCATTGCTGATCTTGGTCCATTCTAACGCTGTTGTTGCTGCTGCTGAGTTCTGCCCCGAGGACACTGATTAGCCAAATGTCCAACTTGTTGACAATTATAACATTTTCGAGGTTCGTTGTTGCTTCCGGGTTTCTTCTTGTTCTGCTTCTTCCAATTAGGATTGAACTTTCTCTTATTTGGGTTGGAAGAATTCCCTCCGGATGCTGTTACAGATGCCATTGGTTTCTTATTCATCAAATCCTCATATCTCAGAGCCATATCAATCAACTCTACAAAAGATCCTTTCAAATGCGCTGTCATCTTTTCGTGAAACTCTGGCCTTAATCCTTGCACAAACATCTCATTCTTTTTTAGGGGAGTGTCTATGAGTCCTAGACCATAGCGAGATAGTTCATTAAATTTGGTCTCATATTCAGCTATAGTCATTCTTCCCTGCTTCAAATCTAGAAAATCTCGGTACAGACGAGTTTTCCCTGCTGTTGGCATGAATTGTTCCTCAAACAATTCTTTAAATCTACTCCACGAAATGTCGTCTTCTGAGATATTTGTTGTTACTGCATCCCACCAAGCTGCAGCACCCTCTTGCAGTTGCCATGAAGCCATTACCCTTTTTTGCTCGTCAGACAAATCTAAACTCTTAAAGATGCGCTCGCAAGAGCATAACCAATCCTGGACCTCAATTATAGTCTCTGATCCTTTAAATGGTCTACCTCCAAGGTTGGTGAAGTCCTTGCATAAGGCGGCAAAACTAACTCGAGGCGGTGCTGGATCAACAACCTCGTTATCAGTCTGACCTCTTCTATCATTGGTCGACGTGCTTCCTACTACTCTACCTCTCCTGCCTCTTAAACTCATTTTGGCTACCTGGACAAGTAACCCAACAAATTTAGATAGGGATATAGTTATATAAAAATTACAAATATGCACTCTTAAGATAGATACTACTCCAGAGCCTAGGTATTTCTCAACCTATGCTCTGATACCAACTATGACGACCCGCCTTTCATTCCATAGAAAGATGCACATCAATAAGAAAAGAAATAGATAGAAATAGAAAAGATAGAAAGAAAGAACAACTACATCAGAATCTCACAGCCGAAACGGAACAAAATATAATATTTCACAAATCCATTACATAATCCTACATATCAGAGTTCACATAGTAATACATCTTCATTACATTAGACAGTTATAAAGGCCTGTCTAACTATTACATCCAAAATACAATAGCCAAAAGTCACAACACAGCGGAAAGATATAGATAGATACGTCTGGACTCCAACTCCAAGCTTCCAAAATATTTGTCAATCCAACCTGTTCACTTGGCTACTCATAAAAATTTGAATACCCAAGAGTTTAAGAAAAACAGAATGAACTTCGAGTCAGACATGGGTCTTGTATGAGTAAACGGGTTAAAGTTTTTTTAACTTTAAAAATCATGTGGAAACAAAGGTATCACGTAAGACTTCCCACACATAAACATGAGTAAGTTTTTACCTTATGCTAACCAAAACATTTTATAGTAAATCCAATGATATTATAATAGGGCCTAGGGTTTTTAATTAAATATTCACATAGCTGAAATTGTTACATGATTAAATTCCAGCATACTATCCACAATGTGGGTTATACAATCAAATCCGAGGGCACTTATTGGAGATTGGATTCCATACAATGGCAGGCCTACTGGTGTACCGCCCGTCACAGTACATGGCCTAGATCAACGTACCTAGAATCCACCCTAAATCCCCTGTAACACAAGGTCGGAACCATCCCTTACTGGACAGTCTCAAACAAGAAAACCCCGCAGTTGTGGCCAACAACTGCCCGCACAGCCAAAATAAAAAAGGACCTCTAGACATGGGTAAATCTCATCCTGCTTAGGTGCTATCCACTTAACCTTGCTGCACATTCCCTATTTAGCCATTCCCGATTGATGAGGCTTGAGGCTACGATTACCTTTAAGAAACACATCTTGGAATGCTCATCTTCCTCCATTGACGATGGTCTGATAGCATTCATTCCATATAAGTTCGTTCTGGGTTCGAACGAAACCGAAGGCATTATCTCGTTACACTCATTTTGGAATCACCCTCAGAGTTAACGGCAATAACCCTTGCACTCTGAAACTCCATCTCGATCTTCAATTTGAGATGTCGCAACCTAACGTTTAACTTGGATCGATGTAGTTTTCGGATAATCAAACTAGATATCTGATCCCGGTCTCATCGAAATCCAAACGTATCTTAAAGGGCAAGTTGTTTAAGGTTATACAATTCAATTCAATTTAAAATATTGAATTCATACAGCATTATTCATAGATATACATCTATCACAGATATATTCAATATCTCATTACAGAATATCACAGATATCATCCAATAGATATCAACCAATCCAGACATTCTACTCAAAACAATCATCCATAAGCATGCGTCTTTAATCCAAATTATAATTAATTTAAATAATTCAAATTAAATTTATTACTTAAGAATTAATCACTTAACCTTGCTTAATCAATCATTAATTGATTATAATTAATTAATCACTTCTTAATTAACCGTATAATCAATTAATTAATCTTTAATTAATTAATTAATTATCCTTTAACTATTAATTAATTAATAAAAATTAATTATAAATTATTTAATCCTTAATTACAAATTAATTAATCCTTAATTATCAGCTAATTAATCTTTAATCAATCAATTAATTAATCCTTAATTAACAATTAATTAATTTTTATTACTTAATTAATTAATTTCAAATTATAAATTAATTTATCTTAATTACTTAATTAATGATCATAATTAATTAACCCTAATTACACGATTAAACTATTCTTAATTATTAATTAATTAACCACTAAGCACTTAATTAATTAATTTTAAGCATTGATTAATTAATCTTTAATTGTCTAATTGATTAACCTCTAATTATAAATTAATTAATCTTAATTAAATTAATTCTTGATTAACAATTAGTTAATCCTTAAATAATTAACTAAACCCTTACAAATTAATTAATCCTAAATTATTAATTTAACTTTAATTACCTTATTAATTAAATTAATCATTAATCGTAAAAGCTTTAACTAACTTCCAAGATAAAACATTTACATTAATTATTTAACTTTAATTAATACATGTTTTAAAAACATTTCATCCTTTTAATTTAAAAATTAAGTTTTTTAAAATACTAAACATTTCTCAAATTTATGTCAACAAAGCATAAAACTCTTCGATCAAAATAGTTTAATACAATTATCATCAAATAGTTTAAACCAGATTTTAATTTTTAATTTAAAACAAGCTTTTCAAACTTCTTAAAAACATTTTCAAACTTTACTTCGAGTTCGACCCGTCCCTGACTCGAGTGCAGACTCGAGTTACTCACCTTCTTCCCTATCTTTTTTTTAGTTTTAAGTTTTCAACAAAACTGCTGTGCGACTCAACTCACGAACCACCCAATCATGAACGCGAGAAAACAACCCACGCACCTGATCTCCTCTTCGAGTCGCTCACGAACCAAACACCCAGACACAAAACCGACGTCGTGCACATGCACAATTCAACCACGCTGCTGCGACCACCAACGACTCGCCGCACACGTCGACTTCAACCTCGTGATCGATTCCGACCCTCGATCAAATGCCCCGAAGCCCAAAATGATATCGAGCATCTGTAGTCGAACTGGAAACCAGACCTCATTTGAAAAATCCCTCGAACCACCATCACCGATCACCGAACCCTCCCAATCTCTGACCACGGCCTCGCTAGCCTCCACGCCATCATTTCCCAGAACCACATGCAGCTCGATTCACTAAAGAAGCCACGGTGACCATTTCTTCTGACCTTGACAGAACTAGGGTTTAAAACCCAATCGACCTACTGCCGATGCCACGGCGAACTACCCACCTTCCTGACATTTTTGCCCAGTTCACCGCATCTTCCTTCACCTCCAGTCAACACCCCGACGACCAGAAATATTTCGGTCGCCAGAATTTGCTCGAAAACCAAAATTTGTTCATCCCCGAAATGCAAACCCAATTCCAAACTAAAATTCATGATATTCATTTTAAAAATCAAGTTTTTCGGTGACGATTCAAGTTGTAAACTCAAATCAAAAAATTAAAATGTTTGGTTTTTACATATTTAAAGAAAATCTACTGTATTTTCTTGTTTTCAGAGGATTCGCGAATCTATTAAGCTCGAATCTATTTTTACATCTTAATTTATGTATAAACAAACAATTTTGGTTTGAAATCTAAAGCCTAATAGTAATTAGTTAGGGTGAATTTGAATTTTAAAGTTAAATCTAAGCCCTGTATCTGTAAACAGAGTTTAATAAGCACATAACAGACATGCACACCTTAACATATGTGTATATATATACAAGAACCTATATACACAAGCATAATTAATACCATTCTTTTAAGATCTTCACATGCAAACAACATAACAGATTTAAATTTCATTTTTAGAAGAAGATTTACTCACTTGTTACTATTTGAAGCAGATGCTAAAAACTGGAGAGCTTTTGATAAAAAAAAGCTAGAAAATTTGAATTGTTGGAAATCTGTTGTAATTGAGATGCCTGAACTTTGATTTGAAAACTGAATTTCTTTGTTGAAATGATGAAGCTCTTTTAAAAACTGAATTGATGTAGCTTTTAAAATCTGAGAACAGTGCTTGCTTGATAACCCAGGCTTTTGAAAATTGTTTACGGATTTGAGAATTTGAACAGAATTTGATTCTTTGTTTTAAATTTTAGGTCGAAAGAGTGGAAGTTGATACAATTTTCTGGTTTGCAAATTTACTGGCTTATTCTTCTTTCTTTTGAAAATGAGATAGGGGAAAAAAAGAATGACGAAGAAGAAGTATGTTTATATAGATTTAATTTTGATTTACTAAAATTAAAGAAAATAAAATTAAATGTGACACTTGTTAATAGAATTAACACTTGTCTTTTACCTTATTTAATTTTCTAACACATGTTATTAAAAAGTTTATAACTTAACACATGTAAATTTTCTTACATTAATAAATTTTAAAATGTTTTAAAAAGCCATTAAAATTGATTTCCTAATTAATAAATACATATATAAATAAATTCCTTTAAAAAGAAAATAATATAAAACAATTTATGTTCTAAATAAAATCATATAAAATACATTTTAAAACCAAAGTATAATTTAAGATATATATATATATATCTTTTGAATTTCAAATTTAAATATCCAAATTCAAATTAAATTTCAAATCTAATTTAAAAATCAATTTGATGTATATACAAATTCAATTTGTATAAAATAATTCTATTCAAAATCTATATATATCAACACATTATTATTATTGTTTTAAAATAACAATTTACAAATTTTAATAACTTAAAATTGGGATTATCACATTTAAATTTGCTTGAAATTCTTGGGATATCATAAAGAATATTTAATATATAATGTTATTTCATATTATGATTAATTACTCATGACTATAAATATTAGCAACGACAATCACATAACATTTCATTAAGGATTTTCTTAGTCATATAATTTAAATTAATTACTTAATTCATTATATCACTATATAACAAAGTATATAATAGAAACCAAATACCTTTATGAACAAGATCGATCGTAAAGTTAGATATTGTAATAAATCACATAATTACCCCTAGGCACACCCCTTAACTCTATTAGAACAGTTTTAAGTGCTTTTGGAGTAACCAAATGAATCTTTAAATTCAATAAAGAAAAACATTTCTTTTGAAAAGATTTCAAATTGCCAATGGGATTCCAGTTTCTTGAAACTGTTGGGATTGATGATATAATAGTTCTAGTAATAGAAGGAGGCGACTAGAGAAGCGGTTGATTGGAACGGTAAACTCCGATGAATCAGGCTTCAAGATTACATTGACATTTTCGTCTTTTTAGGGTATTTTGGAGTTTCCATCGTAGGTCTTTGTATACCTCTGGTCCAGTGACCAAGAATACATTAGACTACTATAAATAGGCGTGCATAGGGATCGCTGTAATTTAAAAGTGAAAAAGGGTTATTATTCTAGGTTTTGGGGTTTGAGATTTCTACTTAAATTTAAGGGTTTTTCTTTGTAAACTTTTCATGGAATTAATAAAGTTTTATTTAAACGAAATTAATTGTCTATTGTTTTTCTTCACTTCTTTCCTCTTCTCAAATCTAATAATGTAGGGATCCTTGAGATAACACTAATAGTTGGTATCGACGCCTAATACACACAAAAAATTTGAAGTGATTATTATTTTGAAGAAGATAAGTGTTGAGAAATTTAATGAGAGAAATTGAGGATTATAGAAGGTGAAGGTTGAAGATTTTCTATCCTAGTGATCTTCGCCGACCATTGGAGAACAAAGGGGAGAAACCTAGTGGTATAACTGAAGAAAAATGGAAAACTTTAGATGAAAAGGTTGTAGCAACTATTCGATGCGGAGAATACGATGTTTCATATTGTTTCTAATGAAACGTCAACCTATGCGATTTGGAAGAAGTTGCAAGGAATTTATGCAGAAAACTCTATAATAAATAAGGTCCTTCTCATAAGAAGAGTGGTAAACCAGAAGTTTAAGGAAGGAGGATCAATTGGAGGGCATCTTAATGATTTTCAAGCAATTGTGAATCGATTAATGACCATGAATTGCAAGGTTAATGTAAATGAGTTCGATATTGGAGAGTTAGGAAACGCCCGTGGCTGCGTTAAAAAAATCAAATTTGGATGGAGTTATTTCGATAGGATTGGTAGTTAGTAGCCTTCTTAATTCGGAGATGTAAAGGATGAACTTAATGGAAAGAAAGATTGATGATGAAATGAAAAAAGGAAATTCGACTAGAGAGATGCATCTTTCGAGGAGGGGTAGCCGTTCAAATATGAAAAGAAGATCAAATACATCAAACATGGAAAGGGATTTCATCTATTATAACTGTAAAAAACTGGATCACTTGCTGAGAGTTTGCAACAATCTAAAAGGGATAAAGAAAGGATGAAAGCGTTAGAGGGAGACAAGCTTAAGCAAAACAACGACGATGAGATTAATTTGGGTATTGTTAATGATGTGCTCTGTGTTGAGGGGAAAAAAGGGAATGATTAGGTGCTTGATTTGGATTCATGTTTCCACATATGTAACAAATAAAAGCATTCATTGATTATAGAGTAAGAAAGAAAGGTGGGATTTGTTGATGGTGGAAATGTTAATGTAAAGGGTATAAGTTCAGTTAGATTAAAGATGTATGATGAAAGGTAGACTTAAGATGTATGATGGAAGGATGGTGAAACTCATGGGAGTTAGGATTGCCTTAAAAATAAATAAAGGTCTTGTTTTAGTAGAACATTTGGAAGAAAAAGGCTGTAATTTTTGAACTTGAAGCAGAATAAAGGTTTCGAAAGGGTAACAATGAGATGTTCCATGCAAAAAGGGAATGAATAACATATATAAATTACTTGGAAAACGATGGAGCATGTAGGGACTTCTCAAAGCAGCATAGGAGAGGTATATCAGTCTGAATCAAGATGGAGCTAGCAACGGAAGGTCACAAAGCTAATACTTAGGCCTCTATGATAATACTAACAGTTATGATTTATCGAAGTTATGCACGTTCAATTTGGGGGCATACATAATTAGGTATTTTGGAGGTTGGCTAAATTTTTATTCAGTGGAGATATTTGTTTCCATGGTGGTATTGGAGATTGACTAGAGCATGAGGTTATGCAGTTTGGATGGCTTGTATTGAAATATAGTATCAATGTAAAGATTGTTGGGATTGATCATATGAAATTTCCAATCGAAGAAGAAAGAGGCGATTGGCTAAGTAGTCGATTGGATTGAAAAATTTCAAAGAATCATGCTTCAAGGTTTCAAGGGCATTTTTGTCTTTTTAAGGTGTTTAGGAGTTTCCATTATAGATTTCTACATATCTTTGATCCAATGACTGAGATTATATTATACAACTACAAATAGGCTTGTGTAGGGATCACTGTAATATAAGAGTGGATAAGGTTTATTATTTTAGGGTTTTGGAGATTGAGATTTCTTCTTAACTTTTATGGATTTTCTTTGTAGTCTTCTGATGAAACTAAAAAAGTTTTGTTTGGAGGAAATTGATTGTCTATTGTTTTTCTTCACTTCTCCTTTCTTCTCAAATCTAATTATGTATCCTTGAGATAACCCTTATAGAAACATGTGCTTAAATGTGAATAAAATATGATTTTTATCCTAAAACATAAGAAAGAATTGTATTATTCCATTCACTTTCAAATGCTTTTATTATATATAATAACAAGTTTTGTGTTCCTTATTGAAATGGGGATTGAAATCGTTTTCGTCTTGTTATCCTGATGTGATGACTTTTCAAGCTTTTAAAACCTATACAATGCTAAAAGAGATATTGATAATTTAAAGTTTTGATATATATATATATATATATATTCTTTCTTATTGTCTGCAAAACTTTTGGATTTAGAGCGAATCTTGAAACTTGAACACCTGATGGTGTTTTAGAATCATTCAATTATTTAGTTTGAATTTCTCTTTGAGAACGAAACAAATCTTGCATTATTTCTTGTTAAAAACCAACTGAAATCCCTCTTCATCAATCATATTTTTATAGATTTGAGGTGAGTAGAAATATTGACTATCCAGATTATAATTGTGCTTAGAATAGAAATGGAATGTTTTAAGAAAAAATTTCGACATAGTTGAAGCTCAAGTACCAAAAATTATTCTAACATCAAATGTGAAAACAATTGGATTTAATACTCAATGTATACTGTGTTCCACTTAAGGCATTATCAAAGGGATTCAACTTTGGATGGGGGGTTCATGTTCTCATTTTTGAGAAAATTGTTACAGGGTGTACCTGATGGAGTTAGGGGTATGCCTTAGAGATAATTATGTAATTTGTTACCTAAATCTAACTCAGTAACCCATCTCGTTTTAAATAAAAAGTTTTTACTTTATACTATACACTTATTATAAAAATTTATAAATAAATAATTAGTTAATTTAAGTATGTATGTCAGAAAGTTCATAAATGAAATGTTTGTGATAGCAATTACAAATAGTTATAACCATGAGTATTATATCACATTATGGTTAGCACATCATTATAAATATTCCTAGTCAGGATATATCGAGACTGGACATTGGTGCATCCTTTAAGACTAAAGTACGTAACGTTCTCCAACCGTTAGACAGTGTAATACTCATGGTTGTTGGCGCCACCAAGGGGTTACGTACTGATAGTTATTGGATAACTATGGAATGACTCACTCGATAGTTTTCTGTTGGTTAATATAAGTATGGTAAAATAAAAAATACTGAAGTGACTAATTTACACAGTTCTCTTAACTTAAGAATACATCTTCAGTATGAAAGCTCCACTTTGATTATAGTTTAATTATGGCATTCCGAATTAAACATGATCCAATAGTGTATTCATGAGTTATAAATTATGAAATTTTATTTGATTTATTAAACTTTATTCCATAGTGCATTTATAATAGTTATAAATATACAAAATGATACGCGATATCGGTATGCATTTAAATATGATTTGAATGTGAGAATTTTTTGTATGGGTTTAAATATTTTTAAGTTCCATAAGCAAGCACACATAACCCACCTTGGTTGCCTTAGATGTGGCGGGCCATGGTAAAAAATAAAGGAGGGTTTCTTTTTAAGTTTTGAAATGAAAAGGCAGTCTTTATTACAAGGATATTAGTCACACATTTATTTTCATTCATTAACAAGAGATTGCATCTTCATTTACTTTGATCTTCTCTCCTAAAAAATAGAAAATTTTGGCCATGGATGGTAAAAAACAACAAAAAATTCCAAAGTCCGTATTACATCAAATTCAACACTATTTGATAGTTAATGGTCAACAATTCGAAAGCTGACACCTTCTGACTTATGAACTGAATTAAGGAAATCAGTTCAACATTTCAACATATATGCAATGGCTTTGGTGAAGGATAAATCTATGTTTTATTTTTTTTATTTCATATTTATATGTTATACTATAGGATGATAGATTATACCATGAATCTTGTGTATCAAAACGTTGTCACAAAATTGGTTGGTTGTTTATACAGTTGTATCTATAAAAAATATTATAAATAAAATTTGTTATGAATGTGTGTTAGGATAATGCTCAAGACCAGTGGAAAAAATTTATTATATGTTGTTTAATGGCAAATTTTCTATTGAGCTAGAAAAATGTCGATAAATTTTGAATTAATTTTACCGCAAGCGCACGGAGTACAAAAGTTAGTACGTGGTGAGTACGGGTTGATCCGTAGGAAATTGTTAGAATTTAAAAATCTATTCAATCAAATTATACCAAAATGGAGAGAAGATTGTTAACTACAAATTGTAAACAAGATGAAGCTTGAATTAGAATAAAAGTGAGATTAAAACTATGAGATTAGAGAACAATTTAGAGGTAAACCCACTCTCATATTTTTGTAAATCAACAAACAAATAATTTTTGATCTCTAGTTTTGATATTAAATGAAATAATTGTTGTATTCATCATAAATATGGTTTACTTATGTTATTAATTAACATAACTTAAACCATCAAACTATAATGCAACAAATAAACCACTTATGAAATCTCATGAAAATGAAGCCAAAGCAAAAGTTATTTTAAGTATGATCTATTTACTATTGTAATTAGTAATATAGATCATCAATTTTTTTCTTTTAC
Source organism: Allium cepa (assembly GCA_030765085.1). Classification (NCBI taxonomy): domain Eukaryota; kingdom Viridiplantae; phylum Streptophyta; class Magnoliopsida; order Asparagales; family Amaryllidaceae; genus Allium; species Allium cepa. The sequence continues at coordinate 649,201,593 of CM060941.1, read as the reverse complement.
TTTCATTTCAAAATCAAAAACCAATTAGCAAATGACGATGTAATTGTGTTTATGTTGATTAAGAATAGCTCATTTGCAAAAGCAATATAAGCTATCAAACCGACTTGTATAAACTTATATCAAAATTCACTTTAATGAATCACAAACAAAAGACATCATACATCATAAAAATGTTGAAATTATATAGAGTTAGAGAGCTTCATTACCCCTAAATTGAAGGGGTTTAGCTAGTCATTTGTGTTATCAAATCAACACTTGTAAATTTCAACATTAAAAAGAAAAAGAAATAAAACTAAGCAAAGAAAGCAAAAGAGATTAGCTACTAGACACTTGCATAAGAATTAAAGCTACACTACTTGTATGATTATAAATTTAAGCTATTTACATAAAATAAAAGAAAGCATAGAGATAAACATCAACAGAAAGGCAAGGAAAAGCATGTAGAAAAGAGAAGTGAAAGAGGCTTGGAAGCCATATTTATTTCATGTAACATTGAGCTTACAATTTGCTTGCTTAATTTCCTAAGTAATTAAAGAGTGGAAGATATTTACATGTACATAAGAGGATTATTTATACATGCATAAAACCCTATTTCAATTTTTAGGGTCCTTCCTAAAATGCTCTTTAGGAAGTGTGGCCACTAAGTAACCATTAGCCATTGATTAATCCATCACTTAATGTGCATGAAGTTTTAACCCTCACTTAGTTGTCCATTAGCTTCTAACTGTACATTTAGGTAAGTGGGCCGGATCCTCCATAATCATGGACTTGAATTATTTCCTCTTTATTCCTTTGTATTCCTTTGTGCATCCATATATCTTCATGAATCCCTCTTTCATATGCATCAAAATTTCCTATAAAAATCATAAAAATGTCCAAGTAAAAATTCTCAAATTGACATATGCACAAAAATGACCATTTTGCCCCTGAATGAAGATGAATATATGATGATTTGAAAATAATTTAATTTTGGTTTTAAACAAGTTAAAATGCCCAAATATGATATTTATTTAAATTAAAAGAGATAAAATATGGATGTAAATATATGCACATTTACGTGCACATCAAATACCCCTACACTTATCTTTTTATTTGTCCTCTAATAAAGAAAAATTAAGATAAATCCGTTTTCGTAAGAAGCACGATTGCATTGAGCATATGCAACAAGCCGTTAAACCTCTGGGTGTCTCTAGTAGGACAAGTGTTGTCTCGTGAGGGTTTTCAGCGGATACTACCCACAAAATCCAAATGCAAAGTGAAAAGTGCAAGATTTATTTACAATGGGGTGAATGCAAGTTTTTGAAAATATTTACAAATGAAAGGTTTACTTTTAAATAGACACAAATAATTTAATTATAAGTTTTTGTCATTATCTGAAAATTTAAGTCATTTACTCATCAAATTTCCAACCAAAATTAAGTTACATAACAAATAGACAATAGTTTAACTTGTTGTTTCAGTCGATAATATAGTGTAATTATGAAATAGATCCTTAGTCGATTATCAAAATTTATCAAAGTGGTATTTTCATTTCTTTCCAATAAAAAGTCAAATCAAACAAGTTAAAATGATGCTTGGATTTCAATTTCTTACTTTCTTATTTGAAAATTTTATTGATATTAACAATATTTACATATGCCTAACTCAGTTAAACTAAGGCCAGATATATTACCCGTGCACTGCCTTGCGGACTAATGTGAGGGGAATATAGAGCGTGGTGAGTTAACACATAAGTTTGAACACTTATCGACTATAGGCGTTATTAAAAAGAATTTTCATATACATACACCTAACTCAGATAAACTGAGGTCAGATATACCGATCATGCACTGCCTTTCGGACTTATGGAAGAAAGGTACAGAGCATGGCGAGTGAACACACGAGTGTGAACACATGATTCTAGGCGTTAAAAATATATACATATATACAAATGCTTTTTTGCTCGTATATTTTTTGTGGTTTTTTCCTTTTTTTTAGAAAGAGAGAGTTTTGAAAAATCATCTTAGCACCATTTAACTTAGACGATAAAAATATTATATCATTTACTTTAAATTTACCACTTTTTTAAACAAAGATTTTCAACTATAACATACTTCATAATTAACACATATGAATCTCCCTATATACTAGTTAAACCATTGTTATTTGTAATCAAACTTCATTTTTATTTTTGTTAGGACAAATAAATTTTCAAAAATTTTAGTTTATTAACCAAAACTTATACTTATCCCATAGTGTTTCTTCAAAAATAAATCAAAATACTAAAAAGCATTTTTTTTTTGAGATTTAGAAATTTTGAGTTTATTTTAAGTAAAAAGAAAAATAAAATTAAAAAAATGCCATGGAACTAAAAAAATGAAAATGAGACTCCTCTCCCCCCCCCCCCCACACTTAAATTTGACTGTGCCCCCATAGTCAATGCATGATATAATGAGTGTAACGGGGAAAACTATGTACATATTTACAAAAAAGGGTTAACATTCTTACTAGTCGTAACTTGGCTCATGAAGGATCATGAGCTCCTCCTCTTGCTTACAGAGCAATTCCAAGAAAGGTTTCAAACAATGACCATTGACTTTGAAAATAGATCCATCCCTGGGTTTTCTATTTCTATGGCACTATGTGGAAAAACAGTTCGTACTACAAATGGTCCGGTCCATCTTGATTTGAGTTTCCCAGGGAATGAATGAAATCTTGAGTCGTATAAAAGAACTTTCTGGTTATACGAAAATGTTTTCCTTACGATTGATTTATCATGAAAAACTTTTGTTCTTTCTTTGTAAATTTTCTCGTTTTCATACGCGTCATTCCTAAGTTCTTCTAGTTCGTTGAGTTGTAGTTTTCGGTTTCTGCCAACTTTCTCAAGATCAAAGTTTAAGTTCTTTATTGCCCATTACGCTTTGTGTTCGATTTCAATGGGTAAATGGCAAGCTTTACCATAAACTAAATGAAATGGGGACATCCCAAGGTTAGTCTTAAAAGCAGAATAGTAATCCCAAAGCGCATCGGTCAATTTCTGAGACCAATCTTTTCGATTTTTGTTAACAGTTTTCTACAAGATTTATTTTATTTGATTATTTGAAACATCAACTTGCCCACAAGTTTGAGGATGATATGGATTGGATAACTTGTGGGTTATCGAATATTTCTTCATTAATGTTTCAAAAGATTAATTGCAAAAATGGGTTCCGTTATCACTGATTATTGTACGAGGTGTGCCGAACCACGAAAAGATGTTTTCTTTGAGAAATATCACATTCTATGGTGGTTGGTTTTGCAAGGAACGGTTTTGACCCATTTTGAGACGTAATCGACAGCGAGAAGGATATATAAGTTTCCAAAAGAATTGGGAAAAGGTCCCATGAAGTCGATACCCCAAACATCATAGATTTCGATCTTAAGAATGGGGTTTAGAGGCATCATATTTCATCGAGAAATTCATCCAAGCATTTGACATTGACTGCAAGTTTTGCAAAATTCGAATGGGTCTTTGTAGAGAGAAGGCTAATAGAAACCTCATTGAAGCACCTTTTTTGCAGTTTTTCAAGGACCGAAATGTCTACTGCATCTTGATAGTAGCAAAATGAAAGAATACTCCTGATCTCATTATCCGAAATGCAATGTCGGATGGTTTGGTCGGATAATATTTGAACAAGTATGCATCATCCCAATAGAAATACTTCACTTGGGACATGAATTTGCATTTGTCCTGTTTGGACCAAGATGAGGGAGTTTCTTTAGTGACTAAGTAGTTCACTATATCAGCGTACCATGGATCAATAGAAATTGAAACAAGTTGTTCATTGGGGAAGTTTTCATTGATTGGAAAATAAGATGGTGCATTCGAAAGACGAGATAAGTGACTGGCTACGACATTATCGGATCCTTTTTGTCTTTGATTGTAAGGTCGAATTCTTGAAGTAAAAGGATCCAAACAAATCAAATGGAATTTAGCATCCTTCTTAGCGAAGAGATATCGAAGCATAGAATGGTCCATGTACACAGTAATGTCTGAACCTATCAAGTAAGGTCGAAACTTTTCGAGCGCAAAAACGACAGCTAGAAGCTCTTTTTCGGTTGTTGTGTAGTTGAGTTGAGCGTCGTTCAGATTCATACTTGCGTAGTAAATGACATAAAGGATTTTGCTGATGCGTTGTCCTGAGACAGCACCAACCGCAAAGTTAGAAGGTCACACATTATTTCGAAAGGAAGATCTCAATTGGTTGTGCAAATGATTGGATCAGAAATGAGTTCGTTTTTGAGAATTTCGAAAGAAGAAATACAATTAGAGTTAAAATTGAAAGAAACGTATTTTTCAAGGAGAGTCATCAAAGGACGAGCGATTTTGCTAAAGTCTTTCACAAAACATCGGTAAAAGCCAGCGTGTCTTAGAAATGATCGAATTTCCTTAACAGAATTGGAAATGTGTAGCTTGGCAATTACGTTAATTTTTGCTTTATCTACCTCAATGCCTTTATTTGAGATGATATGTACAAGGACTATGCCATGTTTGATCATAAAGTGGCAATTTTCCCATTTCAAAGTCAAATGCTTTTCTTTACATCGATTTAGGACCAACTCGAGATGATGTAAACATTAGAAAAAAAAATCGCCAAAGATAGAGAATTCGTCCATAAAACTTTTAGAAAGTGTTCAATCATGTCGGAAAAAATGCCAACCATGCATCGTTGGAAAGTAGCACGAGCGTTACAAAGTCCGAATGCATACGTCGATAAGAAAAGGTACCTAATGGACACATGAAAGTCGTTTTCTCTTGATCTTCGGTAGCGATTGGAATTTGGTTATAGCCGGAATAACCATCAAGAAAGCAGTATAATTCATGGCCAGCTAAACGTTCGAGCATTTGATCGATGAAAGGAAGAGGGAAGTGATCTTTACATGTTACGGCATTTAGTTTTCGATAGTCAATGCAAACACGCCAACCCGTTTGAGTAGGAGTTGGAATAAGTTTGTTTGAATCGTTCTTGACAATAGTTAGCCCAAACATTTTTGGCACAACATGAATTAGGCTAACCCATGAGCTATCAGAGATTTGATAAATGATTCCTTTGTCGAGAAGTTTAAGAATTTCATCATGTACTACATCTTTCATTTTTGGATTAAGCCTTCGTTGTGCATTACGAGTGGGTTTGGCCTCGTCAATTAAGTGAATTCGATGTTAGGCAATAGAAAAGCTCATTCCCTTAATATCGGTAATGGACCACCAAATAACTTCTCTATTTTTTGAAAGAATAGAGAGAAGAGAAGTTTCATGGTCAAGAGAAAGACCGTCAGAAATGATGACAGGATAAGTTTCTTTTTCACCTAAGTATGCATACTTGAGGTGATCGGGAAGTGGTTTGAGGTCCAACTTAGGGAGTTGCTCAATCAAAGAATTGGGTTGAGATTCAGACTCAACTGGAAGTGATTCAAAGGGAAAAGTATATTCAATCTCGTTGGGGATTTCGTGAAACAATTTTTCATACTCGGCCTCGCGTTCATTGTTAAGTTCAAGTGTCTGGTTTTCAAAGTTTTCGTGAATGGCATTAACTTCCAATGTTTGGTCATGAGGTTCATTTGATTGACGTTCAAGATTGAAAATATTAAGATCCAAAGTCATGGTTCCAAAAGAGATTTTCATCGAACCATTACGATAGTTGATTAAGGCATTTGAGGTGACTAAGAATGATCAGCCCAAAATCTATGGAATTTGACTCGTGGGATTTGTCATAGGTTGTGTTTCGAGAATGATAAAATCAACGTGGTATATGAATTGCCTTACTCGAATGAGCATATCCTCGATTTCTCCCACGGGCTTTTTAATCGAGCGATCGGAGAACTGAAGCATGAGCTTTATGGGTTCGAGCTCACCTAAGCCTAATTGTTCGTAAACATGGTATGGAATCAAATTGACACTCGTGCCTAAGTCAATCAAATAATTGTTAATCGTCTTATCTATAATTGTACATGAAATTGTAGGGCAGCCAGAATCTTTGTATTAGACGGACATGGATTGGGACAAGAGTTCACTCAAATTGGGGCTAAGAAGACTTTTCTGGGCACTTGAGTATGTCGCTTTTGGGTACACAAGTCCTTAAAAAAATTCGCGTACGTTGGGACTTGCTGAACGATGTCAAGAAGTGAAATGTTAACTTTGACTTGTTTAAATATTTCCAACATCTTTTCCATTTAGTTCGAGTGTTTCTTTAGTCGAAGACGATATGGAAATGGAATATGGTACTCGGTAGGCGAGTCTACTCGAGTAGAAGAAGAATTTTGATCGGCATTTGTTTCAACGTTTGGCTCCACATTCTGTTCAGATTTGTTCGTTGTTTTAGAATTGTCGAGAGAGGTTTGTAGTAATCATTTGGGTTAACGACTTGATTATCGATTTTTTTTACCGAAACGTAAAGTTGTGATAGCATTCAATTGGGTGACATTGCTATCTTGAACAACATGGGCTTGATTTGAATTTGCGTTTTGATTTCTGGGATTTGGAATGGGCTGGCTTGGAAATGTGCCTCATTCGCGTTCACTTACAAACGTGGCTAATTGACTCATTTGCATTTCAAGTTTTGCAATTGATTGGTTTGTGTTTTGCATATATGAGGTCAATAAATTTTGCAAAATGTTGTTTGATTGAAGACTTTGAGTTGTCGCTTTAGCCAATGTTTCAAGATTTTTCTCAAGTGAACTTAAACGTTTATCTTCTTGGGGAGGATGAGCAGAATTTGGTTTAAAATTTGATTATTGCGGTTGATTATGAGACGGACCCACAAAATTTGGTTGAAAATTGTTGGGCTGAAAGGGAGGATTCGAAGCATTATTCGAAAACGCTTAAAATTAGGACAAATCGTGTTCGTGTTGGGATTGTTTTGGTTCCAAGCAAAATTAGGATGATTTCTCTAACTAATATTATACGTTGGAGAAAACGGATCGTTTTTTGCTTTATTGAACGCATTGATTTTTCGACAGAATTGGGACATTGATCGGCTATACGATTATGATCGTTGCATTTATAACACATTGGTTGGGAACCTTGGATCATTTGATTCGATGAGATAACGTTATCCAATTTTTTAACCATTGCGTCGATCTTAGCTTCCAAAGCAAAAGAAGATCCTATCGTGTGCACTCGATCGTGAGTAAATGGATTTTTCGTTCGAACGTTTCCGTTGGGACGACTTTTCGACGCGGTTTTCAAGAAATTGCCAAGCATCATCGTGATGTTAGGCAAAAAAGTTGCCTTGGCACATTGATTCGAGCATGATTCGTGAGTTTTTTTCGACTCCATCAAATAAGATTTGGCAAATCGTCCATTTTTTGAAGTTATGGTGTGCACATTTTATCAAAAGCTCTTTGAATCTTTCAAAATATTTTCCGAATGGTTCTTCCTTGAATTGATGAAAATTTACAATTTTGTTTTGGATTCTATTCGTTTTCTCCAAGGGGTAGAATTTCTTTAGGAAAGCTTTTACGAATTCTTTTCAATTTTTAATCGAGTTCGATGGTAAGTTGTACAACCATTTTTTAGCGTAATCCGTAAGAGCGAATGAGATAATTCGAAGTTTGATTCCGTCATTGAAAAGTTGTTGGAGTTTAATGGTTGCGCGAACTTGTTCGAATTTAGTCAAGAAGACGTATGTATTATTGTGAGGAAAATTGCCAAATTTTAGAAGCGTGGCAATAAGGTTCGAGTGAATTTTGAAATGGTTACCCATAGGGGCGGGTAACATAATGCAAGATCGAATAGAAACTCTATCCGGAAAGATTCTATCCATTAGAGTTCGAGGGGTGTTCTCGTCCGCCATTTCGGAAGGATCGTTTGTTCGAGTTAAACGGTTAGTTGTTGAGTCGCAAGTCCAACGATTTGTTGTTGTGTCACGAGTACAAGTACCCATGCACAAGTGAAAGTCGAGAAGAAAAAGAAGTTAGAATCGAGTTTAGTGAATGAAAGAAGATTTGAAAAACGAAGCGAATTTTTGTTTTGTTTTTTCTTACAAGGAAGAAAACTATTTACCAAGTAAATTTTATTTTCAAAAGAGAAGTTTAATTCTTTTTTTTGGCTTGTCAAATTTTTATATGTTTTTTGTTTTCGAATTTTCAAATATTTACCAAAAGGATTTTTTTCAAATATTTTTTGTTTTTAGAAAATGGAAATTTGATTTTTGTTTTTGTTTTTGAATTTTTATTTTTTTCTTTTTGAAAAGATATTATATATAATTCTTTGGATTTTTGTTTTTGATTGAAAATTTTCAAAGGAAAGGAAAGAATGATTTTTTTTGGATTAAAAACTAAGTTAAGTAAAATTTACAATATTTTTTGGATTTTTTGGATTTTTTTTAAATATGCATGAACTAATGCAACTAAATGAATGCAAATGACTTAATTACAATTTTATGTCCTTAGTAGCTTCTAACCCAAAATTGTATATTTAAAATTTGTCTTAAATCAACAAAAATATTTCTCATCCAGGTAACGGGCAGGGGTTATCGGTGCACCACGAATCACCGTAGCAATGCAGCCGAAGGTTTAAATACCTTTAAAGAACAACCACTATAATATTTACGAATCACCGTAATATTTATAAATGGTTATTACTCTGTCGTAGCCTAGACACCAAGAAATAAAATCGTTCAAAGAAAACAATTGTGATGATACAATTAAGCCCTAGATGAGCTCGTGACACCCTTAAGTCGAATGTCTAACCTTTATTAGTAGTCAAATTTTACGGTGAAATGCAATTTGTGGTCTAAGAAAAGGGTGATGAAATCGCTCACCTTATGTGAATTGAGGTATTGCCCTTAGAAAAGAAAACAAGATGAGATGAATGCAAAACAAAAATTAAATATGAATTTACAATGCAACTAAAATGATTTTTTTTTTTTATTTTGATTTTTTTATATATAAATGCAAATGCAAGCAACCAATAATGCAACTCAAATTAAAAACTAGAGTTGAAAGTACAATACTAGAGCGTGTAGAATTTATTAGCAATTTATTTTAAGGCGGAAATTTTTTTAGCATATAAGCAAAGCAATTTTTTTTTTTGGCAAGCACTACTTTTTATTTCCTGCAACCTGAAAATTGAACAAGATGTATACAGTTTTTTTATATCAAAGAGGAAGCTCAAACAAAACAAAGAAAAATAAATGAAAACACCCCAAAACAAAAGAAAATAAGTTTTCTAGCATATAAGGCAGTGGGGAAGTAACAAGTTGAAACAAACTACTTCAACAAAACCTAATTAATCAAGAGAAGCTTTTTACATGGCCTTCAAACTAGACCCAGCCCAAAAGAATTCATACAAAGAAAAATTTCAGCAACAGTTCCAAAACCAGGAAAACAAATTCTTGAATAAAAAAATAAATTATCGTTCGAATTTCGATCAGGTTCAAATTGCGATTGCTCGTTGGCGATGAGTTTGGCGATTTGGTGGTTCGATTCGTATCTTGGTGATCGAGGTCGTGGTGAGGTTTCTGGTTTTGCGTTTGGGTCTGGACGAGGTGGCGATTTGAGGTAAGGGTAGCGATGTTTGGGTGAAATCAAATTATGGCCATGGATGGTTTCTGCTGGTGGATTCTGATGGTTCCCGAGGGAGGCGATGGAGTTGCCGTTGGATTGGGGATGAGGCAATTTTGAGGAATTGCGTTCGTGAATAAGTTACGGTTTTCTGAAATGATGTTGGGCCAGAAAGTGGTACTAGAAATGTTTTGATGGCTGAAGCAAAGGTGAGTGAACTGTTGCCAAATGTTTTGGTGGTTTTCTGTTGTCAAAGAAAGGCTTGTTTGTCTGATGAGGTTGTGGGATGATCAGTGATGTGCTGATGGTTGAAGGAAGTAGAGGAAGTTGTTGTTTGTAATGTATTAAAGTGAGTTAGATAGAGGAAGTTGTATGAACTGGCAGAGGAGAAGAGTAATGTTGACAGTGGAAATGAAGTGGCTGTGATTGAATGCAGCAGTGATGAGCTGCTGACTGTTGTAAGAAGTGTAATGGTGGTATTCGCTAGGTGCTTGGTGGTTCAGGTGATAGGCAGTAAAGATGGTGGGAATGGAAGTCTTGTATTGAACAGTGGTTTAATGGTGATGTAGAGGATAGTTGTTGAATGTGGAGATGCTCTGGTGGTCGATGACGAGGATGTTTTATGTGAGAAGTTGTTGTGAGAATGCCGCAGTTGTAGTAAGGTAGTGGGGTTTGAATGTTGTGGGACAGAGGTGTTTAGGGAGTTTGAGTTGTCAGAGGAGCTTGTGGCAGTCAGGCAGTAGAATATGGAGTTGTTGAGAAGTATGGCGGAGGCTCAGAAGTTGATGGATGTTTTGTTATGAAGTGTAGTGCTGTTTCTTGAAGAAGGGAGTGGCAGAGCACTGTTAGGTTGCTGGGTTTTTTTTTTTGGTGAACTGTGGTTAGGCAATGTTTGTTGTTGTTGTATGACAGTGAGGAATGGCGAGGGGGTATGCAGCAGTGCTGATAATGAACTGATGGGTTGTGATATAGGCAGTATTTTAAAGGCTTATTGATGAAGGGCAGTTGAGATAAGGCAAGTAGAAGGTAAACAGTGGAGGATGGCTCGAATTGGTTATTATGGAGTTGGCAATGAAGGGGTCACTGCAGTTAGAAGGTAGAGTTACAGTAACAGTAACTAGAAGTGATAGAAAGTTGGGGATGGTCGGGGATATATCAGTTTGGAGAGTCAATTGGTTGCGGTGTTTGTTTGAAGGTATAGGTGTTTGTGGCAGTCAGCGGGGGAAGTTTTGTGGCCAGTTAGTAGTGTAGTGGGTGATGGTATTGGATGTTGAAGGTAGTGATGGAGAAGTTTTTTTTTTTTTTTTTTTTGGTGATTTCAGAGGTGGATGTATTGCAAATGATGGTGGAAGAAGGCAGTTTTTGTTTGCAATGTGGTTTAGAGGAGTGAAGATGAAGTTGTGGAAGGCACAGGAGATGTATTAATGTGTTGCAGTAGTTATAAGCAGAGAGTAGACAGTGAATTTAGGCTGTGGATGGTAGGCAAGGATGTATGTGCAAATAGTGTAACAGTAGATGCAAGTTGAAACTGTGAAAAAGAAATTGTAAAGAGAAAAGTTGTAAAATAAAATGGAATGGAATAAAAACAATTTCTTTATCAAATGAGTGTGTGTGTGTGTGTTTTAATAGAAATGCAAATGCAAGATGAAAAGCCACAACACACAATCAAACGCAAGCAAAAATCAAACACAAAGACACAATTTTTTTTAAAATGCAAACAAACACGCAAAACAAACATGCAATAAAATTAAAACGAAAAATAATTCGAAAAATAGAAAATCAAAATCAAAACAAACTCCAACAATGGCGTCAAAAACTTGTTTAACGGCAAATTTTTTATTGAGTTAGAAAATTGCAGATAAATTTTGAATAAATTTTACCGCAAGCGCACGGCGTACAAAAGTTAGTAAGAGATAGAGTACGGATCGATCCGTAGGGAATTGTTAGAATTTAAAAATCTATTCAGACAAATTATACCAAAATGGAGAGAAGATTGTTAACTGCAAATTGTAAACATGATGAAGCTAAAATTGGAATAAAAGTGAAATTAAAAAGTATGAGATTAGGGAACAATTTAGAGCTAAATCCACTCTCATATTTTTGTAAATCAACAAACAAATAATTTATGATCTTCAGTTTTTTATATTAAATAAAATAATTGTTGCATTTATCATAAGTATGGTTTATTTATGTTATTAATTAACATAACTTAAACCATCAAACTATAATGCAACAAATAAATCACTTATGAAATCTCATGAAAATGAAGCTAAAGTAAAAGGTATGTTAAGTATGATATATTTACAATTGTAATTAGTAATATAGATCATCAAATTTGTTTTTATTTTCATTTCAAAATCAAAAATCAATTAGCAAATGATGATGTAAATTGTGTTTATGTTGAATAAGAATAGCTCATTTGCAAAAGCAACATAAGCTATCAAATCCACTTGTATTGTAACAACCCATAATTTTCAGTAATTAATTTTGTTAATTTAATAAGTTTTGATAATTTAATTCGGAAAGGAAATAAAAATTTGTAATCTAATAATGGAATCACTAAAATAAAGGTGATGGTGTTAATACAAGTTACTAAATAACTAAATTAGTGCAAACTCAATTAATTGAAACAATTGCAAAATTATAATTGATTATATTTAGTAAATTGGGAAATAAAATTTAATAAATATAATTAAATATTATGTTAATGTAAATTAAGATAATATTTGAAACTAATGTCAATTCCATTTATAATATGATAATAGGTTGATTTAAAGAATGGAAAACAAGATTTATTAATTTATTTGAATTTAAATTATCGTGATTGAGTTATTGCATATAAATGGAATTAAATATTTAAATATTTCGTAAACATTAATTTAGATGAAATTTGAAGATATTTATGTAATAAAGCATGAGCCAATGTTAATTTTATCTATTTGATGATAATGGATTGAATAACAAGACTTAGAATCAAATAAATGGATTTATTTGGAATTTCAATTGATGAGTAATGAATTTATTAAAATTGAAATTGAATACGAAAATTGGTAGATTAATTAACTTTGCATTGATATCTAAATTGTTAAAGTATTGCAATTGTTTAAGGAATCAAATGATAAGGTTTGTTAATTATGGAATTGGAATCGAAAATTTTGAATTAATTGATTTAATATTAAATTATTTAATTAATGTAAAAATAGCCATTTTGGTCTCTGACTCGGATTTCGAAGAAACCGGTTTCATCGGATCCATAACGGTGAACTATTGTAGGATTTCAAGTTTCGTAGCGATCGGACTTGTCGTTTGATCATACGGGCTCGAAACGCCTAAAAATCAATGAAATTGAAATCAATTTGAAATAACTTGATTTTAGCATAACTTCTTCATATGATGGAATTTGGACTTGAATCATGTTCCATTGCGTTTAAAATATTTAAAAACATCTATTTTGATATATGGGTTGACCCAATTTCGTTCCAGAGTCGAAACGGGCTTTTCAGGCCATTTATCGTTCAACGGTCCAAACCAATCGTATCCGTTCCTCTATTTTTCAGCTTTGTCTATATATAACTTGTTATAAACCCTAGCCTATTTCTCATTCCTCATTTTTGTACGTACAATCCAGTTGTCTCTCCTCCTCAATGGCAGACAAACAAATTCTCACTTCCAAATCCAATTCCAATTCAAAACCAAATCAAAAATTTAAACTCCTCAAATAATATCAAACTATATATCGTCGGAAAGCTCTCGATGAGCGCATCTCGGATCTGTGATTCATTTTGGGATTTGAATCACCGTTGGTCCATAAATCAGAGATTTATTTTCGGACATTCATGTATCGCCGTCTCTTTTAACGGTGGATCGTCATTCTTAAGGCGATCGGGTTGCGCTGTGTTGTAGAGGACATTGAGGGGCTTCGATCTATGCTGCTCGTTCGTCGTCATCGGTCTTGAGTTCGCCAGAAATGAGTCGCGTCTGTAGCGGCGGCGGAGGATGCATGGGGCCTCGGGGAGCGTGCGCGTGGGGTCCGTGAGGTCTGCCGTGGATGGGGTACACGGCGATGGGTCCTGATCTGGTCGAAATCGATCGGGGTGGCGGCGATTTTGCAATTAGGTTTCGGTTGTGGCGGCTGCAGCTTGTTTCATGCGCGATGATCCCTGTAGCTGCTAGGGTTTCGGTAGAGAGAGAGTGACGTGGCTTCTGGTATTATTTATTTTATTTAACTTTATTTCATTTGAACTCAACTCGCTCTAATTTCCATAACTTTTACATACGAGGTCCATTTCACACGCGGTTTTCTCCGCTAGGTTTGTATTGGAATTTTGGACATTTTGGCGCTAGTTTGGACGGCTTCAGAGACTGTCCAAATTTTGGGTTTAAATTGGATTTGAATTCAAATTAAATTCAAAAGGTGAGTGTTTTAACCCACTCACAACTTTTAAAATTTCTTATGTGTGTTAAATTAATTTCTGATGTGATTAAGAATTTATTTATGACTGTTTGACATATTTTTATCATCATTCCATTTTAACTGAATTTATTGAATTAAATTGTTATTTAATTTATTATTGCATATAAACTGCCAGTTATATTGTTATTTAATTTATTATTGAATATAAACTACCAGTAAATACCTATTATCTGTTCTATATTGATGTTATTGTTTGAATTGGATGATGATTGCGATAAATGGTTGATGGTTGATATTGGATGAATGAATGTTGTATTTTACATTGGAATAAATTACAAGTTGTTATGCATTTTTATTTCATTCGGGATCGCGGTTTAAAATGATATATAACCGTATTTTTTTTAAAATTACGGATTGAAATGATAAATATCTGTATCACTTGACCATAGGGTAGAAAATTATATACAGACACCGTGGTCTATATATAAAAATATTTTGAAATGATTTCTATGGTTTTGTAAAGAAATATATGGGTTATATAAATATTGATTTTTGATGCTATATAAATGTTATTTTATTATTGATTTTAGCTATGTATAAATTTGTTTTGAAATATAAAATAAGTTAAATAATAAAGTTTGATTGTTTTTATATAATATGGTTAAGTATCTGTTTAAACTATATTGTATATAGAGTTTATAATGACTTAAATAAAATTAAGGTTGGAGGATAAATAATGAAATTGATTTGAATTAAATTATTTAAGAATTATACTCGAATAAATTTGATTTGAAATTTAAGTAAAATTGAGGCTTTAAAGGGTATGATTTTTTTTTATAACTTGATTTTGGTTTAGGGTGATTTAAATAAATATCAAGTTGATTTAAATGAATATATCAAGTTAAATAAATTGAAAGAATATCCAGTTATTCAAAGTATAAAAGTTTTACTTAAATAATATTGGATTTATTAAGTAAATATTTCAAATCTAAATAATAGTAATTGAATTTGATATATATGGAATTATCAAAGAATTAGTTTTGAAATGATGGAACATATAAAGCTTTGAAATATATGGAAATTGAAATGGTTTATTTAGGGGTTTAAATCTGTATTTGGAATTGATTTATGAAATTGGGGAAGCTATTTTATTTTATTAAGTAATTTGATATATAAGCCATTTAAGTGGTGTAGTTATGTTCCAAAGTTATGAAATTCAAAGTTTATGTTTGAAAGGTTATATTTTAAGCGGTTGGTTTCGAAATATTATAACTTTGAAAGTGTTATGGTTTTAGAAAAGGATATATTTGAAATAAAAATGATGTCGTATTGATTTGGATTTTTAAATGGAAATGATATCGTATTTATATGGTTTGAAACGGATATTTTATTCTGGTTTTGAAGTATAAACTATTTTGAAATGGCCGCGGTGTTATAATAACGTTTGGTTGTTAAAGAGACCGGGATTGGAAGTTGTCATACTCTCTGTCAACTCTGAAAACCACTTTAACAACCGTGTACGCGGTGGAGATTCCAGAATGAAGTAGGATGGTGGCGGCGTTTCCTTTGAGGTAAATACGTGGACCCGACTCCCGTGAGTTGGCATAAGGTGGCTAAAACATGAGCGATTGACGGGCTAAGAAGGTAGCACCTTTTATCAGATACACTCCTTCGATACCATTTTATTACTTTGTGATTGATTTGGGCCCTTTTGATTTTGGGGGTGTCGCTCGAGGTGGGAGGTAGTAACTGCTATGCGTTACCACCGGTCCGGAAGCGTAATTGGTATATCTGCCTTAGCATTGCCTAGTCGTGCCATGTCACCTATCCTAGCGCGCCTTGTATGAGTTTGATTTGTGTCGTACCTATGGAGTATCCTCTGGTAGCCTTCCGATCAGAAGGTATTACAGTACTGTATAGACTATTGGCACTATTACGTGTTAAGGGGAATATTGGATCACTCCTTAAAGTTGTTTAAAAGTAAGTGTATTTTACTATTAGACATTATTATAATAGCGGAATATTACTACATAGTAAATAGTTTAACGAATCCTTAGGAGGTGTGAATCCCGAGCATCTCTTAAGTTACTGCACTCACGTTTGACAGTGGATAGGAGATGTCAAATCCCGTAAACATCTCTGACGCCGTTTCACTCATATTATTTATTGTTGATTTAAATTACATAATATCTTTTAGTTCTGACTCGATTGTTTTGTCTTTTCAATTCGCTCGGGTCAGCCTGAGCATTTCAGGATTCGAAGACTTTATTTCTGGACGACGAAGACGAAGATTGTATTACTATTATTTATTATATTATCCCACCGCATTCACATTGTTCCGCTGCATTATTTTATTATTCTTTGGTATGTGTAACTCTGATATGTATTGTATAAGTATAATAAAATGTTTGTAAACAGCTTCATGAATTGTTTATTTGATTATTATATTTTATCGTTCCGCTACAAGATTCTATTTTGTTTTTCTTTCTCTGCTTTTTCCTATTTACCCCATAACAATCCGCCCTTCTGTATGGTTTAAGTCTGACGTGTGTGGTTTATCGTCGATTTAAAGCATACAAAAAGACGAGATGTTGCATCTAGTATCAGAGCTTTGGTTTAGCGATAAACCTTAGCTTTGTGGGGTCTGACTCTTTATCAATAGGGTAGTAATATCCTGTGATGAGTCGCTGAGTGTATATATATGAGAGAGCGTATTTGTTAGTGTTATAAAAGGGTTTTGAGATTGTTTTAGTTTGTTTCGTTTTGTATATATAAATTCTAGTTGGTGCATAGGACGCTATGACATCAATAGGGATTTTTAAACACTTAATAGGACAGACCGACACAATATTTGTTTTGAATATAGGTGAATGAAATAACTTTTCCTATTATATTTTGTATATATATAAAATAAATTTTTATAAATAAGATATATATTTTGTTCTAGTATATTGGTTGTTAGGTAGGGAAATTTATAAATATTGGTTGGAAATAAGATTCAAATTAAAATAAACAAAATTGGAAATTTTAGAACATAGTTCCGGGATTTTGAAAAAAATTGCTTTCAAAGGATTTTTGGATTATAATAATATTGTTTGTAAGTATTTTCTGATATAAATAATTCAATATAATTTGAAAGAATTGTTTTAAAGAAACTTTGGAAAGAAATAAGTTCTGTACTTCCTCTCTGTCGCTGGAAAATAATTTCGGTGATGAGTGCACCCATCATCGACATTCATTTTCAAGTTTCGAAGTGGGAAGGCCACTGCAGTAGTTTTACTACAGATTATTTTGATAACCAAATATAAATTTTAATTGTTTTAAATATAAATGGATACATAAGTTGTAAGGATATACATCTATCTATTATTTTACAATGATTTGGAATTTAACCCGGTATTTAGTTCTTAAGTTTCCGTTAATTAATAGTTTCAATTATTGTAGTAAAATGGGTTGTAACTAATTTATAATTGGAGCCTCTAATTAAAATAAGATATTTAATGCTAAGTTAAAAATGGGATTAAATGAAAGTTGAAATTGTAACTTATAAAACAAAAGATATAATTATTGAATATTAAATTAATTTAAAAGAAACAAGATAAACTTGTATGATTTTCATTTGCATTCTTTAACATATATATGACTTACCAACTATAAAAAGTTAAAATGTTAAAAGAAAATGTAATAGGAAATTTTACAAGTAAAATTTGACATAATGAAAGTATTCAATGAAATTCTTTAATAAATAAGAATTGGATGTTGTAGTTGTTATAAACTTAAGTATAATTGAAAGGCTACTAATTTAAATAAATTGAAAGTTAAGTATTGTAAATAAATGAATAAATGAAATTGAGTAATAAATGAATGAACATAAATGAAGTTGAGAAATGAATGAATGTAATACAATAAAAAGAAAATGTATATGATATAAACAAAATTTGCAAGAAATAAATGTAAATTAAAAAGATAAATCATTAATTGAATGAAAAGGAAATCAAACAACAAATGTTATGAAATGAAATTAATAAGAATGAACTTGATCTATTGTTTGAAATTGTTGTTTGTTTGGTTTATGGTTGTTTGGGCAAGGATACTTTAAATTGTTGCAGGTATGAATAATCTATATAGTTTCATCTAAAACTGTTGAGTAATTGGTGCACTTAGTAGTTTATTTTTCATTCTGTACAATTTAAAGTTTTTAACCCGAACAGCTATTTGTTTGTTTGCTATGGATATATGGATGGTTGATTTTGTTGACTTCATATGATGATTGTATATTGTTGCAAGTGATTGTTGTTTGTACTGATTTGTCTGTTAGTAGTTGAAAAAACTCTAAATACTTCATTTTATATAATTATTAACTCTTTTTGGATTATATAAGTGAAATTACAGGTTATGGAAGCAATTGCTGCTGCTTTTGGTTTCATAAAATAAGCGTAAATTTCCCAACAAATAGGTACGTTTTCGGATTACGGTTTATAGCGTTATTATATTGTTTTCCCATGCTGGGATATATTATTTTGGAAAATATATGTCGTATATTGTTATATTTGATATTATATTTTCTCCCGAGCCTCTCCCTACAAAGGAGACTGTGCCGAAATTTTCCGTAAATTTTGGACTTAGAAAAATTTTGAAAATGTTTTCCAAATTTTATTAATTTAAGTATTAAAGATTTAATGGTTATAAATTGGTATATTTTATTTAAATTAATTAATTTCACAAATTTATTTGTTTATAAATTTAATATTTTAAGCAAGATATATTGATTTCTTAATTCTTCTTTTCCCTTCTTTTTTCTTTTCGGGGACGAAAAGTTTTGAGTGGGGGAGAGTGTAACGACCCGTAATTTTCGGTGATTAATTTTGTTAATTTAACAAGTTTTGGTAATTTAATTCGAAAAGGAAATAAAAATTTGTAATCTAACAATGGAATCACTAAAATAAAGGTGATATTGTTAATACAAGTTACTAAATAACTAAATTAGTGCAAACTCAATTAACTGAAACAATTGCAAAATTAAAATTGATTGTATTTAGTAAATTGGGAAATAAATTTTGATAAATATAATTAAATATTATGTTAATGTAAATTAATATAATATTTGAAACTAATGTCAATTCCATTTATAATATGACAATAGGTTGATTTAAAGAATGGAAAACAAGATTTGTTAATTTATTTGAATTTAAATTATAGTGATTGAGTTATTGCAAATAAATGGAATTAAATATTTAAATATTTCGTAAATATTAATTTAGATGAAATTTGAAGATATTTATGTAATAAAGCATGAGCCAATGTTAATTTTATCTATTTGATGATAATGGATTGAATTACAAGACTTAGAATCAAATAAATGGGTTTATTTAGAATTTCAATTGATGAGTAGTGAATTTATTAAAATTGAAATTGGATACGGAAATTGGTAGATTAATTAACTTTGCAATGATATCTAAATTGTTAAAGTATTGCAATGGTTCAAGGAATCAAATGATAAGGTTTGTTAATTATGGAATTGGAATCAGAAATTTTGATTTAATTGATTTAATATTAAATTATTTAATTAATGTAAAAATAGCCATTTCGGCCACTGACTCGGATTTCGACGAAACCAGTTTTATTGGATCCGTAACAGTGAATTATTATAGGATTTCAAGTTTCGTAGTGATCGGACTTGTCGTTTGATCGTACGGGCTCGAAATGCCTAGAAATCAATGAAATTGAAATCAATTTGAAATAACTTGATTTTATCATAACTTCTTCATACGATGGAATTTGGGCTTGAAACCTGTCCCATTGCGTTTAAAATATTTAAAAACATCTATTTTGATATATGGGTTAACCCAATTTCGTTCCGAAGTCGAAACGGCCTTTTCGGACCATTTATCGTTCAACGGTCCAAACCAATCGTATCTGTTCCTCTATTTTTCAGCTTTGTCTATATATATGTTGTTATAAACCCTAGCCTATTTCTCATTCCTCATTTCTGTACGTACAATTCAGGTGTCTCTCCCCCTCAATGGCAGACAAACAAATTCTCACTTCCAAATCCAATTGCAATTCAAAACCAAATCAAAAATTTAAACTCCTCAAATAATATCAAACTATATATCATCGGAAAGCTCTTGACGAGCGCATCTCGGATTTTTAATTCATTTTTGGATTTGAATCGCCGTTGGTCTAAAAATCAGTGATTTATTTTTGGACATCCATCTATCGTCGTCTCTTTTAACGGTGGATCGTCATTCTTAAGGCGATCGGGTTGCGCTATGCTATGGAGGACGTCGAGGGGCTTCGATCTATGCTGCTCGTTCGTCGTTATCGGTTTTGAATTCGCCAGAAATGAGTCGTGTGACATCCCGGATTTTTGGCAGTATTATTTTAATTAATATTTAATGT
Source organism: Allium cepa (assembly GCA_030765085.1). NCBI lineage: Eukaryota > Viridiplantae > Streptophyta > Magnoliopsida > Asparagales > Amaryllidaceae > Allium > Allium cepa. Next base: position 649,181,255 of record CM060941.1, on the reverse strand, counting down.
GATTAATTAAAATATAACTTATCTTTTAAAAACAAATATATATATATATTTGTGAATTGGGAAGAATTATTGAGTTGGAATTTATAGTAAGAGTTTCAGAATATTTTAAAAATGAAATCTATCTTGTTTACATATAAATGAAGTAAGCTCTGCTTATTGATATTTGATTTAAATATATAGTTATGATGTAATCTAAATAATAAGAGTTGAAATGGAATAAATCTTATCAATATTGCATTTAAATATAAAACAAATATATTGTTAAAAATAAATATAAATATATAGACCTAATAGCATTTGGTTATTAACCTAAGTAAAATGAAATAATAAATAATAAAACTGAATATTAGATAGTTAAACTTTGAAAATGAATAATAAAACGAGTGTTGATGTTAACTAAATATTTCAAATAAAGTTATAATCATGTAAAATATGAATTAAACATATAAAATAATTCTAGAAATAAAAATTGAAATAGATATAAGAAGTAAAATAAAATACTAACAAAATGTACTTACTGAATAAATAAAAATAAATCTATATATATAGAGATACAAGACAATAAATATTTAAGTTAGGAATTAATATTTAAGTTAGAAATAGAAATTAAAATACATAAGATAAGTAAATATATTAGAAAAATTCTAACAACGTGTTAACTAGAACTTCATTTCAATTTCAAAGCAAAGACAAAAGATAAGATAAAAAGATTTTCAACTATAAGTATGTACACTTGAAAACAAACAAGAAACAAATGCACGGTCAAATATACACACTTGCTGAAAGAAGAAAATACAAATATGTATTCAAGAATGTACACTTGCAAATGAAACAAAAAAATATATGTGAAGGCTTGCTAAAGAAGACAATATTATGTATTCTTGAACAAACAAAATCAGGATAAGGCTGAGAAACAAAACTAGAAATATCTACTATGTACACTAGAAATAAAAGACAGCAAATACACATTCAAATATACAAAGGATAAGTATGTAGATTTTAACAAAAAGAAGATAATGAAATTTAATGCAGCCCACAATGAATATCATATCAGCTGTACAAACAAAATCTGAAGTAAATTCATTTCCAACTGGATCAACAACTTAAACAACAATATAACTATGCGAACCATAGGATTTAATAGTGGAGGTTTCAGCTTGTTTCAAAACAGCAATTTCAAAGCCTGTTTCCAAATTGAAGAAGATAAGTATGAGACTTGAGAAAAAAAACAAAAGCAATTAATGTTAATATTTCTAGCACACAATACATTTCATATCGGCCACCAAGATCAAAATAAAATCTGCATAGTCAAATAAGCAAAAGAAAATATCTCTAATAGGTTGTACAATCAAAATTATATCACCTGGATACTTTCTTTCTATATATCTCTGTTTCTCATTTCAGTTCGTAAAACCAAAACCAAAACCAAGAATCTGAAGTAAGAACTATTTCAAACTTAAACAAATTTTCAAGCCTGTGAAAATTGAAGGCTCTGTTCTTTTAAAACCTGTGAGTAACATTTCTTTCTTTAAACATTTAAAGGTTTAATATGAACAAGTATCTCTATGATATGTTTTTTTTATGCATATATAATTAACTGTATTTGTGGAAACTGGAAGTATGTGTGCAAGCTGTTGATTTCATTGTTCTCTGTCTTAATATTTTTTTTTAAAACAACAGACCTTGATTCCGAAAATATTTCTCTCTCGTTCTATTTACCATCTGGACTTAGAGTTAAAAACAAGAAGTGTTTGTTATATCATATACTTGAGATTAAAATTTATTTCAAGTCCAACCAATTTGTATTTAACTTAGGAAATCAAGAACATTGATCATATCCTTATATATGTCAAAAATTTAAACCTTACGATTTACCAATTCAGGTATGTAAATGAAATCTTTATACTTTAACATGATTTTTAAAGTAAAAATCTTAATTTTTAGAGCAAAAATCGTAGAGCGGTTTGGGTTTGATCGTATTGTACATTTGGGGTTGCCGTAGGTGAACTCGTCGACTGGAGGTGTCGAGTTTCCTCATGGAGGTGGAGGAGTGATTGGGGAAGCTTGGAAAAATGACGCGGTGGTGGATAGACAGCGGTGATGGTGGCGGAAGGCATTCGAAGTTTGGTAACCTAATTTTTAGGGTGGTCAGGAATTCGATCGGGGAGGCTTCGATCGTGCATCATGTCGCGCACGGCTTTGGGAAATGGTTGAGGGGAGGACGACAAAATCGCGGCCGGAGTTTCGCGTATTCCGGTGGTTGTGGTGAGGAGAACGAGGCCATTTCCAGGTTGCGTTCTGGTTCCTGTATCGAGCTCGAATGCTCGATTTTGCTTTGATGTTTTTTTTCATCGTTTTGATGATCAGAAGTGAGGGTATAAGTCGCTGTCGACCTATCGGAGGCAGTCTCGGTGGTCGGAGCATCACCATGGACAGGTGCACGTGCACGCGACATCATCAGTATCTGGTGATGTTGAATTGGGAAAAGAGAAGGTAGTGGAATGAAGAGAGTGTACTCGGGTTAATTCATGTTTGCTTGAAGCATTGTGTTCTGGCTCGGGTATAGCTGTTTCCAGGTTTATGCAAACCTGTTCTGATTAGTTTAATAAAATTCAAATTATAACAAAGCTCAAATATAGTTTAACATCAAAAGTTTAAATATAAATTCGAGTTTGGTTGTAAGCTTAGATTTTTAATAAGTAAATTTTGGGTTTTTATTCAAACTTGTTTGATAATTTTAAAGTGTTAATTGAAGTCAAAAAATGGAATTTTGAAAAAATGGGAAAGGAAAGTTTATGTCAAAATTTTGTAGCCTGGGAGAAGTTTATTTTTTTTATTCCAGATTTTGGAATGGAAAAAAGTTTATAAATTTAAATATTTTAAGTAGGTTTAAATATTTTGAATCTAAAGGAAATTTGATTTCAAACTCATTTAAAATTCTTTCATAACAAAAGAATTGCTTTAATTTGTAATTTAAAGGTTTATAAAGTTAGTTTTAAAAATTGATTTAAAGATTGATTAGTATTTATTTTAAACTTGAAATGTAAAATGAAATTTCAAAAGTAAATTTTGAAATTAATGTTTCAACCATATCTGTAGTAAAATTTAAAACAATACATAAGAATAAGGTTACTTTAAGTAATGAAGGTTTAGGATTTACATTCATTAGCCATTAAAAATAATTAGAATAGATAATTGATGATTTATATTAATTAAATCAGTAATTATAAGTTTAAATGTATTAATTAAAGTTTAAATAATGAACTAAGTAATTAATATGTAATTAAGAACCATAGATTAGATTTTTATTTAATTAATAAATTTTAATGGTTAATCAAACTTATAATTAATAATGATTAATGTAAGTTAATTATTTTAGAAAAGTAATTAAAGAAATGTTAATGAAGGTCATTAACTAGATTATTTTATAATCAATTAAGGTGATTGAATTTTAATAATTAATTAGGTTAATTAATTTAATAATAATCATTGTAATAGTTTAAATGTAATTACTTAATGGGAAGTAATTAAGGAATTAATTACTTATTGTGATTAATTGAGTAATTTGATTGATTTGAGTTAATTAATTTAGTTTAATTAATTTGGATTAATCATTTGATATTTTGGAAGTAAATTACTTAAAGAAGCAATTGATGGATAATTATTGGAGGTAATTAATTGGATGATGTTTGTTAATGGAAGTAATTGGAGAATAATTACTTGAAATTAATCAAGGGATTAATTAAGTTTGTTTATTGAGGAGTAATTAAGTTAAGGATGGTTAATTACTATATGTTATTAATCAAGATGATTAATATATGTGATTTGAAGATTAATTTTCCTTAATATAATCAATAAATAAGATAACAAATGAAAATGTAATTAGAGATCATTAATTAGTATAATTAATGATGTAATTAGAAATTGATTAATTTGGAAATAATAAATCAATAAAGTAATTAAAATGTAATAAATATGAATGTAATTAATTATAGACAATTAATTTATGGATTTATTCAAAGGTTAATTACTGTAATTAATTAAAGGATAATTACTGGAATGTAAGTAATGGTTAATTAATCAATGATGGTTAATTAGAATCAATAAGTAACTGATAATTAATAAATTGATTGGTAATTAATTAATGGTTTTGTAAGCAAGATTTATACCGATGTGGTAATTAATTTAATTTACTTTAAAATTAATTAAAGTGTTAGTAATTAATTTAATTCATTTTAAATTAATTATAGAGTGATCATTTAATCATTGCTTATGTATGAATGATATTGATTTCCTTAGATGGTTTGATATCTTTTAAGTGAAATAATTAATGCTATGTGATCTGGATGTTTGGTTGGTATATGTGAATTATCTTGTGATGGTAATTGAGATTTATAAATCAATAATTAAGGTTATTTATTAATAATTAAGAATTAATTAATTAAGTGAATAATCAATAAGTAATTAATAAATGAGTTAATTAATTAGTAATTAACTAAGTAAGAATAAATGGCTTATTTCTTAAGCACGTAATTAAGTTTAAAATAAATCAAATTAAAGTTGATATGAATCGATGATTCTGTTTAATTGACTCTGATATGTATTTATATCCTGTGACGTTTTGTGATATCCTGGATATATCTGTGATGACTGTGTATGATTTATCTGTGATAAATGCTATGTGAATTCAATTGTTGAATTAAACTGTTTAAAATTAATTAAACAACTTGGCCTTTAAAATGGCGTTTGGATTTCGATGATACTGGGATCGGGTGTCAAATCGATATTCCGAAAACCACATCGATCCAAATTAAACGCTAGGTCGTGGCATCTCAAGTGAAGACCGAGATGGTATTTTCTGAATGCAAGGGTTATCGTCGTTAACTCTGAGGGTGATTCCAAAACGAGTGTAACGAGATGTGCCTTCGGTTTCGTTCGAACCCGGAACGAACTTGTATGGATTGAATGCTTTCAACACATCGTCAGGCAGACGATGAGCATTCTAAGAGATATGTTCTATAAAGATAATCGCAGCCTCAAGCCTCATCAAGCAGGAATGGCTAAAACAGGGGATGTGCAGCAAGGTTAGGTGGGTCATGCCCAAGCAGGACGAGGTATACCCCTGTCTAGATGTCCCTTTTTATTCGGCTGTGTGGGCGGTTGGTCTACAGCCAACTGCGGGGTTATCTTGTTCGGGACTGTTCAGTAAGGAATGGTTCCGGCCTTGTGTTGCAGGGGAGCGGGCGTACTCCTCGGTACGTTGATCTAGGCCACGTACTGTGACGGGCGTTACCCCAGTAGCCCTGCCATTGTATGGAATCCAAAATCCAATAAGTGCCAACGGTTTTGATTGTATTACCCACTTTTGTGGCTAGTAGCTGGAATTTAATAATGTAACAATTTCGGCTATTTCATATTTACTTGAAAACCCTAGACCTATTATAATATCACTGGATTTCCTATCAAATGTTTTGGTTAGCGTAAGGTAAAAACTTTTCCATGTTTATGTGTGGGAAGTCTTACGTGATACCTTTCTTTTCAAAGGTTTTTGAAAATTAAGCAACTTTAACCTGTTACTCACACCAGACCCATGTCTGACCCGGAGTTTATCTTCTGTTTTCTTAAACTCTTGGGTACTCAAATTTTACGAGTAGCCAAGGGATTCAGGTCTGATCTGGCAAATTCTGGAGGAGCAAAGGGAGCAGGAGGCTTCAGCGTGTGTACATATATATAGGTGGTTCCGCTGTGTTGGTATCTCTGAGTCTTTTGATTGAGTTGTATTAACTAGACAGGTGTTTTATAACTGTCTAGTATGTGTTGTATATTCTGTGTAGCTCTGATGTATAAGATACTTTGTATTATCTTATGTGATATATTATATTTTATTTGTTCTGCTGTTTAGATTATGATGTTGTTTCTTCTTCTTCTTCTTTCTTTTCTCTTTTCTATCCCTTTCTTTCTAAGTAATGATCCGTCTTCCTGGACGTAGGAAGCTGGGTCGTTACAAGTCGCGTCTGTAGCGATGGCGGAGGATGCGTGGGGCCTCGAGGAGCGTGCGTGTAGGGTCCACGAGGTCGGCCGTGGATGGGGGACACGGCGATGGGTCCTGATTTGGTCGAAATCGATCGGGGTGGTGGCGATTTTGCGATTAGGTATCAGTTGTGGCGGATGCAGCTTGTTTCATGCGCGATAATCCCTGTAGCTGCTAGGGTTTCGGTAGAGAGAGAGAGTGACGTGGCTTCTGGTATTATTTATTTTATTTAACTTTATTTCATTTGAATTCAACTCGTTCTAATTTCTATAACTTTTACATATGAGGTCCGTTTCACGCGCGGTTTTCTCCGCTAGGTTGGTATTGGAATTTTGGACATTTTGGAGCTGGTTTGGATGGCTTCTGAGACTTTCCAAATTTTGGGTTTAAATTGGAATTGAATCCAATTTAAATTTAAAAGGTGAGTGTTTTAACCCACTCGCAACTTCTAAAATTTCTTATGTTTGTTAAATTAATTTCTAATGTGATTAAGAATTTATTTATGACTGTTTGGCATATTTTTATCATCATTCCAGTTTAACTGAATTTAGTGAATTAAATTGTTATTTAATTTATTATCGCATATAAACTTTCAGTTAAATTGTTATTTAATTTATTATTGAATATAAACTGCCAGTAAATACCTGTTATTTATTATCTGTTCTGTATTGATGTTATTGTTTGAACTGGACAATGATTGTGATAAATGGTTGGTGGTTGATATTGGATGAATGGATGTTGTATTTTACATTGTTATAAACTGCAAGTTGTTATGCATTTTTACTTCATTCGGGATTACGGTTTGAAATGATATATAATCGTATTTTTACTTTAAATTACGGATTGAAATGATAAATATCTGTATCACTTGACCATAGGGTAGAAAATTATATACAGACGTCGTGGTCTATATATAAAAATATTTTGAAATGATTTCTTTGGTTTTGTAAAGAAATATATGGGTTATATAAATATTGATTTTTGATGTTATATAAATGTTATTTTATTATTGATTTTAGCTATGTATAAATTTGTTTTGAAATATAAAATAAGTTAAATAATAAAGTTTGATTGCTTTTATATAATGTGGTTAAGTATCTGTTTAAACTATATTGTATATAGAGTTTATAATGACTTAAATAAAATTATGGTTGGAGGATAAATAATGAAATTGATTTGAAATAAATTATTTAAGAATTATACTCGAATAAATTTGATTTGAAATTTAAGTAAAATTGAGGCTTTAAAGGGTATGATTTTTTATATAACTTGATTTTGGTTTAGAGTGATTTAAATGAATATATCAAGTTAAATAAATTGAAAGATTATCCAGTTATTCAAAGTATAAAAGTTTTACTTAAATGATATTGGATTTATTAAGTAAATATTTCAAATCTAAATAATAGTAATTGAATTTGATATATATGGAATTATCAAAGAATTAGTTTTGAAATGATGGAACATATAAAGCTTTGAAATATATGGAAATTGAAATGCTTTATTTGGGGGTTCAAATCTGTATATGGAATTGATTTGTGAAATTAGAGAAGCTATTTTATTTTATAAAGTAATTTAATATTTAAGCCATTTAAGTGGTGTAGTTATGTTTCAAAGTTATGAAATTCAAAGTTTATGTCTGAATGGTTATATTTCAAGTGGTTGGTTTCGAAATATTATAACTTTGAAAGTGTTATGGTTTAAGAAAAGGATATATTTGAATTAAAAATGATATTGTATTGGTTTGGTTTTTGAAATGGAAATGATATCGTATTTATATGGTTTTGAAATGGATATTTTATTCTAGTTTTGAAGTATAAATTATTTTGAGATGGCCGCGGTGTTATAATAACGTTTGTTGTTAAAGAGACCGGGATCGGAAGTTGTCATACTCTCTGCCAACTTCGAAAACCACTTTAACAAACGTGTACGCGGTGGAGATTCCAGAATGAAGTAGGATGGTGGCGGCGTTTCCTTTGAGGTAAATACGTGGACCCAACTCCCGTGAGTTGGCATACGGTGGCTAAAACAAGAGCGATTGAAGGGCAAAGAAGGTAGCGCCTTTTATCGAACACACTCCTTCGATACCATTCTATTACTTTGTGATTGATTTGGGCCCTTTTGATTTTGGGGGTGTGGCTCGAGATGGGCGGTAGTAGCTGCTACGTGTTACCACCGGTCCGGAAGCGTAATTGGTATATCTACTCTGGCATTGCCTAGTTGTGCCATGTCACCTACCCTAGCGTGCCTTGTACGAGTTTGATTTGTGTCGTACTTATGAAGTATCCACTGGTAGCCTCCCGATCAGGAGGTATTACTGTATTGTATAGACTATTAGCACTATTACGTGTTAAGGGTAATATTGGGTCACTCCTTAATGCTGTTTAAAAGTAAGTTTATTTTACTATTAGACATAATTATAGTAGCGAAATATTACTAAATAGTAAATAGTTTAACGGATCCTTAGGAGGTATGAATCCCGACCATCTCTTAATTTACTACACTCACATTTGACACTGGATAGGAGATGTTAAATCCCGTAAACATCTCTTACGCCGTTCCACTCATACTATTTATCATTGATTTAACTTACATATCTTTTAGTTCCGACTCGAGTGTTTTATCTTTTCAATTCACTCGGGTCAGCCTGAGCATTTCAGGATTCGAATACTTTATTTCTAGAGGATGAAGACGAATGTTTTATTTTTTTATTATTTGTTATATTATCCCACCGCATTCACATTTTTATGCTGCATTATTTTATTATTCTCTTGTATGTGTAACTCTGATATGTATTGTATAAGTCTAATCAAATGTTTGTAAACAGCTTCATGAACTGTTTATTTGATTATTATATTTTATCGTTCCGCTGCAAGATTCTATTTTGTCTTTCTTTCTCCGCTTTTTCTTATTTATCACATAACAATCCGCCATTTTGTATGTTTTAAGTCTGACGTATGTGATTTATCGTCAATTTAAAGCATACAAAAAGGCGGGATGTTGCATGTATAAACTTACATCAAAATTCATTTTTATGAAGCACAAACAAAAGGGATTATAAATCATAAAAATGTTGAAATTACATAGAGTTAGAGAGCATCATTACCCCTAAATTGAAGGGGTTTAGCTACTCATTTGTGTTATCAAATCAACACATGTAAATTTCAACATTAAAAGTAGAAGAAATAAAACTAAGCAAAGAAAGCAAAAGAGATTAGCTACTAAATACTTGCATAAAAATTAAAGCTACACCACTTGCATGAATATAAATCTAAGCTATAAACATGAAATAAAAGAAAGCATAGAGATAAACATCAACACAAAAGCAAGGAAAAACATGTAGAAATGAGAAGAGAAAGACGCTTGGAAGACATTTTTATTTCATGTAACATTAAGCTTACAATTTGCTTGCTTAATTTCCTAAGTAATGTCAAAGAGTAGGAGATATTTACATGTACATAAAAGGGCTATTTATACATGTATAAAACCCTAATTCAATTTTTAGGGTGCTTTCTAAAATACCCTTTAGGAAGTGTGGCCACCAAGTAACCGTTAGCCATTAATTAATCCTTCATTTAATATGCATGAAGCTTTAACCCGCACTTAGTTGTCCATTAGCTTCTAATTGTAGATTTAGGTAAGTGGGTCGGGTCCTCCATGATCATGGACTTGAATTATTTCCTCTTCATTTCTTTGTATTCCTTTATGCATGCATATATCTTCATGAAACCCTCTTCCATATGCAACAAAAATTTCTACAAAAATCATAAAAATGTCCAAGTAAAAATTCTCAAATTGACACATGCACAAAAATGACCATTTTGCTCCTGAATGAAGACGAATATATGATGATTTGAAAATAATTGAATTTTGGTTTTAAACATGTTAAAATGCCCAAATATGATATTTATTTAAATAAAAAAAGATAAAACATGGATGTAAATATATGCACATTTACGTGCACATCATATGTTATAATAAAATATTATTATTACGCATTTCGGTAAAACTGTAATTGTTTCTAAACGTAAGAAATCATATATTACGTGTTTTAAAGTTTCATAAAATTTTATTTATGTAAAACATACATTCAAAAAAATCATTTTATTTAATATGTGTGTGTATAATTGCTATTCAGCTTAAATTGGTTATACAAATGAATATATACATATATGTTTATATGTATAATATTAAATTTGCACAAACATTATGGAAATTATATTATGCCGTTTCTGGACACGAAAATAATTTTTTATTTATTGTATAATTAATTTCGTATGGAATTAAATATTATATATGTCTTAATTTTGAAAATCGAAAAGAAAATTTTGCTTTAAGTCTGAGCAATGTGGATAAGTAAGTAAATATTTAGTTATAAATTTTTTTATTATTATTTATAGATATACAAACATATATACATATATACATGATAATTTAAACATATATATGTATATGTATGGTAAAGAGAAGAATTAATTTTAAACTGAAAATGCTATCTTAGTTTCAAGGAGATGAAAAGGCTATGTAAATTGGTACTAATCACATATTAATGTCTACATTCAATTGCTCATTAGATGAAAGATTGTCATTTCATTTTCATTCATTTCTCTCTTTAAACTAATACTTTCAATATTCCTCATATATTAATATTTACATTTAATTTCCCCTTTAATAAGAGATTGTCTTTCATGTTCATTCATCCTTCTCTTTAACCTAATATTTAGTTAAATTTATAATATGGTTTTGTGTGTGTGTAAATATTGTCTACAAATGTTTTACGAAATTGTTCGCATTTATTATCTTAACTTAAGTAAAGAGAATATACATATATTTACTTGTTTATGTTAATATACGTCTTGACTATTAATAATATAAATTCAATCAATAGAATTCAACCATGTCTTTTGAGAATTCCCAAAATATTCTTTAATATCCGAGTACATGACTCTTCCTACATCCCAAATTACGTTGTTTACACTGTCAAAATTTCATTTCTCCACAAAATTAATTGCATCTCTGCAACAAAAGAAAGATCACATCCAACTTTAACATCTAACATGATCAGGAAAGATCCGATATGGATTTATTGAACATGAAGTCGTCTTGATGGTTTGTTAGGTCATCTAGATTATCGGTCATGTAACTGAAGAAATTTGGGGGTCTTTACATCTAAACTTTGTGCAGCTTTTGAAGATTATGATTTCGGATTCGGTTTTTAAGAAGAAGCACTTGATGTCGTTGACGGCGACGTCGATGTAGTAGGCGGTTAGGATTCCGTGGTAGCTAACTAGATTTCTTGGATGTTGATATCAATAAATCGGGTGCTCTGAGAAATAGATAATGAATCATTAAATTGTAAGTTCCTCCTTTTTTGTTTATGTTAGTCTCTACCTTTCTTATGAGATTGTTTTAATCGCAAAAAAAATATGAACTATGGCCTTAAAATAAAATAAAGTTTAATTACATTGGTGCTGAATTAAGTAACAACTGCTTTTTGCTTAGCTTATAAAAGATCAAAACTCTGAACATTTGATCAATTTGTGCAGAGTAAAATAGAGAAAAATCTGCGTCTGACACACAAATACATCTTTCTCCATGTACATTTGAATAAATTATCTAATCAAACAGTGGAGATTAACTCTAGTAGGTGGCTATGTGATGATATATAAATATATAATATGTTTATGTCTATGAATTTCCATATAGAATGCTAGGGCGGTACCTAACTGTTGTTCACTCACAATTCAGATATAAAATACCTTGAAAACAAAATATATTTTAAAATGTTAAGTAGCCACGATGACATTAATATATTAGTGGGTGGTTCAAACTACATTTTATAATGCATATGTTTTTGTTAGCTAGAAGTAGTGTGTAACTATCAAACGGACAGACACAATAATAAATAGATATAATCATGTTCTCATTATCTTCCCGTCTATTGATGTTTCATACTTTTAGTGCTACTCATTGCCCGCTCATTATTATCATTCCTTTTTTCTATTCTGTACATATTTCTCAAAAGTCAGATGGGATCTGAATGCTGATGTAGATGTACAAATTAACAATAGGCAAGTACTAAGAACAGGAAATTAAAGTAGACATGGCATGAGCAATAAGCATGCTTATTGATATACTATATAACATATGTAACTAGCCAATTAAGTGGTAAAAAAGAAGTATATAGGTTTAAGTTGGGTTACATGTAACTTAAAAATATTATAACTGCTGCTACTACTATGGTAGTGGAAGATATAGTATAAAATCACCTTTTTATTGAATTAAGTGTATTTTTCAAATGATTTGATTCTAAATTCTAGGGAACAAAGGAAAAAAAGATGGAGAAGATTTATGTGTACTGTGACGACCCGGAATTTTGGGCAATATCAATTTAATAATCTGTATTAATAATTAAATTGATTTGATAATTTTCCTTTATAATTTAATTTAAATTGGTAAATTTAATCTTTTAAAGGTTAATAATTTTTAATCTGGCAATATTGATCAATATCTTTTTAACAATTTAAAATTGATAAGAATTATCTTTCAAAACTAAAAAAAAAATTATATTTATAATATATATATATATATATATATTTGGTATATATATTGTGAATAAGAGGTCTTTTGTTAAATAAAAGATTGAATTTTCAAATTGTAATATATATATATATATATGTATGTATGTATATGTTATAATTTGAAGTTGTTTTGAAAATTTAATATAATCTATTGATAATATATATATGTATGTATATACATTATGATAGGAAGCTTTGGTTAAAATTTAATAAGAAAATATGTTTTCAAATTGTAATATATATTGTGATTTGAAGCTTTGCTTTAAATTTAATATTTTTTTCAAAAGCTAATGTAAGGTTAAATTCTATATTTTCAAAGTATAAGATAATTTTTATTTTTAAAAATGTGATAGTTTAAATAAGATTTAATCAAAGTTTTATTTTGTTTTCTTTTAAAAGTGCTTAAATAAAAATGGTTATATATATATATATATATATAAAGTTACAAATAAACTTTCCTTTTAAATATCTATTGAATTAGAATAGTTTGTAAACATAAGTAATATGTAAATAAATTACTAAATTCACATTTACGTAAATATAAATACAAATTCACATTACACAATTTAAAGGAAAACATAAATACTTTTATAATAGGGATATAAACATAATAATCCATTTTTTTAACACTTGTAAGCTAAATTGAAATTGTGATGACATTTGTCTAATTTGTGAACAAATGGCAATACATTTTTTTAGCATATATACTAAAATGCTTTTGAAATATAAATCTGGTTTCTTCAGAACAAATATTCCCCATTCCTCTTCTTTTATTTCTAAAAGAATAAAACTTGACCAAATATTCTACTCAACCTATATTCAACTCAACTATCAACTTCATCAGTTTACAAAGCTTTAACAATCGGAGATTTCAAACTCAACTACAAAGTTTCAGATCACCAGTTGCATTCAAAATCAAATTCAACAAAACTGAAATCAAACATGCTGTAGCATCAAATAAGCAATAACATAAGTTTCAAGATTTCGAACATGCAAGCTCAACGTTAAGTTTCAACATCAATGTTTTCAAAGCTTCAGCAATACAAGATCAAGCAGAGATCAAAATAGAATTCCAGATTAAAGATTAAATTTGTCCTCTGCTCTCTGTTTTTACATGTCTGGTGAGTAAACTGTTCTTTTAAAAACAGGTTAGTTTGTAATTATATACAATGTATGTGATGATCCGTGGAATGATGTTAGTTTTGCATGAAAGATTTTCAGTCTGTTTATGTTTGGATTGATATATTTATACCGAAATGGTTAGCATGTCTGTATATATATGATGACCCTGTCCTTTGTGGTTTTAGTGTTATTGTTCTGCTTTTGGAAATTCAAAGCTCTAAATCAAATCAATATTAGACTTCGAAATTTAAATAAAAGTTATTTGTTAATGGATGGTGATGGTTTTTAAAATAATTTCAAGGTTTTAATTTCAGCAAATAAGTTTAAAAATTAGGAATAACAGTAGAATACCGATTCATGTTAAAAATCAACAACTTTAATTCATGCTTTGGATTGCATAAATGAATTAGTGGTTAAAAATTATGATTTTTAACATACATTTCAAAAAAAATTAATTTTATATTCGATTAGAAATTTTGAGATGAACGTTTTCGGCAATTTGATGGATTGTCGATGATCAACATGATGGTTGGGGCCGAATTCATGGTCGAAGCTGGCTATAGTATCGTTGATGAAGGGAAAAATAGTCTCAAATTTTTCCTATGGCCGAGATGATCAGAATCGTTCGAAGTAGGGTTTAATACCCTGTTATTGAAGTCGACGCTTCAGTGGGTTTTGCGACGACGAGGCGTGAACGGAGTCGATCGCGTGGCTTGCTGGAGGAGCCGACGGTCGAAACGAATGCGAGGTGTGGATGGCGAAGTTTCTCGAGGTATGTGGCGTCGGTATGGTGAAGCTTTCTGGCCATGGTGGGTTTCTGTTTGGGCTTGGATGCCTCGATTTTGATTCGCGTAATTATTGTTCGATCTAAGTGTTCGAAGGGCGTTACGTGGTAGGAGTGATCGGCGAGAGTCGTCGCAATGACCTACGGTGGTCGGAATCGATGGGGTACATGCACCACGTGCACGATGTATCTGGGTGGTGATGTGCTTTGGGGAAGATGAGGTTCGACTCGGAGTGGTACTCGCGATTTCCTGATGTCGACTCGAAGCTTTTGAGCGGGTGGAAGACTCGGGGCAGGCTCGTGTAGATTTGGTGTTCGAACTCGAGTTTTTAGGTGGTAATGCTAATCTGGTTAAGTAAAGTAAAAAAAATATAAAGTTTACAAATTTGAACTTGTTGTTTTGAAATAAATAAAATCAAGCTTTAAAATTATAAAACAAGTTTTCTTTTCTAATGAATAAAAACCAAGATTTTTAAAATATTTAATTTAATATGTGTCAAGATTTGAAATGTTTAAAATAGTTGATTTCAAAAGTAATTAACTAAATTTATCTTGAATTTTAATTCAAGATATTTTCAATTTAAAATATTAGATCAAGATTAAGAAAGTTCAAATGAGTTTGAAATAAGAAATAAAATATATCCCAGGTAATTATAAAGGAATATTTAAATTAGATTTTTAAAATTCATTTTAAATAAATAAATTTAAAATATATGAAAAATTGGATTTTCAAAGTTAAATAATTGTTTAATCTAATTTAATATGTTTGAAAGGATATTCAAGATTTCAAGTATATTAAAATTAATTGTTTGAGTTGTTTTGTTAAAAATAAAACTCTATTTCAAATTTATTTTAAATTGGTTTTAATGAAGTAAATGATTTGAGAAAATATTTAATAAATGCAAAGTTCATTCTTAATTAGTTAAGTGGAAATTAATTAAGAATAATTAATTAATAAAATAAATTTAAGCCTAATTACTTATTGGTAATTAAGAATAATTACTTAATGAAGTAATTAATGGTTAATTACTGAATGTAATTAAGAAAAAGAAATTACTTATGGAAGTAATTAAGTGAAAGTGATTAAGGGATAATCACTTGATGTTATTAATTAAAGGATTAATTAATATAATTAATTTGAAGTTAATTAATTAAAGAATTAAGGTTAATTAATGATGGGATTAATTACTTGTTAAGGTAATTAATTAAGAGAATAATTAACTAATGAAAGTAATTAGAGGATAATTACTTATGGAAGTAATTAAGGGTAAATTACTAGTTAATCTTGGTTAATTACTTAATGTGATTAATTAATTAATGAATGTGATTAATTTAAGATTAATTACTATGTGTAGTTAATTAAAAATGTGATTAATCAATAAAGTAATTAATTAAGGATTATTAATTAATGTAATTAATTAATTGTTTACTTAATAAAGTAATTGAAGATTAATTAATTAGTGTAATTAATCAAAGGATTAATATAATTAATTAAGTAATTAATTAGTTAAGATAAGTAATTACAAGTTTGTTAATTACTGTTTATGATTAATTAAGACTAATTAATGAGATGGTTAATTACAAATTAATTATTTAATTAATTAACGGGATTATTAATTAATAAGGATCATTAATTAATATAATTAAGGAAATTAATCAAGGTTGATAATGGAAGTGACTAATTAAAGTATGATTAATTAATTGTAATTAATTAAGGATCAAGTGTAATTAATTGTAATTAATTAATTAATGGAAGTAAATGAAGGATAATAAATTAATGTAATTAATGATAGTAATTGAAGGTTAATTATTGTATATGGTTAAGGATAATTAAATTGTGTAATTAATTATAGGATAATTACTTAAGATAATTATAAGATAATTAATCAAGGAAGATTAATTAAGGAAGATCATTAAGAGATGATTAATTAATTTGTAATTAATTAATGATAATAAGCAGGATTAAGGTAATCCAAGTAATTAATTTAATTAGAATTTGACTAAGAGAGAATCAAACCTGCTTATGGATGATTGATTGATATTGGGTGATTGATTGATATTGGATGATTTGGATATGATATCTCTGATATGTGATATGTGCTGCTTTGTGAGATGATTGGTTGATATCTATTGTGATAATGTGAATCATCCATCTGTTTATGTTATTCTAGATATAAGATTAATTTGTTTAAACCCTTAAACAACTTGGACATTTAAAATAGCGTTTGGATTTCGGTGAGACCGAGATCAGGTTTCCATATTTGGATATCCGAAAACCACATCGATCCAAATTAAACGTTAGGTCATGAATCCAAGTGGAGTTCAAGTGAAGACTCGAAGTGTAAGAACTATTCGTCAGTATAACTCTAAGGGTGATTCCGAGATGAGTTTGACGGAGATAGTACTTTCAGGTTCGAGATGGTGATTCAGAATGCAAGGGCTTTGGTCGTCGACTCTGAGGGTGATTCCAAAATGAGTGTAACGAGATAGTGCCTTCGGTTTCGTTCGAACCCGGAACGAACTTGTATGGATTGAATGCTTTCAGAACATCGTCAGGTGGACGATGAGCATTCTAAGATAGATGTGCTCTATAAAGGTAATCGCAGCCTCAGGCCTCATCAACCGTGAATGGCTAAAACAGGGGAGGTGCAGCAAGGTTAAGTGGGTCATCCCCAAATAGGACGAGATTTACCCCTGTCTAGAGGTCCCTTTCTATTTCGACTTAGTGTGTGGTTGGTCGCGCCGACCACGGGGTGGTCTTGTTCGGGACTGTCCAGTAAGGGATTGTTCCGGCCTTGTGTTGCAGGGGATTTTGGGTGGATCCTCGGTACGGTGATCTAGGCCTCGTACTGTGACGTGCGGTACCCCTACCACTGATGGAAACCCATTCTTCCTACGAGACCCTACGGTTTGATTTGTATTACCCACTTTTGTGGCTAATAGCTGGAATTTATCATGTAACAATTTCGGCTATTTCTTATTTTCTTGAAAACCCTAGACACTATTATAATATTACTGGATTTCCTATCAAATGTTTTGGTTAGCGTAAGGTAAAAACTTTTCCATGTTTATGTGCGGGAAGTCTTACGTAATATCTTTTCTTTCCAAATGATTTTCTAAAGTTAAGCCACTTTAAACTGTTTACTCACACCAGACCCCTGTCTGACCCAAGTGTTTATTTTCTGTTTTATTAAACTCTTGGGTACTCATATTATTTATGAGTAGTCGAGGGATTCAGGTTAGCTTTGACGAATCCTAGAGGAGTTTTGGAGCAGGAGGATTCAGCATGTAGATATATAATGGTTCCGCTGTGTTTGTATTGTGTCTATATCTTGTGATATCTTGAGTTGTATAGCTAGACAGATGTTTGTAACTGTCTAATATGTGTTGTATAGGTTGTGTAACTCTGATGTATATGATACTATGTAATATTTTATGTGATATATTATATTTCATTCGTTCCGTTGTGAGTATCTGATGTTGTTGAGTTTCTTCTTTTCTATCTTTTCTTCTTCTATCCCTTTCTTTCTTTAATCATGATGCATCTTTCTGGTAGATGAAAGACGGGTCGTGACATGTACCTTGCAATTATTTTGGTAAATAAAGCTTTAAGATACCAAGTAATGTATCTCTAATTTTCTAAGATTATATACTTTCAAGTCAAATGCTGGAGATAAAGGATTAAAATGTATGCATGTATGCTTTATAATCATGATAATTAGCATGGTAAATATGAAGATGGTCATAATGAGAAAAGTATAGGTGTATATCAGTAGATTGAACTCCCACACAATAAAGAACGAATGAATATAATCGATGAATGAATAATAGTTGGTTATGAATATCTCCAAAGCGTCCAAAAACAAGTGAAGATTACACAAAAACATCAGCTCAAATTTAGTTGTCAACATGGGATAAAGTTCATCTTCATTTTTCATTCAGTTATTCTTACATACTTTTATATTAGGTTTTCGTTCAGTAATTCGTGCATGCATTTATGTTATTAGGAATGAACAGTTTATAGAATCTACTCTTCTCATTTCTACATAAGGTACTAAATAATGAAGCTTTTTAGTAAATGATGCAAAAACTTTTTATTTGAACACTTAATTAGGTTGAAGCACCGGTATAATCTTTAACTGTTGAGAGATTTTCAGGAATACCTTAATGACTCTAAATGAAACTATATTAAAATCACGAGGATTTTGGACAAATATTGTACGAAAAGATTATATTCTTCATCTAAATAATGTGAAAAGATGGAAGAGCGTCAGATTATATGTTGGATCATTTATACTAGGACCTTAGTTAAAATTTTAATGAACTTTTTCTTTATTTTTCATCTATTTAGGAAAAAAATTCGAACAATGGTTGTTTTAGTTAAATTTTTCTTTGCTTTCTATAATAGACTAATTTCAAATGTAGGGGCATAAAAGTTGATGATGAGCTAATTAAATTATATTACACTAGGCTTGAGTGTTAGACAATTTATACATCAATAGTCATGCAATGATTTGCAACATGCATATATCCTTTGTACAAATTTGAATAAGTTCTCTCTAAGCTGGAAGATACACTTACAGATGCTCAATGAGTTGCAGAATTCCTTGGTCGCATATTTATGAAAATTATACTGGACAATATGATTCCTTTAAGAGAGATAGGAAGAATAATCCATGAAGACGGTGAAGAACCTGGGCATTTGTTTGGCTTAGCCTCTGAAGTACTTGGGTATATTTTAAAGATTACTAAAGAAGAAAAGGAGATCTGGGTAAAGAAACAGTTACAAATTCAAGTCTTAATCTAGATGAATTTCCACCACATCCAATTAAGTCAAACATGCTACATGCATTTCTCTAAATTCCACTATATATCATGTTTATAGCTGAGAAATGCCGTCATCGGTTTTTATTTTCTTAGGTTCTTTTTTCGCTATTTATTTATTTCTCTTTCGTTCTTGAACTGTAAATGAAATAAAAATATTTTGGTTCATTAGCAAAATTATAGTTTATAGCATTGGGAGAGCTTGAAATTTTGTTGTAAATTTTGAGAGAACTTGGGAGATTCACGGTATCCGTTTTGGTGTTGCTTGTTATGATGAAAACATGATTCATTCCTAAGTGTTATATTTTGCTATACTTTTGCACAATGTGTTATTGCTACGAAGCTATTATATTTTCCACTAATCAGTTATGTTATAAGCAATATTGAAAGTAACATGCATAATTATCATTTACTTGAAAGTATTAGGCTACATGGATGTTTTGGCCATTCTTTACATCATGATCTGCAGTCATTTTTCTGTCGTTTTCCTGTAGACATGTTAAGGTATGTAATATATTTAAATATTAATAACCATTTTCATGTACAAAATCCTACTTTATCACCATGTATCATCTTTTTTTAACAGTATACTGCTTGGAACATCGGTGGTTTTAAATTAAAATCTGTCATTTTTTTCTTACTGTGGTGAAACTTATAAAGAGGTGTGTGTTCTTTTTATGCCTGAGAATTTAGTATTTATATACAAATGTAGAAGGTATTAGAAACCATGCCGCCTGCTTTATGATTTTGATGATGTTATTTTTAAATTTGTAGACCCAACATATGGTGAATTCATGTATGAAATATGGAGCTTTTCCAGTAGGGTTTCAGGTTCTCTTTGGCTTATAAGTTGTTATTTGGAAAGTGGGAAAAGCTAAGTTGTGTAATATATGTGTAGGTTGTGTTATGTTGAATTTTGAAAAATTGACAGTTGAAATGAAAATTTTCATTGGAAGGTTGCATAGTTGTTTTTTTGTAAAATTGTAAACAACCCAGCCGTAAATAATTATTGGATAGAAATTAAGAATTTTGTGTGCTATAAAGCCAATGTTTTTGCTTTGTAAGTATGGATTCTATAGCAATGTTAATGTTCATTTAATGTAATTGCATGGGTTGTAATTAATCTTTGCCGCCATTTCAGGAACTATGGAATGGTAGCTAATTTGTTGAGTTCAAGTTGGGTTTGATATATTTCAATTTTTCATCCACAAAGTTGATGTAATTTGTTGAAGTTGCGATATCAAATGTTATGTCCCTTCTAGCTTATATTTGATCAATAAGTTAGTAGATTAAGAAATGAACTAAAAAAATTCATTAAACAATAAAAGGGACTGAGGGGAAAATTGGAAGCAGGAACTAAATTAATAAAAGATTGGGTTTCTTCTTCATCTTTAATTTATTTTCAGTTGAAAAATGTCATACTGTTTGCACCAAACTTGAGGAATTAGGACCAGTTCGGACACTGAATCGTAAAAAAGGATGATCTGGTCATTTTGGTACATTTTATCTGTCCTCATTTTTACTAGGCAAGATAGATTCTGCAACTTAACGAATGGTTTAATGACCTTTATTTGCTTGATAGTTCTGTACTCCGATTTTGTTTGCCTAATCTAAAAACCCAATACATTTAGTATTGTATTAAGAACTTTTATTTTATTTTTTATTGACAAGAATGCAATCTAATATAGTCATTGAATATTTTAATCAATACAGGCAGCGAACCTGGACAAAAATTTATACCGATATAGGTAAATCTGATACTTAGGTTGCGTTCGCAATGAACAAATACGGATATTTGAGGTGGGAAATTTAAGTGGAGTATTCGAGAAGGGAAGAATGGAGAATGAGAAATGTGTTTGCGGTTACGAACAGGGTATTTGAGCGTAGCATTTGAGTGGTGTAATTAAATTATGATTTTTAATTTAATTGTTCTGCTGTTAGTTATTATTTTTTAATTATGTAATATACGTTTAATAATTTCAAATAACATGAAATAAATTATAGAATTTCATCAAAATAAACAAATACATTTTCAAATTCAAATAAATAGTGTAAAAATTTAAATTTTTTGGATTCAATTCAAACCAACTCCACAATGAGAGCACTTCGATACGATCACAATGCAAAAACTCGCGTCTTAAGCGGACCTAATTTGCACAAGTTATTAATTTTAGAAAATTATAAAAATATAAATTTAATTGGTTTTAATCTTATTAAGTTATGTACAAACAGGAAAAAATTGGCGTCAGTATATTGCATGTCCGACGCGTCCGACGCCACCGCTCCTTTTTACAGCAGTCATACAACGGGGTTAGGAATGGGGACATGTCTGTTGCCGCGTCGAATGCATTTGACGTGTTAAAAACGAAAATGGACCATTTTATTACCGCGAATGATATCTTACACTAATGATTCTAGGGAATGATGATGTAGGCTTTTTAGATCAAATCACATTCGTATCAATTGACTTTGCAGAAATAATCTTTAGAAAACTGGTAACTAAAGATGTTGAATCCTCGATCATTTATTACTTTGATAATGAAAGCTGTTAACATTCAAAAAATTACCATAATGCAAACATAGTTGTTAGTTTATGCTACGAATTGGTTCATAAATTGGTGTGATAAATAACTTATAATTTAAATTCAGTTGATGTTTTGTTCGAATATGCCCTTGAATTATGCATAAAAATAATGTGGATATGGCAAGCAACAATGTTAAGATCCTAAAGAAAAGTAGAAGTGTGATCACTGCAATAATTTATTATCTTTGTTTTATGATTGCTACAATGCAAATATATGGTTCAACAATCAAATGTAGATCTATCTGGATGTGCATATATGCTCGTATATATGTATAATATTTTGATGCACACACACGCACACATTTAGCGAATCAAATAAAAGAAAGGCTAACATGTCAGTTGTGTAAACATCAACACCTACATACAGGCATGTTAGGCCATGCACACATTACTATGTTGCACATGCGCATACACACTAGTGTGTATATGACACACATATACAAAATATAATACACATTGAATTAAAATAAAACTTCACTTATAAAATAAAATAAAATATTTACTTTATTTAAATAAAATTTAGACAAGTTATAAATGAATTAGACCTTATAGTTTCATTAAAGATCCAATAAAGGATTTTTTTAAATTTACCCTTTAACTTCGTTGAGGGTTGGCTCGGTCCCAATAATAGTATCAGAGCCTAATAACTTATGTGGTTTAAATTAGTCATGTTAGGTCTAACTAATTAAGCTTGTCCACTTAGTATGGTGTCTAAGATTGGAATTGGGTAATCAAATACCATATCCTACTTGGTTACCGGCCTAAGCTAAAAAGTGAAGTGAGCCTAAAGATTGCCCCTAATAGAAAAGGTCAAATATGAATAGGGCCTTAGGCTAACTTTCAATTTTTTTTTGGAAATTAAAGCAAAGATTTTTAGACTTTAAAGTTAAATTTAAAATGAAACGTTTTGATTATAAAAGTTATAGTATAACATAAGTTTTCAATTTTTTTGAAAAGATAATAAAATTTCAAAGTGTATGAAAATTTAAACATTAATTTCAAAAGCTAATTTGTTTATAAGGTTAATAAAATAAATTAATTAAATAAATTAATTAAACATATATATATATATGCGTATATTATATAAAATGATATATTTTATATTACCTTGAACTGTTTAAGATAGTATAAATATACATGTATGTATGTATAAAATGACTTTTGAAATTAATGTAATTTAATTAAAAGTGGTTAATTAAATAAATTAACTAAAGCTTAATTGATTAAACTAAAGATACACACACATGATATTTATGTATTACTATAAAGGTTATAGTATATACTATAAAGGTTGCAGTCTAAGTAGTAATATCGATATCGAGTACGTACCGAACAAGTACTGATATGAGATATTTTAGTATATCATGACAATATATGATAATATCCATAAAATATCAAACATGTATAGAACATGTTGTAAACGACATTGTACTATGTTATAATGTTATACTAATGTTAAGTTTTCAAATATTTGGTTAAATAATTCCAAATTACTACCAAAGACTGATTGCATATAGTTTACAAATTATAATCTATTTGCTAAGAATTTCTATTTAATACAAATCGGAATATAGGCTTATAAAACCGAGAAATTCGTGTACTGTACATCTTTATTATTTTCTTCATTAATATATCATATTTATTGTTTCTTCAGTCATCTAATCATAAATATTATTTTCCTAAATTATCATATTTATAGTTTCATTTTCGTTCTCATTTAATTTATCGAATATATAACATTGATTTGATACTAATTACTACTTTAGTTCATTCCTTCTTGATGTGTCAAATATATAACTTTACTGCTCTTCAACTTTTATTTCCTAGTGCACGATAATGACCAATAAAATAAATTTTCATAAGCTAACTTACCAATTAGAAATAGCAAACGAAAAACAACTAAAAAAAGAAGTAGCTCTTTCATGATCTTGTTTTCAGTGGTAAAGTTTTCATGGAAAATAGAACACATATAAAATAATGGATGAGTAGAGTTTTTTTTTATTAGAACACTAATGAAGAAGACTAAAATTATATGGTTAAAATCAAAAATTAATGCATTAGGATTTCTAATATGATCTTGATATTATTATTCACCATATACCAAAAAATATTAAGAATATGAAGATAATTATTTGTAAATACATTTTCTCCGGCATTTATAGTAACGAATGGTTTTCTTAAAAAATATCGGGTATTTTATGCCAAATATTTGAGAGATTTATCGACATATGAAGCAATATATCAGTACAATCATTTAAGTGATAGGTTGAAAAGGTATCGGCTTAGAAGCGATATGAGGTGTATCGATGATATATCATCGATATTATCTGATATTAACTACATAGGTTACAGTATACATGTCCAATATAAAAGTTATATTGGAATAATAATGTAAAATTAATTAAAGAGTTAATTAATTAAAATTAATTAAATAATTAAATTATATAATGTTATACATAAAATTATTTTATAAGTTTATGAAACATGAAAGTTATATAACAATTGAAGTTACATAATATGAATGTATAAACTAAAGGCGGAACATTAAAGAAACCCAAATAGACTTAAGGAATAAATACATATATAAATCTACTTATATCGTTGTAACAACTCGCCTTTTCGACCCTTAAAAGTCGACAGTAATACATCCACGGTATTCATGTGCCGAGCTTCCTAGTGCCGAAAAGACAGATTATTGGGGAAAAGGAAAGAAAAGAAAAAACAGAATCTTACAATGTGACAACTAATCTATAATATAACAATGATCTTTACAAAATAAAAACTGAACTTTGTTATATATATATATGTCAATTAGAGTCAACTAATCAATCAATAGCCTGGACAGTTATAACAATCTGTCCTCATAATTTGCTGGTAAATATAAACAAACAATGCAGTGGAAAATGAAAAAAAATACGTAGATACGTCTTGGGCATCCAGCTTGTCTCTAGAGCTCCAAAGTAAATGTGTAAGTATGATCGGTCTGTCCCAAGCATTATAATAAAATAACATCTGGATCAGTCTGGTAAACCAGCATGAGAAACATAGCTCAAATGGATTTTTAATGTTATATAACATTTAGAAGGTATCTCATAAGACCATGCCGCACATAGACACGAACAGGTTTTTACCTTATGATAACCAAACCATTTATATTAGAAAATCCATTGATATTATAATAATGTCTAAGGGCGAAAATATCAATAAACAAGTAGTTGCGATGCTTGTGATTGTGCATCATAATAATACTAGGTATATAATCAAAAATCATTAAGGCGCGTTCTCTACTTGTGTAGGATTCAATGAAGGTGCCCTCGATACTTTGAGAACGGTTTTTCTACACAGGGATTACAGTTATCCTTCTGAAGCAACAATGCATTCCTAATGATGTACAGTAGGAAATACATAGCTAGCCACGCAAGGCCGAATGCATCACTCCATGCATGCATAAAAACTATAGGTGACACTAGGAAGGAGATGACTGCACCCTTATGGGTTTGCTAAACCCCTGGTTATCCATCCTATCTCTAGTTTTAGTCATTACCGCTGGTGAGACTACGTTTGGCACCAACTCATGCACCACCAAGTGAACAGATCACGAAACCACACATGGATTCCCATACCTCAGCAGGTCTCCGAACCACACATTGGTTTCCACATCTCAACAGAGATCTCAGAATCACAATACCCTAAGGGGTCTTGGAATCACACATGGATTCCAACATCTAAAACTGATCTCGGAATCACATATGGATTCCCACACCCCAATGGGTCTTGAAATCACACATAGATTACCACACCCCAATGGGTCTTGGAATCACACATGAATTCCAAAATCTCCAGAGATCACAAAAATCCTCCATATAACACTTATGTGGTTTTAGGAGTGGTAACGGTACAGGTCATCACTTACGAGAACACATCCCGCTTACCGGGTGCTCCAAAAACCAATTGCCAATTTTCCAAAATGCTAAATATCGATTCTTTTGGAAATAATTAGACAATACATAAGAATGGGGATCACCCCCTAGTGATTTATGTAGACAGATTTCCACATCATTTGCCCAAGAAGAACAAAAAGAGTTTATACATACAGTATAGCACCACTGACGTAACTGTATTATATAATTCCGTGTTTCTCCTAGATATTTCCAAAGGTAAAATCCTTTGGTGTTAAATAGGAAAATATTTCCGTACCACTAAAATTAAGAAGGATTACATATTTATGCCAAGATTCGATAGTCGGTTATTTAATTATTGAATAATCAAACATCCAAGACTAAGATTACATTTCTCATGGAAACCACCAAGCCTCCGAAAATTTTTCATTCATTCATTTAAAATCACTTTTCAAATACTTTTAAATCACTTCAATATACTTATCTCAACATGATAAGTATATTCACAAAACACTATATTTTCCATACTTGAAAATATAACTATATACTCATCTCAACGGTGTAAATAACTAAACCATTTATAAACCTCATTTCTAAAATAATTCAAAACCCGGCTTCTATGCAAATTCCAAACCTTTTTCAAATTTATAAACATTTAAATAATATAATAGTAAGCATTAAAACATTTTAAATAATAAAATAATTAACTTTTTGAAACATTTTAAATAATATAATAATTAACTTTAAAACATTTTGATAAATATAATTAAATAACTTTAACAACTTTCAAAATTATAATTAATTACCTTTAAACTACATGTCTAATACAATAATTAACTAGTTTCAAATAATCAATAATACATAATTTATTATCTTTAACAACCTTGATAAGTAGTTAATCATCTTTAAACAACATTAATAAAATAATTAATTTTAAAAAATTATAAATATAATAACTTACTTTACTAAAGAAATAATTCTACAAAACACTTCGTAAAAATAGTTAAACAAAACACTTTTTAACATAATAATTAATAAAAAAAACTTTACTTCCTTTATAAAATTTGAAGTTAATTTAAATCCATAACTTTCCAAATACAGAAAGAGGCTCAGCGACCCCAATGGTACTTAAACAAGCTACAATTAAATTCAATTTAACTTATTAAGTTAAATTACAGGTATTTCCATAAGCAGACATATATGTTAACAAAATCCATAACTAACAATCAATTGTTAACGCATCACATATCCAACATTAATCAACTGACACTCGAATAGATATCCAAATTAATATAATAGCAGAGCGAGGATTTCTTCTGCTAAATAAATATCATTCAAAATAAACTCTTTCATTTATTATCAAATGATGTTTATTTCTCCAAATAGAAAACACCAAAGCAGTATGCTTAAATTAAATACGTTATTATTTTAAACAACGTAATTATATTGAATCCATATTATTTTATCACTTTATATTTTTTCCCATTTTCAAAAGTGATTATTCATTCAACCCAAACAACCAACGAACAAAACATCCAAGCGCCCGATCAAGAATTTATATCTACTATATAACCAACTGAATTACCGAAAAGGTGAGTTTAACTCACCGAAATTCCGGTTATCGCCACAGTATTCCACTTCTGAATAAAGCGAACGAAATTCTATTTTGGTGCAACATTCTAATAGCTCCAATCTCAATCAAATCAAATTCCAAAGCGTAATGTTTGACACTACAAGTGCAATACGACTAACTGCGCTCGATTTGGACCTATTATGAACAAGTTATTGATTTTACTAGTGTTAGCCTACCTTTTGGCAAGGCCGTGGACTGACGGATTTAACTAAATCGACTACTCATTTGTCAAGACTAGAATACGATGAGTTTGAGTCAACTGGATGGGTAGACAATCAATCACAGATGATGATCATGATTATGAAGTTGGGGTTCGACATATAAGATGGACAAAAGTCGCGGGATACTCGAATTATGGGT
Organism: Allium cepa; assembly: GCA_030765085.1. Classification (NCBI taxonomy): domain Eukaryota; kingdom Viridiplantae; phylum Streptophyta; class Magnoliopsida; order Asparagales; family Amaryllidaceae; genus Allium; species Allium cepa. The sequence goes on along the minus strand of CM060941.1, from coordinate 649,153,440 downwards.
TTCGACAAAAGTCAAGTTGTAGCGAGTCACCCAGAGTTTACTTCGATTCATGCCTATGTTTACTTCGAGTTTTCATGGAGTTTATCTCGGGTCACGCTAAGTTGTGCTTTAAGTTGCTTGGAGTGGATTGGTAGGAGTTCACGAGTGGATTGGCATAAGGTAGTGGTTCGGCGTGCTTTGGGTCGATCGGGCATCAACACTGGGTGGTGTTGTGAAAGCTTTGGGTCGGCAGGAAGGTGGGTCGGTCTGGATGGTGTGGATCGGTGTGTTGAAGTAGGTCGGTCATGATGGTGTGGGTCGGTTATGTTAGAGTGGATCGATAGGAAGCTGGGTCGATCATGTTGGAGTGGATCGGTAGGAAGGTGGGTCAGTCATGTTGGAGTGGATTGGTAGGAAGCTGGGTCGGTCATGTTGGAGTGGAACGTTAGGAAGGTGGTTCGGTCTTGTTGGAAGGTGGTTTGGTTGAAGTGGCTCGAGATCGGCATGGACTTATACTTGGGTTGGCAGTACATTTTTTATGGGTCGGCAAAATTGGGGTCGGTACGATCTTGCTCCGAGTTAGGGGACGAACCATTTCGGGTCACATGCATGGAAGCTTCGGGCTAGTAGGATGAAGACCTTGGATGGGCTAAAGGGGGTCGGTGCTTTGAAGAAGGAGGATCGACACTCAGTTACTCTGAGTCTTAGGGCAATTTGTTGTGCGTCGTATGCAAGTGTGCTTCGGGTCGTGTGAGCGATTACTCCGAGTCATGCCCAGGGGATAACGGGTCGGTGTTATGAACTTAGGGTTGGTCGTAGTGTCGGGTTTTGGATCGGCTATGGTATTGATGGGCCCGGATAATTCAAGAAGCCCAGTAACTCAGGTTTTGCCCATAAATACAGCATGTGGGGCTTTAGAAAAGGGATCTCCATTCTGTTTTCCTCCTACTTTCCCATTAAGGCTACTATGCCATTGTTGCTTTAAAACCGTGGATTGTAACTGTAATTGATTCTCATATCAATGGATAGGAAATTTTTGGAGTGGACGTAGGCCGGAGTTAGCCGAACCACTATAAATCCTGTTTCATTGCTTCTTTCTTTTTAATTTTTACTGTTCTTCATATTTATACTCTCTACATACACACTATCTGTGATCTATAACTGTGATTTGATGCTTTCATTTGGATTTACGTGATAGTGACCAATTTTAGCGCTAACAGCAAGATTCACTAATTAAATAATATAATCATTCCACTAATCATAAAATTTAATTAATAAACCACCTTAAAACAATTCCCTTCCTTCTAACCTTTCTTCCTTCCTTCTCCCCCAACCTGCATAAGAACCTAACCTCCAAAAGTGTGCATGCACAAACGAATTCCACCATACTCTACGGAATCAAATTACGACTGCTCCAACGAACTCCGACACACTTTCTCCATCCACTGGACACCAACGCATCATGCATGCATCCCTTAGTTAAAATGCATACACCAGCCTAGACGCGATCTGGGGAAATGTCGCATTCTTCAAATGATGATCATGCTCCACCATCTTGCCTCCTCCGCTTCGTCTCGGCATGAAAAACCCAAAACCACTTCCCGTTTTGCGTAATTCCCTCCCCACTCGATACAATCACAAACCCTAGCCAAGCTTGCCTACGTCCCTAAACCGTTGAGTCATCAAAACAAGGTCGCGGCCGCCAAAACACCCCTAGAAATGTAGATCTAGGTTCTAAGTTTTCAAAGATCTAACTTTTATATACACACACACACACACATACACACACACACACACACCCCCCTATTTGAAGAGTAATTACTTGCGTTTGAATTTTTCAAAAGAGGATTTTTTTTTCCAACTTAATCTTTTTTTTTCTTTTTTAGGTTTTATGGCACATGTGAAAAAGAAAGAGTGAGGGAAGAGAAATAAAGTGTGCTGAGTAGTACGAATTGTCTCGAGTTAGTTTTATAATTTAAGTATTCTGGCATCTCGCCACATAAATTTCCCATACATGTATGAACCCTAAATGATAAAACAAAAATACGTTCCTATTCGAAACAGTGATGCAACCCTAAAATAATAATAATAATATACATTAGTTATTTAGTTCTGTAAATCATAAAAATACCGTCGTTTGCCGATAAATCGTCGGACGAGTAATTTCAATATTTTCCAAATTAGAATTTACGATAAAATAAAATAAAATAAATTAAAATTTGTCAATAAAAATCGAGTTGTGAAAATTAGCTTTTTGATTATTTATTTGAACCATTTATTACTGCAAGAAAAATTTACAGAATGAATTCGCCGTTAGTATTTATCAGCTGAAGAAGTTAAATAAGACCATTAGATCATTTAAATAAATATACAATTAAAATCCACACATTAAAATCACCAATCAAATGTTAAGTTCCCAATTCAAATATTTAAAAAATCTCTATATTTTAATTCCAATTATAGACTTTTAAAACCCAATTTTATTAATATTTAGTTCAGAATCCTGTCATTTAAAATCACTACTCAATCATTAAAATTTCCAATTCACATATTTTAATAATCTCTATAATTTTCAAGTTATTTAATTTTAAACCCAAATTATTCTGTATTTAAAATTAATTAAATATTCAAAATCCATGGACCAAAATTCTAGGTTGTTGCATTCTCCCCCCTTAAAAAAATTTCATCCTTGAAATCCCAAAGGTAGGAAAAATGCCCTAAACCCTTAACTTTTCAAAATCAGTTTGTTGAAATAGGTTATCAAATTATCTAAGTTCTTTAGAGTAAAGAATTTTTTTGACAGTGTCTCCTTTGCGCTGCCCGATCTGAAAACTACAAGTCATCCCCACAGGCCAAGACCAACCAAAACAAAAACTAAAGCCAAGTGAGGCCTCCCATATCAAAGGCATAAAATCATCAAAAAACAAAAATATAAACATATACCTATTTTTCAAGTAACCAAACTTTACTTATGAAACCAAAACATCAAACTAGCCTTTGCTTCCATGAACTTGCATCTTATTTACAAATAATATGCAACCATATAACTCATAACAATATAATTTGGCATTTTCCAATGTCAAACATATAAATTAAATAAAGCCCGTAAGATGTACATATATCATTCGTATGCAATATCAAATTCGATCGCTTGCTCGATCACACAATTCCACTTTCGAACTAGTATCGCTCACTCGGCTTCTCTAGTTTAGACTCTAGTATGGTTCCTTGATTAAGAACCGTCATTCTCCTTGCATACCATCAAATATGAAAGAAAATTTCAAAATCAAATCAAAAATCTGTATCAAGTGTTCACCATCAAGAATCGAATGAAAACTCCTTACTTGGACCGGTGGAATCACCTCAAAAATGTGTACTCAAATCTGAGTCAAATAGTCATACGAATAAAATGATACACATATAACTTATGTATTTATTCTATTGGTTTCTTAATTACACCAAATTATTTTTATTTACAATTTATGTTGAATCCCAATTTATTGAACCAACGGTATTTCATTTAATACTAATATTACTTATGAATCATTCCATATGGTCATTTTCTTAAGTTTATCAACATCTTATATAACACAACTTCATTTTAAAGCTATCTCGTATTTAAATTTATTATAAACATTTTACAAACTACATTTATGTACATAATCCACTTCAAGGCTTGAGTTTATATTTGTATAACACTTTGTTACAATCTAAGATTATATATATATATATTTCAGATTTGATTTTAATTAACCTAAATGTCCAACAAATTTAAATTTATTTTAACCTACTAATTTCTCAAATTTATAAGTTATAAAAACTTATTTTCTTATGTTTTCATCAAACATTTAACTTAATTTTTCCAATTTAACTCGGAAGTTCCGACTATCCAAATCGTTGAAGATTTCATTTTATTCTAACATGTGAAAAATTCAAAACAATATCTCAAAACCAAAGGCATAATCAAACTAACCTTATGGATAGAATACATACACCCACAATATCACTTAATTGAAAATTCAACAACTAAACACCCAGTTTTTTTTCAAAACATTTTGAAATAATATATATATATATATATATATATATCCCTTTTAAATATGTCAAATCTTTCCTTTGGGATTTTAAAATCATGACCTGTTTTCCCAAATAACTCCAACAAATTTCCATGGTGGCAATTCCCTACTTAGAAACTTGAAAATGAACGCCGATGATGTTGTAGTCATCGTCAGAATTATTTTCCAACGATCAAAATGAGTTCGGTGCTTTCTATCTTCTTCAAAGTCTTTTCAAAGTACTTCTATTCTAGAATATTTCAAAATAATACTATTATTTTTTTTCCTTCTTTTAAAAGTTTGAAAGACCATTTTATTTAAATTCTCAAATTCTCGACTTAAATCATCTTTATTTATAAACTATATTGATAAATCATATTTATATAATTTCCACTTCCTTATATAAAACCAATTCACAAATATATTTTTTATTTAGATAATAATAAACAACTTTTATTAAATTTAAATTTTAACCCAATATTATCGCCAAACGCCTTATAGTCAAATTTTGAAACTGAACTCACAAGGTGTTCGTTTTTAATGTTTCCATAATTACTATTTACCCAACTCATGCAGTGAAATGAATAAAACTGCCCCTAATCAACCACAATAGTCGATGCCCATAAACTGGTCATGTACAACTACTTAATTAATAAACAATAGCCAATGCTTCTAACTGGGTGAGCATGACTAATCAAATAATAAACCATAATAATTGAATATTATCATTTCCTAACAAACAAACACACCATTAATAACTATATTTATTTTTATAAAACTATTCCATTTATATATAAAAGATAATCCCAGGTATCATTTACCAATTCTAAAACAATATTGTGTCGGTTTTCCTTATTCAAGTGTTAAGAAACCCCTATCGATACCATGACATCTCATGTACTGACCAGAATTCATAAACCACTCAACAGATAAATCGACATATATAAAATATTTTTATAGCACTAACAAAAATGCACTATATATATGATACACTCAAACTCATCCTACGGTCTCACTTACCCTATCTCAAATGAGTAATCTCTACCAAAGTTTAGGTGTTCGCTCAACCTAAGCTCTGATACAAACTGTAACGACCCGCATTTTCGACCCTTGAAAGTCGACACTAATACATCAACGATATTCATGTGCTGAGCTTCCAAGTGCCAATAGATTGTTAGGGAAAAAGAAAGAAAAGATAGAACATAATCTCAAAACGCGACTAGTAATCTATAATATAACAATGCTCTTTACAAAAGAAAATTGAACTTTATTGTCACAAATATCAATCGAGTCAACTAATCAATCAACAGCCTGGACAGCTATAACAGCCCGTCCTCATAATTTACCGATAAATATAAATAACCAACGCTGCAAATAACAAAGAAATACATAGATACATCTTGGGCATTCAACTCGTCTCCTTGCTACAAAGAAAATCTATATATATGCTCGGTCCGATCCGAGCATTATAATAAAATAACACCTGGATCAGTCTAGTAAATCAACGTGAGAAACACACCTCAAATGGATTTTTAATGTTAGAAAACCTTCAAAATAAAAGGTATCTTTTAAGACCATGCTGCACATAAACATAAACAGGTTTTTACCTTACAATAACCAAATCATTTACAATAGAAAATGCAGAAATATTATAATAATGTCTAAGGGAGAAAATATCAATAAAAAAGTAGTCGTCATGCTTGTGAGTGTACATCACAACAATACTAGGTACATAATCAAAAATCACTAAGGTGCGTTCTCTAATGTGTAGGAATCCACATAGGTGCCCTCAGTACTTTGAGAATGGTCCTCCTGCACAAGGATCATAGTTATCCCTCCGAAGCAACATTACATCCCTAGCTATTTACAATAGGAAATACATAGCTAGCCATGTAAGGCTAAATGCATCGCTCCATGCATGCATAACAACCATTGGTACCACTAGAAAGGAAACGATTGCACCCTCATGGGTTAGCTAAACCCTACCTATGCATCCTATGTTTGGTTTTATTTATTACCACTGGTGAGGCTACATCCAACATTCCAACTCACGCACCACTAACTGAATAGATCATAGAACCTTACAAGGATTCCCATTCCTCAACAAGTCTCGAAACTGCAAAAGAATTCCTACATCTCAACGGAGATCTCGGAATCATACATGGATTTCCATACCCCAACGGGTCTTGGAATCACACATGGAATCCAACATCTAAAATAGATCTCGGAATCACACATGGATTCCCATACCCCAACGTATCTCGGAATCACACTTCCAAAATATTCATAGATCACGTGACTCCACCAATGAAAACGAATATGAATTTTTGAGTGGTTACAGTACGAGTCATCTCTTACAAGTATTTCCGACGCTTACCGAGCGCTCTAAAAACTAATCGTTGATTTTTCGGAATGCTCAACACCGGTTCGTTTGGAAATAATCAGACAAAACATAACCCTTAACTGTTTATGTAAACATATCTCCTCTCCACTTATTCTAAAAGAACAAAACGATTTTATACATATAGTATAGCACCACTGACTATAACTGTACCATATAATTCTCATGTTTCTCAAGATATTTCCAGAGTTAAAATCCTTCAGGGATAAGTAGGGAAATATTTTCGTACCACTAAAATTAAGAAGGATTGCATATTTAAGGCAAAGTTTGATAGTCGGTCATTAAACTATCAAATAATCAAATTCAAAACAGAGATTACATTTCCCAAAATAATCACCAAGCCTCTCAAAATTAATCTTTTATTAATTTAAGTCACTTTTCAAATACCTGGAAATCACTTCTATATTTTTATCTCAATGGGATAAGTATATTCACAAAACACTATATTTTCGGTACTTGGAAAATATAACCATATACTTATCTCAATGGTATAAGTATATTCACAAATCATTTCACTTTCAAAACTTGGAAACTTTTCCATATACTTAAACAACAGTATAAGTATATTTACAAAATATTCAAAAAGATTTTCTATTTAAAGTCATATTAAAATTATCAAAACCTCATATGTCACTAAAACGGAGCTACTAATAATCCAAAACACTAATTCTTTCCATAAATATTTTATATTATAAATAGCTCCTTTATAAATATCCAAATCTTTTTATAAAGCTTTTTTATAAATTTTCAGGTTTAATTTTAAAAAATTTATAAACCTCAAACCCATTTATAAAACTTCCCTTTTAAATCAAAAAACCATTTATAAACCTCTTTTCTAATATCATTCAAAACCCAACTTCTTTCAAAATTCCAAACCTCTTTCAAATGTATAATTTTTTTTAAATAATATAATAATAAGCTTTAAACATTTTAAATAATATAATAATTAACTTTTTAAAACCTTTTAAATAACATAGTAATTAACTTTAAAACATTTTAATAATATAATAAAATAACTTTAACAACTTTCAAAAATATAATTAATTAACTTTAAACTACATTTTTAATACAATAATTAACTAGTTTTACATAATTAACAGTAAACTAGTCTATTATCTCTAATAACCTTGATAAGTAATTATTCATCTTTAAACAACATTAATAAAATAATTAATTTTAAAACATTATAAATATAATATTTAGCTTTGCTAAAGAAATAATTTTACGAAATGCTTTATAAACAAAACACTTTGTTAAAATAATAATTATAATACATTTTTCTTCGATTTATAAAATCTGAAGTAAATTTAAATCCATAATTTCCAAATACAGAAAGAGGCTCAATGACCCATCTTAAACAAGCTATCATTAAATTCGATTTAACTTCTCAACTTAAATTATAGGTATTTACATAAGCAGGCACATATGTAACCAAATCCATAATAAATAATCAATTGTTAACACATCACATATCCAACATTAAACAACTGACACATAAATAGATGTCCGAATTAATATAATAGTAGAATGAGGATTTATTCTGCTAACAAAATGTCATTCAAAATAAACTTTGTAATATATTACCAAACGTTGTTTATTTCGCCAAATAGATAATACCAAAGCAGTGTGCTTAAATTAAATACATTATTATTTTAAATAATGTAATTATATTAAATTCGTATTATTTTATCACTTTATATTTATTCCCAGTTTCACAAGTGATAATTCATTTAACCCAAACAACCACAGATAAAGCATCCGAGCACTCAATCAAGAATTTATATCTAGTATATAAACAACTGGTTAACTAAAAGGGTGAGTTTAATTTAGCGAAATTCTGGTTATTGACGCATTGTTATGGTTCTGGCTAAAATAGAACAGCGTTCTAGTTTAGCGTAATATTCCAATAGCTCCAATCTCAATCAGATCAAATTCCAAAGCATGTTCAACTCTACGAGTGAAACATGACGGACTACATTCGATTGGACCTAATATAAACAAGTTATTAATTTTACAAGATTCACTAACTAAATAATATAATTATTCCACTAATTACACAATTCAATCAGTTAGTTGCCTTAAAAACAATTCCCTCCCTTTTAACCTTTCTTCCTTCCCTTCCAACCTGCATAAGAATCCAACCTCCAAAAGTGCGCATGCACACATGAACTTCTACCATAATCCACGAAAATGAACTCCATTCAACGAACTTTTCCATGCTTTCTCCATCCATTAGGTACTAAGGCATCACACATGCACCCCTCAGTCGAAATGCGGCCACCTAGCCTGCACGCGACCTAGGGTAACGTCGCATTCTTCAAATGGTGATCACGCTCCACCATCCTGCTGCCTCCGCTTCGTCTCGGCATGAGAAACCCAAAACCACTTCCCATTTTTCCTAACTCCCTCCCCACTTGACATAATCACAAACCCTAGCCAAGCTTGCCCATGTCCCAAATTGTCAAGCCATCCAAACAAAGGCCCCGCCCCCCTAAAACAGCCATGGAAATGTAGATCTAGGTTCTAGGGTTTCAAATATCTAACTTATACATACATACATACATACATACATATATATATATATATATATATATATATATATATATATATATTGAAGAACAATCACTTGCGTTTGAATTTTACAGTCAATCCTTTACTTTCATTCTCGGGCACATGCGAAAAGAAAGGGTGAGGGAAGAGAAAGAAAGTGTGCTGATGTGTACGAATTGTCTCAAGTTAGTTTTAAAATTTAAGTTTTTAGCATCTCGCCGCACAAATTTCCCTTTCGCATATGAATCCCAAACGATAAAAAAAATATGGTTGCGCTCAAAACAGCACTGCGACCCTAAAAACAATAATAACATACAATAGTTATTAAGTTCTGTAAATCACAAATATACTGTCGTTTGCCGATAAATCGTCTAACAAATAATTTCAATATTTTCCAAATTAAAACTATGGAAAAATCAAATAAATTAAACTAAAAATACACCAACAGAAATCGAGTCATAAAAAAATCGATTATTTATTTGAACTATCTATTACTGTAAATAAATTTTGCAGATTGAATTCGCCGTCATTATTTATCAATTGAAGAAGTTAAATAAGACCATTAAATCATTCAAACAAATATTCAATTAAAAATCCAGACATTTAAATCACCAATCAAATGTTTAATTCCCAAATCAAATTTTAAAAAAAAATCTCTATATTTGAATTCCAATTATAAACTTTTAAAACCTCATTCTACTAATATTTAGTTCAGAATCCTATCATTTAAAGTCACTACTCAATCATTAAAATTTCCAATTCATATATTTTAATAATCTCTATAATTTAATTCAAGTTATTCAACTTTAAATCAAAATTATTCAATATTTAAAATTAATAAAATTTTCAAAATCCATGGCCAAAATGGATTGTTACAACGGTGATGTGTCCGACACTTGAATCACGAGGATATTTCGAAAGAAACACATTATTTCATAAGTCGATATCATTCAATTAAATATATTAAAGATTATTAATCTTTAATATACTCATTGTCCTCTACCATTTATACATTAATAAGTTACTTGCATACTCTCTAATAGTTGGGCAAACTCAAGCTAAAGATATTATGTGTCGTATTATTGACTGGACAAGGTAAGGTATCTATATATATTGTTGAGCAAACTCAAGTTACATATAATACATTTAGGCCATCATAAAATGATAGGTACGAGTGAATAATTTCTTTTGATTTATTGAGCAACCTTAAGGCCGAAATGATATAAGAATAAGGAACCATATGATAGGAGTTGTATATGATACAACAGATAATGAGTTATTCATCATTTGTGGAGCTATGACTTGTTGAGCAAGCTTAAGGTCGGAATCCCAAGACAGACGAGTTCTAACATCCATCGGGGAAGTCAAAAACTTCTATGTTTCATCTTAGTATTTGGAGAAACATATAAGACTAGTGGGAGCCTTATTAGAAAAATGAAATGGTAACATTTAGGTTTTCTAATACTATAAGAACATATGTGTAACACCCTACATTTTTACAACATGATTTAGAATAATTAATTGGGTAAATTAAATAAACAAGGTGGAGATTAATAAGTTGATAATTGATTAGCTAAGGTAGCCATGCCATGTCAATGTGCAAACTAAAATGAAATAACCTAAGCAAAGGTGTAAAGAAATAACAAGAGCAATATGGAAAATAGGTAGATTTTATACCCTAAACCCTTAGGAGATAGAAACTCACGTTCATTTCATTTTACTCAAACTAAAAACACTAAAGCCAGCCACCATTATCATTCTCAAGTGCAAGCTTAAGCTAGGAATAAAGAGAAGGAAGATAATCACCCTAATCAACATTTAATCATGCATCTTATATCTCAAAGCTAAGTGAATAATCACTACATCCCATTTTCTTTTAGTTTTTAGTTTTAATATTTGATCCGAAACGTTTTTGCAAGTATATGCCATGCTTTGATGATTAAAGTTATATATATACATATATATATATATATATATATGTATACATATATATATATATATATATATATATATCTGTGTGTGTGTTTGTTGATGAATTATATATGTTCGTCTTAAATTTTTATGATATGTCTGACATGAAAACCCTATTTAATGACTCTAAATGCCTTGAAAATTTAAATATAGGTCAGAAATAATATTTTAGAGATTGGAATCAATTCTCATAATTTTCTGAATTAATATGGATTTTATGATAATTTTCTAGTGAATGAAATTGTTTATTAGGTTATAAATTATTTCCGGCTAAAATTATATTTTTTTGGGATTGAAATCTTTATATATTAGGAAACATATTAAAATTGATTTTCTGGTATTTTTCCTGAGTGTTTTGATGAATATATAAAATTATTTAAGGTATGGAACTTAAATGTTATATATATTTAATTAAGGAGATGTGGCATTTTATAAAAGAAAATAATTATTTAAATTCAAAAAATAGTGGCAGTACATTTCTGAAAAGGAATTTGTTAACCAATGAGAATTTGATAAACAAAGGCGGGATAGTTGGAATGTTATCCTTTTTTTAGTTAAAAACAAAGAAATCATACTTTTGGCATGTTTCAGCCTATTATAGCAGAAACCTTCTGGCCCAGACCTTCCGACCAGATCGAGAGGTTCAAAGCTTTCGGCAAGGTCAAGCCAATATGGTATCAAATAACTTGGTACGTAATGAATTGGACAAGGTCGAAAGGTTCTTAATTGAAAGGTTAATGGCGAAAAAGGTTGGGGTGTGTTTGTTTTATTAGGTAAAAGCTTTTGCCTGCCTTGCTTTCAAATTAGAGCCTTCGACTTGGTTGCTCTCGACCGGTTCAAATGTTTAAACAAAGGTTTTGTTTTAAAACCTTTCAACATAGTCGAAAGGTTGCTGTCGCTTTTTTTTGTTTTGAACGTTTTGGCAAAGACAAAAGGTATAGTTGTTTTAAAACCAGCCATTTTTCCCAATGCTCTCGAAAGGAAGCTTTCGAATTAGGTGTCTTACCCTTGTTTTATAAATTTAAGTATAACCCAAAGCTTTTGAAAGAGTTGTTTTAAAGGATATGTTTATAGCTTTTTAAGTAGAGCTTTCAGCTTAGTCGAAAGGTTGCTTCCAATGACTTTGAAAAGTTTTAGCTAAATGATTTCGAAAGGTTGAAGATTGATTTCAAAATTTTAAACTCAATGGTTTGAAAAGTTTTTAGTTGAATGAATTCGAAAGGTTTGAAGGTTGATCTTAAAAGGTTTGGTTCAATGGTTTCAAAAGGTTTTGACTGAATGATTTCGAAAGGTTTGATGGTCAACCATGAGAAGTTTAAGTTCAATGATTTTGAAAGATTTAAATGATTGATTGCGAAAGGTTTAAATGAATGACTTCAAAAGGTTCTGGTTTGAATGACTTCGAAAGGTTTAAGTGAATGGTTTCGAAAGGTTTGATATGAAAATTTTTCCAAGGTATTCTAAGGCAACGTTTTCAAAGAGATTTTAAAGAAGGATGTCTAAATTTATATTGTTTTCAAAAGTTTTGATTTCGAAAGATTTGATAGCTGAATTTGAAATAAAAGATTTCAAAAGTGTAAAAAGAGGTTCTTTCCAATGGCTAAGTGTTTTAATCAACTACAGTTTGAGTGAAGAATATAAATATAACATGGTGATATGACTTTTAGTAAAGTATATACATTATATAATATTCCTCGTTTAAATTTGATTTAAAGGTTTAAATCAGTCTGAAATTGTTTTCAAGGAAAATTATGGAAGGGGATCCTTAAGTGAAAATGACTCGGATATTAGAACACCAGATAGGACTAGTATGGGGTCGCGCCCTATACATTAGCTATTAGCCCTAGCTAGTTGTCATCCAAAATTCCAGTGTGTAGGGCTTGGTTACAGGTAGGCTAAAATTATGATTATACACCGAAAGGAATATGTGTTATATACAGATGGGTTATTTGTGAGCCTGAAAAACCATTTGGATCGAGAAGACCTAGGAGATTATTTAAGTTAGGGACAAACCGTCTAAAAGTGAAGTATTTAACAGATAGTTAAGGATAAATAATCCAGAAGAAGAATACCTAATAGATGTTAGGTTAATTTTGATTATATTTACTGGTAGGCCCGAGTCAGTCAAAGGTTAAAAGTTATCCTAACAAAAATTATGTATTTGAACAAATAGTTTATTATTACCTGAGATTTATGTATGTTAACATAGTGATTACTTTACAGTATTTAACCATTGTGGATGTAGGAGCATAGCATATGGTTCTGTAAAAGGATTTGCAAAGATATGTTATAAAAAGGATGTTAGTGAAGGGAAATCCGTTCCGCTAAGCGGCGTGGTCTCACTTAACATGTTTAACCTGAGATGTATAGTAATATTCACACCAAGCTTTACGTATGACTCAAAGTTTGTGTTTTCCCCTTGATTCTCGGGTGTTCAAAATTAATTTGAGTAGATTAAGGGATTAAGGTCTTTCCAATTTTAGTAGGATGACGAATAAGACTATCGGAGGCATGTAGGAGGAAAACGGATTGTTATATAGGATTTGCAGTACTTGTTATGTTTTAATGTATTTCCACTGAGATTTTATTAGGTCTATTATGACCATATGACTGTGATCAACCAAGGGGGTATCATCATATACTGCTCTTGGTGCATTTTGTAATAACTATATTTTATTTTTGCCTGGGATCGATTTGGGATTATGTGTTGTGAATGTGAAACATTTGATTTTGAAATGTAATGAAGTAAAAGTGCTTTTTGGAAATATGTGTTTTGTGTCATATTCAAGTGCTTCTGATATTATTGATACCATTAATATAGCCATATTTAGTCACCGGAAGCTAATACTATAAATGACTGCAGCATCTGTAGTGCTTAGTTTTGGGCCTCTAGATAGGGGATATTACAATATGCTACATAATGTTATAATAATTTACATTTATTAATTCATGCCCTTACTATGATTGATAAAAGATTATCAATTAAAGTATATAAACGAATTGAATTGAAGATTGACAAACGAAAATATAATATAAACTTATCACTAAATACTTCTTGCATTTTAACGTTTTCTATACCCATGCAAGTACCTAATTTTACAACTACTGAATACATCTGTAATTTGGTAGTTTATGTGTTAATTTTCCTAAGACGGTGTAATGATTTCTACGAGTTTCAAACTATAAATGCAATAAAAGACTATGGATAATTGATCCATATGCTTTCGCATATAAGTGTTACATGGAGAACGGTCACAGTTTTATTGTACGATACTTTGATGAAATTAGTTCATTCAAAGTAAGCAGATAAACCGTACCATGATATCGAGTATTCAATGTGATTGCAATGCACATCGTAATCTATTCAACAGTAAACCAAAACTACAAGATAGATCTGAGAACTCGATCGCTAAAATGTCAATTTGATTTGTTTACATAAGGTGCAACATATTTGATGTTCTTAAATATTAAGGACAATCGAATGCGCTTTTGTAAAGAATTGATTATGATATTGTAATAAGGTTTTTCTTTTGAATAGTCTGACCATTTAAAAAGGAAAACGAATATATAAGAGTAGATGTGATTTAAGGCATAATTGGGTTGAAGAGAGTGAATGGTCACCTCTGCTTTATAAAGAAACATCAAAACCGAAAATTGTAAAATAATTGATACTTAACATTGGAATAAGAAATATAATTTCTATTTCGAAATGTATTTACGTATAGAAATTTGTTTTCTACGAGATTTATTCCATTTAGTCTAGATAATTTATCAAAGAACTCCCTACTTCAAACTAGTTATAGTATGTAAAATAAATAGTCTATATTAAGTGAATGATGGACCTCTGTATTCAGTATGCTATTATAGTAATTGTGAAAATAGTGGGAGCATGCTACATAGTACTTATTGATTGCATCAATTTACAAAAATTATTTTCATGATTTTCATAAAATGCACCACACATTATTTACAAAATAATATATGTTCTTCGATAATGGTGGAAGAATAAACATAATTTTATTTCAATGAGAATAATATGAATATTCGTTATGAAATAAAACTATAATATTGTGTTTGTTTTCATAACAAAAGTGATTCAGTGGAAATATGGAGTATTTGAAATTATTTACAATTATTTTGAAATTATAGACAAAGTCATGGTTCTAAGAAGACATTCTTTGATCATATGATTGTTAATCATTATACCTTAAATAATTAAAGTATTGGCCCACATTCAGTGGGAGTGTCATAAGAGTTGATGACCTTTTCGGCTTTATACACATAGATGTATGTAATCACAAGTCTGATGATACCAAAATGGTTCTACATAATTCGTTATATTCGCCAATGAATTATCACTAGCATGAATATATGTATTTGATACATATTGGGCATGTCTATGATAAGTTAATAGAATGTAAAATGGAAGTAAAGTAAAATAACATGCAAAAGAAGTGATTCAATTTGATCGATGGATGAGTATATTGAAAAGAGTTTCAAACGTACCAAAAATTAATTAAGATTTAGTCTCATGAGTCGTTTGCCCTTCTAATATATAATGATGCGTTGATAAGGAGTAATCGAATTTTATTGCACAACGGATGATTAAATGATGAGTGAAGTTGAGTTAAATTCTTTTATAAGGTATGTACTTAAAAATAGTACAAAAAATTAAGATTGATATCATCCGAAGAATAGTTTACAAAGTCGTACAAGATATGAGTTTATAAGAAACCCATCATGTCTCGGGCTAAGGAGTTGGTTGGTTATGCAAGTCGAAGGACTGCACGTAATTTTTGTACATAATAAATCTTTATGAATCACCCCAAAAGAGTTTGAAGAAGATAGTCGTTGAATGGCTGATTTATGTTATGAACATAAATGTTGTGAATTAATAACAAGTCATTTTTATGTATGAAAATTCATAAAACTTTTATGAATGTCCATTCCATTGCAATAAGAAACAATTGTTATTTCAAGAAAAACCAACTTCATAGCAAAAAAAATTCTTAAAAAAATAATTTCTAGTAAAATGGATTTGGATACGATCCAAAGGTAAAACCGATTACTGGGGATGAAATGAAATTAGCGAAACATAAATGACCACATAACATTAGAGTATCAAATGATTATTCTTGCACATTAAAGAAGGAACTATGAATTTTTATCAATGTTAAGAATAAATAATCCTCGGTTGTTTAGTTAAACCATTAAGATATTGACTCTATGATATGGTACGATTACGCAAATCCAAAATGGATTCTATATCGTAATATGATTTTGGTAATTGGACCTGAAGGGATATGATCTGTCGACTATAAATATATCTTTAACAAAAGGCAAATGCAGTTGAAATATGATGAGCCATATTGATAAGAATAAATTGAAATTTGCGTAATATATTATGCGTTCAATGTGCTCAAGTTGATTCAGATTCTATATATGAAATGATCGCTTTGTATGACTTTGTGTTTTGGTACATATGTGTCGAATGGAAAATTCAAAATAAGAATTTAGATTAAACTATTTGCACATATTAACCAAAGTGTATTGAAGTCAATAGGAGCAATACTGAATTTATGGGCTTTGGATATAATCCAGGAACCGATACGAAATTATCATTCAACAAGCATCGAAATTGAACAAATATTTTGATAAAAATATCAAATAGTTTGATTTCAGTCAAAATGTAGGGGTAATATGTGTCCATAAGAAAGAACGTTGAAGGTGCATTGATATTTCTAAACATAATAAAACAACACGCTGCTGACTGTTAACGATGTACTCGTGTTAAAATCAGCTTTTAGTTGTTTTAATACTCAACGTTGGATTTGCAAATGATGTCTTTTGTAGTGAGTATAAAGGACATTAGGAGTGTCTCAGATAATATGCAGAAACACCTTATTGGAATGTTTAATAAGAAACATATAAGATAGATTCCTTATGCATTAGCAATAGGAACTACCATACGCGTGTTGTCTACAATATCGTGATTTGTTTGTATTTGATACATGAAGCAAATTTCAAATCCAAATTAGGGTCACTAAATGGTAATTTAGAGTGTTCTCATGTATTTACCAAATACAGGAGAACTGTTTATACAAACAATGAACTCCACATGAAGGAGTATTCATACTCAGACTTCATATGTAATATTTAGTATGATATATCAATATAAAATTCATATTCAAAGTTTAGTTAAGAAGCTTTAAGTAGAAATGTACCAAACGAGAGATTGTGGATGATTCAATAAAAGGCCAAGTACTGATAGTGTTAGGGGTATGACCTAGGGGCAATTTTGCAATTTATTAACTTTGAAATTAATTCTTATGCGAAATAAAGGTGATTCTTCTTTCTATTATATATTTGTTATAATTTGTTATAAATAGTTAAATGTTTAATTAAAACCATATATTTAATATAAAATCCATAAATAACGAGTTTGTGATAGTAATTACAATTAGGTGTAACCATGAGTATTGGATCATATTGTTATAAAACACATCATTTCAAATGTTCCTAGTCAAGATGCATCGATACTGGATATCGATGTATCCGTTGAGACTAGAGTATGTAATGCTCTCCAAATGTTGGGCAGTATATTACTCATGACTATTGGGGGCGCCTAGAGGTTATGTACTGATAGTTATTGAATAGCTATAGAATAACTCACTCGGTAGTTTTTTGCTGGTTAATATAGCTAAGGTCAAACAGAAAATATCGACGTGACTAATTTACACAATTCTTTCAACTTGAGAATATTGTCAACCTTCAATATGAAAAACTCTACTTTGATTATAGCCAAATCATGGAATGACATCCATCAAATGATTATAGTTGGGTCGAGTGGAAGTATTGTAAGGAACATACTATTCAAGAGAGGATTCATCACTTCAGTTATATGAAGTTAGTATCATAGTCAACTCAAGTCAACCCAAAGTCAAAATCTTTGACCAGAGTAGTCCGGTTAACAATAATTTTTATTATTGAACCAAGGATTTTGTATTTGGACTACAAAATTAAATATGGATAATATTGGAATTTTGACCATTACCAAATTCCATAAATCCAAAGTGATACAGTTTTGTCGAAGTGAATTAGTGTATATAAATGTCACTAACGGGTAATACTTATTAAATTAAGTAAGATTTTACTGAAAATGAATAAGCAATAAAATTGGCCATAATGTCACACCACTTGCTAAGTGATGTGTGAAGGATAACATTAGAATAGTACGATCTTAATTGCTGACCAAATTTACATGCAAGAGTTACACGACTAAAATGATGAATTCCGTTAAGACCAAATGATTTAAGTAGTTTATAATTATTGGAAATAAATTAAATTAATTAATATTTATGAAATGTTAATTATAAAAATTTGAATATGGTTTGAGAAATAGAAATTGATATATATTTATAATAGTTATAAATGTACCAATCGATATACCATATCGATAAGCAATTAAATTAGATTTTTTGAGAAAAATGTGTGATCCTCTACGCATAGGGAAGAGCACACATGTGAATATATATACACACATACATATACATATACATATATATATATATATATATATATATGACATAAGGAGCTGTCAACATGCCTGACAGATAACAAGAGCAAAAATACAAATAACTAATCTCAGGTACTCCTAAGATGAGTTCCGGCAAGGCCACCACCCATCGCACCTCGATATCAAGCTTTGGCATGGCCACCGCCCGATATTAAGATGTTAAAAGTACCAAAAAAGACTAAAGAGAAAAACAAAAAACTGAGTGACAACTCAAGCTAATAAGAAAGCTCCAAAAGTCTGAATCAGAAGAAGTGAATAAGCATCTGCTCTGAAGAGGATCTGCTGAATATAGAGACCACTCTGAAGACTCTGAACAAGAAGAAGGAGTGTCAAACTGGTGAATAGGTCATCCTGAAAAAGTACTCCATAATGAAGATGGCAGAATCCTATATCTGAGGGGATAACTACAAGAAGTCCTGAATGAAGAAACTCTACTCTGATGACCTCTCTATAATCTGATATCTAGCAATCTGAAGACAAGAGAAATCTGCAAAATGAACCCGATATCATATCTCCCAAACCTATATCTGAAACAAGACTGGGAAAAAATTAGAATGATACATATATATATTTATATAGTAAATATACATATATATGTATTTTTAAGGAGTGAAATAAAAACCTAAATAAGATTATCAGGACAAAAACTAAAGGAATGAATAAACAATAAACAAATACCAAATGGGGACAAGAACAAAAATTGAGACGGATCAGACTTATTTATCTTTAATCATAAGTAAGCAATGATTTAAAGTGAGATCATCATATAAATTTGGAAAAATATTAATAATACTATTATTAGTACAATAAAAGTTATTGTTATGTTTAAAAAAGTTAATATTATAACTAACCTTGTTAAGATACCGTTTGAAAAGGATATTTTTAGCTAGTTTATATTTGGGATTAGAAATCCAGTTAAAACATAATATAGAAATTGAAAAAATCAATTTGTTAAGATGACTATTATTATTATTAATAATTCTTTGATTTCTCTCAAACCAAATTAACCAACTAATAATAATAAATAAAGTGTCTAGTAAAAATCTTATATTTTTATTGAATTTGAATCTATAATTTTTCCAGCAGAATTCACAATCTGAAATTTTAGTTATTATATTAAAATTAAAAAATTTAAGAGTATTAATTAGGATGTAATTAGAGTCCAAACAATCATAATATATATGATTTATGTCCTCAAGATGCAGATTACAAAAATAACATTTATTATCATTTTGAACATTTTTTCTCTTTAAAAGTTCTATTGTATTAAGTTTTCCATGAAGTATAAGCAACATATGAATTTTGGATTTAAGAGGAGCATTAGATTTCCACATGTATTTAAAAGAGTTATTTACAGTACCTGAAAAATTAATAAATCTATAAAAAGAATTTAGAGTATATTTCTTACTTCTATCTCATTGCCAACTAATAAAATCATTAACATTATCAAAATTATAAAGATTTAATCTGGCATAAAGCAAAGAAAGTTGCCTAAGGGTAGGTCTAATTAAATTTGTGTTAAAACAGAAATTCTAAGGAGGATCATTTTCCGGAGAATAGAATTCATTAATTAAAGCATACTTAAATTTGCAAATATCATACAATTCCTTAAATTCAAACTTAAGAGGCAAGATCGAAATCCAACAGTCATGCTAAAAAGAAGTACAATTTCCTGAATGTACAATCGTCTTAGTTCCAAAGTCAAAAATTACATAACATTTTAAAATGTTTTTCCAAAAATAAGAAAATTTATGAGAAAAAGAATAATCAATTTGGTGTAAATTGATATTACCATTATAGTAATATTTGGAAATGGTCTCTTTCCAAGTAGCATTATCATTTATATCTTTAAACTTCCAAAGCCATTTACCTAAAAGAGACAAATTCATGTTGCGCAAATTAATAACTCCTAAACCACCCTCCTTTTTTCTTTACAAACAGTTTCCCAGTTTACTAGACATTTTATACTGCTATTAATATTATCCCCACTCCATAATAAATCTCTTCTAATTTTATCGATTTTATCAATAACCCAATTTGGAAACAGATGCATAGACATCCAATAGATCGGTAAGGCTGATAAAACCGAGTTTATTAAAACTAGCCTACCTGCTCTAGATAGAAATCTCCCATTCCAATTAGATATCTTATTTTTAATTTTATCAATAATAATAAGCCAATCATCATGCTTGAGTTTGGTAGGTCTAATCACAAACCCTAAATATTCAAAAGGAAAATTTATGCTTTTGCAATTTAGAGTATTAGCTACTAAGTTTTCTACTTTATCAAAATCATTTAAAACTAGAACTGAACTTTTGTCAAAATTAATTTTTAAACTAGATAAAAGCTCAAAACTAAAGAATAAACTTGAGAGTAATACTGTGTCTAGGAAGAAGAGAAGAAAAAAGTAAAGTATCATCCGCAAATTGCAGAACCGATATACCATTACGCGATATGTCATTTCCAACACTTCCTAGAGATCCATTATCCACTGCTCTCTTAATAATTTTAGCAAAAGCGTCGGCGGCTAAGTTAAACAACAAAGGTGATAAGGGATCCCCTTGCCTTAAACCTCTCTTAGAATGAATTTTATAACCTAGTATACCATTAACCATAATACTAGAGTTTCCAGTTTTAAGCAAAGTCAAAATCCAACTAATCTATCTACGTCCAAATCCTCTAGCATGAAAAATATCTACAAGAAAATCCTAATATACTGAATCAAAAGCTTTAGCAAAATCAAGTTTTAAAATCGCACAGGTTATATTGTTCTTACAACAGTAGCTAATATATTCTTGGACAACAGCCACTTCATCAGTAATATTTCTCCCTTTAATAAGCCGATTGTGAACAATCAATTAAATCGTTCATTCTTATACTAAGTTTATTATCTAGAACTTTAGAAATGATTTTTACTGAACAGTTAATCAAAGAAATAGGTCTAAAATATTTTAAGTTGTTAGCGTCTACTTTTTTATGCAGCAAAATAACATTTGCGAAATTAAATCTCCCTAATTGCAAATTACCATTACAAAAATCATTAAACAAATTAACTAAGTCAAATTTTAAAACATCCCAAAAAGTTTTATAAAATCAAATAGGAAACTCATCAGGTCCCGGAGATTTATCACTTGGCATATCATTAATAGCTTTCTTAATTTCCTCTTCTGTCAAAGAATTATCTAACTCTGATAAATCAACAATAGAATCTGATGGACACAAATCTGTCCAACTAACATTGATTCTATGTTTGATTTTGGAACCAAAAATATCCTTATAATATTCTGTAAAAGCCTTGTTGAGATCTCCTTGATCAACTAACTCTATATTGTTAACAAATATAGAGTTACTTGTATTAGAACACTTTCTACCATTAGCAATATTATGAAAAAAATTGGTATTATTATCACCTTCGTTGATCCATTGAATTCTGGATCGCTGCTTCCACATCACCTCCTCTTTTTCTAAAATAGAATTTAGTTCATCTTTTAAGTTAGAAAGAACATTACGTTCACTTAGATTTAGAGGTATAGATTCTTCTATCTTGTTTATTTTAAGCATTTCATTAAGAATATTATCTTTTTTAATTTTTAAATTGCAAAAAACATTTTTGTTCCAATTTTTAAGAAAAATCCTATGATCTCTAAGTTTAGAAATAAAAGCTTTTGCAGAATTTTCCTTATTTCTGCAATTATGGAAACTCAAAGAATTCCATTTACATATAACTAAGTTCACAAAGTTAGATTCCAAAAGCCACATCTTTTCAAATTTAAAATTGTTTATAATAACTCTATGATATTCGCAAGAAAGGATAATAGAACAATGATCTGAGAAGGTATACAGTAAGCCATTGACTCTACAGATTGGAAATTTGTCCTCAATTTCATCACTAACAAAAAAGCTATCAAGAAGAGCCATGGAAGGAGACTCTCTAGAGTTACTCCAAGTAAACTCTCTATTAGAAAGGGGAATTGCAATCAAATTAGAGTTAAAAATAAGTTGATTGAATTCCTCCATAGCAGAGTAATCCCCTTCCCTAGGAAATCGCTCACGTATGAAACGCGTAACATTAAAATCACCCTCCAAAATCCAATAACCCGGGGTTGGGGATCTAAAATCTAAACATTCATTTCATAAAATTCTCCGATTAATTTTAGAATTAGGGCCTAAACATTAGAAATGTTTAATATAGAGTTATTAGAAAGATTAATAAGAATAACATGAAGAGAATACTGCTTAACAATACATTGAAGCAATTTAAAATAACTATCACGCCAACCTATCATTAATCCCCCAGAAGAGCCAAATTAGATTTAATTGCATAACATTTTGGCTTGGGCTGAAATGGATTTAAAGCCCATCATTAGGGCTACAAATTTTAGTTTTGATAAGTTAGTGGAGGCGGCTAAAACTTAGGATTAGACCTAGAGATGGATGGGTAAGATTAAGAAAGAATAGGTAATGAGATTGTCCTAATATCTCTCTTGTACAAGGCTATATATGTGGATCTCTAAACCTTTAATCAATAACAACTTTTGATTGCCATAATTATCAAGTTTGCTGGCTAAAATTAATCCCCATATCAGTTCTAAGAATCTGAAATTAATTCAAGTTAAGTAAAAGCATTATTAGACAGAAAAGGTCGATGATCTAGATTTGCAATCTGACGGATTGAGCATAACTAGAGAAGGGAATTCATTGATTTAAGTGGTCTCAAAGGCATCATCAATTGGTATTTAGTTTATATATTACAATAATCATATCATATTTTATGATTTAATATTGATTAATCCCAAATCTGTATGTATATTAATGTTGTATATTTAGTTAGGTGAGATTTGCGTAGGTATATGTAGTTGTCACAAATTAGTTTGGTTATGTGCATGGTTATATTATTATATGTTATAATTTATGTATAAAAAAATCTAATTTGCTGTAAAAAATTAAATCTTGTCATTATTAATTATTTTATGTATATTTAAATATTATTTTAAATATAGACTAATGTATATTTTAAACATATAATTACATATATGTATATTTATAATGTATTAATAGCTTAGAATTTTTCCTTATACCCATTTGTACATAACAAGAATTACCAAATTCGAAAACGAATTATATGTATATAAATAATTTTA
Source organism: Allium cepa (assembly GCA_030765085.1). NCBI lineage: Eukaryota > Viridiplantae > Streptophyta > Magnoliopsida > Asparagales > Amaryllidaceae > Allium > Allium cepa. The sequence goes on along the minus strand of CM060941.1, from coordinate 649,129,767 downwards.
AATTATCTTCTATTGATTATTTGAACTGTTCATTATATCAAAAATAATTATTGCACTTCAAATTCGATTTTATATTTTTAAAAATTACTACATCTATGTAGTAACCCACAAAAGAAATTTAGAATTTTTTGTTAATATATATTATTTTTAATAATTAAATTACTTTGGTTGAACATTTCTTTTATTTATTAAAAATAACATATTATTTCAAAAAATCATGAAATTAACTTTAAACCTGTATTTTATGATCCTAAATTTTATTAAATTTTAAATTTTGATTTTTTTAAATTATTATTACTAATATTTTTAATCATTATGATCAAAACTTTTTTTTATATATATAAAATATTGATAAAATTATTATTTTATGATTAATATGCTAATTTAGATCTAAAAATAATTTTAAAGTATATATATTTATATTTTAAGCATTTTAATGTAATTAATTATTCATATATATATATACATTTTATTTAACCTTACATATATAATTTTCATTATTATTATACATATGTATGTATAATTTAATATGTTTAATTATGTATATATTTTTATACAAATGTTTTAAGTTATATATATATTTATTTAATTTTGAGACTTTTAGTCATAAAAAAAAATTTAAATGTATGTATACGTATTTATATAAATATATTTTGCATTATAGATTTATGCACATATTTAAACAACATACAATACATGCGAAATGAGCTAATGTGTCTGCTGCGATATAAATCCCAACATCTATATACAGGCATGTTATATCGTTCATAGATTATTATGTTACACATCCACATACATATGTATATTTATATGATACTTGTGTATATATATATACACATATATTAAATCATTTAAATTAACATTACATTACAAAATACTTAAATTTAATGAAATACATGATTTTTTTTAAAAAAAAAAATTGGAATTGTTCTAAATGAATTAGACTTCATTGGCCTAATAAAGACCCAATAGGATAAAAAAAACTGAAATACACCCACCACTACCGCTGTAGGCCGCAACAGTTCCAACAATGGTATCGGAGCCCAATAGCTTATGCGGTCTAAATTAGTCATGTTAGGGCTAACTTATTAAGCTTGCCTACTCAGTACGGTGTCTAAAACGGTAATGTCTAGGATTGGAATTGGTTAATCAAGTACCCTGTCGTATTTGGTTACCCGCCTGACCTGAAAAGTGAAATGAGCCCGAAGATTGCCTCTAATAGAAAAGGCCCAACTTAATTAGGCCTTGGGCTAATTTTCAAAATTGTCTTGAAAAATAAAGTAAGAGATTTTAAATTTAATTGTTTAATTTAAAATAAAATATTTGTTTATTATAATAGTTATAATGTAACATATTTTTCAAAATGTTTGAAAAAAAATAACAACATAATTTTCGAAAATTATAAAGTTTATTACTAAGTTAATTAATAAAATGTATGTGCATGTTAGTAAATATATTATGAAATATGTTATGATATTTTAAAACGTTTAAGATATCATAAATATGCACACATACATATGAATAATGATTTTCGAAATCAAGAAAATTTAATTAATTTAATTAACAGGTTAATTAACTGAAATTATAATTACACATATATATGATATATGTGTTAAACTATAAAGGTTATAATACATATAAATACAAATGTTATATCAATATAAAATTAATTAAAATTTTAATTAATTAAAATTAATTAAATATGATTTAATTAACATAATATTATACACAAGACTATTATATAAGTAATGTGAAATATAAAACTATATAAATAAAACTTATATAATATGAATGTATAAAACCCATAATAGACTTAAGAGATAAACACATACGTAATCGTGCGTATATCGTGATTTCTGATGTGTTCGACAAGAATCACGAGGGTAGTTCATAAGAATTACATTATTTCATAAGTCGATATCACTCAATTTAATGTTGTCCTCTACCATATATATGTTAATAAATTACTTGCATACTCCTTAGTTGTTGAGCAAACTCAAGCTGAGGATGTTATGTATAGTACTATTAATATATTGAATAGATGAGGTAAGATAACTATATGTATTTTTTGAGCAAACTCAAGGTACATACACTATACTTAGGCCATCGCGATGTGGTAGGTACGAGTGAATAATTTCATTTAGATTTGTTGAGCAAACTCAAGGTCAATATGAAATTAGGACAAGGTTCCAAGGGTTAGGAGTTGTATGTGATACTACCAATAAAAGGTTATCCATTGTTCGTGGTGCTATGACTTGTTGAGCAAACTCAAGGTCAGAAATCCAAGATGGACAAGTCCTAACACCTACTAGTGAAGTCATAAGACTTCTATGTTTTGACTTAGGGTTTGGCGAAAGATAAAAGACTAGTGGGAGCTTATTAGTAAAATGAAACATAGTGTTTAACCTTACTAATATAATAAGAAAATCTATTATGTTTTGTCCTAGTAATCTACCATTCAAACTTGCAGAAAATATCAACTCCAAATTTTTTTTCTAAAAGTGACAAACTCACTAGACCTAAAAATACCGACTGGCTAAGAGTAACTAAAATAGCATTGACTTACGAGCGCCTTTGGACTTCTGTTACATGTGAACCGAAAACAGAATTCGTTGATGGTGCAGACCTTGAAGAATGACTTGCTTATATAAAGTGGCAATGTGACTTAGAGATCGCCCAAGTTTTCATGTTGTCTACCTTAGACAAACCATTGCAAATGCAACATGAGAACATGTATGTCCATGAAATTTTTAATAGTCTCAAAGCTTATTTTGGTGAACAGTCTCATTTCCTAAGGTACGAGCTTTCGAAAAAACTATTTAACACTAATATGACCAAGGGACAGAAAGAGGACGATTATGTTCTAATGATGAAAGGCTATATTGATAGACTTGCATAATTAGACATAGAGATAAGCAACAAAATGCAAGTATATTTAGTCCTTGGTTCTCTCACTCCTCAGTATGAACCGTACATACTGAATTACAACATGAACCAAATGTGAATCTTGTGGAGCTCCTCAATATGTCGAGGTCAGTCGAGTCGAAATCTAAAGATCAAGGTGTCGTACTTGCTATGAAGGGAAATGCATCATCTTCGAAAGGTTTGAAGAAGCAAAAAAGAGATAGTAAGAAAAATAAAAGTAAAAAGATCGATGACAAGGGTGAATTTCACCATTGCCACAAGAAAGGTCACTTGAAGAGAAACTGTCCTGATTACTTGAACGTTGTCAGGAAAAGGAAGCAGAATGGTTCTGCAGCTCCATCAGGTACATTTATGATTCAAAAATGTTTTGTAATCAGTAAAATGTCATGGGTTTTAGATACTAGATCTGATACTAATATATATAATTCACTCCAATGGCTTAGCAACTAGCATCGCGTGGAAAAAGGAGAAATAAAGCTCCAAGTTGCTAATGGATCTATAGTGGATGCAACAACAGTAGGAAACTATCATTTAGATTTTCCAAGTGGATTAGTATTAGTATTAAATAATTTCTATTATGTAAAAAAAATTATTTTTGGAATTATCTCTGTTTCTAGATTGACTGGAAATATTTTTCATTTTTCAAATAATGTTATGAACGTTAGTTTGGATGGAAATAAAGTCTGCAAATGTGTCCTTGAAAATGGCAATTATGTAATTAATATGAATTATGTCTATTTCGTGAATGAATTTTCTAATAAATTAAACGGCAATTATCTTTGGCATTGTAGTCTTGGTCATATTAGTGAGAAACGACTGCACAAATTGAAAACAGATGGTTTCCTACCGTCAATTGACTCTGAATCACTTAAAACTTGTGAGGCGTGTCTTAAAGATAAAATGACCAAGCACCCCTTCAGTGGGAGCAATGAAAGAGTTAATGAACTCTTAGGGTTAGTACATAGTGATGTATGTGGCCCAATGCCTATATGAACCAAAAATAATAGTTCTTACTTTGTTACTTTCACTGATGATTTCTCAAGACTAGGATATGTATATCTTCTGAAGAACAAATACGACGTTTATGATAAATTTGTTGAGAACAAAAGGCAGTAGAAAATCAAATGGGCCATAAAATTAAAACTCTTTGATCAAATCGAGGAGATGAGTATGTTGGACAGGATTTTCAACAATACATAAAAGATAATGGGATTATCTCTCAAGTTACTCCACCCTATACTCCACAACATAATGGTGTGTCAGAGCGAAGGAATCGAACCCTATTAGATATGGTTCGTTCCGTGATGAGTAAGGTTAAGTTACATCTGTCCTATTGGGGATATGCGCTTGAAACTACAACACATATGTTAAACTTATTACCCACTAAATCTACGCCCAACACACGATATGAGACGTGGCATGGTAAGAAACCCCAACTCAAATATTTGAAAGTATGAGGTTGTCCGGCATAAGTTAAGAACGTTGGTCCAAATAAACCAGGGGCAAGATCAGTACTATGTAAGTTTATAGGATATCCCAAAAACTCGATGGAATATATATTCTACAATACCGAGGAAAAAAGGTCATTGTTCCTCGACCCGCTAACTTTTTAGAAAAGGAATTTCTATTAAAAGAAATTAACAGCAAAGTTGTAGACTTGGATGAGATTCGAGAAATTAACACTGCAGTCGAAACAGTGGGAGAAACAAGGTCACTCATATACGAAAACACGTAACCTATTAGAATGTCTAGTAGGGAATCCTACGCACCAGAGAGATACTACAGTTTTCTCGTAGATGGCAAAAAGGAGGACTGTGTCTTAGATGGCAACACTCCTCTATCTTCCCAACAAGCACTGCAAAGTAAAGACTCTGCACTCTGGCTTGAAGCTATGAAATTCAAGATGGACTTCATGTACAAAAACAAAGTTTAGACTTTGTGGGGCGTACCCAAAGGGATAAAACCCATCGACTGCAAATGGAGAAGTGGAGACTTATAAGGCAAGGCTAGTTGCAAAAGGATTTTGTCAAATTCAAGGTGTTGATTATGACGAGACCTTTTCGTCCTTTGCCGTGCTCAAATCTATTCGGATTTTGTTAGCAATTGCCACATTTTATGTCTATGAAATATGGCAAATGGATGTAAAGACGACTTTTCTAAATGATGATTTAGAAGAAATCGTTTATATGTCACAGCTAGAGAGTTTTGTAGTCAGTGGGAGTGAAGGCAGAGCTTGCAAGCTGTTAAAGTTCATTTATGGACTTAAACAAGCTTCAAGGAGTTGTAACAAGTGTTTTGATAAAGTAATCAAACAGTTTGGTTTTTATCAGAACACATAGGAAGCATGCATATACAGAAAGGAACAAGGAAATGCTATGGTATTCTTAGTACTCCATGATGATGATATATTATTGATTGGCAATGACACTTCATTATTGCATTCAGTGAAAGATTGGCTTTCCAAAAACTTCTCCATGATGGATTTGGGAGAAGCAGCCTATATACTTGGTATAAAGATCTATAGAGATAGGTCTAAGAGGTTGTTGGGATTGTCCAAATCCTGTACGTAGACACTATACTAAAATGGTTTAGTGTGGTGAATTCCAAGAGTGAAAGTGTTCCAATGCAATTTGGAATTGTCCTTTCTAAAAATAATGCTCCTCATACTGATGATGAGAACGAGCGTATGAAGAGGATTCCCTATGCTTTAGCCATAGGATCCATAATGTATGCTATGATATGTGCTAGGCCGGATGTAGCATACACATTAGGATGTGTATGCCGATACCAGTCTATTCCCGTAGAAAAACATTGAACGGCCTTAAAATGTATACTTAAGTATTTGAGAAATACTAAGGACCCATTCCTCGTTTTTGGGAATGGATACCTCCTTATGATGGGGTGTATGGATTCGACCTTTCAAAGTGATACAGACGATAGTAAATTAGTGTCCGGCTATGTCTTTACACTAAATGGTGGAGCTGTTTGCTGAAAAAGTTCCAAGCAAGAAACAGTTGCTGATTCCACGATGGAGACCTAGTGTATCGCCCTTAATGAAGCAGCAAAAGAGGCAGTATGTATGTGCAAGTTTTTGAGTGCGCTCGAAGTGATCCGATATTGAGAATCCAACGATATTGTTTTGTGACAACAATGCAACGATAAAAATCGCAAAGGAACCAAGAGCACATAAGAAGTCACGACACATTCTTCGAAAGTACCACCCGATTAGAGAATTCATTGAGAAGAAAGAAGTTATGATTCAAAGGGTAGATACCAAGGACAACGTAGCAGATCAATTCACTAAAGGTCTAACCCGTCTAGTTCTCGAGAAACTGATTGAGAGGATGGGATTGAGATTCCATAATTGGCCTCAAGTGCAAGTGGGAGATTGATAGTGTTAGGGATATGCCCCAGGGGCAATTCTATAATTTATTAACTCCAAAATCAATTCTTGTTCGAAATAATGGTGTTTCTTCTTTCGATTATATTTTCTTTTGTAATGTGGTATAAATAATTAAATGTTTAATTAAAAATTTATATTTAACAGAAATCCATAAATGACGTGTTTGTGATAGTAATTACATTAGTTGTAATCATGAGTATTTGATCATATTGTTACAAAACACATCATTTTAAATGTTCCTAGTCAAGTTGCATCAACATTGGATATTGATGTATACGTTGAGACTATAGCACATAATGCTCTCCAAATGTTGGGCAGCATATTACTCATGACTGCTGGGGGAACCTAGAGGTTATGTACTGATAGTTATTGGACAGTTATAGAACAACTCACTCGGTAGTTTTTTGTTGGTTAATATAACTAAGGTCAAACAGAAAATATCGATTTGACTAATATACACAGATTTGAGAATACTGTCAACGTTAACTTTGCTTTGATTATAGTCAAATCATGGAACGACATCCATCAAGTGATTATAGTTGGGTCAGGTGGAAGTATTGGAAGGAAGACACTATTCAAGAGAGGATTCGTCACTTCAACTATATGAGGTTAGTATCATAGTCAACTCAATTAAACCCAAAGTCAAAATCCCTGGCCAAAGTAGTACGGCTAATAATAACTATTATTATTGAACCAAGGATTTTGTGTTTGGACTATAGAATCGAATATATACAATATTGGAATTTTGACCATTACCAAATTCCATAAATCCAAAGTGATACAGTTTTGGCCAAGATAATTGGTGTATATAAATGTCACTAACGGGCAACGCTTATTAAATTAAATAAGATTTTACTGAAAATGAATAATCGATAAATTTGACTATAATGTCACACCACTTGCCAAGTGACATGTGAACGATAACATTCGAATAGTTTGGTGTTAACCGCTGACCAAATTTGCAGCCAAGAGTTACACAATTGAAATGATGAATTCCCCTAAAACCGGATGATTTAATTATTTTATAATTGTTGTAAATAAATTAAATTAATTAATATTTATGAAATGTTAATTAAAAAAATTTGAATATGGTTTGAGAAATAAAAATTGTTATATATTTATAATAGTTATAAATATACTAATCGATATACGATATTGATAAGCGATTAAATTAGATTAAATTGCAAAGTATTTTAGCTTGGGATTAAATGGGTTTAAAGCCCATCATCAAGGCTACAAATTTTGGTTTTGACAAGTTATTGGAGGCGGCTAAAACTTAGGACTAGACCTAGAGATGGATGGCTAAGATTAAGAGAGAATATGTAATGAGATTGTCCTAATATCTCTCTTATACAAGGCTATATATATGGATTTCTAAACCATTAATCAATAACAACCTTTGGCTGACATAATTATCAATTTTTCTGGCCAAAATTAGTCCTCATATTTTCAAATCAATTTAAGTTAAGTAAAAGCACTATTTGATAGAAAAGGTCGACGATTCCAGACTTGCAATCTAATGGATCGAGCATAACTAGAGAAGGGAATTCGTTGATTCAAGTGGACTCAAAGGCATCATCAATTGGTATTTTATTTATATATTATAGTAATCATATCATATTTTATGGCTTAATATTAATTAATCTCAAAATTGCATGTATATTAATGATGTATATCTAGTTAGGTGAGATTTTCATAGATATATGTAGTTGTCACAAATTAGTTTGGTTATGTGCATGGTTATATTATTATGTGTTATAATTTATATATAAAAAAAAAATTAATTTTCTGTAAAAAAATTAAATTTTGTCATTATTAATTAATTTATGTATATTTATATATCAACTTAAATATAGATTAATGTATATTGTAAACATATAATTACATATATGTATATTTATAATGTATAAACAGCTTAGAATTATTCCTTACACCTATTTACACATAATATGAATTATAAAATTTGAAAATAAATTTTTTATATATATAAATAATTTTAAATTATCTTTTATTGCTTATTTGAATTTTTTATTATATCTAAAATAAATTTTACATTGAAAATTTAATTTTATATTTTCTAAATTTAATACATCTACGTAGTATCCCACTGAAAAAATTTCAGATTTTTTGTTAATACCTAATATTTTTCATAATTAAATTACTTTGGCTGAATATTTCTTTTATTTATTAAAAATAATATTTTATTTCAAAAAGTCATGAAAAAAACTTTTGAACTTTTATTTTATGATCCTAAATTTTCATAAATTTTAAAATTTAATTTTATAATATTTATTACTAATATTTTAATTATTATGATCAAAACTATCTATTATATATATAATAATGATAAAATTATAAAATTATTATTTTATATTTTTTATGATAATTTCGATCTGGAAATAATTTAAAAAAATATATATTTATATTTTAAGTAATTGAATGTAATTAATTATATATATATATACACATTTTATTTAACCTTATATACATATAATTTTAATTATTATATATATATGTATGTATGTATAATTTTATATGTTTAATTGTGTGTGTGTGTGTATATATATATATATATTTATACAAATGTTTTAAGTTATATATATTTAATTTGAGATTTTTAGTTATAAAATATATTTTGAACGTATTTATATAAATATACTTTGCATTATAGATTTATGCACATATTTAGACAACATACAATACATACGAAATAAGATAATATATCCGTTGTGATGTAAATCCCAACATCTATATACAGACATGTTATACCCTTCACTGATTATTATGTTACACATGCACCCACATATGTATATTTATATGATACATGTATATATATAGTAAATCGTTCAAATTAACTTTACATTACAAAATATTTAAATTTAAATAGAATACATGATTTTATTTAAAACAAATTTAGAATTTTTCTAAATTAATTAGACTTCATAGGCCCAATAAAGATCCAATAGGATAAAATAAATTAAAATACAGCCAGCACTACTGTTGTGGGCTAGCTCAGTTCCAACAAGTACATAGCGCCACAATAAAAGCAATGTATATAAATAATAAATACATAAATTTATAGCTGAGCTGAAGATGATTCCAAACGTTGAGAATCTTTTAACATTGTTATATGGTAAGAATATCGTGATATAGTTCATAACGTAACTTAGAGCTCACCGGAGGTCGAAAGACATACTTCGAATTGTTTTACATGGTAACGACAGTTTATCAACAATAAAGAGAGTTGTTTTACATATTAGACAATCGAAACACAATAGCATGCCCGTTCACTGAGGGACTGACCCATTTGGTTTTGAAGAAACAGATTGGAGAAGTTAGAATAAGATTCCGTAATTGACCCAAATGCAAGTGGAAGATTAATAGAGTTAGAAGTATGCTCTAAGGGAAATTATGTAATTTTTAATATATATTTAACTTAGTAGCCAATTTTGTTCGAAATAGATGGTGCTTCCTTTCTGTTATATACTTGTTATAAAATGTTATAAATAATTAGTTAGTTAATTTAAGTATATATGTCAGAAAGTTTGTAAATTATGTGTTTGTGATAGCTGTTATAAAATAATCGTAACCGTAATATAACAAGCGCATCATTTTATATAATCCAAGTCAAGGTGTATCAAGACTGGACATCGATGCATCCGTTAAGACTAGAGTTCATAATGTTCTTCAAATGTTTGGCAGTTTATTATCTATGACTGCCGGGGCCACCAAAGGATTACGTACTGATAGTTATTAGTTAACTACAGAATGACTCACTCGGTAGTTTTATGTTGGTTAATATAGCTAAGGTCAAACAGAAAATATCGAAGTGACTAATTTACACAATTATCTTGACTAGAGAAACTATTGATCTTTAATATGAAAGCTCCTCTTTGATTATAGTTGAATTGGGGCACGACGTCCAACGAACAACTATAGTTGGGTCAAATGGAAATATTGAAAGTGAAACACAATTTAATAGAGGATTCGCCTCCTCGATTATAAGGGGTTAGTATCACAGTCAACTGAAGTCAACTCGAACTTAAAATCTCTGGCTATTGTAGTTCGGTTAATAATAATTGCCTAGGACTTTGTGTTTGGGCTAAAAAGTTGAATATGGACGATATTGCAATATTGACCATTACCAAATTTCATAAGTCCAAAGTGATACGGTTTTGATGAAGAAAATTGGTGTTAATAATCGTCACTAGGTAATGCTAGACAAAGTAAAATTGGACTTTATCGAAACCAAATAAGCAATAAATTTGGTCAAAATGTCACACCACCTGCTAAGTGACATGTGAACGTAAATATTTAAATTGTTCAACATTAATCGCTGACCAAATTTACAGCTAAGAGTCACATAACCGAAACGTTGATTATTCATTTGACCGCTTTGATTTAATTAATTTATAACTGTCACAAATCAATTAAATTAATTAATATTTATGAAATATTAATTATATTTTTTTTGACCTATTAAACATGATTAAACAATGTATTTATAATAGTTATAAATATATTAAACGATATACGATATCAGTACGCATTTAACTTGGATTTAAATGTGGGAATTTTTTGTACGGCCTTAAATATGCTTAAGGTCTATGATCAAGCACACATAACCAGCCTTAGATGTGGCTGGCCCATGATAAGGAATAAATGATGGTTTCTTTTTAAATTTTGATATGAAAAGGCACTCTCTACTACAAAGATATTAATCAAACAATTATTCTCTTCTACTTTAACAAGAGATTGCCTCTTCATTTGCTTTGATCTCCTCTCCAAAAATTATAACACTCAACCAGAAAATTTTCCCATGGTTTGTAGAAGAAAATAAAAAATTCCCAAGTTCATACCATATCAAATTCAATACCATTCGATAGTTGACGGTCAACGACTCAGGAACTAGCACCTTCTGATTTGTGAATTGATTCAAGAAAGTTAATTCAACATTTCAACATGTAGCCAACAGGGTTGGCGCAGTTGGTTGATGGTTCGGACTGCGTGATCGAAGGTCACGAGTTCGAGCCCCGAAACTGACAACCCTGTAACAAGTACCCGAAGTATGTGTTTGGCAGGCACATACTTCCATAGAGTTTACAAGCGAAGTTTGGTTCTTTAGGTAATTCAAAGAAGAAAAAAAACATTTCAACATGTACGCTAAGGCTTTGGTGAAAGGTAAATCTATGTTTTTAGTTTGTTATTCATATTGATATGTTATACTAAAGGATGTAAGATTATATCACGAATCTTGTATATCGAAATGTTGTCACAAAATTAGTTAGTTGTGTATACAGTTGCATCTAATAAAAAAATTATATAAATAAATAAATTTTACGAATTTTCGCAACGCCAGTGCTCAAGACCAACAATAAAAGTTTATTATATTTTTATAATAAAATATTATTGTTAATGATTTTGGTAAACTAATAATTGTTTCTAAATGTTATAATTATACATTGCATGTTTTAAAATTTCATAAAATCTATTTATGAAAAACATACATTCAAAAATAATAATTAATTATATATATATATATTATTAATATATAATTGATTATTCAACTTAAATTGATTATATAAATAAATATCTGAATATATGTTTATATGTATAGTATTAAATTTGTATAAACTTTATGATAATTATATTACGCATTTCTGGACTTGAAAATAATTCTTTTCATTTATTGTATAATTAGTTCCACATAGAACTAAATTTTATATATATGTGTTTTGAATTTTGAAAACCAAAAAAAAATTATTTTAAATTTGGGCCACAAGCATAAGTAGATATTTAAATATAAATTTTATTATAATTATTTACTTTTATACATACATACGTGCATACATGCATGATATGTGCGTGCGTGTGTGTGTATTAATTTAAGTATACATATATACATGTATGACAAAGAGTTAGAGTTAATTTTAAAATGACAAGGCTATCTTAATTTTAAGGAGATGAAGACATTATGTAAATTGGTATTGATCATATGTTAATGTTTACATACAATTGCTCCTTGAATAAGAGATTGTCGTTTCATTTTCACTCATTCATCTCTTTAAACTAGTACTTTCTAGTACTAATCATATATTAATGTTTACATTCAATTGCTCCTTTAATAGCAGCTTGTCCTTTCATTTTCATTCATTCCTCTCTTTAAACTAATACTTTAGTATTAATCATATATCAATGTTTACATTCAACCGCTCCTTTGATAAAAGATTTTTGTTTCATTTTCATTCATTCTTGCCTTTACAAATGTTTTACAAAATTGTTCATATTTATTATTTTAACTTAAGTAAAAGTGGATGTACATATATTTACTTATTTGCATTAATATACATATATTTATATAATATTTTGATGTATATACACACATATTTAGATAACGAATCGAATACAATAGGGGCTAACATATCCGTTGTGATGTAAATATCAGCACCTATATATTGGCATGTTAAACAAAGCACATATTATTATGTTGCACGTGTGCGCGTACATTGATATGTGTATATAATACACATATACAAAATATAATACACATTAAATTAAAGTAAAACTTTACTTATAAAATTATATAAATTATTGGTTTGATTAAAATAAAGTTTAGATAGATTTTTTGAGAAACCGTAGTCCGGGGAGTGGAGTTAGAGGATTAGGGATAACAGCTCCACGTTTTAAGGGTTACATAGCGCGGCTGGGTAGGAGTCGAACACAAGGAACTTAGGGTTAAGGATCAAATGAATGAATCATATGATTAATACTTTTTTTCTTTTTCCTAAATTTTTCTGATTATTGGTTCATGGAAAACTTCTTAATATATATATCATATAAAGATAGTTTTTTTTTTTGAAACCCTATAAAGATAGTTAAGTATCCTAATTATTATTATTAGAATCCAGGAAGATACGTTGCTAATAATTTAGTAGATATGATTAATACTTAATAGATACACACAAGTATGCTTTTTGTACGCGGCCATTACTTTATAAAGTTTATTGATGCTTTACTGTCTATACCATTTCCACTAATACGGAGTGGAAGAATGAAAGAAAAAGCAAGGAAAATAAACAACATAAAGCTACTCAGGCAGTGGCATTATTTTACTCAAAACTCACTAATCAACTGTTAAAGGTGACATTAATCAAACGTACAAGTTGAAGTCAATATTATGTAAAATAATGGTTAAATTATCATCAAGGAATACAAAATCGTACTCGTTGTTAAATATCTGCCTTAGTGATAACATACGTACAAATATAATTAGCTTATCCAGATCAACAACCATTTTCATTTGATTATAGACCGTATTTACACTAAGTTACAAAATTATAAACCGTGATTCTATTGGACACATAAGTATAATGCTCCAAAGTTTGGCCGTCTACCTTCGAGATCGAACTTTGCCATTCAGTCTAAATATTTTATTTTATTTTATTTAACATAAATTATTAAACATTTTATCAATAAGTGGTTGCGGTTGATTTTGAACGTACGATTTTTGTGCAGATTTGTGAAAAGGTATCAGATATGTGTTTTACGGTATGCAATTAATTTATGAAAATTTCTAGACCTCGTAGTTTTCGTAATTGCAAATAGCTTGAATTTTTACCTACCAAATATGCAAATGTACATATCAGGGAAAGTTTATTGAGTCTAAAGAGGGAAAAAGCAAAAAGTAGAAATTAATTGAAAGTTCAATTAAAAAAGTAAAATTTAAGGTAATGATTTAAAGCTGGAGAATACAATTATTAAAGCAAAAAAGGCAATTTTGATAAAGCTAAAAAATACAGCGTACATGCACTAGGATATGTATTCATATTCATGCGTGTACGACAGTACAACTCCAATTTCTCCCAAATTAAATATTAAAGGCAGTAGCTTTATTTTCACTAACTATAACATCCAGCCTCTTCTACATTTATGCACCATAAGGCTTCTTTGTCCGAGGATAGCCAAGTCAAGGGTAATTTAATCAACTGTAATTAGGCCTCTGAATTCGAATGTGGATATTGTTACATTCGAATTCTACATCACTTTTAATTATTATATATCCGCATCACGACTATGGATGAATATCAAGTAATTATCCTATCTACTATGATTCATCAGTAAAAATAAAGCAGAAAATTTTAGTTTTAACTTTCTTTCCAATCTCATTATTTATAAAAGTGTAAAAGATAAAAAATATAATGAAAATAAATCGTTTCAATTAGTTAACATGTATTAAATGAGTATAAAATACAATACTAACTTAATAATACAATACAAACTTAATAAAATAATAAATACGTACCTTTTATTATTTTGTAATACATACTATAAACTATAATCTTCACAAACAATCAGATGAATAATTTTTGTAGTGGAAGTCTTTGTATTCCTATCTATATCCGTCTATCCGAATATTGTACATTTATCCTCTTTTGAAATACGGATGTAAATGGATTTTGGATTTTTTGAATATCCACTGACATGCTTAACTGTAATTTGTTAAAACTGTGATTTTAACGCTTTTAACCCTGTATGTTTATAAGGGTTTTTTCTTTTATTTTATTAATTTAATTACCAACTATAAGTTAATTCATTAATCAAATTAAAATATATTAGTGACTTATAACTAATAATTAGATTATAATTAATAAGTTATATTTAGTATATTATCATTGTTGTAGGATAAATTTCATTGCATCAAGTCATTCGAAGAAGCGGAATGTTCAAAAATGCAAATTATTTTATTAAATGATGGTTAAAGTAAAACACAAACGGAAAGATAAAAAATAAATATCGTTAATATCATGATTGGAAAATAGAAACAATCATTAGGAACTACATTTTCGATCGTTAGTAACTTACCTTTTATTGTAAGAAACTTATGTTGACTTAGTCCACCTACGGTCATAAATTTTGGACGAGAGTCCGACGTTTAGCTCAGCCCAAGGCTATAAGGCATATGATATGTTACGTCCGATTCACATTTAGGAGACAAATTAAGATAATAAATGATTTTACGATATGTCCATGAATTTTTTTTTCGATATTTTTCTATCATCCAAACATTTGTTCGTTCATTTTCCAGCTCGTACAAACAATGTTTGAAATTAAATCTTGTCTGGTCTGTGTCCATCCGAATCTCTTGCAGCACATGACATGAACACACCTGCGTCAGGTCCCCATTTACACCCTTAAGCCCAACCTAGCTCTTTATTAATTTTCCACGGCTAAGAGCCATTTTCTCTGAAAACACGAAAGGAATAGCCGGTATGGTACTATAAACAGAACATAAATTTTGGAAACTAAAAGCATTCAAAAAGTTAAACAGCCACAAGTTGAAATAACTCGATCGACTCCAGAAATTTCGATCAAAACTTGTCGTCGTTTCATTTCTCATCAAATGTTGCTTCAGTGGTCGAAACATGTCTTCTTATATTTGTAGTTTACTCCAATATACAAATATTGAGAAGCAAAGTGGACGCAGACATAGCTAATAACAGAGCCACTACAAAACTATAAAGTTTAGTAATTTATGTTGGTATAATTTGATTATGTCCTATTGTATTAACATTCTGCTCGTGATTTGAGTATGTTTTGCAAGTTATACCAAATTCATCTTATATAAATAATTTTGGTTTTGATTTCAAGCCAAATTCTACTAAATTTAATCTTTTTTTTCCACCATTGTCCAAGTGGTTAATTAATTCGGCTTTGGTCCAAGAGGTTACAAGTTCGAAACTTGCCTTCGAACGTTTATTGACATGGGATATGTTCTCCCAATGATTTGTTGTATATAAAGTACCATTTCTAAATTTAATCTTGCAAGTTTATACGTGAAAAAAATGCAAGTATTTTGGTGCTTTCATCGAGAGAAGAGAAAGCTTTTTTATTATTATCGATCAAGAGGCAGTTTGAAAACTTTAGTTATAAACATCCCATAACCACGTAAATAAAAATTGATCGTTTGTAAAACTTTCGATCAGCAACTTTAAGGCAATTTTCCATCGAACCAAAAGTGTAACGACCCGCCTTTTTGGACAGTTTAAACAGACGATCAAATACACACGTCGATTCGAAACCATTCAAAAGGACTGATGGTTATTTAGGTAAATAAGAAAAGAAGAGGAAAGAGAAATAAAAGAAAGGAAACAACACAGAATCTTGCAGCGGAACGATAAAATATAATAATCAAATAAACAGTTCATGAAGTTGTTTACTATACTTTGTTCATTATTTATACAACATTTATCAGAGTTATACATATACAACAGAACAAATAAAATAATGCAGCAGACAACATGATGCAAAGATAATAATAGTAATAGTATACCAAATCTTCGTCTTCGTCCTCCAGAATAGATCTTCAATAAGCTGAAAACTCAGGTCTGACCCGAGCGTAATGAAAAGACAAAACACTCGAGTCGGGACTAAATATCCTTATGTAAGTTAAATCAATCGTAAATAAATATGAGTGTAACGGCGTCAGAGATGTTTACGGGGTTTGACATATCATATCCAGTGTCAACGTACGTGCAATAACATAAGAGATGTTACGGGATTTTCCATCTCTCAAGCATCTGTTAAACTATCTACTATGTAGTACAATACGTTATTATAATATGTCTACAGTAAAGTAAAAGTACTAAAATAGCGTTAAGGCGTTACCATAATCCCCCTTAACACATTTTTATAATGTCATAGTCTATACAACACCGTAAGCCCCACCGTAAACTAGTGTTTATCAGAAGGTACCCCATAGGTATAACACAAAACAAAACGTAGTGGTCGCGAATAGGATAATCAGTATGACAAGGTACATGAGGCGATACCAAGTAGGATACTAGTAGTTGTGTGATCCAGACTGATGTTGAGCATAGCCAGCAGCTACCCCAACACCGCGAAACAACACTCCCAAAATCAAGGGGTGCACCCAAATCGAATCACAAATGTAATAGATATGGTATCGAAGAAGTGTGTCAGCTAGAGATGACGAACCTCAATGGCCCGGCGCGGCCCCTGTTTTAGTCATGTCAGGGGTCATCCAATATCGTTCTCTTTCTTCAGTCAACGCGTTCACCAAACCATCCACTTCATTCTGGATCAACACTCCGCGTATAATAGTTATTAAAGTGGTTTTCGGTATCGACAGAGAGTATGTCCATATCCGATCCCGGTCTCTTTAATAACTACCTATTATTACACCGGTGGCTCTTTTACATTTCAAATCGATTCATAATTGATATCAAAATATCATATTCGCTTCAAAATCAAATCCATTTAAAATATCATCATATCTGTTCAAAATGTAAGGTTCCATTTCAAAAATCATTTTTCGCCTCAATATCTCATTTCGATTTCCAAATCATTTCGAATTTCAATTTAGGTTGCAACTTCATTTAACCCAATTCGTATTTACATTCTAGATTTAAACATAAACATTTCACCTTATTGACCAACTTGAATTTTTAGAAAATAGTTTTAAGTAGTTTAAAAGTAGTTTTAAATAATTAAAATAGTTAAAATACTTAAAATCTTAAAATGGATTGAAAATAGATAAATTAGTTTAAAATAATTTAAATTGGGTTAAATAGATTAAAATAGTTCAAGTATTCAAAAATGGTTTATATAACAGAGTAATTTGGAAAACAAAATAAAACAGCTTCAAAACCAGTCCATTTCAATTATAACTTCCCAATTCAAATCAATTTCAATTTCCATTCTACCGATTCAATTTCGATTTCAATTCAAATCAATGTCAACTTTGACTTCAAATTTATTCAATTCTACATTCACCTTCAATTAATTCAATTTCAATTTATATCGATTTGGAGCTTGGTTTTTTCAAAATATCAATTTATAACACTTAACAAAATTATCCTTCAATTTTAAACCCACATTAATATGATTCAATTCCAAGCTCAAATTCAAAATATCATTTTTATATCACCTTTACTTAGTAATACTCAAAGCTCGAAATAATGGTCAATCTTTAAAACAAATAGATTTTCTAAATTAATCATATCCAAATTTTAATCTCAAAGTCTCAACTTAAATTATTTAACAATTTCCTTTAACCAAAATTTATTTCAACATTCCAAACTCAATTTTTCAATAAATTCGATTTCTATAAATTTATTTCTATTTATAACATTTAAATAAAAACATTTAAATAAATTTCAAATCGACGATTCTAAAAAATTATTAATATAGCTAATCCGGTGTCCGTATATAATTTTCTATCCTATGGCCAAGTAATCAGTTATTTCAATTAAATGTTAGAGATGAATATATATCACTTTAAATCAAATCACAGTGTCATATGTATGCATAACATGATATATATAAGCAAATAAACAACCAAACATTTAAATGTCAACCAATAGTATCCATCGAAATACATCGTCTAATAGAAAATAAAATTCATGGCAATTTCATAGTTATCAATGTCAGGTAATTTAATCGCAATTCAATTTCAATTTCAATTTAACTGTCAATTTAATTTTCAATGGTTAATTCAAATGACAATCTATATGACAATTAAATTTTATCAAACAATGACAACTAAAATTCATATCACTTCATAATATTAAATTTAACTACCATAAAGATATTCAGTACGTTGTGAGCGTTATAAAACACTCACCTTGATTTCAATGTAGTTCCAGCGTTTTGTTTCGAATAAAATTAAACGAGCGTTTAATTTTACCCAAAAATTTCATTGATTCCAATCAACCCCAATCCAGCTCCATAGCGTAGTATTCGACAATACGAACGCAACACAATTCGTTTCGTCCAAAACCGACCTCGTATGAAAGAGTTATGATATTTTGAAGTTAATACAAATTTAAATGCAAATTAAATTCAACTCTTATTTATTTTTATACCCAAAACTCACATCTGCCGTTCGTTTGCCCACTAGAGGATCTCGGCCGCTCACCCTTTCCTCCCTCACGTTCCACTCTCGTACGCGAGAAGAACCCAAGCCGCCATCTCCTTCATGAATTTCGCACCGCACCACATCGACTTCCAGGACGATCAGGATACACCACAACGCGCGCCACCACACGAGCCACCAACGCCTGGAGCAGCTCGAAGCTCGGCCCCCTATCTCGCCTCGAAAAATATGAAAAACGCAGCAGCTTTGAACGTGATTTTCCGTCGATCCGAAGCTCCATTTCAGATCATGACCGTTGGATTTGTAGATCTCGTCGAGATCTACAACTTTGTAGTTGGAGGTTTTTGTTAATTATCGATGGATTGTGAGATATTGGAGGAGAAAGGCGAATGATTTCTGGCCATAGAAATGGTGAACGGCGGCTGCACTAGAAACCCTAGCCTTTGTTTGCAAATTGTGAAATGGAGGGCCTTTTATAGAAAATTGCAAAAACACTATTCACCGAAAATTTTTCGAACTCCAAACGAAGCGTGCTGGCAGGCGTTTCTAAGGTTTACCCCATGTTCCAAACACAATGGAACGTGTTTCGGAGGCTAATTCGATCATATGTGCGAGTTACGGCAATAAACGATCAAATTTAAATTAAACCGGTTCAACTAATTTCTATGCGTTTTGGCTTGCCCCGGATAAACGGTAATTCCGATTGACACAAAATTTGAAACCTTCCAATAATATGATATTACGGATCCGATAAAACTGGTTTCGTCGAAATCCGAGACTATTTGAAAAATGGTTATTTTAACTCATCAATTTAATATTAAAATATTCAATTTTCACAAATATACTTTTAATTCGATTTTAAAAGTTCTACAACATCATTCTAACTTTAATATGATAAAATAAAATTTTACAAATAAATTTTAATCATATTAAACCCGTTATTCAATTATTCAATAAATTCCAAGTATTAAATTTAAACAATTTTTGATTATCCAATAATTCATTATCCTTTGAAATATTTGAAATTGAACTTATAAGATTCAACTTTTAAAACCAATTCACATCTTAGGACACTATTTCCATTTTACAGTTATTCAATTATTCAATAAGTTTTAAATATTTACTTTAAACAATTTACCTGTTCAATATTCAATCATTTGATTTTAAATAGATTTTACTTATCAATCAATTACTCTATTATACCCAATGAATTCAACATTTATTATCCTATCCAACTATTGATTGCAAAGGCATTCACTAAGTAGCATTTATTTTTCAATACTTATTACTATTCAAATCTTCGAAACCAATCTATTAAAATTTGTATTACTACCTAAATAATTCACAATTCTTATTCACTTATTTACATTTGTTTTTCCACATATTCCCTTATAACCAAGTTATAACATTTGAGTCAATTCAATTAGATTGGAACTCCATTCAATCTATAAATAATTACTTGGATAATTATTGTTGCAATTCATTCCAGTTATTATTACTCCAAACGAATTATATTTTTTTCTTCTTTTTTTCTAACATTAAATCTCGAAATCTTATTAAATTAGCTATTTTAACTTTCGAAAATTTACGGGTCGTTACACTCTCCCTCAGTCAAAACTTTTCGTCCCCGAAAAGGAAAAAGAAGGGAAAAGAAACTAAGTATAGAATTCAACATTAGATATATTTTATTCAAAATTACCAACTTATAAAACAATGTAATTCCATTTATAAAGTCATAACTACGCTTCCACTAAGTTACCCTGTGACGCCCCACCTCTATACCCACGCTAGCCAAGAACACTACGATGTAGTGCTGTCAACTAGCACGGAGAATAAGGCTGTAGAGGAGCGACCATCCATGTAACTTCTTTGTGCAAGCACCGATATGTCAGATAGTATAGCATGCATTTCATTTAAGGAGGAAGTCCGACATTACGATACAAACTTAAAGCTATCACACGGTGGCTATAAATAATCTTCGGAAGCAAACGTAGAAATAAGCATAACGCCAATCAGTCACAGACATCCATATCACAAAGGCGGAAGAAGATATGAATATATAACTAACACATGAAAGTGTACATCAGGGTAGTGGTCAAAAAGATCCACAATAATACAAAAGAATAGCAACACGTGCTATGCAAAAGAATACAATTATGAGTCTATATCTCAAGTGTATACAACAAAAACTGCTAATCTAAATAGTTAGCCAAAAGTCAGAGTAGCAAACCACGGGGGAGAAGTCAAGCAGAAGCACCTGTAACATCTCGGTCTGACCCGAGTATTATTTAAGAAAATAATAAACGGATCAGTCTAGCTATAAATATCAGATGACACGGTATAAAATAAAAGATACGGCATAACATAAAATATCCATACTGACATACTACTATAAGTATGAAAATGATGATCAACAGAAGATCAATCAATAAAAGATAAATCAATATCACAAGAATCTTCTCAAAGATCCAAAGAGGGCATCATACCCTAAACTTGTACTCATAACAAGTCAATGACATAAATTCCAGAAATCAACACAGGAAATCCAGAAATCATAGAAAAAGGGAAAGAGGCCTATCACATGACGGTCCAAAGACCATGGGGAGCTACCCCACGTGGATGAGTCTGAGTCACCCGAATGAGGTCAAGGCTAACCAAAAAGCAAAAAGGTATGTGTGAATGGAATCACACAAATGGTGTCTAGCCTAACCTCGCAAACAAAAAGGTATGTGTGAATGGAATCACACAAGCGGTGTCTAGGCTACCCAAAAAGCAAAAAGGTATGTGTGAGTGGAATCACACAAGTGGTGTCTAGCCTAACCTTGCAATGAAAGAGACATCGCGCAATTGCTAGTCTAATTCATAAAGCGATCATCAAGATCAACGAGAAGTGTCAATTACACTAAGCTAGTAAATATAAAAGTTTAGCTTCATGTCCCATAACCACTTGCTTAACTTAAATATTTACGAACAAACTGTAAATCTTCACTAAAAAATTGTCACAAGAGATTCAATCGAATAAGTCCAGGAATTAACCGACGAAGCAAACGCAAGCGTTTCATACCACTTGTTTTACTAAGCCGTTTAATTCAATTTCTCATACGAGTGAGGTAAAGGTTTGTATATACTAGTAGTTTGGAAAATGGTTTAAGAAAAGAGCTTTGTTATTGAAAATAAAGTTGAAATCATTTTGTTGAAAGAGTTTTGATATTTACTACTAGTATTGAAACCTTCATGTTTTAAATTGACAAATCATAGAAGTGATTGTAGAAACAATCAATCATAAAAATTCACATACGAAGACGTGAATAAAATCCAAAGAAACCGATAAAGAATCCATCGAAATAGATATTCAAAAATCCATAAAATCGACCGAGAAGCCCAAGATACTTTGCCTCAAAGAATGGTCAACTCAGCGTCTCAACAAAGCAAGTTCTATTGAATGTTTTTCAGATAAGATCCCCTACGGAGGGGGGTCCAGGGGGGGTGGCAACCCCCCAAGGTGGGGGTGCGGGGGCAATGCCCCTACTACGGGGTTCGACCTTCCCGGTCAGGTCGCGGGGGTCCAGGGGGCAGCGCCCCCGGTGGGGTGCGGGGTGCGGGGCAGCGCCCCGACCAAAACGGTACGACCTAGTGAAGACCAAAGGGAGGATAGGATCGAGCGACCTAAGGGGGTACGCGACCTAATGGAACAAAGGCGCAAAAGTCACGCGACCTAACGGTTTATTGGTCATACGACCTAGTGGGTTAACGGTCTAACGACTTACGGGTTATAGGTCCAATGACCTAAGGCCTAACGGTATATAGGTCAGGCGACCTAACAATGTTGCGACCTAAAAATGGAAGGCAAGGCCGAGCGACCTATCGAAGTAAAGAGGCACGCGACCTATCGGAGAAAAAGGGGCACGCGACCTATCGGTGTTACGACCTAAGGAATTCGAAGCCACATGACCTAAAGGGGTTTGCGACCTAATGGGGTTCACGACCTAAATGTATTCGCGACTTAACGGGCTATAGGTGTAACGACCTAACGACATAAAGGCCTAACGACCTAAAGGTGATGGGGTTACGCGACTTAGGGACAGAAGTAGGACTGAGCGACCTTCGACCTAGGAGACTCACGACCTACGACCTACGCCCTAAGGCCCGCGCGACCTAGTGAAATAGAAGAGGCAATATTAGGTCGGAGACGACCTACGACTTAAGGCCAGCGCGACCTAAAGTTTTAACACGCGAGCGACCTAACGTTATAAAGGCCAAATGACCTAAGACTTAACTCGCGAACGACCTTCGGCTTAAGGCTTAACTCGCGAGCGACCTAAGGGTTAGGTCGGGAGCAACCTAACGACTTAAGACCCAACGACCTAATTCCGAGGCGAACGACCTAACACGTGCGAACGGTTTTAAGGCCAGAAACGAGCTATTCTCTGAGTGACTTTTCAACGCGAACGACCAAACATAGGCAGAATGACCTAAGTGCAGTTTTTCACCAAAAACACTAAAAATTGGAGTTTTTCGCCAATCCAAACCAAATGCAAATGTACATGCTAAAGTGATGGGGAATCATCCCCAACAGTCCAATATAGTTATAGACTAGAATTGTGAGATAAAAATCTCACCTTTTCACTAAAATGGATGAAGATGAAGCTTGAAATGCTATGCAAGGATCAACCACTAGCTTGAATCAATGTCTTCACTTGAGTTTTGGAGTTGATGTTGGATTAGCAATGAAGACTTAGCTTTTGGAGTTTTAATTTCTCTTTCCACTCACCATTAATGCAAAAGCTTGAGTTGGTAGGAATTTATGAAGAGTGAAGAGAAGGAGGGGGTTGGGCTTTAAGTTATAATGGCTAAGCTAACCCAAAGTCCAAAGCGGGAAAAGTTAGTGAAATTCCACTAACTCCAAACCTATCAATGTTTATACTTAAAAAGTTGTAAACGACATTTCGAACTCAATGGAAGTGGTCTCGAGTCCTAATTTAACCGTTTGCAAAAAGTAGCTTTTCGGACCAAAATCCGATTAACGATAAAATATTTAAATATAAAATCGACAAATATGCGGGTTGTTACATACCCTGAACGGCTTTCTAACTTTAAAAGTTAGTTATCAAAACAAGTTATAAAAAAAAATTAAAACTTGAAATTTTTTCTAACACCCGGATTTACGGAAAATTTCGGCAGAGTCTCCTTTGCGCGGTTCGATCGGAAAAAAAAATGACAGTATATATATCACAAATATACATCTCATCAAGTGATGAGGCATCCCGCAGGGAAAAAAGTGTAAAAGTACGGTATGTAATCCGAGATATGTACCTTATATATTATATGCGAGCATATACGGCTAATATAGCGCGAAAGCGAGCTCCAAATGCGAAGCGAGCGCAATCCGCACCTACTAAACACTCAACAAACCATGAGAAACATGCATATATGAAAATAATATCAATATACACCATATAGCAACATAACAACTACATGTGCCAACATAGCAAATGCAACAAAACAAAAAATGCATCCACCAAATCAATTATCATCCAATTATCATCCAACAAATCCATAATCAATCTATATAAATTCACTTCTCATTAATATTTATTCACTTGGTTTTCAATTTTAATCACAGTTGATTCATTAACATTGGATTTTACTAACATTCATTCTCAATTCAATTAGTTAACATTCACTAATTTATATTTACATAAGTTTACTTCCAATTTGAATCAAATTAAATTCTATTTAAATTCATTTAACTTCCAATTTGATTTCAATGATTTATAGCTTTCAATTTCATTAACACTTAATGAATTATATATAATCAACTAACAATCATATAACAACCAAATCATACCCAACATAACCAAATTATTAATTTTACATTCAATTTGGTTTATCTCTTTTATATATATATCCTGTTATATAATTTTAAAAGAATCATTTTATATTCAGCATCTTAAATTTCCAATATTAACTTTAATTAAGTCCGTAAGCCGTACATATATCATCCGTGAGCAATATCAATCTAATCACTTATTCGATCGCACAATTTCACTTCCAACTAGTATCGTTCACCCGACTCTCCGCGGACTCAGATTTGGTTCCTTGATTGGAAACTGTTACTTTCCTTGCATAGCCATATACTATGATAGAGAATTCCAGAATCAAACCAAAAATCCATATCCAGGGTTCGCCATCGAGAATCGAGTGGAAAATCCTAACTTGGATTGATATAAGTCATCTCGAAATTTTGTGCTCGAATTTGGATCAAATCGTTATGCGAACAAAATAATATACGTACAACTCACGTATTACCTTCCAATGGATTTCTATCCAACTTATCTATACTAAATCATTTTATTGGCTTTTATTTTTTGATTTACAATTAATTATTCACAATCCATTATTCAGTTAGTATATTCATTTCTTTACATAGCATGTTCTTTAACATTATCTTTTCTTAAACATCATATTAAAGAATTTGCTTACTCAAGTTCATTTTAAACATTCTATATAATTAATTAAACTCAATTTCTTTTCCCAATTGATTCTTAGCTACACCAAATTCTTTTGTTTACATTTACTTCATATTCATAGTTTCAGTTAATACAAATTTATTTGTGGAACATTTTATTAATCATCACTTTAGTTTATAGTCATTACATAAAAGTCTAACTTCTTATATATGACTTTTCTTAGTTTATAGTTATCTCAAAAGTTACAAATTTATCTTCAAATTTTTTTTGTTGCAAATTTATATTTAAAGTCTATAACCAGTTTACAAAGACATTGCTTGACTCAATGGCCTTTTCTTAAGTTCACTTACTTGTTCCATTTATCCATTCATCATTTCATGCTATATTTAAGTATATATAATTTTTATCACAATCAAAATTTCCATTTATATACATTTTATTTCCTTCTTGAGTTTTCCTTACTTGTATATTTCAATTACTTTCAGGTTCTGTTTATTTGTACAATATCTCATTACATATCCAAAACATCGTTTTAACTTTTTTTATATTTGGTAAGTCATATTATATGTTATTAGAATGCAAATTTGGTATTATACAAATTTATAGAATTTCATTTTACTTAATTAGAATGTTCACAAATTTAATTTGTTTAAATCCTCTTCTCCTTTCAACTTTAAAGTTTTCCCAAAACAATAAGCTTAGATATCTTAATCCTCTTATTTTATAAATTCTGGTTATTCACATTTCATTCAAATAATTTGGAAATTATTAATTAACAGAACTTAGAAATTTAAGTGCCCGGTTCTTTTCAAATCGTTTGAAATAAATATATACACTTATATCTTTAATATATCAAATCATACCTTTGGAGTTTAAACCAAAACCCATTTATCCAAATAATTTCAAAGAAAAGCAAAGCTTCTTAGAAGTCTCCCCCACTTTAAGACTCGAAAATGAACGTCGATGATGCTGCGCAGTCATCACCAAAATTATTTTCTAGCGACAGAAGAGAGGAGTACTAAATTCATTCCTTATTTTTTTAAAAATCCTTTCAAAATATTTCCATAAACATTTTCCAACTAATATCATTATATATTTCTTCAAAGCTTTGAGAACCATTGTCAAAACCTCCGGGTCTTAAATTCAATATTGTCCGATTTAAATCTGTTTTAATTTATAAGTCACCTTTATAAAATATTCTTATAGGATTTTACTTTCTTAAAATATTCCACAAGTTGTTTTATCACTGTCCATTTTGTAATTAACCTTATTTATTAAATTACAATATCAAATTAATGATAATAACCAATATTTTCATTCCTAACAACCAGGTAAGCTAGATAAGTCACAATAATTTCTGAATTTTTTTCTTTATATTCAAAATATAATTAGAGCAAAATTATTTCATTTACCCAATTTCAAAACAATACTATGTCGAATTGTTCTATTTAAGTGTTTAGAGATCCCTATCAATGACGTTAATTACTCGTATTGACCAGAATCCATAAGCCACTCAACAAATCAACCGACACAATATAAAACGTTTTATATCACTAACAAATACACTCTCTCATCTATATACACTCAACGACTCATCATAGGGTATTACTACCCTATTTATAAAGAGTCAGACCCCGCAAAGCTAAGGTTATCGCTAAACCAAAGCTTTGATACAAACTGTAACGACCCGCCTTTTTGGACAGTTTAAACCGACGATCAAATACACACTTCGATTCCAAACCATTCAAAAGGGCAGATGGTTATTGGGATAAATAAGAAAAGAAGAGGAAAGAGAAATAAAAGAACGGAAACAACACAGAATCTTGCAGCGGAATGATAAAATATAATAATCAAATAAACATTTCATGAAGTTGTTTACTATACTTTGATCATTATTTATACAACATTTATCAGAGTTATACATATACAACAGAACAAATAAAATAATGCAGCAGACAACATGATGCAAAGATAATAATAGTAATAGTATACCAAATCTTCATCTTCGTCCTCCAGAATAGATCTTCAATAAGCTGAAAACTCAGGTCTGACCCGAGCGTAATGAAAAGACAAAACACTCGAGTCAGGACTAAATATCCTTATGCAAGTTAAATCAATCGTAAATAAATATGAGTGTAACGGTGTCAGAGATGTTTACGGGGTTTGACATCTCATATCTAGTGTCAACATGCGTGCAATAACTTAAGAGATGTTACGGGATTTTCCATCTCTCAAGGATCCGTTAAACTATCTACTGTGTAGCACAATATGCTATTATAATATGTCTACAGTAAAATAAAAGTACTAAAATAGCGTTAAGGCGTTACCATAATCCCCCTTAACATATTTTTTATAATTCCATAGTCTATACAACACCGTAAGCCCCACCATAAACTAGTGGTTATCAGAGGGTACCCCATAGGTATAACACAAAACAAAGCGTAGTGGTCGCGAATAGGATAATCAGTATGACAAGGTACATGAGGCGATACCAATTAGGATACTAGTAGTTGCGTGATCCGGACTGATGTTGAGCATAGCCAGCAGCTACCCCAACACCGCGAAACAACACTCCCAAATCAAGGGGTGCACCCAAATCGAATCACAAATGTAATAGATATGGTATCGAAGAAGTGTGTCCGCTAGAGATGGCGAACCTCAATGGCCCAGTGCGGCTCCTGTTTTAGTCATGTCAGGGGTCGTCCAATATCGTTCTCTTTCTTCAATCAACGCGTTCACCAAACCATCCACTTCATTCTGGATCAACACTCCACGTATAATAGTTATTAAAGTGGTTTTCGGTATCGACAGAGAGTATGTCCATATCCGATCCCGGTCTCTTTAATAACTACCTATTATTACACCGGTGGCTCTTTTACATTTCAAATCGATTCATAATTGATATCAAAATATCATATTCGCTTCAAAATCAAATCCATTTCAAATATCATCATATCTATTCAAAATGTAAGATTCCGTTTCAAAAATCATTTTTCGCCTCAATATCTCATTTCGATTTCCAAATCATTTCGAATTTCAATTTAGGTTGCAACTTTATTTAACCCAATTCGTATTTACATTCGAGATTTAAACATAAACATTTCACCTTATTGACCAGCTTGAATTTTTAGAAAATAGTTTTAAGTAGTTTAAAAGTAGTTTTAAATAATTAAAATAGTTAAAATACTTAAAATCTTAAAATGGATTTAAAATAGATAAATTAGTTTAAAATAATTTAAATTGGGTTAAATAGATTAAAATAGTTCAAGTATTCAAAAATGGTTTATACAACATAGTAATTTGGAAAACAAAATAAAACAGCTTCAAAACCAGTCCATTTCAATTATAACTTCCCAATTCAAATCAATTTCAATTTCCATTCTACCGATTCAATTTCGATTTCAATTCAAATCAATGTCAACTTTGACTTCAAATTTATTCAATTCTACATTCACCTTCAATTAATTGAATTTCAATTTATATCGATTTGGAGCTTGATTTTTTCAAAATATCAATTTATAACACTTAACAAAATTATCCTTCAATTTTAAACCCACATTTCAAATATGATTCAATTCCAAGCTCAAATTCAAAATATCATTTTTATATCACCTTTACTTAGTAATACTCAAATCTCGAAATAATGTTTAATCTTTAAAACAAATAGATTTTCGAAATTCAATCATATCCAAATTTTTAATCTCAAAATCTCAACTTAAATTATTTAACAATTTCCTTTGACCAAAATTTATTTCAACATTGCAAACTCAATTTTTCAATAAATTTGATTTCTATAAATTGATTTCTATTTATAACTTCTAAATAAAAACATTTAAATAAATTTCAAATCGACGATTTTAAAAAATTATTAATTTAGCCAATCCGTTGTCCATATATAATTTTCTATCCTATGGCCAAGTGATCAGTTATTTCAATTAAATGTCAGGGATGAATATATATCACTTAAATCAAATCACAGTGTCATATGTATGCATAACAGGATACATATAAGCAAATAAACATCCAAACATTTAAATATCAACCAATAGTATCCATCGAAATACATCGTCCAATAGAAAATAAAATTCATGGCAATTTCATAGTTATCAATGTCAGGTAA
Organism: Allium cepa; assembly: GCA_030765085.1. NCBI lineage: Eukaryota > Viridiplantae > Streptophyta > Magnoliopsida > Asparagales > Amaryllidaceae > Allium > Allium cepa. The sequence goes on along the minus strand of CM060941.1, from coordinate 649,099,954 downwards.
TTTAATCGCAATTCAATTTCAATTTCAATTTAACTGTCAATTTAATTTTCAATGGTTAATTCAAATGAGAATCTATATGACAATTAAATTTTATCAAACAACGACAAATAAAATTCATATCACTTCATAATATTAAATTTAACTACCATAAAGATATTCAGTACATTGTAAGCGTTATAAAACACTCACCTTGATTTCAATGTAGTTCCAGTGTTTTGTTTCGAATAAAATTAAACGAGCGTTTACTTTTACCCAAAAATTTCATTGATTCCAATCAACCCCAATCCAGCTCCATAGCGTAGCATTCGACAATATGAACGTAACGCAATTCGTTTCGTCCAAAACGGACCTCGTATGAAAGAGTTATGATATTTTGAAGTTAATACAAATTAAATTCAACTCTTATTTTACTTTTATACCCAAAACTCACATCTGCCGTTCGTTTGCCCACTAGAGGATCTCGGCCGCTCACCCTTTCCTCCCTCACGTTCCACTCTCGTACGCGAGAAGAACCCAAGCCGCCATCTCCTTCATGAATTTCGCACCCCACCACATCGACTTCCAGGACGATCAGGATACACCACAACGCGCGCTACCACACGAGCCACCAATGCCTGGAGCAGCTCGAAGCTCGGCCCCCATCTCGCCTCGAAAAACGTGAAAAATGCAGCAGCTTTGAACGCGATTTCCCGTTGATCCGAAGCTCCATTTCAGATCATGACCGTTGGATTTGTAGATCTCGTCGAGATCTACAACTTTGTAATTGGAGGTTTTTGCTAATTATCGATGGATTGTGAGATATTGGAGGAGAAAGGCGAATGATTTCTGGCCATAGAAATGGTGAACGGCGGCTGCACTAGAAACCCTAGCCTTTGTTTGCAAATTGTGAAATGGAGGGTCTTTATAGAAAATTGCAAAAACACTATTCACCGAAAATTTTCCGAACTCCAAACGAAGCGTGCCGGTAGGCGTTTCTAAGGTTTACCCCATGTTCTGAACACAATAGAATGTGTTTCAGAGGCTAATTTGATCATATGTGCGAGTTACGGCAATAAGTGATCAAATTTAAATTAAACCGATTCAACTAATTTCTATGCGTTTTGGCTTGCCCCAGACAAACGGTAATAACGATTGACACGAAATTTGAAACCTTACAATAATATGACATTACGGATCCGACGAGACTGATTTCGTCAAAATCCGAGACTGTTTGAAAAATGGCTATTTTAACTCGTCAATTTAATATTAAAATATTCAATTTTCACAAATTTACTTTTAATTCGATTTTAAAAGTTCTACAACATCATTCTAACTTTAATATGATAAAATAAATTTTACAAATAATTTTTAATCATATTAAACCCGTTATTCAGTTATTCAATAAATTCCAAATATTAAATTTAAATAATTTTTGATTATCCAATAATTCATTATCCTTTGAAATATTTGAAATTGAACTTATAAGATTCAACTTTTAAAACCAATTCACATCTTAGGACACTATTTCCATTTTACAGTTATTCAATTATTCAATAAGTTTTAAATATTTACTTTAAACAATTTACCTCTTCAATATTCAATTATTTGATTTTAAATAGATTTTACTTATCAATCAATTGCTCTATTATACCCAATGAATTCAACATTTATTATCCTATCCAACTATTGATTGCAAAGGCATTCACTAAGTAGCATTTATTTTTCAATACTTATTACTATTCAAATCTTCGAAACCAATCTATTAAAATTTGTATTACTACCTAAATAATTCACAATTCTTATTCACTTATTTACATTTGTTTTTCTATATATTCCCTTATAACCAAGTTATAACATTTGAGTCAATTCAATTAGATTGGAACTCCATTCAATCTATAAATAATTACTTGGATAATTATTGTTGCAATTCATTCCAGTTATTATTATTCCAAACGAATTACAATTTTTTTTCTTTTTTTTTTAACATTAAATCACAAAATCTTATTAAATTAGCTATTTTAACTATCGAAAATTTACGGGTCGTTACAAAAAGTTTGAAATCTCTTAAGAAATATCGCGTTTGATTTAGAATGACAGATATGGCAATAATGAAGAGATTATGCAAAAACATGCTGAAAACATATCTATTAACTTATCAAATACGATAATGAATAAACAAATAGAACAAAGATTATTATTGGAAGGAATCTCATTGAACATGAAAAATGAGAAAATATAGAAGCTTCATTTGAAAAGTTTTCATTGAGGATCTTGATGAGAGAAAACCTAATTTAGATGAACATATGTCACAAAATCTAATAAGAACAGACAAGCACCTTTGTCCAAGTGGTTAATTGATTCGGCTTTGGTGCAGGATGTCGCAAGTTCGAAACTTGCTTTCGAACGTTTAGTTGACATGGGATATGTTGTCCCAATGATTTGTTGTATATAAAAGTACCAGTTCAAAAAAAAAATCTAATAAGAACATACTTCCTACATATATATCTTGAAGAGGTGGAAACTTACCCATTTTGAAAAATGAAATTAATAATGGAAAACCATGGGAAATTGTACATGCAACTTCAATCAAAATTAGTAGAAAGTACGAAATCATGTGCCAAACTAGAGGATACACATCAAATGTGAATTCATGGAGTGCACGACCAACCCATCAATTAAATACATAACATAAAATTATGGAATTTAGTCAAAACTTTCAGAAGGAGTCCTAGAAAAGTTTTGAGATATTAAGGAAAACGTATACCAAAATATTGTGTGTTGGATCGAATGGATTAAGCAGTGGACAATCTAGACTAAATTTCAGGAAAAAAATCTCACTTTGTTTGAAGCAATAGATCTTATAGTTATAGTACGTTAATGTAAACCAATCAATGTATTAAATCATATTTGATGCGGTTATCTGAAAGGTTATAGTAAATCGGTGTATTCAACCGTATTTAGTGCATTGAAAGATACTTTAAAATTATTATTAATTATTAAAATGTACTTAAATATGTATGATATTAATATAAATATGGGTATCAAATATCCATGTGTGTGCATATACATACATACACGTATGTAAGTCCAAGTGTATATGTGTACTTGTAGATATAAGCATATAATGTGTAGGTAAGTGTATGGGGGAACTTGAATAATAAGACATCTTGTATAAATCAACATAAAATGTACATTAATGTATACAAATATAGTTAGTGAAATTCATAACCGATAGAGTTAGGAGTATGTTCTTGGGGGCAATTATGTAATTGTTTCATATGTCTAGCTCGATAATCAATCTTGTTCGAAATACAAGGTATTTTCTTTCTATTATATACTTGATATAATGTGTTATGTTAATTAATTTAATTAAAAGTATATTTAATTGGAAATCCATTAATGGCATATTTGTGACAGTAACTATAATGTGTTGTAATAATGAGTGATTTATCACAACAAAATAACCATACCATTTTAAATATTTCTAGTTAAGATGCAGCGGGACCGGATATCGATACATTCGTTAAGACTAGAGAACATAACACTCATTAAATATTGGATAGTATTTTACTCATAGCTGTTGGAGGCTCTGAGGGGTTACCTAGATAATTATTGGATAATTATTAAATGACTCACCCAATAGTTATCTATTTGTTAATATAACTAAATTTAAATAGAAAATATCGATATGGTAACGTTACACGACTCTCTTGACTTGAGAATATTGTTGATCTTCAATTTTGAAAATTTTCTTTAATTATAGTTAAATAATGGCACGACGTCCATTGAATGACTATAGTTGGGTCTGGTGGAAATATTGGAAGTGAAACACTATTCTACATAGAATTTGTCTTCTCATTTATACGAGGTTAGTATCACGATCAACTGAAGTCAACTTAAAGTCAAAATTTATGTCTAGGGTAGTTCGATTAATAATAATAATTATTATTATTGAACCAAAGACTTCTTGTTTGGACTATAAAGTTGAAAATGGACGATATTGGAATTTTGACCATTACCAAATTCCATAGGTCTTAATGTGATATAATTTTGACGAAGAGAATTGTATAAATAATTGTCATTATTAGGCAATGCTTAAAATAAGTAAAATTGGATTTTACCAAGATATGCAAGTTGTTGGTACTAAATCTGGATTAACCTATATTGTTTTTCTTCAAGTGAAAGAAAGGAACTTGAGTAAGATAGGGCTCCTAGTCAAGTGTGCAATAAGTAAGTCGATAAGAAGTCATTATGCAAACTGTTATTTATTTGAGTCCTCAACTACAATGTTACAAAATTGAATTTTTTCAATCGATCGTTAATAGACTATTTCAAGCTTTTAGTTCATGTCAAGATAAAATGAAAATGAGGAAAAAGATGCATTTCGAATCCACCATTTTTTGGGAGAGGGGGTACCTGTCTATTTATAGAAAACTACAGCCCTTGGATTGTGCCACGCGTCACTTGAAATAGATGAGTGGTAGATATTTAGCTTCATTTATGGAATTTCGTGCTCATAAGACGATACATGTATTAGTTTGATTCTCGATGGCTTAATCATTCCATTCTTAAATCATTTTAATGAGTCAAACCATGATGGCTCCACTTCTTTATCTTTTAATAGGCTTTCGAAGTCATTTCGCAATAGCTTTTAATAACAACCGTACGAAGGCTTTTATACATCATCTCATGATGGCTTTAAGGTTCACATCACGATAGGTTCACCTCTCCCCTTTTATGATAGCTTTAGAGATCGCCTCACGATGACTGCAATAATCATTATATAAAGGCTTTTATATATCATCTTATAATGACACGGTCGCTTTATTTTTCAGCAACTTCATTAAATTAGCACATGATAACTCCTTTGAATTTACATACGATAGTTTCATTGAGTCGCTGCATAATAGATTACCTTTCGATCGTTTTAGGCATTCATGCATGATAGCTTACGCATGGCAACTCACGATAGCCACAAGAGTCATTAAATGATGGCCTCTTCATATCATCCCATGATGACTTCTAAAGCCTTTACATGATAGCTTCCTCATATCAACCTAAGAAAGCCACAAGGGCCACCGCATGATGTCTTCTACATTTCAACCTATGATGACTATAAGGATTCTTATACGAAGATTTCTTCCTATTAACTCGAGATGACTTCTGGAGCATCTACATGATAGCTTCTTTATATCAACCCAGGAAGGCCACAAGGGTCATTATATGATGTCTTCTTCATGTCAAAGCACGATGACTATAAGGGTTCTTACACTATAGTTTCTCCCTATCAACTCACGATGATTTCAAAAATTGTTACATGACGACCTTGAATATTATCACACGATAGCTTAGACATTCCATCTTTTGGTTATGCCTTCGCTAGTCTTTGACTTATTTTTATTCAAAGATTCTTGGGGTATAACATAAGCGCTCTAGAGTTCACTTATGCTTTAGCTTAAGTCATTTTCTTCTGTTTCATTGAATGCGCTTTAGGAGTCACGATCCTTATTGAAGTTTACTCTTAATTTCTTGATTTTTGGATAGTCAATTTATAAAACTTCACTGACTTTGTTTGTTACATAACTTATGGTTGATCTAGATTTTGATTTTTGTAACAGGTATTTTAGCTAGGATTAGCAGTATGACCAAATGCTTCTTTATTTATCTTCCTGGGATGGGTGCTTTGATCAGGAACGGCGGCGGGATAAAAGGCTTAATTGAGCAACACCATTTAGATGGTTGTTTTGGCTAGTCCTTGCGGCAAGACCAAATTCTTTTTTATCCATCTCCCTTAGATGGTTTAACGATCTCGATTTTTAAAGCCAAATTAATTTAGTAATTAATTTGATTTTTGGATTAAATTAAGAATTAATTTGGTAATTAATATGAAATTTTGAATTAAATTATGAATTTAATTATTAAATTGAAATTGTGGGAATATATATATATAAGTTTTTTTTAAATAAAGAATTTGATTTGGAAATCTAAATATTTTATAAATAGATTATAATTTGGAATTTGAATTTGAAAATTCAAATACATATATGTTGAAAATAAATATTTGGAAAATAAATAGTTTGTGAATGGAATAAAATATATATTTATAAAAGGATATTGTTTGTTTATTCATTTATAAATAAAAATTGATTGTATATTAATTTTTGAATTTGAAATTTTAAATTAAATGTTTTGAATAATATATTGAGTTTGTTAACTCTGTATTTTGAAAAAAAAAACTAAAGTATATATGTATATAAGATTATTTGTTTGTGTATAATTGATTTTCAAATCATTTTTCTATATATAAGCACAAATATAAGCATTCATTCATTTAAACTATAGATTTTAAAATTTAAATGAGGATAAATAGGAAAGTATGGTTTAAATTCAATATAATATTTACAAAAGTCTTCAAGGTTAATCATTTGCAAAACAATAAGAAAAAATATATATGTTTAAAATTGGTTTGTAAAGATATAAGATTAAGTAAATTATAAAGACTTAAGGGTCTAAGATAAAATTATAAATAAAATAAAAATAAAGGATTTAAACATAATTTATAAGTTTATAAGTAAGGTTTTCAACATAATATACATAGTTTGGGACATTTGTAAATTAATTATTTATGTAATTGAGCAAGTGTTAGCATAACATGATTTGGGCAATACAAGTGGCAAAGATATAATTTCTTTTAATTTGAATTCTATTAACATGCAAAAGAGGAAAATAACCAGTTTATTTTCAAACTCTCAGTTTGAACTCCTCAAAACTGAGATTAAAAAAATTAAAAAATCCGAGAAACCAATCAAAGCAATTCAATATGAAATCAAAAACAGGAAGTGAAATTCAAAGCAAAACAAAGAAATCAAAACAGAAAACCAAATAAAAGCAATCAAAATCTCAAACCTGGAGAATCAAAATGAAGATCAAAGATCAGGTTTCAATTCAAACTACAAGATGAGAAATCAAATTCAAGGAAAATTTAAATCAAAGCTTCAACCTGGAAAAGTAGAATAAAAATAAAAAACTTGGAGATCAAAGCATCTTCAGCCTGGAAGTCAAACTGAACAGTTTTCTCAAAAAAATGGGATTAAAGCACGATTCAAATCTAATGCAAGTTCCAGAAAAAAACAACAATCAAGTATCAGAGCAAATAAATGGATTCAGATCAAAGAAAAGATAGAATTTCCATATCAACAAAAACAAAGCCTGGCTCTGTCTATCTCTGTTATCATCAAGCAGGTGAGCAAACTACATCCTAAAATTTTAAATCTGTTTCACATTTTGATCTGCATGCAATAATCTTGAAAGTGTGAATATGAATGAATGTGTATCTGTGAATGGATGCGTATGCCTGTGTATGTGTAGATGTTCCTCTGTTTAGTCACAGGTTAATCCAATTCAAGAGAAATTCATATCTCTTTATACAAACAAATTTAGGCTATGATTTCTAAATAGAAATTGTTTATAACAATAAAAATCCATTTTTAAGAAGTGTTTCCAGAAGAATGATTTAGAAAACATATCAAAAATTTAATGTTACAGTAAAATCTCCTTTAAACAGAAAAATCAATGAAAACAATTTCAAGTTTTGATTACATATTTGAATTCGTATCGGTAAATCATGATTTTTAATATAAATTTTAGAATTTTTAAGTGCGTGAGTAATGAGGATTTGTTAGATGATCAGAAAGTGTACATTCATCAATTTTTGTCGAACAGCGAGATTTTGTTCTTCGAGTTTTGGTCAGATGATGGATTGAGCATCAATGATGATGAGAAAAATACTTGTAAATTTTCCAAAAGATCATGTTGATTGGGAAAGATAAATTTAAGGTTTAAATCTTGTTTTTGTCGAGACCTATTCTCAGAAGAAATGCACCATCATCAGGGGTTTGTAATCGATCGCACCAAAGAGAATAGATGTGTGGGTTTGTGGCGTTGTTTTGGGTGGCGCGGTAAGGTCGCTGGTGGACGGTGGCAGAGAGGCGAAGAAATTTTCCATCGGCAAGTTTGGGTTCCAGGTAGTTGAATGGCTCGATTGTGTTTTCGGTCATTTTTGTCGGACTTGGTGGATCGGAAGGCTCTGGTAGGACATCGGTGACTTGCTGAAGGGGTCAGCGTCGATCGAAGATGGCCGGAATAATGGTGCACGTGCACCGTGCACTTGTGTGCCTGGGTGGTTTTGATCGATTTGGGGAAGAAGACGGCTCATGTTCGAGCACGAGAGAATGGTGGATCGACTCGAAAAAAATGGAAACACGAGTGGCTTGAAGTAAGGCTCGAGAAAAATTATAGGTTACTTCGGGGATGGACTCGAGTCATCTCGAGTCGTGGCAGTAACAGATTTAAAACAAATCAAGTTTTAAATTTTAAATTAATCATGTTTTGAATTACTTTTTTAAAAAAACAAATTCTCTTTTAAATGATAAATATTGTATTGTTAGTTTGGAATTAGCTAAAGACTTTAAAAAGAGTCATTTTAATTAATCAAATTTTAAGTGTGTGATATGTATATACTTCCATTTATTAATTTTTAGGATTTATTCTAAATGGAATTTAATAGCCCGGTTAAGAGATTAATTATGAAGATAAAAATGTTTTTATTTAGTGGCTTGAGAATATAAGTAAATTTGTTGGATAATGATAAATTTATATAAAGGTTAATTTTTTTAATCTTTTTATTAATCATTTTAAGAGTAAGTTTGATTTGGTTCTAGATTAATTTTGTATTAGATTAATTATTTGATTTAAATCCTTGAGTGTTTTCAAATAAAAGTAAATTAATTGAGAGTGAAGTAATTAATTAAGATAATTGGGTTATCTTTTGACTAATTTAGGTTGTGAGCACTTCTTAATGAAATTAATAAAAGATTATTTCTTAATGAAATTAAAGGGATAATTACTTTGTGTAATTACACTTAAAGGTAATTAATTAATTAAGATTAATTAATATAAGTAATTAAGGGAAATTAATTACTTAAAGATAATTATCTAATTAAAAGTAATTAATTAATTAATGATTAAAGTTAATTGATCAAGTGATTAGAGGATAATTACTCAAAGTAATTAATTTGTGATTTATTAATATAAGTGATTAGGATAATCACTTATTGAAATTAATTAAGGATAATTAATTAAAATGTAATTAATTAAGGGTTAATTAATTAAGGAATAACTAATTAATTAAGGATGATTAATTAGTCGGATAATTAAGGATTAATTAATTAATTTTATTAATTAATATTAAATGATTAATTTGGATAATTAATTCATAAGTAATTAATTTAATTGGAAATTAAATTGAAGGAATAAGGATTAAACAATTAATTAATCTTGCATATAAATGATTATTGAATGCTTGAATTGCTTATGAATGATTATATTGTATGAGATGCCTTGAATTGATTGTCCTAGCTGATCCGTGATATCTTGTTCTATGAATTGAACCGTGTATAATTTATTTATTTATGTGTGATACATTTATCTGTGAATATGTGAATGAAGATAAGCGTTATAGGATTATACCGCTTATTAATAATGATATGATTGAATCTGTGATGATTGATGATGTTGCATATTGTGTAAAACCCTTGGACTACACCATACACACACAAATATGGATTGCACGGGGAAATTGGTTAAGTCACATATTTTTAATGATTTTAAAGATTGAATTTTTGAATCCAAAATAGTTTTGGAAATGGAATTAAAAGCTTTTGAAAAGGAGTTTCAAAAATAAAAGTTATTTTGAATAACTTGATTAAGTTTTGAAATTTAAATAATTCGATTTAAATTTGAATTCATAATTCAAAATTGAATTCTATATTTGGAAACTATGGTTTAAAGATGTTATACAAGCTATATATGGGTTAAACCATTTTAAAGGTATTGATTTGGGAATTTGAATTTAACTCAAGGGCTTTAACTCGTGCAAATATAATTAGATTTTTTCGAAAGGAAGACTATTTGTTTTCAAATAATAATTGCTTTCGTTTAAAGAAAGGATTTCCAATTTGTATCGAAAGATTTCAAGGTTTTTTTAAATGAAATTGTGAATTGTTTTGCAAGCTATGAATGACCTTTGTGAAAGATTGTTAAACTTTGTTTTGAAATCGAAGAGGATTTTAAATGGTGTATCGTTTATACATAAAAGATTTGAAATAGGAATTATTTTGAAATTTATGAATGGATCTTTGGAAATAGTTTTGAAAGTTATAAATTGAGTCTTTGGCATAATAATTGGATGAGATAATCCAATTTGGAAAGGAAGTTGTTTTGAAAAGCTGTGAATGAATTTTTGTGAAATATTGGTGAACTTTGTGAAGTAAATCTTTTTGTTTAAAGATTTGTAAATGGTAATTTGTTTAAACCATTTAGAGAAAGGTTTTTGTGTTTTTAATTGTGACTTAACTGAAATCCCATTATCCATATGTTTTTAAATATTGCACTCATTATTCAGTTAGTCGGGAGAGGACCTTGTGCCATATAACCCATTCCGAATAATGATACGACATTATGGATAGCATTTGAAGACCGGTGGTGAAGACCGGGTATTTTCGAGAATGAAAGGATAACCCGTCGATTGTCTCTGCACTGAGTCGTGCCGGTATAGAGATCTCCATATGTGATGGGGAGTTCGATCGGGATTGCGAATACCCGGAATTGCAAGGGCTTCTTCGTAAGTGCCTTCGTTTCTGTTCGAACCCGGAACAAACTTGTATGGATGTATGTCTGACATTACACCTTGAGATGTAAAGCTGGTTTCTATCAAATACATTTCTGTTTGGTGCGGAGATTTATTCTCTTAGCTTAACACCCTTCTCTTAGACCTACGAGCTCAGAGGTTATGTAGTTGATGGTTACTAGTCATACATTCCCAATTTGGTAATGTGGCATACGAAGTGCTGCTAATCATTTGTTGATCAAAGCATGGCTTTGTCAAAAATCATAGCTTTATGGACGAGACTGCATCAGGACCTCACAACCCGGTAATGGTTGAAACAGGAAAGATGCGGCAAGGTTGCAGGGGTCGCGCCCTTAGGGTATGTCCATTCCTTCTGGAAAAGGGTGGTATCATGGTATGGAGTCCAGATACTTAACTCATGTGAACACTGTAAGTTCTATTACTGTGTGATGTTTCTTTGTGGATGAGGTACCTCGGATAAAGGTCGCAAACGACTGGGGGTGGCGTATCTTTAGGTATTACTCCCGAGCAGGGAGGAAACCAGCCTTTTGTTGGCAGAGAGCTGGTTAAGCTCTCGGGGCGTCCCTCCTTAGCCTGAATATTTGTTAGAAATCCAATCGAACAATACGAGCCCTTTACGATAGCAATTGTATAGCCTGCCACCTCAAGTGGTAGCTATAGCTGGCATAATATAATGGTACCTATGCTGGTTAAGATTAATATTATACTTTCGAAATGTTTTCCACTATGCACTAATAATAATATCAAATGGTTTTGCATAGTAAGCATGTTTGACTATCATAAGGAGAAATCTCCCCCAAGTGTGCGATTGTGTGATGTGTGTGCCGGGAGGCCTTATGGTAGTTTCATTTTCCGAAAAGCATTGCGGATTTCAATGTTTTTAAATTCTTTTGTTGTTTGGTTTAAAGAAAAAATGTTTTTTGTTTGCTCATACCAGTCCCATGACTGACCCGGAGTTATTGTTCCCTTCCTAAACTCTGGGTGCCCACAATTTTCCACACGGGCAGTCTAGAGTTGGGTTTTTTAGATAATCAAATAATAGGTGTAGATTCGATAGCCTTCGAAGTCTTTGGTTTGATAGCTTTCAGTCTTTGGGAATCTTCTTCAGCCTTTGGATGACTTACCTTGCTTAGTACAACTTGATGGGGGTTTGAGCTAGCTTTGGATTGGAGAAGGAATTTTTGGAGTTTGGCATTGCAGACATTGTCTTTCCGCTGCTGTTGTCTCTGTTATTGTCTTGTATCTATCTTTGATATATTGATAGTCAGTTGTATCAAATGTGTTGTATCAAATACTGTTGTATATCAATGATATTATTCATTTTTCTTCCGCTGTGTTGTATACTTAATGTGTTATAAGCTCCGGCGAACCAGACTCGATGTTTGGATCTGCGACATTCGAATACAGGTGACGTATTCGGTGCTGATTTTTGAACGTCGAGTCAGGGTCGTTAGAGATGGTTTCTTTGACCAGACTTAGCGGCGATCAAAGGCTTAATTGTCCATCACTCTTTGGATGGTTGCTTGCCTTGTGGTAGGACCAAAGCTTTTTCATCCATCTCCCTTAGATAAGTGCATTGACCAGTCCCAATGGTGGGCTCAAAGGTTTAATTGACCATCACTTTTTGGATGATTGTTTTAGCTAGGCCTTGCAACAAGGCCAAAGGCTTTTTCATCCATCTCTCTTGGATGAGTGCTTTGACGAGGCCCGTCGACAAGACCAAAGGCTTAATTGGTTACCACTCTTTGGATGGTTTCTTTGGCTAGGCCTTACAGTGGGACCAAATATTTTTTTCGTCCATCTCTTTTAGATTGGTGCTTTGACCATGTAAGATAGTGGAATCAAAGGCTTAGTTGACCATCGCTTTTTGGATGGTTGCTTTGGTCAGGCCTTGCTGCAGGACCAAAGGAATTTTGTCCTATTTCGAACATGAGGGGGGCTTCTGGTAAATGAATCTTACCAACCACATAAGGCTGGAAGCTAAGTTAAACATAATGCATCCCAATCCAGGGATTATCATTTAGGCATAATTGGTAATCCACTTTATTCGTCCAATGTCATAAAGTACAACCTCAAATGTTAAGCATTCCATGTTCTTGATGTTATATTTCCATTCGATCTACTTAGTCGATCGGTTCCTAGAGGATTAACTAGTAGTCCTTCCCAGTTTGGTCCCAATAGGCCATCTACGAGCTCCTTTGCATTTTCCATTACTCATCTCAATACTAGGTCTCCCTTTCTGAATGTTATTCCTTTCACCTTAACATGATAGTATTTAAAGATTCTTCTTGATATTTGGCTATCCATATAACAGCTTGATCTCTTAATTCATTTAGTAGGTTAAGTAACTCTTTTTTCATCTCTTGATTTATTTTGTAGACATAAGCTATTCTTTGACATGTTGGGAATTCGATTTCAATTGGTAGCATCACCTCAAACCAATATGTCAAGGAATATGGGGTATGCCTAGTAGCTCTTCTTATGGATGTTCGGTAGTACCATGGGACGATGGTCCTTCTTCTACCCAATTTCCCTTGGCTTTACCTAATCACTTTTTTAAAATGTTTTTAATGGTCTTATTTTAGGTTTCTACTGCTCCATTGGCTTTTTGGATGCGCTATTAATGAAAAATTCTTTATTATTCCGTTCTTTTCACAGAAATGAGTAAACTCCTTGCTTTTGAATTTAGTCCCGTTGTCGAGGATGATCTTATTTGGAAGCCCAAATCTGGTGACTATATTTTTTATGACGAACTTCAAAACCTTCCCTGTAGTTTTATTTGGTAGTGGTTCAGCCTCTACCCACTAAGTAAAGTAACCGATGGCACCACTACAAACCTTGCTCCCCCTTTGACAAAGGTGATCCAATTAAGTCAATTCCTTACACATTGAAGGGTCATAAGCTAGTAACAGTAGTTAAATTGCTCGGAGGAAGTTATGGTATCTTGGAAATTCTTTGACATTTTTTGCACTTTTTCACAAAATTTATGGCTTCTTCCATCATTCATGGAAAATAGTATCCTTGCCTCATGACTTTCTTCGCTAGCTTTATCCCACTAGAGTGATTTCCATAAAACCGCTCATGGGCTTCTTTTAACAATCTCGCTCCTATTTTCTGGGTAGCGCATCGCAAATAAGGCATTGAGCATCCCTTCCTGTACAATATTCCATTAACCATGGTATATGAAGGAGCTTAATATCTTAGCTTCCTTGCCTTTTTTATATCTTTTGGTAACAACCCATTTTCAAGATATTCAACCAAGTGTTCGTCCAACTATTTGTGTATCGGTTTCCATTGGCAGTTACTCTTTTGGGGGATTCATCTTCATTACCATTTTCTTGAAGACTACCTTCGTTCCTTATGGGTTGTCGGACCTAAGATCTAGTTAGGACCAAAACTTTATCGCTCACTACGTTTTTTCCGTCCTTGATGCTGGGGTTTTGCTGGAACCCGACATGAATGATTTTGAATTAAGGTACTCCTCGTGAGCTTGCCAATTTTTCCAAAGAGTCTGCTTGTGCAATATTTTCTTTTGGTATTTGATGTATGGAGAAATGTTCAAATTAAACCAACATGACATGGATTCTTTTGACATATTAGGCCAGGAAGGCATCATTGGTTTGAAATATCTGATTTAGATGATTTACCATCAATTGCGAATCACTGATTATCATAATTCTTGGGATCTTGAGTTGTCGTGCTAGAGATAACCCTACAATCATGGATTCATATTCGGCCACATTGTTAGTTAATAAGAAACCTAGCTTCATGGTGTAATGTCGTCCGTGTCCATAGAGGGTAATCATAAAATAATCTGCTCTAATGTTGTTCATTTGATGCCTCATTTACATACAACTGTCATTTTGGCTCAAGTTTCTTTTCCTTTTCCAGTTATTTTTCAATAAATCATGTGCATTTTTCAATGAAATATACTAATTCTTGTTCGTTAACTGATGTCCTTGGTAAATATTCAGTGCCATATTGGCTTAGCTCCATTCCTCATTTTACCAATCTTCCTGGTGTCTCAGTTTGCTAAGTACTTGTCTTAACGAGTAATTGGTCGAAACTTTAATTAAATGCACTTGAAATCTGACCTTAGCTTTCGTGCTGACAATAATAGGTAATATGCCAATTTTTCTTTAATTGGGTACTTGGATTTGGCATCCTTTAACCTTTTACTCGTGTAGTAAACTAGTTATTGAATTAGTTTTCTTCTCTTATCAAGATCGAGCTATTAGCTTGTTTTAAGATGGCATATGCGCAAATAAGTTTTCCTCCTCCATGGGACTTGAAAGTAATTATGATCTTACCAGGGGGCCTTTTAATTCTAAAAAAGCTTTCTAGCATTCCACCGCCCATTCAAAAGTTTGATTCTTCCCGAATACATTTATCTGTTGCCTTGGATATATACCGACTGAGGGCTGTGACTCATATGTTTTTTCCCATTACCTCCTTATACATATTTAGTTATGCCATATTTCTAATAACTTTTATTTGATCAAGATTAGCCTCAATCCCTTTTGTCCTTACAATGCACCCCAAAAACTTGTCGAACTGAATTCCAAAAGAGATTTTTGTAAGGTTTTATTTCATCTTGTACTTTCTTAATATGCTATGTATTCCGAAATCCTCCACATGATCAACTTATTTTTGGATTTTACCAACATATCATCTACGTAAAATTCCATGTTTCTACCTATCTAGTTTTTGAGCATTCTGTTCATAAGCCACAGATATGTTGCTTCTACATTTTTCAATTTCAATGGCAACAATTTGTAGCAATACGTTCCCCATTCTGTTACGAAGCTAGTATGTTCCCCGTCAGGTTTAAACATTGGAATTTGGTTGTAGCCTGAATAAGTGTCCATAAAACATAGCAATCTATGACCACAACTTGCATCAACTAATTGATCAATCGTATAAAGTGGATAACAATCCTTCGGATAAGCCTTATATAGGTCTGTATAGTCAACGCATGTTCTCCATTTTCCTTTAATTTTTTTTAACCAATATCGGATTTCCAACCACTTTGGGTAAAATACTTCCATAATAAGTCTATTCTTTAGCAGCCTTTTTGCTTCATCTTTTAGCACCGTAGTTTGATTTTTTGCAAATAGCCTCTTCTTCTACCTAACTAGAACAAATTTAGGATTAATATTAAGTGCATGACATAATATACCTGGGTCAGTTCCCTCCATATTAGCATGGGTCCATGCAAATATATTTGTGCTTTATTATAGAAATGAAATCAATCCCTCTCTCATCTCTTTGTTCATTCCCCTTCCTATTTTCAGGACCTTGGTAGAATCTTAGGAATCTAACTTCATCCCTTTTAAGTCTTCCATGGGCTGTGTATTCGCTCATTTATCTCTAGAATCCACGTCAGGTATTATTTCTTCTGAGATTTCACTTCCATCTTAACTAATTTGGTTTAATTCTACATGCTTTCTTTTTCTTGCTTTGAAATTTACACTCTCGTTTATTGCTCGATTTGTCTTTAGTTGAAACTATGACCTAATTTCCTTGGATATCAATTCCTGGGGACTGATATGCAAGGGTATTTCACTTTGGTTATAGTTATTCGACTCAGGTTCACAATAAGATTCCCCTACTTTATTTTAATGCTCAAGGGTTGCAAAATACAATTCGAAAGAACTAAATTCTCTCCATGAATGGTTACCCATCCAAATTTGTGAAGTAATTTGACCAACAGATGCTTTTTCCAAAACAAATGCATTAATTTCACCAAGTAGTGGTCTCTCAAAAAATGCATTATAGCATGAGGGTTGACTATGATCATAAATAAGGTTTCAAATATTCATGACTATGGCAGAGTGCCAATTTGGACAAACAGCTTGATTTGGGCAAGTGGAGTATAATCTTTATTGTTAAACCAAAAGGTCGGTTCTAGGCTTGGTTCAAGCTTCTCCTTTGGATTCCCCATCTGTTTAAAGGCACTGTTAACAATGATGTTCATCACACTACTAGTGTCTACTAGAATCTTGAATACAAGTGAAAGCCTAATTTGAGCAGTTATCATAAGGGGATCATTATGGGGGTATTTGACTCTGCTTAGTTCTTTCGGGGTTATCACCAAATCTGACATAGGGGGTACTTTCGACAGACTTTAAGGGGTTCTTCACTCATTGATTAGATGCCTTTTCTGGCCACTTTTACATAACTGCTCCTTGAGCCTTTACTCAAAGCTACAATATGCGGTTCCCCATAAATAATGCCAATATGGTTTATCGGTTGTAGCAGATCTTAAGGGAGCTCATTTTCCAATATATTGGTGTTGTTAGTTAGCAGTTTCTCGCCACATAGGGATTTTTGGTTTTTCTTGAATTTTTTTAAGAAATCCTTTCCTGATCATGTTCTGGATAATCCCAGCCAAAACATGACACTCATCGGTTTCATTTACCTTATGGAAAGAACAATAATCTCCTCCTTTATTTCATTCCAAATTCATTCTAAACTTAACAGATACTTGGTAACCGATTTCATCCTTCATCACGGCATATATATAGACTAGCTTACCCCAACAAAGTTTTCTTTGGCAAGTTCATCCCACCGCCCCTTCTTGTTCGATACCATGAAGTTTCCTCTTTCCCTCTAATTCATGTTGTTATGAAATATCACATCCATCCACACAAACTTATCGGCTTGAAAGTGAAAATTCTATAAATCCTAACACCTATGGATATACCACTCTCTCTAAAAAAGTATGTTTCTATTAATCTAGACTTCACTGCCATTAGATTTTCCCTATCACTCACTCTTTCGTCCATAGTCGCTTCAGCATCAAATGGTTTAAAGTAATCCCTTAACAATTCCTTAGTTTTCTGTTTAACATTGGACAACACATTTGCATCAATTGTTGGCTCTTTAGAAGTGCAAAATTGTGTTGAAATTTCGGATGCAAATTGCGTGACGACCCACCCTTTTGACCTTCAGAAATCAACACTAATACATCCTCAATATTCACGTGTTGCAAAACTAAGTGCCGGAAGGATAGGTAGTAAAGGGAAGAGAGAAAATAAAGACAGAACGGGATCTTACACGAATGGAACAACATATATTATTTTAATATATATGATTTTTACAACGGAAATTTTAAATACATTTATCAGAGTCTATCTTATAAATCAGCCTAGACATTTATAAATCTCTATCCTTATAAATGTTGAATACAATCAGTAAACTAATGCATCAAAAATGGAAATAGAGAACTATCTACAGGAACATCTTCAGCACCAGACTTCAAGATCCATCACTACGCCCAAAGTTAAACTTGATGACTTGATTGCCTGGAAAAATAAGGCACCCAAAGTTTAACGGAAAAAAAGAAACTCCGGGTCAGTCATGGGACTCATAAGAACACACACACATAAACACGGAAATGTTTTTTGCCTTATGATAAACAAAACATTTGCCATGCAAAATCAAGGATATTGTCTTTAATGGAATTCTTGGAAACTCCTTTCAAATAACATATTAATCATAGCTGGAATTGTTACATTTGTTAAATTCGACAATCTAATAGGTTTATAACTAAAACAGTAAAGGCTCATATTGGAGAATGGATTCCATACAATGACATGGTATGGGACTACCTTCCAATAGTACATCTCTTGAAAAATGCATCGAGGCACTAATAGATGGTCCTTTACCAATACAGAATTAGTCTACCTTTATCGTAGATAGTACCGAATATGATACCACTTTAGTCATTCCCGACCTATCCGAGAGCTCTCATAGCATACACAACATACCCGATGTATAAAGGGCATATTAGAAAGATGATGACCATATTCTAATGGGTTCGACCCACATAGCCCTACAGCATCCATCTTTTTTTTGTCAATCCCAAGTGCAAGGCTTAAGGTCACGTTTTACCTTGCATAGAATCATCAAATCATACTTAGAGTGCCATATTTCCATTTCCATCACACGCTATTAATTTTCAAAAATGTGCAACTGTTGAGCTCGCACGTCTCATCGATGGGTGTTAAGTGTAAGAGAGGCTACCTCCTACACCACCTAATAGATGAACGCTTGTAGAGATCGATATACGTGTATCTTAGAAATGCAATGTCAGATATTCGTCCATACAAGTTGTCCAAGAATAGGACAAATCAAAGGCACTCTCCTACTACATCATGTTTTGGGAATCACCCTTATGATTAGTAGCGAGAAACCTTGCATCGAAAATTTTCAAAATTAAGTACTACCGCCACCATATGTATATAATATGGAAATCGAGGGGTAGTGACAAGTAGCCTTTTATTATGAAGATCTCCATGTTCAAAATCATTGACTTTATCAAGTTTTCACTTGCGAGCATGCATTGGTTCGAAGTGGTTTTTGACAGAAATCATTCAAATCCAATCCCGATCGCTCCGAACAAATTATCGATATAACATCTTTTAGAGATATATCATTTCTTTTCTAGCATATACGAGATTATTAAACCTCTCTTTAATGTTGGAAAACACTAAATCATTTCTTATAAATCATGTAGGAAAACATTATTGAGTAAAAAGAGTTGACAGAAATTATACTTATTCTACTCAATATCAATTTCCATATTCAACATTTACTATCTATCGAATAACGGTGGAATACATTTTAAATTCACAAGGATAGTATGGATTCCCTCTTTGGAATTTAATACCAAGTATAAGAAAGATTATTTCTATATAATCCAAGTTCTATTAAATTTATAAATTTGATTACTTTATGGTTGCATCCTTTCCAACTTTTCGACCTTATATATTCCTCGCCCAAGAAAGAGGCCATGTGAGCCAGGGCACTGGTTACCCCTAAACATCTCCTTAGTTTAAGCACCCCACATCTAGATATCACGAATAGAAAAATCAAATCTGCTCATCAACTCTTAGAGCCAAGATTTAATCATTATTTATAACTACTTTTCTTTTAATCATTTATTTAAACCCTTTTTAAAATAATTATAAAACTTTCAAATTATCTTTAAAACACTTATTTATTTGAATCATCTCGTAACATTTTTATATTTCATTTCGAAAAGTGATTTCCATTGTGTAATTTTGACATATATTAATCATGAATCTTTTACACATCCAAATAATCAAAACATAATGATCAAAACATAACAATCAATCATTCAAGACATATCATATCATCATCCATATCATAATATAAATAGAGTTTTCTCACCTTTATTAGTTTCTAGCTTTATAAAAAAATTCTATAGCTTCGCTGCAATCGTCCTGGAGTTTATGGAATCGACCCTTGGACCTTAAAAAAGGCATGACCCAAGCTAGAAGAGGTAGAGCGTCAGCCAATGGTGGAAGATGCAATGGCCGTAAGTTATGGAAGTGCAATATAGGTGTTTGACTTGGTTTTGGAGGTGGATTGACATGGTATATACATATGTATATATTTTACTTTATTTTGGAATATATTGCCATTATTTTACTACTTATTTTCACTGAACTGGAAGCCATTAATGAGCTTCAAGAAGAGATTGTGTGAATGGATGTTTGAATGTATGCTTGGTATTTATAGGAAAAAGTTTGCACAAAAATATCATGATATTTTCCTACCATCACATCTCAACTTTTTACCACCTTCATCCCATCATTTCACACGCCACTCCCCCTACATCATCGCCATTACACATGCATGCGTAACCCCTATACGCATTGAATTTAAGAATGGTTAATTAGTAAGAAAATGAAAATATCTTAGATATTTTTGTAATATATATGTATGTATGTATGTATAAGTGTATATGTATATTTGAATATATATATGTGTGTGTGTGTGCGTGTGTTCATGTATACGTTAGGGTGTGCATGTGTATGTTATATGTGTGCACAAGACATATAAATAAGTTTGCAATAATTTTGAAAAACTTCCTTTCGTTAAACCATTGAAAATCAAAAAGCCGATTCATGGTCACATTTTCCTAATAAATTAATATTAAACAATTGTTTACAAAAGTGATATTATATCGATAAAACGATATCAATTTTTCGTATATTTTCAAGCTAAATTTATATATCTTTATAAAACTATTATAAATGATTTATTATCACTATATAACCAATTAAAATGAAATATGGTCATTTTAAAACAATTATTTGAATAATCATAATTATTACTAAATCGATTTAAACTTCATTTAAATTCAGAAGTTAATTATACCAAAATTGTGACATCGTCATAAAGACAATTTATTTTAAAAAATAAAATAGAAAATTATATTACATATTCTTATTCATATAGATAAATGAGTATATGTATCCAACTCCATGCCCGAATTCTGATAATTATAGAGCTGTTTATCGATAAAACGATTTTCGGTGATTTATTAATATTTTCTAAAGTGTATATTTTTGTAAATATTTGTTCTAAATAAGATTTTCAATATTATTTATTATTCAAAACACCATTATCAGTGTCTTAAAAAGCTTATATTTGATTATTTTTAATATTTAATATTGTTTTCCAAAATGAAAAATTTACGGGTCATTACAGACTTCCCTACTTAAAAGAACTTCGTTCTCGAAATTACAACGCAAAACCCAAAGATGTTTGTCCAAAATATTTGTAACGACCCAGAATTTTTGTAGCTCTAAGTATCAATACTTGTTTTTAATATTAAATAATATGATCTTTTGATCAAAATAAAAATCCCTATTAATTGATAATTGGTAAAAATATATAGTTTTAAAATAAGATAATATTTTGAATTTTTAGATTTTATTTATAAAATAGAAAATTGATTTAATCTGAATTTCTTATATATGTATATATAACAACAGAATTTATATGTAAACTAAAAACAAATTCAAATAAATATAAATGAAAAGAAAAGAATGTATTATAAATAGAAAGAGTTTAAGATTAGATTTTTCTTATATATATATATACATATTAGTTTAAGAAAGAAGAATGTAAAATGTATATTAACTATATAAATGCAGCATGTTAAAAACAATATATATTGGAAAGTGGAAAAGAAGAAAATATACAAGAAAATTATATGAAAATATAATATGATGGAAATAAGGAATAAAATCATTTAAACCATTTTTAAAGGAGATTGTTTACAAAAATGTTTTTTCCATATTTTTAAAGAGAATAGTAAAACTTCCATTTCTTTGAGTTATATAATTTAAAATTTTAAAAATATATGAATAGGAAGATTTAAAATTTTGTTTTAAACCACTTTACAAATGGTTTTCGAAATATATGTGGAAGCATGTATAGGATCAATGGAAGTAAAACGTAAAGGTAAAACAACAAATTACAAGTAAATATTCATTGCCTAGTCAAAATAGGAAAGACTAAAAATTCATTGTATGCTCCAGTGTTTAAAAACACTATGTAAAACAAAGCCTGTAAACAAAAAAAACACTGGAAATAAAAGGAGAAGCACCCTGTTCTTTCAAGAATTCTAAATTAAGGCAAGGGTTCGAGGATCCAGATCATAAACTGAATTTCAACTAGATGATTTCACAAGATTTAACAATGATTAAGGTGAGAATTTTATTTGGAAAGCGTGGAAGTGTCTTGTTGTTCTCTGTAAAATGTTAACAGGGCTTTTAGAACTTGTATACCTTTTCTTCAAAAATCACTATCTCTCGTTTCGATTCGAGTTTGTTGATGGTTTCAACGAATGAAGTCTGTGTTTTTGAATCAAGATCATGTTGAAAATAGTTTGAAATGCGTTTACTTTGTATATTGTGTGAAATGGTTGAATAATAGTAAACGACCCAAAATCCATCAAATTTCAGCATGCCTTAAAAATGAAATTAAGTATAGGATCATGATTGTTGAGTATAGTTAGGAATTTTATTGGCGAAATCATGATTTTTAAGGTATTAGATTAGGAGAATTTTGGGTGTGATTGTTTTTCATACAAAAAATATTTTGGGGTCGAGGATGAACAGGGCGGCGGCTCATTGGCTTCAACATGACCGTGGGAACCTAAGCTACGTTTAGACCGTGGGGTTTTTGTCCTAACGGTGTGGGTTAGGCGCGGCGAGGAGTTTTAGGGTTTTGGGTGGTTGGGTATGGGCTCTAGAATGCAATCGAATTTGGGAAGGTGGAGCGTGCCAGAGTACTTGGGGTTTAGCATGGAGACGTGAACGAGGATATGAATGGTGGCGGCGGCGAGTGGGTTAATGGCGTAGGAGTGGAGCAGTTCGATGGTTAGTGGGATTGGTTTTTTCAATTGGGGTTCGAGTTGGAAGCTCGTTTCTTGTTCCTAGGTGCTGGAGTTTCTACGAAGTGGTGATGGAGGTCAGGGGATGAAGGGGAGTTTGTCTAGGGAGTCGCGGTAGTGATGTGGACATCGGGACGATTGTGTACATGCACAGCGTGCACGTAATGTTGGCCATGGCAGTGGAGGTTTGGGGAGGAAGGAAAACTTGCTTTCGGTCCAAGCAAGGGAAAAGAGTGGTGCAGTGGTCGAGTCATGCTTGTAAGGGTGGTTCGAGCATGGTGATTTTGGGTTTGCGTCTGGATGTTGGAAGTACATGCAAGAAATAGGAGTAAGGGAGGAACGGGAAAAGGAGACAAGGGAGAAGAAGGAAAGGAGAAAGGGTTTTGGGTTGTGAATGTTTGGGCTTCGGCCCAAAGAAATGGTGAAGGGATCTTTAAAATTTTAAAATGTTAAATCATATATATTTTGTAAATTTTAAAATGATATAGCCGATGCATACGAAACCCGATTGATGCTAAATTGATTGTGTTAGGTTCGTATCGACGAATACTATGTCATCATATAATCTGCTGTCGAGTTTGAATAAGCAAAGAATTTTGGTATATTTAAACGGATAGAAATTTAATCACCCGATTTAAACGAATAACGTCGTTTAATTGTAGATGATCTATCTATTGAAATTATTTGCCCAGATAAAATAAGGATGAGTTAATTTAAATTAACTACAATGTTTGACATCTGTTTAATGGAATAAAACATAGTTTCCCTAATTGTATTTAATTGGACCCCTATTGGCAGGATAAATCATCGTTCTGCCATTATTACTGAATATATGTGCTTTTGGACATTTACTAGCAGAAATAAAACCGTGTTTTTCCATCATATTTATATGGACATCTAGTTATTATCCTGATAATTATATTAGGTTATATGATGTTGAATTAATATTCAAAAATGGATTGATGTGAATGTCTGAATCTGTTATTCTGGATTGTTATGAAATTGATGGTAAATTGATTAAGTACCATTGAAATTAATAAGCCTCCTTCCAAATTTAGAAGTTGATTTTTGAATCAAGTTATTTAAAGGTCAATTATTATTTATTAATGACATTTTAAAGATAATTAATAATTATATAATAATGATTTAAGGTTAATTATTTTTTGATTCTTAAAAAGTTATTTAATTATTGTTCAAGTTTATTTAATTATTTAAAATGTTTAAATTTTATTTTAACTATTTATTTAAGGTTATTTGTAGTAATTGGATTTAAAAGTTAATTTTTATTTAAGAGTTAATTAGGATTAAAGTATTACTATTTCAAAGATAATTTATTCAAATATTAATAATGTTTTAAAAATAATATATTATATAATAACTTTTATTAAAGAGTATTTTCCTAAATTAAACTTGGAAATTTTATATAGAGACTTTATAAGTGTTACTTTGAGATAATTATTAAATAAAGTTTTCGGAAAGTAATGGTATACTTTCATGGCAGAAACCGAGAGGCAGAGATTGCCTGTAGTTAAGTTTGGATTTCTCTAGGATAGAGCGTAATTATTGAGCTGCGAATCCACGGTTGATATCGCATTGTGCTTCCATATTTATTTTAAAAAAAGATTCAAGTATTTTTTAAAGGATAATTTGATAATATACTTATTCGGTGAGACAAGAATATACCTTTTTGATAAAAGGAAATTTATTTTATTGAAATTTAAATTAAATAAGGCTTAGTGATTTTAGTGGAAAATGAAATCTTTGGTTGAATGATTGTTTATTTGATAGTTAAAGAACCGACTATCAAATCTAGACCAAAACATAACTTGGAAATATCTAGGAGAAACATGAGGATTATATGGTACAGTTACCGATGAAGGTGCTATACTGTACGTATAAACTCGTTTCGTTCTTCTAGGATGATTATAAGGAAATCCATCAACTAACGGTTAGGAGATGATCACCGATCTTACTTTCTTCTGTTTATTTTCTAAAGAACTGGGTTGAATTTACCAGAAATATAGAACGTTGTTTCAAGGAGACCGGGATGAGGTAAGTTATCCGAAAACCACTTCATCCAACGAATAAATTTTCGATGTGAAGACAAGAGCATGAAATCGAAGATGGAGCATTGAAGTGCAAGGGTTAATCGTTTCTAATCCTGAGGACGATTCCAAAATGGATGTAGTAGGAATAGTACCTTCGGTTTCGTTCAGGCCAAGAACAGACTTGTATGGATGAATGCTTTCAGGACATCATCATTGGAGGACAATGAGCATTCTAAGTGAAAATTCATTAAAATGGTAATCGTAGCCTCATGCCTCATCAAGCGGAATGACTGAAAATCAGGGGAGATGCAGAAAGGCTAAGTGGATCATGCCCAATTATGGTATATTTATCACCTTTCTAGGCACCCTCAGAAATTATAAATACGGTGCACTGGAAGGAGCTCGATAAGGGTGGGAACACCCAGGGTGATAGCATATTCGGTACTATCCAGGTTAGTGGTAGACTGGTATGGAAATCCTCAGTACATCTTTCTAGACAAGGTCCTCAGTACATTTTTCTAGACAAGTACTTTGATAGGTGGTACCCTAGTGCCTATTCATTGTATGGAAATCCATTCTCCAATACGTGCCTTTACGGTTTTGGTTGTAGAGCCTTGTATGCTGCAATTTAATTAGTGTAACAATTTCAGCTATTGGACAAGTATTTGTACTTGGACATTATTATAATATTACTGGATTTTCTATTAAATTATTTTTGTTACCGTAAGGGAAAAACCCATTTTGTTTATGTGTGACGTGGTCTTATGGGATACCTTTGATTATAAAAGGATTTTGAAAGTAATAATGAATAAAATTCCTTACGCTTTATTCTCACGCTGGTTTTACCAGACTGACTTGGGCGTGGTTTTTTATAATTGCTTGGGTCAAACCGAGCATATTTCCAGGTTTAGCTAGAAGGATGGGAGCTTCAGGAGAGAAGATGGCGGCCAGAGACGTATTCACGTAGATGATTATATTATGTTGCGTATTAGTGTGTTTATCATCATTTGTAAGGATAGAGTGTTATAAATGTCCGTGCTGTGTATGTTGGAATACCCTGATTGTTATCTGTACAATAAACATTACAGTTTACTTTTATGTAAAGATTTGTTCTATATTATAGATTATTCGTACCCGCTGTGAGATTTTGTGTTGTTTAGCTTTTCATTCCACCTTCTTTCTACTTTCTTTCTCTTAATTATCCACCTTTCCATGCAATTTGAACTAGACAAGTGTGGTAAATTATCAGTTTAAACTGTATGGAAAAGTGGATTGTAACAATATTTATTTTTAAACTTACACTTGTATGATGTATGTATATCATCTGTATGCAATATTTGATTCGAACTCCTATTCGAATACACAACTTCACTTCCAAACTACTACCGATCCTTCGATCCTCTGGTGTAGACTTTGATCGGGCTTCTTGACTAGAAATCTTTGTTTTCCTTACATATCTCTCAAGAAAATGCAAGTACCCAATCACAAATCCTCATCGATGTTCGCCTTCAAGAATCGAGTTATAAATCCTTTTTCGGACCAGTGTAAACACATCAAAGTTCTGTACTCGAATCTTAGATCAAAATCGAGCAATAAAATGATCTACGTACCTCATACGTACTTATTAACCTTCCAAAAAAATTATGAAAACATTTCATAAAACTTTTAGGCTCCGTTTGGCTTGTCGTTTTTTGTTTTTTGTTTTCATCTATACAAAAGCAAGTCCGTTGTATGTATTGTTAAAAAACAAATAATTTTGAAAAATGAAATTAACATGCAAAATAGAAACCAAGATTTTTTTTTCGTGTTTCAAGAGACAACAAAAGCACGGAGAACAATTCAACTCTTTCGTTGTCCGCTGGTCGTCGCTATGACTAAGAATTATAAATATTTTTTTATTTCTTGCTATTTCTTAGTGCAAGTTGAAAACACAAAACTCAAAATACAAAATAAAACCAAACAGGCCCTTATCTTTTGAAAAAGGCTTCTCTATATATAATCAAAAATTTCTATCTTCTTTCCAAAGAAACCATTTCAAATTCAACACGTAGAAAATTCCTCTACATACTTATAAATCCATAAAAACCTTTGAGGAAAGCTTCACATTTTTCGAAAGCACACTTTATTGGGTCAAAATGAATGTTGCGTAAAACATCGTTATGACAACCTGAAAACACTAGTATAGGGATCTAATTAATTATACTCAGCATTAATTTTCGATGTCGAACTTAAACTATTAGTTCACAATGAAGCCGATCAAGTTGGGGTATCATTACCTCTCAGATCTTAAATGGATGTCATTCTTTACTTCGAAGTAGATATAAGTTACCAACCCAAATCTTTACATTAAATATAGAATATGAATAAATCATGTATACCATATAAAACATCTTCTTTCAGAAATCGCTTACTATAACAACAATGTTATAGTCTATGTCTTCCTTATTTTCTCGAATACAATCATTACAACAATAATGTTCAAATCTTTGTCTTCCTATTACTTAACACATTTTAAATCACTTCTAAAACCATTAAACTCTATTTACAAATATCTCTTTCAAAACATATTTTAAGATATTATTTTACTTTTAAAATGAAATGTATCTCGCTTTATAAAAACCATCCTCTACTTATCAAGATAAACCCTTTTATATTTATAAAACCATGTTTTATAGTCTCCTTCCTTTTTATACAACTTCTTTTTATAAAATTACTTTATTAACAAAATTCCATTTTTAATATTTAGAAAACACTGTTTATAAATCTATTACTTTATTTATAAAATATTACTTTTATAAATCTTTGTACAACCTATTTCAAAAATATTCATTTCAAACTATTTGTATCTTCTTTAAAACGATATTTTCTTTGTAATAAAAGATGGATTTATTTGTTAAAATACTCATTTTTCAAAAAAAACTTTTAATTTGAATCAATTTTCCTAAGACTTCAAATACAAATATTATTATTTCAAAATATCACTATATGGCTTTTATTTTTGTAAAACACGCTTTTATACAACATGCTCATTTATTATCTTATATAAATTCGGTATCCTTAACCCAATATTATTAACAAAAGCCTTATAGTCAAATTGTGAAACTTAGATATTCATATTTAAACTTTTGAATCAAACAACCAACCAATCAATGATAATAACTGGATATTATCATCCCCTTAACAACCAAACACTACATAATAACTATATCTTTTGAAAGATATTCCTTTATATTCAAATTATAATCGTAGATAAAATTATTTCATTTACCAAATTTTCAAAAACAAAAATTCTTTTTTATAAAACATTAATAAATACGCATTCTGATATGATACACTTAAACTCATTATAAGGTGTTACTAACCCTATCTCTAATGGGTTACTCATCCTAGGGTATTAATAACCCTATCTCTAATGATAGTTCACCTATATCAGGCTCAGGTGTTAGCTCAACCTAAGATTTGATCCCAAATGTGATGAACATTCCTATCGACCTTTAGAAATAGACGTTAATACATCCTTGGTATTCACGTGCCGCAATACCAAGTGCCGGAAGGACGGATATTAAAGGGTAAAAAGAAAATAAAGACAGAACATAATTTTACATGAATAGAATAACATATTATTTTAATATATATGATTGTTACAGTGTAAATTTCAAATGCATTTATCAGAGTCTATCTTATAAATGCTGAATACAATCAGTAAACTAATGTAGTGGAAATGGAAATGGAGAACTATCTATAGGAACATCTTCAGCTCCAGACTTCAAGCTCAATCATAGTGCTCAAAGTTAAACCAAATTACTTGGCTATGTGGAAAGAAAAGGGCACCTAGAATCTAAAGGAAAAGAAAATAAACTTTGGATCAGTCATGGGACTGGTGTGAGAAACTCAAAAATACGGGTATTGGACAAAAAAATTGATTCTCATTCGACCACATCGCACATAAACATGGAACGGGTTTTTACCTTATGATAACCAAAACATTTGCTATGAAAAATCACGGATACCATCTTTAACAATATTTTTAAAAAATCCTTTCGAATAACATATTAATCATAGCTGCAATTGTTAGATTTGTTAAACTCGACAGCATAATAGGTTTACAACTAAAACAGTAAAGGCTCGTATTGGAGAATGGAATCCATACAATGGCAAGGTAAAGGACTACCTTTCGACAGTACATCTTTAGAAAAATGGACCGAGGAACCAACAGATGGTCCTCTACCAACGTAGAACTGGCCTACCTTTATCATAGATAGTATCGAATATGACATCCCCCTGTCGTTCCCGACCTATCTGAGAGCACCTATAGCATACATAACATACCCGATATATAGAGGGTAATCTAAAAAGGTGATGAGCCTATCCTAATGGGTGCGACTCACATAGCCATGTTGCATCTACTATGTTTTTGTTAATCCCGAGTGCGAGGCTTAAGGTCATGGTTTACTTTGCATAGAATCACCAAATTCTTTATAGAGTGCCACATTGCCATTTCCATCACACACTATTGATTTCCACAAATGTACAACCTCTGAGCTCGTACATCTCAGAGAAGGATGTTAAGTTTAAGAGAGGTTACCACCTATACCATAAGACAGATGTACGTTTGTAGAGATCAATGTATGTGTATTTTAGAAATGCAATGTCAGACATTTGTCCATACAAGCCACCTAAGAACAGGACAAACTGAAGGCACTCTCCTACTGCATCCTGTTTTGAGAATCACCTTAGGATTAGTAACGAGAAGTCATTGCATCGAAGATTTTCAAAATTAAGTACTACTGCCACCATATGTATATCATAAGGAAATTGAGAGGCTAGTGGCAACCACCGAACCGCGAAACCGCGACTATTTTGAAAAATTGTTTTGCCTTTTTTTTAAAAATCTACTAAATGAAATCTCGATATTTTTCTCTTGTTTGAAAATTATGATTATAAGAGTTCGGATAATTCTAATTTCAAAGAATACCGACTCCGGTTCCATCTTATAAATGGATTTAAACAATTACGGCGCAAAATCGTAAACTGCCATTATGCGACACGTGTAACTACTCGTAAATGTAACGGTTTAAATAACATAATTGACTGAATTTGTATGAGAATTTAAACAATAAAATTTTGCAATTAAAATTTGATATTTGAAATACGTCTATTTAAACATACAAATTGTAAATTTTCATTGATAAATATGAAAGTTAGTTCTACAGTATAATTTTAAATTTCAATTCAAAATTAGTTAATTTGATGAAAATAAAATATTTTTGGAACCTAAATAATTTTATATAATAAAAATGTTTATTTTTTTCTGAATGAGACATCATAATTTGTTTTTCCATATTTGAGCAAGTTTAGCCCCCCGTTTATATTATTTTTGGGTTTTGGCAGCGAACATCGACATTTGATAGGATGATCGTATCACTGATACCTGTGTACCATTTTGTTCGCCTCATCGTACTGATCTTCGCTGTATATTCATGCCTATAATTCGGTATCTGATACGTAGTAAAATCTGCAAGACAACTAGCCGTATCAGTACACAAGTCTAAACTTTTGTTTTTCTATGTCCTTTCACTGTCCATCATGATAAACAAAACAACCATTAGCTATTAATATTACCTAAAAGCTAGTTCTTGAATTTTGTCATTCCCCATAGTCAATTTATAATTGGTGGACTTCTTTTATTCCATCTGGTTTAATTCATATTAGTTCATTCATTTCCTTGTTCTCTCGGCCTTTCTTTCATTTATATTCTATTACAAAATATAAAAAAAGCAAAGAAAAACAAGTTTGCATATAATTATTTTGAAACCTTGCTTTGCTCTTTTCCCCTACCTTCTTCTTTTTGTTGAACCATGTCGCCCATACCTTCTCCATCAGAAAAACGTGTGCCTCCCTTCTCCTTGTAGGCCTCGACCTTTCCCACTTTCCTAGCAATCATAGCCAACGCCCTTTCTTTCAAGCTCCACCTCCTCAGCCAAAAACATAGATCCGAAGCCCACTAAACCCTCTCCATGCTCCACGCCAGCCACCCTTGTTCATCGCATCACCTCTGAATCTCCAGCACTCACAGCCTTGCATGAAAACCATATCGCCCGTCCTTTTCACTACTCCATACACAAGCATCTTCTTTCCCCTTCCACATGGCTAGTCCACTCCATAGATAGCCGCACAACACCCAGTCATAGCCGAGCCTTCTAGGTAGCCCTCCCTTCCGAGATCCAACCAGCCCTACAGCCCCATATCCTGTCCTCCGAGACTCTACATCAACCGAGACCTGAACCAACAAGAGCCTCGCCTCGGCCATTACCCTTCCCTACCGCAAGTCCTCCTTTTCATAAAAAAAGAATAAGGGGAATAATACATAGTTCGTTTATTTTTCCTAGAGCTTCTTTGTTTTGAACTTGCACCACGTCCATCGTTCCACCTTCTCCGAGCCTAGTCGGTCGCATAACAGCCAATCCAAACATTCAGCCGCCATCTCTAGGTATTTGTCGCCTACACTAGCAGCTTTTCAAATTTTGTTATATATATTGTTTTAAAGATATTATTTTAAATATTATAATATATCTATATATTGAGTTTTCTTTCACTTCCTATAGCAAATATATTTGATTTTGCAGCTTGCATTCATATATATATTGTTGCATATATATAGTCTGAATATATGTTAGTCTTGTAGCCTACACATGTATATACATTGTTGTATATATATATATATTCCGGGTATATGTTAGTTTGTAGCCTGCATATATACATATTATTTCATATATACTTAGTTGTATATTTTATATACAGGGTCTGTATATATTAGCTTGAATATATACATTTAGTGTATTTATATATTGTGTCTGCATATTTATATTAGCCTGCATTGTACATTTAGTTGTAATTATATATTGTGTCTGCATATGCATACATACATACATACATACATACACATATATATATATATATATATATTAGTCTGCAAATCAATATATTTTTCAATATATGTTTTGATTTTAAAATAATATACGTTATTTTAAATATGTATTTTTAAATTGAATATTGGTTTAAAAAGAGAGAAAAAAAAGTGTGTGTGTGTGTGTGTGTATGTGTTTATATATGTATACGTATGTGTGTATATATATATATGTATATATGTATATATGTATATATATGTATATAATATGCATTTCGTTTTAGTTATCAAACTGATTCTGATTGTTTTCATTGATTCCTTATTATCATCCTTGTTCGTCGAATCCGTCTTCACCTTGCTTTGCTTTTGAATTTGTCGTTTGGATTGGTCGATTGTCAAGTTCGTGATTCAATTCATAGCTTGTTGTGTTGTCTAATTTCTCTAGCCTCGAAAGGTGAGCAATCACTCACGATTAATATTCTTATATTTTATAAATTTAATTCACATGAAATGACGATTGAAATATGCTGTTAAATTTGAATTGTTAAGTTATTTAATTGTTAAATATGATATGTCATCATCTGTAATTATTTACCTGTGATATATGACAACATAACCTGTTGTATATAAAAACTTATTACTAATGACATATGCTTGTTGTTGATATGTTATATTATTGTTATATCATTATAACTCTGCAAGTTCCTTGTTAATTTAGAAATCCCTATGGGTTAAAATGATACATACCCGAACGATCTTATAGATTAGGGGGAAATCGTTATGGGTTGAAATGATAAACCCAAGCGATTTTCATTGATTTTGAATTTTGGGATTGCGAGTTGAAATGATATATATACCCCTAAATTTAAAATAATTGCGGATTGAAAAGATAAATATCTGTATCATCTGACCATAGGATAGAAAATTATATATAGACACCGTTGATCTATTTTTGAAAATGATTTCCAAAGTTTGAATTGAAATATATGGGTTTTAAATAAATATTGATTTTTAAATACAATATAAAGATTTTAATTTTGATACGTGTAAAAATTTAGATTTTTATTTTGTATGGGGGGAATTTTAAAATTATAAGTTATGTTTTAAAATGTAGATTATAAAATTTTACTTGTAACTTTATTATTTTTAAAATATATGAAATAAGATTTAAAATATATTTAATTTATTAATCAATTTAATAAAATTTAATTTACCTCATACACATAATATGTTTTAAACTATTTTGAAATTATACTAATATTTTGAAAATAGATTTTGTAATAACTTTAATAAATTAAGGCTAGAAAGATAAATTCAAATTGATTTGAAATTTATTTTGTTTGAGAATTGTGTTTAAATAGGAATTGATTTGAAAACTTTTTAACTTGAGAATTTCAAAGTTAGGATTTTATAACTTGATAACTTGATTTTGATTAAAGGTGATGAAATTAATATTTTAGATTTAAATAAGATTGAAATTTAATATTAAATTTCAATTTGAATTTTAGATTTTATTTAAATGTTTATAAAAATGATTAAATGAATATTTTTAGAATTTAATATAATTGAAGTTGGATATCTAATTACTGATTTTATTTAAATTTGTAATCTGAGCTTTCGTTTAAATGTTATCAAAATGATTTAGTGAATATTTTCATATTTAAATTCAATTAAAGTTGAATTTTGAAATATAAATGAGATTTATCAAATTGAGTACTGTAAATTGTTTGAATATTGAACTTCGAAACCTATTGAATTGAAAGTGGTTTAAATATGTAGTTCAAATCTGGATTTGGAATCAATAAATTAAAATGGTTTTAATGAGAATCTAAAACTGAGATGGATTTGAATTGAATTTGGAACTTAAAGTTGGTTTGAATTGATTTGCGTAATTGGAAGAAACAATTCTTATTTGAAACCATTTCAATATATATACTATTTTTAATATATATATATATATATATTATTCTAATCTATAAACTATTTTAATTCATAACTATTTCAATATATATAAACTATTTTCAATATTTAAACTGTTTAAGCTGGAACTGCTATGATTTAAAATTTAATGGATTTCAATGCAAATATTTTGTATGATGGTTTAAACTATTTTGTGGTTATGATTTCGAAAGTAAATATGATTTCGGAAGTGATAAGATTTCAAAAATGAATATAATTTCAAAAATGATACGTTTTGAAATGGATATGATAATTTGATATACAGTACAAATTGTTTGAAATATAAATGATCACGGTGTAAAATAAGTGTTTGGTTTTTAAAGAGACCGAGATCGGATATTGTCATACTCACTGCCAAGACCAAAATCCACTTTAACGACTGTGTACATGGTGGAGGCTCCAGAACGAAGTAGGATGGTTTGGTGTACGATTTTGTATGAGGTATTTACGTAGCCTTGACTCTCGTGAGACAGCTTAGATGTGACTAAAGCAGAAGTCATGCAGGGCCAAGTGAGGTCATTCCTCCTATCGGAGACATTTCTTCGATACCATTCTATTACCTTCTGATTTGATTGGGTGCACCTTTGATTGGGAATGTGTCTCGAGGAGGGCAGTATTAGCTGCTATGCGTTACCACTAGTCCGAATCCCAAAACGGTAGAATCTTACCCTGGCATTGCCTTGCATACCATGTTCACATTCCCTGTCGTACTTTCTACATGGTTTGTATCTTACCTATGGAGGGTCCTCTGAGTAAACCACCGGTTTGATGGAGCTTACAGTAGTGTATAGACTACGAGAATATATAAAATTTGTTAAGGGGGTTATGGGTAACGCCTTAACGCTATTTCAATACTTACTTTACTAATAGATGTATTATAATAAGCTATATTACTACATAGTAAATAGTTCCACGGATCCTTAGAGGATGGAGATCCCAAACATCCTTTATGTTATATTGTGTTTCACTTGGATTTTTCACTTGAGTTGATTTACTAGTATAAAAATGTTAATCCTGACTCGAGTGTTTTATGTTCTACTTTATGCTCTGGTCAGACCGAGTATCACAACATTTAAGACTCTCCTTTGGAGCTTGAAGCTTTGCTTGAAGATCTGTCTTTATCTATTCAGCTTCTCAGTCGTTTCTAGTTGATTTGTTCAGACTTGTCATTTATTTTTGTATTAGATACTATCTGTTATATTTTATTGTAAACTATGATGTTTTATATAGTAGCTTCATGAGCTACTATTTATCTATCATGTTCCTTACGGTTATATTACTCTGTGTCTGTGATTCTGTGATTGATTTATTTAATGTATATGCTGAGTTATGCCAAATATAAATTAATAATACGTTGTTTTGAGAAATTCAAGTCTGACATGTGTGGATGATTGTTGATTTGAACGGTTTGAAATACTAGGTCATTACAAGTGCTATCATAGCTCTGCTTTAGGAAAAACTGAGCATATGGAATGAAAATTAATTATAGAATCATCTTCGTTCAAGCTTGAAATCTTCGTTAGGATCCTCCTAAATTAGGATTTCTTTTGAATTTTGGAACTATCCCTCTATTCTAAAATCCATTCGTGTCCTTTCTGTTCGTGTTCTTCTTTATACTGGAGCATCCCATATATCCAACCACAACTGTCAACTTCATTCTTATGTGTGACTAATCTCATCGGCGGTCCCGCCAACCTTTGTATGATTTGTATAGGAGTCAAACTCCTTTACAAGCGTCGATTCACCAAAGATTTCTATATCCTCGGTTTCGATGTTGTTTTTTTGCAAAGCCGGAATCGTTCCTCTAACAGACGACCGGGGTAATTCTCTTATGATCGAATGTCGATTGACTCTGGACTTTGTAGGGATTTTTATCTCTTCGTTCGATTCTTAGCCTAGTGATCTTGACTCCACCCCGATAGCCAGGGATTATCCTGATGTTCTGGTGAAGTCACTTCTCTTCCTTCCAAGTGGGAAATTAATTTCCACATCGATCTTGTTCTTGGAGCTCGACCTTTTGTCCTTCCTCCTGGATGAATGGTTAGTCATTCCCTTTGGATTAACCAATGCTCCTGCCCTCTTCGTCAATCTTATGAATAGCGTTTCAGCAATGATTCCCAATCAATTAACCTGGTTCAGTTAATGTATTCTCGTTTTTCTACAGGTCTCGGTTGACCAGGTTAAGGTCACCCATGATTAATGTTAGTCTATTCATCTTTCCCTTTTTGTAATTTAATTATCCTATCTTCCTTTCGAATCTGTCTTCTTTGTTAGAATCCTCTTTGATTAGGGTTTTTTTAACTTAAATCTCTATTCTTATTCTAAATCCATTCTTGAATCATCCTTTGAGAGATCGTATTTGTAATTAATTTAAAATATTTTATATTGTGTTATTTGAATTATTAAGTTTGATTTAGGATTTCGATCAATTCGTCTGGCCAACGCTATCGATAGGAATTCCAAAACACTTGAACAAAGCAAACTGACATAGTATTGTTTTCAAAATTAGTAAATGAAATAATTTTATGTATGATTATATTTTATGTATAAAGGTATTTTACTGGGATTAAATTTTTAAAAGAATTGGTTGTTAGAAATGATAATACTAGATTATCATTTATTGTTTTTATCAACATTTATAAACCATTAACTATTATATGTTATAGGAAGAAGAAATTTTATAAATATGGTTTATAAATCTAATTTACAAATGAAATAAATTAAATTTAAGAATTTGAGAATTAATTTTCGATGCTCTTTAAAATTTTGGTTTTCAAAGATTTGAGAAAATATGTTATTTGAAAGTATTTTCGAATGGAAATTGTTTTCAAAGAATTTTAAAAGAAGTGAGTCAGTACTCTTCTCTATTGTAACTAGAAAATGATTTTGTTGATGACTGCAGCATCATCGACATTCATTTTCGAGTCTCAAAGTGGTGAGACCATTTAGTAGCGTTGCTACACTTGTTTTGGAAAATAGATTTGATTCAAATTTCTTGAGTATGATTTGACGTACAAAATATATATATGTATATATCTATTTCAAAATGGTTGAAGTCAAATCAGAAATTTAATTCTTAAATTCTATGCTAAGGGATGGTTTCAATTATTAAAATAATGCAATTTTTTGAATAATTGGAGTTTCTAAAACGAGAGATAGAAATTAAATAACTTGTAATAGTAGAATTCAATTAAAATCTATTTGTATGAAACTCAATTGCATTCTAAAAACATATGTATAACTTAACTGAAATATACAAAAAGTTAAAAATGTTAATGTGAAAGTATATTTGAAGGTTATTTAAGAGAAACCTAAGTAATGAGATGTTCAAATTAATTCTTGTTTAATAGAAATGTTGTAAATATAAGGAAAATTTGTATGGTGTTAAATTACATTCTGAAAACACTAATAAAACTTACTCGGAAAGTTCGAATGTAATAAGACGATGTAACTGAATAATATAAAATATAAATTTAAGTAATATGATGTTCAATAAAATTTATTAAGGGAATTTATGTATAAAATTTAGTTGTTATAATGAATGTTTATACATTTACTTTGTGTTATATGAAATGCAAGTGAATAAATTGAATAATAAAGGAAAATGCTATTTAAGTAGATAAATATAAACTTAAGAATAGTTGAAATTGAATTATAAGTGGAATTAACTTAAGCGATGTCGAAATGGATTAAAGAAATGATTTAAATAAAATAAAAGTTGTTTTGAAATAAATTTTTGTAATAAACGTAAATAAACTTAAAAAGATCAAATTGAAAAAAATACATTGAATTAAAACCAACAAAATGTGAATATACTGAATATTATTGATTAAATAAAATGGATTGAAATCAAATTTTTTGAATAGTAATCAATTTAAAAACCAATAATAATTTATAGTGCTTTTAATTGATTATTTTATTTTGTATTTCAAACCTATCATTCCTTTCTATTACTTCTATTCTCTTATCTCGTTCCTTTTCGGGGACGAAAAGTTTTGATAGGGGAGAGTGTAACGACCCGTAAATGTAACGGTTTAAACAACGTAATTAACTGAATTTGTGTGAGAATTTAAACAATAAAATTTTGCAATTAAAATTTGGCATTTGGAATACGTCTATAAGCATAGCAAATGGTAAATTTTCAATGATAAATATGAAAGTTAGTTCTGCAGTGTAATTTTCAGTTTCAATTCAAAATCAGTTAATTTGATGAAAATGTAATATTTTCGGAACCTAAATAATTTATATAATACAAATGTTTATTATTTTTCGAGTGAGACGTCGTAATTTGTTTTGCCGAAATTTGTACTGCTCTAGCCCCGTTTATATTATTTTTGGGTTTTAGCAGTAGTTATGGCAACGAACATCGACTTTTGATAGGATAATCGTATCATGATATCTGTATACCATTCTGTTCGTCTCGTCGTGTTGATCTCCACAATATATTCGTTCCTATAATTTAGCGTCCGGTACGCAGCAAAATCTGCGAAATGACTAGCCGTATCGGTACCCAGGTCTAAACTTCTGTTTTTCTATGTCCTTTCACTGTCCATCATGATAAACCAAACATCCATTAGCTATTAATATTACCTAAAAGTTAGCTCTTGACTTTTTTTATTCCCCATATTCAATTTATAATTGGTTGACTTTTTCTATGCCATCTGGTTCAATTCATATTAATCTGTTCATTTCCTTGTTCTCTCGGCCTTTCTTTCATTTCTGTTCTGTTCTATTATAAAAATAAATAAATAAAAGTAAAGAAAAAATAGTTTCCATATAATTATTCTGAAACCCTGCTTTACTCCTTCCCCCTACCTTCTTCTTTTTGTTGAACCATGTCGTCCATACCATCTCCGTTGGAAAACCATGCACCACCCATCTCCTTACAGGCCACGACCTTTCCCACTTTCCTAGCAATCATAGCTAATGCCCTTGCTTTCAAGTTCCACCTCCTCAGTCGAAAACCCAGATCTGAAGCCCACTAAACCCTCTCCATGCTCCACGTCAGCCACCCTTGTTCACCTCATCACCTTTGAATCTCCTGCACTCACAACCTGCTCGAAAACCGTACCGCCCGTCCCATCCACTTCTCCATACACCAGCATCTTCTCTCCCTTTCCGCGTGGCCAGTCCACTCCATTGATAGCCGCACAACACCCAGCCATGGCCAAGCCATCCAGGCAGCCCTTCTCTCCGAGATCCAACCAACCTTACAACCCCACATCCTGTCCTCCAAGACTCCATATATCCGAGACCTGAACCACACAGTAGCCTTGCCTCGGCCATTACCCTTCCCTGCCGCAGGTCCTCCTTTTTATAAAAAAAGAATATGGGGAATAATACACGGTTCATGTATTTTTTCGGGGGTTTCTTTGTTTTGAACTTGCACCACGTCCATCGTTCAACCTTCTCCAAGCCTAGTCAGTCGCATATCAACCAATCCAAACTTGCAGCTGCCATCTCAAAGTCTCTGTCTCCTACACCGACAACTTCTCAAATTTTGTTATATATATATATATATATATATATATATATTGTTTCAAAGATATTGTTTAAATATTGTAAAATATATGTTGCTTTCACTTCCTATAGCATATATATTTTATTTTGTAGCTTGCATGCATACATATATTGTTGCATATATATAGTCCAGATATATGTTAGTCTTGTAGCCTACACATGTATATACATTGTTTCATATATATAGTCTGGGTATATGTTAGTTTGTAGCCTGCATATATACATATTGTTGCATATATATACTTAGTTGTATATTTTATAAAGGGTCTATATATATATTAGCTCGAATATTTACATTTAGTGTATTTATTTATTGTGTCTGCATATTTATATTAGCGTGCATAGTACATTTAGGTGTAATTATATATTGTGTCTGCATATATACTAGTCTGCAAAATCAATATATTTTTCAATATATGTATTGATTTTGAATTAAAATATTATATATAGATATGTTATTTTAAATATGTATTTTCAAATTGAATATTGGTTTAAAAGGAGAGAGAAAAGTGTTTTGTGTGTGTATATAATATACATTTGGTTTCAATTATCAAGCTGATTCTGGTTTGTTTCATGGATTCCTTATTATCAGCCTTATTCATCGAATCCGTGTTCACCTTGCTTTGCTGTAACAGCCCGCAAATCCGTACCCCTTGAGTCAACACTATTCTACATCAATTAACTCAAGCGGAACAGAAATACGAACCATTAGGGTTTAAGAAGAAGAGATAGAAGAAGAAGGAACTAAACAATATCAGAATCTCACAGTCGCAGCGGAATAAAATATAATAGTAAATAATAGATCTTTACACAAAATGGAAACGATATCTGTTTTATGCATCATATCATCAGAATATCACATACACCAACAATTACCAGTCAGACAATACAATACAGTCACAGCAGCGGATATATATATATATATATATATAAATACGGGTAATACATCTTGGACTCCAGCTCCTCTCCTGCTGCATAGCATCCTGTCCTGCACAAATAATACTCGGTCTGACCCGAGCATTATAATGAAATAACACCCGAGTCAGTCTGGAATACCAGCTGATAATAATGCATCCAAATTGGTTATTAAAGCTTCAAAAATCCTTTTAAAAACAAAAGCATCTCGTAAGACCACGCCACACATAAACATGTCGGGTTTTTACCTTACGATAGCTAAATCACTTTTTATAGAAATCCTCTGATATTATAATAGGGTCTATATACAAATACTTATAAAATATCCGAAATTGTTACATTCATTAAATTCCAGCTACTAGCCACAGAGTGGGTAATACAAACAAAACTCGTACAAAGCTCGTAGGGAGAATGGATTCCAACTAATGACTAGGCATTGGGGTACCACCTGTCACAGTACGGGGCCTAGATCACCGTACCGAGGACCACGCCTGATCCCCTGCAACACAAGGACGGACCCATCCCTTACTGGACAGTTCCGAATAAGATCACACCGCGGTTGGGATCAGCAACCGCCCACTAAGCCGAAATAAAAAAGGACATCTAGACAGGGATGGCCTTACTCTCAAGTGGGGGCTACCCACGAAGCCTTGCTGCATATCCCCTGATTTTCAGTCATTCCCATTTGATGAGGCTTGAGGCTAAGCGTTACCTTTTAGAACGTTTCACTTAGAATGCCTATCGCCCTCCTAACGATGTTCCGAAAGCATTCGTCCATACAAGTCCGTCCCGGGTTCAAACGGAACCGAAGGCACTACTCCTACTACATCCATTTTGGAAATATCCTCAAGATTAGTAGCGACTGGCCCTTGCACTTCATAGCTCCATCTTCGACTCCGAATACGTTTCACGAAACGTACAAACCGGATTGAAGTGGTTTTCGAGAAACAAATCTCGATCCCGGTCTCTTCGAAACGATCAACGCATTTGTCCAATATTGATAGTCGGTGATTTAACTATCAATTAATATTCACAAACATCCATCACACAATAAATAATTTCCACATTATTTATTTTTCTCTAATATCTTTAAAAGATATATTTCCAAAATTTCAAAACTCATTTGAAAACAATTTCCCAAAGATTCTCCTTTACAAGGTAAATCCTTTACCATTTAATCGCATTGGAAATAACCAAGTTCAAAACATTTAGATTTGAAATAGTTAAAACATTTTATACTGAAATACTTTAAAATATGTAATTTTACTTCTAGTTATTTACTCAAAATATAAATTTAAAATATGTGAAGTAAAAACTATTTATTAAGACATAAACTTGATTTTACATAAAGGTTTAGTTAAATTAAATTTAAAAGTAGATTTTAAAGGGATTTATAATAATTTCAAATAACTTTATTCAAAACTAGGCTTAAATAAATCCATTTGTAAAAATAATTTCTAATGTATTCGTAAATAATTACTATTGCCAAATTACCAGTTAGTTACTTAAAAATAATAATTTCAAAAAACTCTTTTAATCAAGTTTAAACTTTAACTTGTTCTTAATAAAATCTGTTAAAACACAAACTTGGTTTCCCAGGGAAACACTCTTCCATTCAAACCAACTTTTCTTGTAAATCCTGCCCCATCCATTTTAGCCCAAGATTTATGTTTAAATAACGTAAATTTCCTTTTCATGCTTGAAAATAAACCCCTTTTGAAGTTTAACACCTTTTCCATTCCTGGAAATTCCATTTTCAAAGTATAGGTTTAAAACATTTTTAAATAAAACATTTGAGAATTTATTACTGGAAATTAATACTTATGAATTACTTAACTAAAAATTCCAAGGGTGAAAAATGCATTTCAAAATATTTGATTTACATTTACAATTGCTAATTTATATTTAGAAGCTTCGTTGAAAACATATTTTCATTTTTCGGAAACCTCTATTCATTATCAAAAATAACCCATCGTTATTTTATCACTTTATCACTTCTTATAAAATTTCTCACCAGAAGCCATACTTCCACATTTATAGATTGATAAATTTCCCACTTCATTCAAAATTTAAATTTTACAAATTTCATACTTCATCCAAACCAAACCCAAATTTTATTCCTTTAAATTCTTTATTCAACAATTCATTTTATTTCCTCTAAAACCCAATTCGTTTTATTCATCAAATTATCTCACTAAATAATTGAATTCAAAAATCTAGCTATCTTAGAATATAAACAAGATACATAATAATTCCTACATTGTGAGGAATCCAGTTGGATCCCTCCAACCTGTTTTTCCCTACATCCACAAATATTAGCACAACAATTATATATATCAATCCAAACTGATAACAACATTTATATTCAACCAATCACACATATATTTAAATATTAACTATTTAAATCAGCTAACATCCTAGATGTGAGTGAGTTAAACTCACCTTGCGTTTTGACGAGTGTTTAAAATTTTAAATTAAATTGATTAAAGTACTTTCTATGCATTTTAAGCTGCCAGGGTCAAACAACAACTCTGATTGCTACGAAAATTGAAATCCGATAATAACTAACTATTACGGTTCCAATGGAACTGGTTTTGTTGAATTCCGAGAATGTGCCCCGGAAGGCTATTTTAACCCGTCTATTAAATCGAGCGACTTTCACAATCGTCGAAATCACTTGAAATTTCACTTTTAAAATCTTATTAACTCTATTATAACTCGTATAAAATTTACATTCACATCTAAAATCATTCTGGTTTAGTTTAAATCAAAATCTGATTATTTGCATTATTATATTATTAAATTCCATTATTAAATTAATATAAAATTCCAAATTTAATTTATCGACTTTTAATTCCATCCAATGGTCCAATATTAAAATTCAAACCCAAATAGACTTAAAATAAATCTCAGAATCTAATTTTATCTCTATTTACACTCATAATTACCAATCATCCCAATTCTAATATTAAATTACTATTATTCAAATTTCAATTTAATTGCCATATTTGAAATTAAACAAATTTTATTAATTTAACCAAATTCTTTTATTTCAAAATTCAAATTATAATCCCTATTCAACATTTAAAATGAATTAAATGTTCAAATCTAGCGACCCAAAATTCCGGGTCGTTACATTTGCTTTGAAATT
The DNA here is from genome assembly GCA_030765085.1 of Allium cepa. Lineage (NCBI taxonomy): Eukaryota > Viridiplantae > Streptophyta > Magnoliopsida > Asparagales > Amaryllidaceae > Allium > Allium cepa. The sequence goes on along the minus strand of CM060941.1, from coordinate 649,056,550 downwards.
TGTCGTTTGGATTGGTCGATTATCGGGTTCGTGATTTAATTCGTAGATTGTTATGTTGTCTAATTTCTCTAACCTCGAAAGGTGGGCAATCAATCACAATTAACATTCTTATATTTAGTAAATTTAATTCACATGAAATGACGATCGGAATATGCTATAGAATTTGAATTATTAAGTTATTTAATTGTTAAATATGATATGTCATCATCTGAAATTATTTACCTGTGACATATGACACTATAACCTGTTGTATATATATTATATTTAAACTTGTTACTGATGGTATATGCCTGTTGTTAATATATTATATTATTATTATATCATTCTAACTCTGCAAGTTCCCTGTTAGTTTAGAAATCTCTATGCGTTGGAATAGATGAAAATCGTTATGGGTTGAAATGATAAACCCAAGCGATTTTCATTGATTTTGAATTTTTGGATTGCGAGTTGAAATGACATATACCCCTGAATTTAAAATAATTACGGATTGAAATGATAAATATCTGTATCACTTGGCCATAGGATAGAAAATTATATACGGACACCGTTGTCTATTTTTGAAAATGATTTCCTATGTTTGGAAGGAAATATATGGGTTTTGAGATTTTAATTTTAACATATGTGTAAAAAATTAGATTTTATTTTTTATATGTTTGGGAATTATAAGTTATGTTTTAAAATGTGAATTATAAAATTTTATTTATAACTTTATTATTTTTAAAATCTATGAAATAAGATTTAAAATAGATTTAATTTAATAATAAGATTTAATTTAATAAAATTTAATTTACCTCATATATATATATATAATATGTTTTAACTATTTTGAAATTATATTAATATTTTGAAAACGGATTTTGTAATAACTTTAATAAATTAAGGTTGGAAAGATAAATTGAAATTGATTTGAAATTTAATTTGTTTAAGAATTGCATTTAAATAGGAATTGATTTGAAAACTTATTAACCAGAGAATTTCAAAATAGGATTTTATAACTTGATAACTAGATTTTGATTAAATGTGTACGGATGAATATTTCAGATTTAAATAAGATTGAAATTTAATATTAAATTTTGACTTAAATTTGAATTTGAGATTTTATTTAAATGTTTATAAAAATGATTAAATGGATATTTTCAAAATTTAATATAATTGAAGTTAGATATCTAATTATTGATTTTATTTAAATTTGTAACCTGAGATTTCATTTAAATATTATCAAAATGATTTAGTGAATATTATCAAATTTAAATATAATTAAAGTTTAATTTTGAAATATAAATAAGATTTATCAAATTGTGTAACCGTAAATTGTTTGAATATTTAACTTCGAAACTTATTGAATTGAAAGTGGTTTAAATGTGTAGTTCAGATCTGGATTTGAAATCGATAAATTAAAATGGTTTTAATGAGAATTTGAAATTGAGATGGATTTGAATTGAATTTGGAACTAAAAGTTGATTTGAATTGATTTTAGAAATTGGAAGAAATAATTCTTATTTGAAAACATTTTAATATATATACTATTATTAATATATATATTATTTTAATCTATAAACCATTTCAATATATAAACTATTTTAATTTATAACTATTTAAATATATATAAACTATTTTCAATATTTAAACTGTTTAAGCTGGAACTGTTATAATTTAAAATTTAATGGATTTAAATGTGAATATTTTGTATGATGGTTTAAACTATTTTATAGTTATGATTTCGAAAGTAAATATGATTTCGAAGTGATACGATTTCAAAAATGAATATAATTTTGAAAGTGATATGGTTTTGAAATGGATATGATAATTTGATATATAGTACAAATTGTTTGAAATATAAATGAGCACGGTGTGAAATAAGCATTTGGTTGTTAAAGATACCGGGATCAGACATTGTCATACTCTCTATCAATACCGAAAACCACTTTAACAACTATGTATGTGGTGAAGACTCCAAAACAAAGTAGGATGGTTTGGTGTACGATTCTGTATGTGGCAGAGGTATTTACGTCGCCCTGACTCTCGTGAGTCGGCATAGGTATGACTAAAACATGAGCCTTGCCGGGCCAATTGAGGTCATTCCTCTTATCGGACACATTTCTTCGACACCATTCTATTACTTTGTGATTTGATTGGGTGCACCTTTGATTTGGGAGTGTGTCTCGAGGTCGGTGGTAGTATCCACTATGTGTTACCACTAGTTCGGATCCGCAAAATGGTAAAATCCTACTTTAGCATTACCTCGTGTGCCATGTTCACATGCCCTGCCGCGCCTTCTACGATTTTGGTTTGTGCCATACGTATGGAGTGCCCTCTAGGTAAATCACCGGTTTGGTGGATCTTACGTACTGTATTGACTACGAGAATATATAAAATATGTTAAGGGGGATATGGGTAATGCATTAACGCTATTTTAATACTTTACTTTACTGATAGACATATTATAATAACGTATATTGTTGCATAGTAGATAGTTCCACAGATCCTTAAAGGATGGAGATCCTAAACATCCTTAAAGTTATATTGTATTTCACTTGAGTTGATTTACTGGTATAAGAATGTTAATCCCGACTCGAGTGTTTTGCGTTTGCTTTATGCTCTGGTCCGACTGAGTATCACGACATTTAGGACTCACCTTTGGATATTTGCTTGAAGATTTGTCTTTATCTATTCAGCTTCTCAGTTGTCTCTAATTGATTTGTTTAGACTTGTCATTTGTTTCTATATCAGATACTATCTGTTGTATTTTACTGTAGACTCTGATGTTTATAATTAGCTTCATGAGCTACTATTTTATCTATTCCGCTCCTTGTTGTTATATTACTCTGTGTCTGTGGTTCTGTGACTGATTTATTTATTTTCTATGTTGAGTTTTGCCAAATATATATCAATAATCTGTTGTTTTGAGCAATTCAAGTCTGACATGTGTGGATGATTGTTGATTTGAACGGTTTGAAACACTAGGTCATTACGACACGCCTATATTTGACTCTAATCTCGATTCTTTTCGAAACTTCACCAATTGAGTTTTAGTGATTATAAACCAATTTAAAGAGGTTCATTCAAATCGTAACACTTTTATTATTCATTTAGGAAAGTGATTACCGTTGTGCAATCTCGACGTGTTTTAATCATGTGTTTTAATCGTGAATCGTTTACACATCCAAACACCATATTTTCACAATCAAAACATGATGATCGAAACATAACAACCAATCTTCTAAAAATACCATATCATCATTATATCATAATATAAATAGAGTTTTAGCACCTTTATTGGTTTCTAACTTTATGAAAATTTGCTATTATTTCGCTACAATCGCACTGGAGCCTGTAGAATCGATCCCTTGACCTTAGGAAGCGCACGGCCCAAGCTAGAAAAGGTGGAGATCTCGGCCAATGGTCGAAGATGTGGTGGCCATGAGTTGTGGAAGTGCAAAGGAGGTGTTTGACTTGGTTTTGGAGGTGTATTGACATGGTATGTACAATTGTACATATTTTACTTCTTTTTTTTTGAATATTTTGCCATAGCTTTGCTACATTTTTTTCTATGAACTAGAAGCCATTAATGAGCTTTAAGAAGGTAAAGAAGCAGAAGAGAATTGTGTGAATGAATGTGTGAATGGGTGCTTGGTATTTATAGGCAAAAGTTTGAGCAAAAATATCATGATATTTTCCTACCATCACATCTCAACCTTCTACCACTTTCTTCCCATCAATTCACATGCTGCCACCCCCTACATCATCACCATTACACATGAATGCATCACCCTCTATGTGCGTTGACTTTAAGGATGCATAAGTAGTAAGAAAATGAAAATATCTTAAATATTGTATTATATATATAAGTGTATATGCATATTCTTGTGTGTGTGTGTATTGTTGTATATGCTAGGATGTGCACGTGTATGTTATATATGTACACAAGACAAAAACAAGGTTGCAACAACTTTGACCAACTTTCGTTCGTTAAACTGTTGAAAATCGGAAAGCCGATTCCCGATCACATTTTCACTTATAAATTAATATTAAACAATTGTTTTCAAAAAGTGCTATTATATCGATAATGTGATATCAATTTTTCTTACATTTTCAAGCTAAATATATATCTTTATAAAACTATTATTAATGATTTATTATCACCATAGAACAAATTAAAATGAATTAAATCATTTTAAAACAATTATTTGAATGATTATAATAATTATTAAATCATTTAAACGCCATTTAAATTCATATAGTGACATCGTTAATGATGTCACAAAGATATTTTATTTCCAAAAATAAAATAAACAATTTTGTTACATATTCTCACTAATATAGATAAATGAGTGTAAGTATCCTGATCTGTGCATGACTTTCGATAATTATAGTGCTTTTTGCCAATAAAACGATTTTCGATCATTTTATCGATATTTTTCAAAGTGCATTTTTTTATAAATATTTATTCAAAATAAGATTATCAATATTATTTATTGTTCAAAACACCATTACCTATGTTCTAAAAACCTTATATTTGAATATTTTTTAATTTAAACATTATTTTCCAAAATGATAAATTCACGGGTCACTATAAATTACTTCCATGAATAAATCATTTTCTCCCTACAATGCCAATACCATTTCGTTGTAGCTCCAAAGAATGTGGTTGGAAAAAATCTACATCGCACTGCCTCTGGAGCATCATATAGATTCATTTGACTTTCAAACACCATCAAATGATCGTTTGGATCATTTGTGCCATCATACTTGATAGATGGGATCTTAACATAAGATGGTAAGTGCACAACCATAATTTTTTCTATAAGTGATGCTCCCCTAAAGTTGATGTTAACCTTAGGATCGACCATCCTTTTCATTTTTAGATCAGCCATATTTTGTCATCTTGTAAGCTAGATCGCTCAAAGATGCTTCATCATCTCCTTAATTTTCCAATTTTTTCTTATACTGCTTCTGTGAACATGATCTTGTGGATTGTTCAAATGGTGATTTTGAACTCCTGTTTAGTTTTTAAGTCAAGCAGTTTTATTTCTTTATTTATGGCTCCAAACCACTATTCCCAACATTATTACTTTTCAAGTTTGAATCTTCTGCTCTCATTCGTGAGGACTCAACTTCTTCTTCTTCTACTTCTTTCATCCTTTTTAATGTTTTTGAAGATTTTTAGGTTACTAACATCTCAATAAGCTTGTGCTTAGTTTCCAACTTACTTTTTGGAACTTGGAGTTCATTTTCTTCTTTTGGTGTTTCCTTCGGAGTAGATGCTTGTCCTACTTTCCGTTCTCTATATTAAATTAGGGAGTTATATTATCTTCAAGATTGATATGGTGTATTGCTTTCTCTTGAACTTGAACATTCACTTTCTTAGTTGACCTTCCTATTATGCAAAAGTGATCATTGAATAACTCATAAATAGATTTCCTAATTTTAGCTTTCAATGAAAGCACCACATAGTGTTGGCACTAGTTTTGAGTCAACCTAAATTTCTTATCTTCTAGAGAAAGAAAGGAACTTGAGTAAGATAAGGCTCCTAGTCAAGTGCACAAGAAGTATGTCCACAAGAAGTCATCATGAAAATTATTGCTTATTTGAGTCCTTTACTACAATGTCATAAAATTAAAATTTTCAACCAGCTATAATTGAACCATTTCAAGCTTTTAATTCATGCCAAGATAACATGAAAATGAGGAAGAAGATGCATTTCAAATCCACACCTTTTAGTGAGTACATTTCTATTTGTAGATAACTCCAACCTTTGGATTTGTGCCTTGTGTCACTAAAAATAGTTAAGTGATGGATATTCAACTTCTTTCATGGAGTTCAGTATTCATAACACGATGGAATTCATTAGCTTACTTCATGAAGGCATGATCATTCCATTTGCAATAGCTGGGATTTTCGACCCTTGAAAATCGACACTAATACATTCCCTATATTTCATGCCACGAAATCGAATGCCAAAAATCCCAATTATTAGGGAAAAGAAGGAAGGAAGAAAAGAAGAAGAAAACTAAACGACATAGAATCTCATAGAGGAATGAATAATCTATAATATACAATATATCTTTAATAAAGAAGAAACTGTAATATGCGTGTGTACAAACTATCTATCAGAGTATACTAACTTATTACAACCTGGATAGTTATAAAAATCCATCCTTACAATTGCTGATAAATACAACAATGACACAACAGAAAAATAACCATACACGTGAATACGACTCTAGGCCTCCAGCTCGTCTCTTGAAGCTCCAATGCATCGAAACTGAATCTGTAATATGCTCGGTCTAACCCGAGTATTATAGTAAAACAACATTTGAGTCGGTTTGGAAAATCAACATAAAAAAATACGCTTAACTAGATTTATAAAGTTATAAAAATCTTCGAATTCAAAAGTACCTTGTAAAACCATGCCGCCCATAAACACGGATAAGTTTTTACCTTACGATAACCAAACCATTTTCTAGAGAAAATCCACCGATATTGTAATAATGTCTAAAGGTGAAAATAATAATAATCAAATAGCTGTGATGCTTATGCGTGTACATCATAACAATTCTAGTTATATATCAAAAACCGATAGGGTTCATTCTCTAATGGTGTAGGATTCCATGGAGGTGCCTTCAGTACTTTGAGAGCAGTCTTCCTTCACAAGGATTAGAGATATCCTTCCAAAGAAACATACATCCTTAGTGATGTATCATAGAAAAAATATAGCTAGTCTCGCTAAGACCGAATGCATCACCCCATGCATGCATAACAACTGAAAGTACTGTCTAGGTGGAGCTTACTGCATCCTATGGATTTTCCAACCCTACTGGTCATGCCTCCTATCTCTGGTTTTAGTCATTACCGCTGATGAGGCTACATCCGGTGCTCCAGCTCACGCACCGCCACCAAATAGATCACAAAATCCCGTATGGATTCCAAACATCTCAATATATCATGAAACTCTTCTATAGAACCATATGTGGATTTAGAGTGGTTACGTTTTTCGAGTCATCTCTTACGAGTACACTCTTCCGTTTCCTAGCGCTCCAAAATTCAATCGTTGATTTTTCAAAATGCTCAATATTGGTTCTTTAGGAAATAATCAAACGATATACAAGAGCGGGGATCACCCCTAACCATTTAATGGATGGATCTCCTCATCATTTTTCCTAGAAAAACAAACGAGTTTATACGCACAGTATAGCACCACCGATGGTAACTACACTTTATAATTCCCGTGTTTCTTCCCGATATTTTTCGAGTTAAAATCCTTCGGTGTTAAGGAGGGAATATTTCCGTGCCACCAAAATTAAGAAGAATTACATATTTAAGCAAGGATTTGATTGTCGATTATTTAACTATCAAATAAATAAGAATTAAAACAAAGATTATCCTATGGAAGAAATATCAATATTGGTTAAATACATAAGCAACCACTAGCCTCCTTAAATAGATCATTCATTAATAAAACCACTTTGTAAATTACTTGTATAAAAATACCTTTACAAAGATTTGTCTACTAGTCCCTATATTTCAATACTTAGAAAATATCGATATATTTAGCTTAACGCTATAAGTACATTCACAAAATTGAGAAAGATTTCCTTTTTTACAATTAAAAAATCATTTATAAATTTCTAAAACCATTTATATTATTTTTTAAATCTCTAGGACCATTTATAAAACCCCTTCGTTCATTCCTAAAATCTTTTGTGACCCCTTATAAGTCCAAAAAACCATTTATAAAACAACTTTTATAAATCTATAAACCTATTTCTTAAGTCCGTTTATAAATATCTTAAACATTTATAAAACTCCCTTTATAAATCCAAGTCCGTCATACGACTCTGTTTATGAATCTCGAACACACTTAATAAACATCATTTACTTCTAAATAGTATTATATAATAATTATTATTTAAACTAAATATTATAAATAAATGAATAATAATCTTAAAACATCTTTAAATAATAATTAATCGTTTCAAAAAAATTAATCTTTACCCTTATTAAAAATAATAATTTATATTCAAAACCTTATTAATAAATCCTTTTTATTAAATTCAAACTGTAATTATTCTTAAAACAATTAACCTTTCAAAATATTAACCTTTTAACTTTAAAATAATACTATCTATACGCAAAATTACTTTAAAACAATACTAATATAATTAAATAACTTTAAAATAATATTAGTATAGTTATATAAATTTAAAAAATATTAATATAATTATATAACTTTAAAACAATATTAATATAAATAGATAATCTTTAAAATGGTATTAATATAATTAAATGACTTTAAAACAATATTGATATATATAGATAATCTTTAAAACAAAATATTTACGAAACCCCATTTCAGATTTAAAAATCATTCCTACCTAAAAAAGCAATTCCAACTCATATGGCAATTTATAGTATTTTTAAAACACTAATTTGAGGCCAACAGCCGCCAAAAGCTTAACCAATATCAATATTGATTTTCTATCACTACAGGATTTTAGTGAGGAATTCTATTGGATCAATTCAACAACAACAAAGAACCCCGTTGGATCCCCCTTAACATGTTTCCCTCTACATCACAACTCATAATATCAACACATATATATGTAAATAAAATCAACAGCAGTGAGGAAATCTATTGGATCCCACCAACCTATCCCCTTACAAAACGTACAGTATGTAATCAAATACTATAAATCAATTGCTTCGAGGTGACATTCATATACAAAGGGTCATCTGCTCTTACACAGAAACTTAAAAAGGTCTCATCTGCTTCAGGGTGAGAATATATCCAAACCAACTAATAAATATAGTAATTCATCCAAACAATCAGTCAATAATTTTTATCAACTATATATCATACTATTTAACCAAAAAGGTGACTTTAACTTACCATTATCCCAATTATCACCAAGGCATTTCGGTTTGGAACTAAAATCGAACGACGCCGGGTTTTAGCCCAACTATCTCCAAATCTGACCAACCAGTTCCATTGCAAAGCTAACATTGTTATAAGCGCAACGCAAAAATCCACGCCTCGATTGGAGCTCGTATGCAAAAGTTATTAAATATATAAATTTTCAATTTTTAAATGTAACTTTAATTCACTAATTACTTATTATAAACTAATTACATTCTTAATCCTTCTTCCATTCTCTAAATTATTGCCTGTACACGCACCATGAACCCAAATGTGCACATTCCTTGATCGACTATTTCTCCTCCATTACTCGACGGTTTGGCGCTGCACCGCCTCCATCGTCTTTCTCTTCCCGCGAGCTCTGCCCCCATCCAGAAAACACCTTGCCCTAGCCTCCTATGCAATATCCATCCTCCATCCCCTATCTCACTATCCCTATGGTCGTGATCCCCATTTGCTCGCCATTCCTTCCAAAACTCCATCGCTAGCTGCACTATGATATCATGAAACCCAATCCAAGCTTCGTTCAACGAATCGTCGACCACAATCCCTTAAATTCCTAAACCTAGCTCCAAAAACCCACAAAACCAACTGTTCTAGGCCACCGTACTCACCGACTTCGCTGAACTCCACCAAATCCCCTACCAAAATGAAGCTCTAAGCAAGATAAGGTCAAGGGAGTTTGTTTTAGAATTTTCTATGGAGTGTTGAATTTGATTTTAAACTTTGAAATGGATAAAAGCACTCAAATTTTGTTACAGGCATTTTATTTATAATGGGAAGGGTATGATTAGGTGGGATGGGCAAATGTGGAAACTATGGGTGACGACTTGTCATAAAATAGGGTATATATTGTTTTATATTAAAACATTTGGCATTAAACACACCGAAATTCCAAACTTCAATTGAGGCATGCCACCTGGCATTTTATACGTTATACCCCTATTCCGAACACAATGGAACTTGTTCCGAGGCCTAATTCGATCATATGCATAAGATAGCTTTACAAACCCAATTAATTATATAAATTTTTAAAATTAATTTCTACATGCTTCAGCCCCACACGACCAAACGATACTTTCAATCACTACGAATTTCATCGGCATATAATAATTCATTATTACGAATCTAATGACATCGGTTTCGTCGAAATTCGAGATAATGCACCGGAAGGCTAATTTTATATGTTCATTAAAATGAATTATCTTAAAAACCAAATTGATCACTTTTAAATTTACATTAAAACTTTTTCTATATTCATTCCTATTAAATAGAATTTAAATAAGATTTGAAATCCTTTTTATCCAAACTAAAACTCAGATTCAACAATTTATTTATCAAATAAATTGCTATATTGAAACTCAAGTTATTTAACTTATAAAATTAACTTTTCAATATTCAAATCAATAAAATATTCCAATTTCAAATAACTAAAATTTCGGGTCGTTATATTCTTCCACCCTTAAAAGGGTCATCCCTAAAACTACCAAGGTAAGAAAAATGCCCAAACCAATTGCTTTTAAAAGCCAATAAGTTGAAATAGATTACCAAATCCTTTAACTTTTTCCAGAAAACAACTCGTTGAAACTTTGTTATTACTTTCACTAATTTTCCAAATTTATTCGTAGATTCCAACTAATATCATCCCATTTAATCATTTTAGGTTATAACTCAAAATCAAATTTTAGTTATCAGTCATGTTTTCAAAATTTCTCAAAAAATTTCTAGCGCCTTAAATCATCAAAAAAATTCGCCAGCGTCTCCTTTGCGCGGCTAGATCAGAACAACTACAAATGCCACTATGGGCCCAATCAGCCAAAGAAAAAAACTAAGTGGCTCGATCATAAAACCATCAAACAACAATTTAAACGTGTACCTTTTAGTCGGGCAACCAAAATTTTCTTACGAAGAAAAAAGCATCAAATTAGCTCTTTTTTTTATATACCTACATCTTATTTACCAATGATATCCATTCATATAGCTCAAAGTCATATTAATTCACATTTCCAATTGTCAACATTTGCTTTACTAAAGCCCGTACGATATACATTTTTCATCCATATGCAATACCAAATTTGATCTCTCGCTCAATCATGCAATTTCACTTTCGAACTATTATCGTTCACATGACCACTCTAGTATGGACTCATATTTGGTTCCTAGATCATAAAACGGCATTCCCATTACATAGCCATATACTACGTCGAGAATTGAGTGAAAAATCCCGATCGGACTAACGTAAACCATCTCGATATCATGTAATCGAATCTGGAGCAATCAATTATGCGAATAAATAATATATGTATAACTCACGTATTTATTTCAACTGAATTCTTAGCTATAACAAATTCCCTTTTATTCACATTCATTTCATTTACATTCAAATATTCACATTGCTTCAATGTTTAACAACATTTCACTCCATACTAAATTCATTTATGAATTATTTCATAAAATTTTACTTAAATTTATAAACATTTTATACAATAATTCTCATGTTTACTATCACTTCACAACTTAAGTCCATATCCACTTTAAATCAAAGTCAATTCACTTTAACTTATTTTATTAATTCACGCTATTTTCAATCTCAATGTTTGATTCTATCAACCAACATTCCAAAACCATAATGAATTCACTAATTTATTTAATTAGCTCATTTCATTAATTTATTTCAATCATTACCAATTCCATTACCAAAAATTATTTCATTTAACCTAAGTAAGGCTAAATTTCTTTTCAAAATTCATTTTATTTAACTTAACTTAAGGTAAAATTTATTCTATAGTTCAATTTCAAATTTACTTTCTTCACATTCATATTCAATAATTTAAAACATTTTTTAACTTACTTGTTGTCAAAATTTATAAGTTATTAAACTTTTTTCTTATATTTTCATAAAATACTCAAGGAAAATTTTTCGAAGTTTAAACACCATGTTCCCGTTTGATTTCAAATCAATTTGAAATCGTATATATGTAATCCCCTTGGTATACCAAATCATTATTTTGAATTTTAAAATCAAAACTTGTTTTACAAAAACAAAAATCCAATGGTATCAATTCTTCTAATGTTATAAAAATCTTTGAATTCAAAAATATCTCGTAAGACCATGCCGCAAATAAACACGGACAGGTTTTTACCTTACAATAACTAAACCTTTTTCTATAGAAAATCCATTGATATTATAATAATGTCCAAGGGTGAAAATAATAATAATCAAGTAGCCATGATGCTCGTGGGTGTACATCACACCAATACTAGGTATATAATCAAAATTCGATAACGCTCGTTCGCTAATTGTGTAGAATTCCATGGTGGTGCCCTCGGTACTTCAAGAACGGTCCTCCTGCACAAGGATCGAAGTTATTCTTCCGAAGCAGCATACATCCCTAGTGACGTACCATAGGAAAAACATAGCTGGTCTCACTAAGACCGAATGCATATCCCCATGAATGCATAACAACTGAAAGTAATCTCTAGGTGGAGCCAGCTCCATCCTATGGGTTTGCCAACCCTAATGGTCATGCCTCTTATCTCCGGTTTTAGTCATTACCACTAATGAGGCTATGTCCGGCGCTTCAGCTCACACACTGCCACTAAATAGATTACGAAATCCAACACAGATTCCCATCATCTCAATACATCATTAAACTCTTCATAGAACGATATATGGATTCGAGGTAGTTACAGTTTTCGAGTCATCTCTTGCGAGTACACTCTTTCATTTTTCAGAATGCTTAATGCTCAATATCGGTTCTTTAGGAAATAATCATACAAATACACAAGTGTACCGGTCCCTATATTTTAAATGGACGGATCTCCTCATCATTCGTTCTAAAAGAATGAAACGAGTTTATACGTACAGTATAGCACCACCGATGGTAAGTGTACCATATTATTTCCATGGTTCTCCTAGATATTTCCCGATTTAAAATCCTTCGGTTTTAAGTTGGAAATGTTTCTGTATCACCAAAATTAAGAAGGGTTACCTATTTAAGCCAAGAGTTGATAGTCAGTTATTTAATTATCAAATAAAAAAGCATTCAAACAAAGATTTAACCCATAGGAAAAAACCAACTTTGGTTAAACACATAAGAAACCACTAGCCTCCTTTAATAAATCTTTCATTAATAAAAACCAATTTGTAAATTACTTGTATAAAAATACTTTTACAAAGATATGTCCACCAGTCCCTATATTTTAATACTTGAAAATATCCATATACTTAGCTTAACCTATAAGTATACTCACAAAAATGAGAAAGATTTCCTTTCTGTACAAATTAAAAATCAATTATAAATTCCTTTATGAATTTCTAAAACCCTTTATAACTACTTGATAAACCTCTGGGACCATTTATAAAACTACTTTTATAAATCTATAAACCCATTTCTTAAGTCTGTTTATAAAATCCTAACCATTTATAAAACTCCTTTTGTAAACCTAAGTTCGTCATATGACTCTATTTATGAATCTCGAACACATTTAAAAAACAGTCATTTACTTCTAAGAAGTATTATATAATAATAATTATTCAAATTAAATATTATAAATAAATAAATAATAGTTATCAATCTTAAATCATCTTAAAATAATAAGTAATCATTTCAAAAATAATAATAATTAATCTATACCCTTATTGAAAAATAATTTATTTTCAAAACCTTATTAATAAACCCTTAATATTAAATTCGAACCATAATTATTCTTAAAATAATCAACCTTCTAAATTATTAACATTTTGACTTTAAAACAATATTAGATATAAGCAAAATAAACTAATATAATTAAACAACTTTAAAACAATATTAATATAATTAAATAACTTTAAAACAATATTAGTATAATTATATAAATTTAAAAAAATATTAATATAAACAGATAATCTTTAAAACAATATTAACGTAATTAAATAACTTTGAAACAATATTAATATAAATAGATAATCTTCAAAACAAAATGTTTCCAAAACCAATTTCGGATTTAAAAATCATTTCCTGTCTCAAAAAAGAAATTCTAACCAAATGGCAATAATATTATTTTTAAATACTAGTTTGAGTCCAATAGCGGCCAAACGCTTAACCAATATCAATATCGATTTTCTATTACTACAAGGTTTTAGTTTTCATATATATTACACTGCCATAACCATAGTGTCAACAATCAAGTTCCTTATCAATAATCCACATAAAAGTAATATTATAGAAACAATTTAACAATAGCAAGGAATCCCTTTGTATCCCTTCAACCTGTTTCCCCCTGCATCACAACACATATATATTAGCACATATATATATAAATAAAATCATTAGTGGTGAGGAATCCTTTTGGATTTCTCTAACCTATCCACCGACAACACATACTGTGATGACCTGGGATTTTGGCAATATTACTTTAATAAGTATTTAATCTAATTAAATAAAATACAAGCTTTTCATTTTATAAATAAATAATATTTTTGGACGTTTTCCAGTTATTTATTTATACATATATGTGTATTATGAGGGAAATTATGATTTGAAAATTTAAAATAAAATCTTTCAAAAATATTTACAATAAAATTTATCTTATTCAATTAAATTAAAGGCTCTACCTTATTAACATTTGGTATAAATATATATATATATATATGAATGTAAAATAGATAATAATGTTTAAAATAAAATTAATCTTATCAATATTAAATATAAGTATAAATAAAATATATGTTATAAATTAAATGTTTAATAGTTAAACTTTAAATAGAAATAAAAACTAAGGGTTTATGTGAGTAATAAATTATAGGGTTATATGGAAACATAAGATAATTCTAGAAATATATAACCTATGATTGTACAAGAGTATCTATGTACATATAAAATAAAAGAAAATAAGGTTGTAAGCTTATAGGGAAACATGGCATTTAATACTATCATCTCAGCACAAAAACAAGGTCAGTCGAAATGTGTAAAAATCATTTCAATTTTCAGAAAAAAGTCTTTGACCAAAGTTTTAGAAAACAAAGAAAACTTGTACCAGAAGCTCGTACCCCTGTAAAACTGTTTCTTTATATACACATCTATTTTAGTTCCTGTTCGTTCATAACTTAGCAAGCAAGGAAAAAATAAATATCACTCTGTACAAACTCAAATACAAACTTAAATATCATTTCAACTAAACAAAGAAAGCAAAAGGATTTAAAGGAAGATCAAAACTGCACTTTTAAACACAAAAGTTGTTCTTTGTTCAAACATATTTCAGGTAAGTAAACATACTATTTTAAAATTTTAAATCTGGGTATTTGATTCATGAATAACTTATGCTTTGTTGTATATTTTTAAGTAAGAATTCTGTACATATATGATTGTACCGTTAATTCTTGTATGGTATGTTCTTCCTTGTCCTTAGTTGCAGAGTTGAATATGTAATCAAAAATCCAAAATATTATCATCCAACCTTTATTTGGCTTAAGGTATCAAACAAAAAAGTTTGTTTAAACTTTAATTATGGCCTAGAATTTGTTTTAAGCACAGTATTGAAGTAGTGACTCTGTAAACTCAGTTTTACAGTGAAAAGGAAATCATATGATTAATTTGAATATTTTAAATTATTGATTCGATGATATAACTTGAATCTACATTCAAAGATAGGATTTTTAAAACTAAAATGGTAATTTTTAGTTGAGTAGGTAAAGAGCAGTGCATAGTTGAACTGGGTATGGGTTTTATCAATTTTATGGCGACCGGAGTTTTACTGGGTGACGAGACTTTGCACGAAGCAAGCTTGGCCATCGATGAAGTTAGGAAAATTGCTAAATAATTTTTATATTATAAGAATTGATTGAACGTGACAACTTTAAGGTTTAACTCTCAAATTTGGATGAGGTCGGAGATGAGGTGTTTTCACCACCTCTGGTTGATCGAGTTGCGTGGTATTCAAGGGGATGGTAGCATGGGGGATAGGCGAGGTGTGGATGGAGTTGGAGCATCTCCGATGGTCATAGCAACTGGGGCGAAGTGATTTGTTGAATGGGTTGAGTCATAGGTTTTCGAACGAAGGGCTAAATTTCGATTTGGAATTTTTGGCATCGAATCAAGTTTTGCTTTCGAGTGCTGGGGAGTTTCGTGACTTGCCGGAGGTGACGAAGTTCGCCGGAGCGTCGGCGAAGTGCCGTGCACGTGCACGACAACGAATTGGTGTCTGGAAGATTTTGGTTCGTGGTGACTCGAAGGAGTGCTGGAGTAGGAGATGGCTTGGCTCGGGTTACTCGTGTTCGTGTGGAATTGAACAGCAGTTTATAGCTTAAATAAAAAAAAAGAAATATGAGAAGAAGAAAAAGAGGGGGCTCGGGAAATAGGAGGAGAAACACAAGTTGTAACTCAAGTAAAAACTGGGTTTTCTCGGGTTTGGTTTCTAGTGCTTAGCGTAATTAAATTTGAAATTAATTATCTTAAACAATTTTAAGTATTAATGATTTAGTCAGTGTTTGACAAATTTTAAGTTAAGAATTTATTACAAGTTTAATTATTTAAGAGAATACTTAAGAATGTTTTTAAATCTTAAGTAATACTTTAATTTAGTAGTTAATTTAAGATAAGTATTAAACTTAATTAACATTTGTTAGCATCAAAATTGGTCACTAACACCATTAGAAAGATTGTGTAGAGAGATTAATGAAGAAAGTAAATTAAAACAGAGAATAGAGTGTAAATTTAAATGCAGAGAACAAGAATACCAAATTTATAGTGGTTCGGCGTAATTGCCTACATCCAATTTGAAGTTGATTTCCATTAATTTCCTTGATGGGTGATTACAGATACAATCCGTTTTTAGTTACTAGAATGCAATTGCAAAGTAAAAGAAATAAGTCTGGAATGAGTCTTGAAAATGGCAGAGTCTCCCCAGTGTTCTCTAAAATCTCCTCCTTTTCTCTGTGCCCCTGCCCCTCTATTTATAGGCGAAGGTGGGTTGGACTTCCCTAGTGGGCCTGGTAGCTGAATAACTCGGTCCAAATAGGACAAGCTCTGTGTGCCGAACCGAATAGGCCGAACAGTTGAATGTCGAACCCTCCTTTTTATGCCGAACGAGCCGTTCATTGTGTGGGAAGAGTAGGCCGAGCGATAATCGAAGCTGACGGTGCTAGGGAGAATGCCGAACCATCCTTGATTGCTGAACATCTCGGGAGGCCGAGTGACAATGCCGAGCCTTCATGGATAATGGATGCTCCTTGATGCCGAACAGCATGGTGCCGAACGGTCTGGGTGCCAAACGAGGAGCTTGATGTTTGAACGCCATCTTGACCGAACGAGGCTTCTGGCCGAACGAACGTTTTTGGTTGACCGAAGCCTTTGGCCAAACGAGGCCCTGGGACGACCGAAGCCTTTGGCCGAAAGAGGCTTTTGGCCGAACGAAGCCTCTGGACGAGCGCTATCTTTGGCCGAGCAATGCCCTAGGCCGAGCGTTCCTTAGATGCCGAGCGCTATCTTATGCCGAACGTTCCCTCGTGTCGAACGCTTCTTGGTGTGCTGAATACTAAGTTGCCTGGCCAAATCTCCGGGAAACACTTGCCCCCCAAAGTATATTACGTAACCGAACGTGATACGCTTTGAATTACACATCCTCCATGCTTCGCTTCGAACCTTGGTCATCACTCTTGGGGGTTGCATGATTCTCTTGGCCGAACGTAGTGTAGAAGGCCGAACGGTCCGGATGAAACCGAACGGTCCTCGCGTGCCGAACGTAATGTAGGGGCCGAACCGAACGGTGTGGCTTTGACCGGTTTCACCGGCCATAGCCTCTTCGTCTTCTCCTTCTTCCCTATATAACCTGGCGTCTTCCCCCTTCTCTTCTTTTCCATTTTATTTCTGCTATCTTCCAAGAACTCACGATTTTACCTATTAACTAAATATCATGAGTTTGATCAATTCCTCCTAAGCTTCACTCTACCGAATTAGTATTATCTCCTTTATCTAGCCTCTATCCATGGTTAAACTTAGAGCCGTAGTCGAAAAGGTTTGTGGATCGAACTTCGATCTTTAAGACTGTAGGTAAGGAGGAGTAATTTGAGACAAGTTCGGTAGGGAGCCGTGGTTAGATGTGTGATGGTTTGACATAGTTCCCTCGTGCCGAACGAGATTGGAGGAAGAGAGGATGGAGGAGGAGAAGGAGGTAGTTGGGATGCCGAATGGCATGTCCTGGTACGACTTGCCGAACGATCGACCCTCGTTGCTCGGTCGAGGATGGTGGAAAAGAGGGAAGGATTTTAGGGTGGAGTGTCGAACGTTGGAGCGCGGCGTAATTCTAGTTCAGTGTGACTCATCACATGCCAGACGGTAGGAGGGAAGGTTTGGGAGGAGGCATGAGTTAGCGGAGAGGATGTTGAGTGTTGTTTCGGCCGAATGGGATTTTGGCCGAACGATACTCTGCCAAGCGCTAACTGGTTCGAACCGTAGTTAGGCCGACCGCGAGTTTTAGGCCGATCGATAACTTCGCCAAGCGACAGCTTAGCCAAATATACGTAAATGCCAAAACATATCAAGGCCGAACAATCTCACATGCCGAACGGTATTAAGATCGAGCAATCTTACACCGAACAACACATAAATGCCAGGCCAAACATGTCGAACGATACTTAGCCGAACAACACATAAATGCCGAACTAAAGCATGCCGAACAGTTGTAAAGCAAGAACAATGACTCTAACATTCTAGCATATCGAACTGATTAGGACTAATAACCTTCTATTTTCAGTAGCTATAAATCTGAACTTTACTTGACGTAATCGGATAACTTCCTCTAACGTTACCTGAACTTGAAACTGTAATCGCCATTTGGCGGGCTTTAGGAGATGGTTAGCGATTACGGTCTTCGAAGGCGATGTTTTGAAGCTTGATTTTATATCAGTATCCTTGTGACTTCCAGATTTTCAACGCTTATGCACGATTGATTGCACTAGCTCACACACCGCGCAGGGGGGAAATTTACGTTGTTAAGTCTAACGCTGATCATTTTTTGAGTATAGTTCACACAAGTGCTCTGCAGGATTCGATTTCCATCAAAAATGTCTAAAAAATCTAGTTCCGCCACAATCTCAGGCAAACCCGGGCCGTCTTCCAAACAAGGGGATGCAGACGCTTCTAATCCGTCGACCTCCCCGCTCATAACTTAGCTCCTGATGCCCTGGAGTCAACGATTTCTTGGATAATCCGATCGATTCACAGGCTTCGAAGATTAACAAAGCTGCACTCCGGCGAATATGTTCTATCCACGGAATCCCTTTTGCCGACGTGTTGGTTCCGTCAGGCCATAATCGTCCACATCTGCCTCCAGTCGGATACACCGCCTACAATAAGTTTATGTGCTGGGTGGGCAGCGTGCCTCCATTCAGTATATTACTTCGGGACGTGTTGCAATACATAGACGTTTCCCCGTCGCAGCTTCACCCAAACGGTCATGCGTTCATTTATGAGACCTACCTCATTTTCATGGCTGTCTTCTCCAGGCCTCCAACTCCCAGCGACATCAGATATATTTATATGATCAAGAAGCGGAGAGATAGCCCCTCCTTCGTGTTCCTCGAGCCGCACCACAAGTGCCAAATTCTAACCGGAGCGTGGAGCAAGTTTTCCATGTACAAATAGGAATGGTTCTATATGCGTTGCCCTCCTGGTTTCGCGAGGAGATGGGTTGAAGGAAGTAAGTCTTCTTCTTGGAGCGATGCTCATATTTCGGTCGAGGCGATGCTTTTTCTAACTCTTGTTTCATTTTTTCAGATGTCAATCCACAACCTGAGGGCCGTGGCTATTCCGAGGCTGTTGAGGCTAGTAGAGCTCTTCCCGCCGAGGAACGAGACATCCGAACCCTCATTTCAAATGAGTCACTGTCAAGGTTCGGGATTGTTAGCAGAAGGTCATTGGGTGAGCCTTCCTTAGGGCATCTCCATCCCCAAGCCCGCATCCGGTAAAGGGAAGAAGTTGGCTGAATCGTCATCACGCCACACCCCCGGTGCAAAGGAGGAGGGGGAAATCAAAGAGAGTGAAGCACCCGAAACACAAGGTGAGAATGCGGGTCCTATTCAGGATCCTCTGGTCGAAGTGCACGATATTGAAACGTCATCTTCCCCTCCGAAGGTTAAAAAGAAATTGACATATAAGATTAGGAAGGAGATGTTTGGAGTAACTTCCAAAGTTACGCTCATCCCGGCAGAGAAAGAAGCTTCTTCACAGCACGTTGAAAGTTCGTTAAAGGGCCTTTCGAACCTCTCCATTCTGGAAGATCTGCTTAACTATAACTTCAATGATCCGGAGGCATTCAACTTTCACTCGCCCGTTAGAGGCGATGCATGCATCTTATCCCACCGCCAAGGAGAGAAACTCTTGTTAGCAAAGCGACTGGTCCGTCGGGGGGGAGGGACACACTAGGACACACATAAAACACTCGCACTTCCATTTGCACTTAGTTTTCGTTGTCACACTATCTCTTTTCTAATTCGTTGTTGTTTGAATTCTATGCAAGTGACATGCGGCGCTCACATGGGTTCGATCGTCTTCGCGGTTCGTCCATTTTTCATCAACCAGGACGAGATTCGGGTTCCGGAAGACGTCGAGATGGAGATGGCGACAAAGACTATCATTCTCGAGACTCCTCATTTCGGAGGAAAACTTACTATCAGCCAAAGCACCACCAGGATACTTCTTCTCACGCGGAGCACATCAAAGACAAGCATGGCCATAAGAGGTCGCAACCCGACGCCCCCCGGGACCAACACTCTGACTCCTCTTCCACTCGGCAGTCCCGAGATTCTCACAGGAGGGGCAAACTTTCAAATCCGTCACCCCCGCTCCTACGACAGGCCCAACAGTGTCAGAGAAGCTGGCTGAGCTTAAAGACAAATTTCTGAGAATCTGCTTCGATGGCCTGAAATACCTTCCGACGATTCATCCTATTCCCAGTCAAGTTGAACAGAGCGCTCTTGCCTGTACGAATGACGTCTATGTTCAACATGACGCATTTGTTCACCTGGTTGAGAAACTTTCCAAAGTCTCTGTGGAGCGCCAGCATGAGATCGACCATTTGAAGCTTGAGGCTATCCACGATAAAGACATCATTAAGGCCCAAGACGAAGAAATCGCCACTTACAAGTCTGAGCTCGAGGTCGCCCATCGGAGTGCCAGGGATACTGCCGAGTCCGTTACTCGCTTGGAATCAACTCATAAGAAAGAGCTTGACAAGGCAGTTCAACGATGTGGGGCTTTGGCCTTAGAGAAGGACTCTGTTCAAAAGGAGAGGGATGCTTTCAGCACCCGGGTCAAGGAACTTGAGGAGCTTCTCCGCAGAGAGAAAGAGGAGAAAACGGATGCCCAAGAAGAGTCACAGCGATACTGTGACGAGATTGTCGCCACTCGACTTTTAAAAGAACAACTCGAGGGCGAGCTTTCCAGGGTTGAGAGATGTTAAAGAGCGAGGCCCGTGAAGAGGGCAAGAAGATGTCATTGACGGACATTGATTCCCGTCTTGATGCAGCCAAGGAAGAAAGTAGAGAAGAGATCAAGACCACCTTCGACCCACTCATTACCGAGTTCAACGCCCGCGTGCTCATGCACCGGGACTTAACTTTTCTGGGCGAGGGCTATCTTGAATCTTTGGTCGAGGCGTGGGAGACCTTAATTCAAATCAGAAAGGCCGAACGTGGTGCCGAAGAGGTTGACGTGTGAGATTTGATAAAAGATTATCTGAGGGGAAACGAGCCCACAGACCTGTCACCGGCCAAGGCCCCTTATTGCAAAGGCTCCCCCTCGAGGAGGGAAAGAAGTTGTCGCCGGTCCATCCGGGGCTGAGTCTTCTGTTCACGTGCCTTCCCAGTCGGCTAATCGGCCGATACTCGATCCCTTTGAACATCACATTGGCTATGATCCGAAAGCCCCCGGCCTGGGCGTTCATGTTTTGTCTCCTATCCCGAGGGCGAAACCCCTTTGACGGCAGAGAGTTTGCCAGAGCCTGGTAGATAACCTTTCACTTTGAGATTTTGAAAGTCGTCATTCTTTGTGAAGTACTATTGCATTCTAGTGCTCATCTTTTCTGATTTTGTGCAGGTCATTCTGATCCCGATCCTACTCCGAGGAGCGATGTCGCCAAGGAGGTGGAAAAGACTGGTGGGGCTGCTCATGCTGGTGAAGTTCCTGGGCCAGATGCTCAAGTGATCGGGGAGCTTGACAAAGGCAAGTCCGACTCCTCCTTTGAGAGTTACGAAATAGAAGTCACCGGTGCCTCTGGGCACACATCGAACTTGAGCATGGAGGAGCAGCTCGAGAAAGAGAAGGAGAAGCGGCCGAAATCAAAGCTGAGCACCGAATGGTGGACCTGGACGACCCTTTTAACCAACCGTTGAAGGTCATCCTGCCTGGCAGGTCCAAGCCCATGGATGTTCCCCCTACTTCTTCAGTGGTTACCCCTCCATCAAGGAAGGATCTCAAAGGTAAACGCTCTGGGGAGGAGTCATCTAGGAAGAAGTTAAAGAAGCACAAGAAGTGATGACTGTCCTCGTTCAACGAGGGTTAGTCTAAGTCACGTAATAAATTTTGTAATTTTTGTACATAGACTATTGACTCCAAACTTTGGAGCGCTCGTAGCAAAAAACTTTTCCTGAATAAAATTTTCTGTCTTTTCAAAAGATTCTCATTATTCAGTTTTCTCTGTGATTGTGATTTGAATTCACGCTGTTGTGCGTAACATTGACTTCTTGGTTTGTCTTCATATAGCTCAGAAATTATATGGGAGTTGTTCAATCTCCATTTTATGCTTTGGGCATTTAGAATATTCTCCAACCCGTATCTTCGGGATTTGACAGACCCAAGTCATTTGTGTCACAGCTCCATATTCTGGAAACTTGGAGATTCGGATCGTTTTATTCTCGAGCCCGCGCTCTGGGGACTTAGAGTACCCCAGTCCGCACTCCGGGGACTTGAATCGTTTATACTCGAGTCCGCACTCCAGGGACTTAGAGTACTCCAGTCCACACTCTGGGATCTTGGAGATTTTGAGTCGTTTATACTCGAGTCCGCACTGCGCGGACTTAGAGTACTCCAGTCCGCACTCCGGGGACTTGGAGATTTTGAGTCGTTTATACTCGAGTCCGCACTCCGGGGACTTAGAGTACTCCAGTCCGCACCCCGGGGACTTGGAGATTTTGAGTCGTTTATACTCGAGTTCGCACTCCGGGGACTTAGAGTACACCAGTCCGCACTCCGGGATTTTGGAGATTTTGAGTTGTTTATACTCGAGTCCGCACTCCAGGGACTTCGAGTACTCCAGTCCGCACTCCAGGGACTTGGAGATTTTGAGTCGTTTATACTCGAGTCCACACTTCGGAGACTTAGAGTACTCCAGTCCGCACTCCGGGGACTTGGAGATTTTGAGTCATTTATATTCGAGTCCGCACTCTGGGGACTTAGAGTACTCTAGTCCACACTCTGGGGACTTGGAGATTTTGAGTCGTTTATACTCGAGTCCGCACTCTAGGGACTTAGAGTACTCCAGTCCGCACTCCGGGGACTTAGAGATTTTGAGTCGTTTATACTCGAGTCCGCACTCCGGGGACTTAGAGTACTCCAGTCCGCACTCCGGGGACTTGGAGATTTTGAGTCGTTTATACTCGAGTCCGCACTCCAGGGACTTAGAGTACTCCAGTCCACACTCCGGGGACTTAGAGATTTTGGGTCGTTTATACTCGAGTCCGCACTCCGGGGACTTAGAGTACTCCAGTCCGCACTCTGGGGACTTGGAGATTTTGGGTCGTTTATACTCGAGTCCGCACTCGGGGGACTTGGAGATTTTGGGTCGTTTATAATCAAGTCCGCACTCTGGGGACTTAGAGTACTCCAGTCCGCACTCCGTGGACTTGGACATTTTGAGTCGTTTATACTCGAGTCCGCACTCCGGGGACTTAGAGTACTCCAGTCCGCACTACGGGGACTTGGAGATTTTGAGTCATTTATACTCGAGCCCGCACTCCGGGGACTTAGAGTACTCCAGTCCGTACTACAGGGACTTGGAGATATTGAGTCATTTATACTCGAGTCCGCACTCCGGGGACTTAGAGTACTCCAGTCTGCACTCCGAGGACTTGGAGATTTTGAGTTGTTCAGAACGTTCGTACGCCAGCCAGAATAATATAATTTTAATTGCTTGCCACAAGACTATCTTACGCAGAAACATTAATCATTCATGAAAAAGATGGCTTCAAGCCTTTATTAATGAAAGCAAGCTAAATTGTCTCATTACATGCCAAGAACTAGAAATGAAAACGTATTGGAAATTAATGCAACTACTGCATGAAGGAAATAGACTAAGTGTAATAACGTCGCAAGTGCTCCCTGTTCCATGCTCGGGGGAGTGTCGCACCATCGACGGTCGCTAGCTTGAAAGTTCCTTTTCCAAGCTTCCGTTCGATGACGTACGGACCTTCCCATGCGGGGTTCATATGAGATGGGACTGGAAAAACTCGTTTCAAAACAAGATCTCCCACGTCAAAGATTCTCGGTCGGACTTTTCCGTTATAATATCCAGCGACTCGATGTCTGTATGAGGCTGCTCTCAAATCAACTTCTTCGCGTTTTTTATCAATAAAGTCCAATGATTCCAATAAGAGATCCCGATTCGATGCAGGGTCGTAGTAAGTTACCCAGTGTGATGGGACTTCAAGTTCCACGGGTATGACAGCTTCCGTTCCATATGCCAATGCGAACGGAGTATGACCAGTCGCGGTTTTGTGGGTGGTTCTGTAATCCCAAAGCGCCGTCGGGAGTTCGTCCACCCGCTTGCCTCTAGCCTTTTCCAACCGTTTTTTCAATATGGACTTGATTATTTTGTTTACGGCTTCTACCTGTCCATTCGCCTTTGGGTGAGCAACTGCTGCAAACCTCTTCTCAATGCCATATTTCTAACAAAATTCTTTGAACTCCTTGCTCTCAAATTGTGTTCCATTGTCCGGTTTGATGGTTTGATGGTTCTGGAAGGCCAAAATGGCATATGATAATTCGTATAATGAAATTAATCACTTTCTTGGTAGTGATCGTGGCCAAAGGTTCCGCCTCTACCCACTTGGTGAAGTAATCGACTGCTACTATTGCGTATTTCATGCCTCCTTTGGCTATGGGTAAAGAGCCGATTAGGTCAATCCCCCACATTGCAAATGGCCAGAGACTAACCATTTGTGTGAGTTCCATCGGCAGTGCTCTCGGAATTTTTGCGTATATCTGGCATTTGTCACATTTTCTCACATAGTCTACAGCGTCTCGATTCACGGTTGGCCAATAGTATCCATAGCGGAGGAATTTCTTTGCCAATATTTGCCCCCCGGTATGGTCACTGCACTCTCCCTCATGGACTTCCTTTAATGCTCGTTTTATCTCATCGTGGGCCACACACAGGAGCAAGGGGTCCGAGAATCCCCTCCGATACATTATCCCGTCATGTACTACGTAACGTGAAGCCTTATGAAGGACTTGGCGTCTTTCGCTCCTCTTCTCAGACAAATCCCCTTGTAGCAGGCACTGCTTGATTGGGGTCAACCACGATTCCTTCTCAAGTTTGATCTCTAACACGAAATCTGTCTCCATTACGTCTATACTTGGAGCATACAGGGTCTCAACATGGAACAATCCCATTTTCTGTGCATCACCAGTGCTTGCAAATTTTGCCAACGAATCGGCTTCTCTATTTTGTTCGCGTGGGACATGCGAGATGTCGTAGTATTCCAGATTCTCCAACAGCTCTTGAACCCGAGCAAGGTAAGAAGCAAGTCTATGTCCCTTCGCTTGATAGTCTCCCCGCACCTAATATACTACCAGCCGCGAGTCACAGAAGATTTCGATTGACTTCACTCCCTGTTCGATAACAAGTCTCAAGCCAGCAATCAATGCTTCATATTCGGCTTCGTTATTTGTTGCTGTTAAAGTCGAGCTTCAAAGTGTAGTAGATTGATCGGTCGTCAGGAGTTACGCGGATTATACCTGCCCCCGAGCAACGGTCGTTAGATGCCCCATCGGTGTACATCTTCCATCGAACGGGGGGTATGATTCTGTGACTGCTCGGTTCATCTAGCACAGTGAATTCAGCAAGTCTCTGTCCCTTCGCTTGATTGTCTCCCTGCACCTGATATACTACCAGCTGCGAGTCACAGAAGATTTCGATTGACTTCACTTCTAGTTCGATAACAAGTCTTAAGCCAGCAATCAATGCTTCATATTCGGCTTCGTTATTTGTTGCTGCAAACTCGAGCTTCAAAGCGTAGCAGATTGATCGATCTTCAGGAGTTACGAGGATTATACCTGCCCCCGAGCAACGGTCGTTAGATGCCCCATCGGTGTACATCTTCCATCGAATGGGGGGTATGATTCTGTGACTGCTCGGTTCGTCTAGCACAGTGAATTCAGCATTGAAGTCGGCTGGTGCTTGTCCTTGTATGGCCCTTCACGGTAGATAGGCGATATCGAACTGACTCAACTCAATATTCCATTTTCACATCCTTTCAGAAGTTTCTGGTCATTGGGGTACCTACCGTAGGGGTTGATCATTGTAGACACTGATTGAGTGTGCCTGAAAGTAGGGGCGAAGCTTGCGTGATGCGATCACCAAGCAATAGGCTAGTTTTTCAATCTTTGGATAATTTTTTTCCGTCCCTGTCAAGCGTTTACTGACATAGTAAACTGGCTTTTGAATCCGGTCTTCCTCGCAGACAAAGGCTGTACTGATAGCGTGCTGGGATACCGCCAAGTATACATACAACATTTAGTGGTCTATCGGCTTGGACAGTACAAGGGGACTTTCCAAGTGCCTTACCAGAGCCCGGAATGCTTCCTCACAGTCGGATGTCCATTAGAAATTTCTCTTTCCTTTCTTTATAATGTCGAAGAAGGGAATACACTTGTATGTTGCTCTGGATATGAATTGACTTAGCGCAGCCACTTTTCCATTCAGGCTTTGCACCTGCTTTATGGTTCTAGGTACTTGTATATCTCGGATAGCCTAAATCTTCTCTGGGTTAGCCTCGATTCCCTGGGCATTCACAATGAATCCCAGAAACTTTCCTGATGCTACGCCGAACGAACACTTCAATGGATTGATCTTCATTCCATAATGCCTGACTATGTCAAACATCTCCGCTAGGTCTCGGATGTGGTCGTTTGACTGCCGTGACTTCACTAGCATGTCATCCATATAGACTTCCATTGTTTTACCAATCTGATCTTTGAACATTCGATTCACAAGGCGTTGATAAGTTGCTCCTGCGTTCTTCAATCCAAATGGCATTACTACATAGCAATACAATCCCATGTTCGTGACAAAAGTGGTGTGTTCTTGGTGTGGGAGGTGCATTGGGATTTGATTATATCCTGAATACGCATCCACAAATGATAATAACTCATGTCTGACAGTTGAGTCGACCAGCTGGTCAATCCTAGGCAACGGGAAACTATCCTTAGGGCATGCTTTGTTTAAATCAGAATAATCAACACAGGTTCTCCATTTTCCATTCGCTTTCTTCACTAGCACTGGGTTAGATACCCATTTAGGGTAGAGGGCGTCGCGGAGGAACCCGTTGGCTTTGAGCTTGTCCACCTCCTCTTTGAGAGCCACAGACCTCTCCGAGTCCATGCCTCTCCTTTTTTGTTTCACATGTACATGTTTCGGGTCTATGTTCAACATATGACTTGCGATCGTAGGAGAAATCCTGCACATAACTGAATGTGTCCAGGCGAAAACATCAAGATTCGCTCGGAGGAAATCAGTAAGGTTCTCAGCGGCCAAAGAGTCGAGTTGCGACCCAATTTTAAGGACTCGTGATGGGTCGCTCCGGGTAACTGGGATGTCAATTATGAGTTCAGCCGGTGCTGCATTGGTTTTCCTAGGTTCCCTATCATCGTCTCTCGGATCTATGTCCCTATGGATCCGAGAATGTTGCCCGAGCCAGTGCTCAGGCGTTACTTGTCAATCATCAGCATTTCGGCTGCAGACGGAGCGGTCCACAACCTTTCCTTTCTCTCTACGCTGTGCCTCCCTGAGTTCAGCTACATAGCATGCACGGCCGGTTGCCTGGTCGCCATGTACCACTCCAACCCCTTTGTCTGTTGGAAATTTTAACGTCAAGCAACAAGGGGCCAAAGCTGCCCTAAATTCCGCCAGGGCTGGACGACTCAGAAATACGTTGTACGAGGAATCAACGTCCAGTACTATGAATGGTAAGATTCACACCCTTTTGTGTTCACCTTGTCCCAGTTCAACTGGTAATTCCACATATCCCACTGCATCAGTCGCTGCGCCATTAAAGCCATGGATTCTGGCTTTGGATGGCTTCAAATCCTTGGTCTCCAGCTTCGTTTGGTCGTATGCGTTCCGGAAGATGATGTAAACGGAACTTCCACAATCAATTAGAATTCTCTTTACGAATGTCGGCCCGATGGTCGCAGATATGACCATTGGGTCAATGGTAGGAGCCTCTACCTTATCTGCATCTCTGCTTTTGAATACAATATCATCATTCATCGTGCGCTGCTGCTTCGCAGGAGTCCCATCCTCCACGTTCGAACAACACTCGTACTCCGCATGTCTTAAGGAGTTAGCATATCGCTCCATCTCCTACCAATTCTTATCTACAGGATGAGGTCCGCCAGCAATCGTGTTAATAACCAATCTATCCACAGTCCGAGTAGGTTGTTCCGGTTGGTATGGGGATGGCCTGCATCCAGGGTCCGATGTTTCTTTCCTTCCATCCTGTGGGTCTTTGACAAATTCCTGCAGCTTTTTCTGTCTTATCAGCTTTTCTATAGCATCATGGAGGTGTCTGCACTCCTTCGTGTTGTGCCCATAAGACTCGTCGAAACGGCAATACTTCCCGGTCCGCTTCTGTTCTTCCGTCGATTCCTTTGTATGCAGCTTCCTATATTGGAAGGTGTTTCAAGTTGATAGATAGATGTTTTCAAGAGATGCGTTCAACGATGTGTATTCATTATATGTTGGGATCCTTGATTTCCATTTCCCTGTTTATTTTTTCTTTCCGGGACTTCCACCTCCGGATCCTTTAGATTGCACGGGCTTGTTCTGGATATGAACTTGAGTTTTTCCAGGATTATCTCCGGTTTGTTTCACGACGACATTGCTTTTCATAGACTCTTGAATGGGCTCTGATGCCTTGTCTCGCCTTGTCCATCAAGCTTCCTCCCTTCTTATGAATTGATGAGCTTTCGAGTAAAAACGTTCCAGCATAGCTGGGGGCTTCCCCGCCAACCAATCTCCAAATTCAGAATCCGGATCCACTCCACGCATTACTGCCATCAAAATCGCATGGTCTCTAGGATTGCTCACCTCGGTAGCCGCAACAAGAAATCTTTGCAAGTATGCTTTCAATGACTCTCCTGGAGTTTGAGTTACACTTGATAAGGACATCACGTCCTTCGGACGTGGGGTGTGTATCCTGAATTGTCCTACAAATTTCATTGCTAATTTGTCGAAGCTGGATATAAGTCGTGGTGGGAGTCGAGTGAACCACATGGTGGCAATCCCGGACAAGGTGATTGGGAAACACCTACACTTGGTTGCGTTATTAGCTCTTGCAGAATCCATCATCCATCCGTACCTCATCACATGCTGACTGGGGTCAGTCTTCCCTTTATAGGCTGGAATGGCGGGCATGCTGAACTTTCTTGGGTATTCAGCCTGTAGAATGGGTATCCATGAAGGGAGTATGAGTCTTAGACACTCCCCAGTCTTCATTAGTTAGACCTTGGTTTTCTTTCATCAACTGCCTGACCATGGCCGTCAAATCCGGGGTTTGTATGGAAGATAGGAGGTTGGGTTCCGTTCCACGGGACCGTGCAGGTTGATGTCCCGTCCGATTTGGGTCTTGGTTTCTAGTAGATCGATCAGTAGCACCTGCATGTGCATCTTCATCCTTACGGCGTCTACGCCTAGGAGGTTCATCAGTAGAGGTCGAACTATCATCTTCAGAGTAAGGGATAGGGCTACCTCCAGCATTCTGTTGCTGCTGCTGAGTAAGCTGAGTCATGAGGTCAGCGTTGGTTTGCATTTGCTTAGAAAGTTGCCTTCTACTTTCCTTAAGTTCTCTTATCAAGTCATTGAATTCTGCTCGGGAAATAACTTCGACTTGGTTTTGGTTGGAGGGCTCTGCACCTCGAATCGCTTGCTGATTGCTAGTTCCCAGTTGTTGCACACTAGCGGTTATGTGGGCATTTGTATTTTGAGAGGTTGATCTAGTTCGTGGTGTTCCTATGGTAGAGTTGTTGGTTGTAATTCTGAGTAGAATCAACAGATGCCTTATAAATGATAATGGATCTCCTTCGAGGGAATTATGCAATCCAATAGTTGCAAAGTAGATCCTAATAGCCTGAGAATTCAAATTCCCAGTGAAAGCACCAAAATGTTAGCACCAAAATTGGTCACTAACACCCTTAGAAAGATTGTGTAAAGAGATTGATGAAGAAAGTAAATTAAAACAGAGAATAGAGTGTAAATTTAAATGCAGAGAACAAGAACACCAAATTTATAGTGGTTCGGCGTAACTGCCTACATCCACTTTGAAGTTGATTTCCATTGATTTCGTTGATGGGTGATTATAGATACAATCCGTTTTTAGTTACTAAAATGCAATTGCAAATTAAAAGAAATAAGTCTAGAATGAGTCTTGAAAATGGCAGAGTCTCTCCAGTGTTCTCTAAAATCTCCTCCTTTTCTCTGTGCCCCTGCCCCTCTATGTATAGGTGTAGGTGGGTTGGACTTCCTTGGTGGGCCTGATAGCTGAATAACTTGGTCCAAATAGGACAAGCTCTGTGTGCCGATCCGAACAGGCCGAATAGTTGAATGTCGAACCCTCCTTTTTATGCAGAACGAGCCATTCATTGTATGGGAAGAGTAGGCCAAGCGATAATCAAAGCCGACGGTGCTAGGTAGAATGTCGAACCATCCTTGATTGCCGAACATCTCGGGAGGCCGAATGAGAATGCCGAGCCTTCATGGATACCGGATGCTCCTTGATGCCGAACGGCATGGTGTCGAACGGTCTGGGTGCCGAACGAGGAGCTTGATGTTTGAACGCCATCTTGACCGAACGAGGCTTCTGGCCGAACGAACGTTTTTGGTTGACCGAAGCCTTCAACCAAACGAGTCCCTTAGCCGACCGAAGCCTTTGGCCGAACGAAGCCTCTGGCCGAGCGCTATCTTTGGCCGAGCAATGCCTTAGGCCGAGCGTTCCTTAGACACCCAGCACTATCTTATGCCGAACGTTCCCTCGTGCCAAACGCTTCTTGGTGTGCTGAATACTAAGTTGCTTGGCCAAATCTCCAGGAAACAACATTAAAGTTTTCAAGCTAGTATAATTTGATTTCAAGGTTATTAGGGAAGATTTTTAAATGTTAAGTAGGAAGATAATTAAGATAAATTATTATTATTAATTAATTATTTGAAAGGGAAATTAAGAATGATTAATTAATTTATAATTGTAATTAATTAAGTGATTAGAGATAAATCAATTTGTAATTAAAGATTGGTTAATTAATGATTAAGTGATTAATTAATTTGTAATTAAGAATTTAAATTAACTACTTGAAGTTAATTAATACATGATTAGTAGTTAACTAATTAAGTAATTAATTAAGGATTAATGATTAATTTATTTGTAATTAATAATTTATTAATTAATAATTAAGAAGTAATGAATTAAGTAGTTAAGGTTTAATAAATTTATTAAGAAGTGATTAATTAATTAAATGGTTTGAAATAGAGTAATTAATTAATTAATGATTTATCAATAAGGATTAAAGATGCTTGCTCATGGATGATTGTATAAGTAGAATATCTGATTTTTGTGATATCTATTTGGTGATATTTTGTGATACTCTGTGATATATTCTGGATATACCTGTGATGTTTGAATATTATTTCTCTATGATAAATGTTATGTGAATTCATTAACTTGTTTAAAACTATTAAACAACTTGACCTTTAAAATGGCGTTTGGATTTCGATGAGACCGGGATTAGGTGTCAATTATGATTATTCGAAAACCACATCGATCCAAATTAAACGTTAGGTCGTGGCATCTCAAGTGAAGATCGAGACGGTGTTTCAAAGTGCAGGAGTTATCATCGTTAACTCTGAGGGTGATTCCAAAATGAGTGTAACGAGATAATGCCTTCAGTTTCGTTCGAACCCGGAACGAACTTCTCTGGATTGAATGCTTTCAGAAGATCGTCAGGTGGACGATAATCATTCTAAGAGATATGTTCTATAAAGGTAATCGCAGCCTCTAGCCTCATTAACCGGGAATAGCTAAAACAGGGGAGGTGCAGCAAGGTTAGGGGGTAGTACCCAAGCAGGACGATATATAACCCTGTCTAGACGTCCCTTTATTTCAGTCGTGTGGGAAGTTGTTGGTCACAAGTGCGGGGTATCTTGTTCGGACTGTCAGTAAGGAATGATTCCGGCTTTGTGTTGTAGGCGGTCGGGATTGATCCTTGGTACGGTGATCTAGGCCTCATACTGTGACGGGAGGTACCCCAGTAGCCCTACCGTTGATGGAAACCCATTTCCCTACGAGACCCTACGGTTTTGATTTTTATTACCCACTTTTGTGGCTAGTAGCTGGAATTTAATCATGTAACAATTTCGGCTATTTTCTATTTACTTAAAAACCCTAAACACTATTATAATATCACTGGATTTCCTATAAAATGTTTTGGTTAGCATGAGGTAAAAACTTACCCGTGTTTATGTGTGGGAAGTCTTACGTGATACCTTTGTTTTCAAATGATTTTCAGAGTTAAGCAACTTTAATCCGTTTACTCACACCAGACCCATGTCTGACCCGGAGTTTATTTCTGTTTTTCCATAAACTCTTGGGTACTCAAATTTTTATGAGTAGCCAAGTGATATGTTTTGGATTGTTGAGTTCTGGAGGAGCTTGGAGCAGGAGTCCAGTCGTATCTACTTAGCTAGTTCCGCTGTGTTAGTTGATGTATGTTGTATTTTGGGATGTATGTAGTGACAGAGATATATGACTGTCTTGTTGTATGATGTTGTGTAACTCTGATATATGTAAAACTATGTAGTAGTTATGTGATGTACTATATTTTGTCCGTTTCCGCTGTGAGATTCTGATGTTGCTATTCTTTCTTTCTATCTTTTCTATTTCTATCTCTTTCTTTTCTTATTGATGATACGTCTTTCTGTGGTTAGAAAGGAAGGTCGTCATAGTTGGCATCAGAGCATAAGTTGAGATAATACCTAGGCTTTGGAGTAATATTTATCTTGAGAGTGCATATTTGTATTTTCATATAATTATATACCTATCTAAATTTGTTGAGTTTCCTGTTCAGGTGGCCAACATGAGTTCTGGAAGGAGAGGCAGAGGTAGAGGCAGTACCTCGACTGATAATGGATGAAGTCAAACTGCTAGTGAGGCTGTAGATCCAGTACCGCCCCAGGTTAGTTTTGCCGCTTTATGCAAAGACTTCGCCAACCTTGGAGGTAACCATTTAAAGGGCCAGAGACTATAATTGAGGTTCAGCTTGGCTACGCTCTTGTGAGCGGATCTTTAAGAGTATGAAGTTGTATGATGAGCGGAAAAGGGAAATGGCTTCATGGCAATTATAGGAAGGCGCTGCAGCCTGGTGGGATGCAACGACAGCAAATATCTCTGAGGACGACATTTCTTAGGAAATATTTAAAGAGTTATTTGAGGAGAAATTCACGCCAATAGCAGGGTAAACTCGTCTGTACCGGGATTTTCTGAATTTAAAGCAGGGAAGCTTGACTATAGCGGAGTATGAGACCAAATTCAATGAACTTTCTTGCTATGGACCAGGGCTCATTGATACTCCCCTCAAAAGAACGAAATGTTTGTGCAAGGATTGAGGCCAGAATTTCATGAGAAGATGACGGCGCATTTGAAAGGATCTTTTATTGTTAATTGATATGGCTTTGAGATATGAGGATTTGATGAACAAGAAATCAGTGGCACTAGTAGCAGCATCGGGAGAGGATTTTGCTAATCCAAATAAGAGGAAGTTCAATCCCAATTGGAGGAAGTAGAACAAGAAGAAGACTGGAAGCAACAACGGACCTCGCAAATTCTATATATGTCAACAAGAAGGTTACTTGGCAAATAGGTGTCCTAGGAAAGGATTTCAGCAGCAACAACAGCAACCGCATTATAGTGGACCGGGTTCGGCTTTGGTTCAGAAGTCTCTATGCTTCAATTGCCACCAACCAGGTCATATGATCAAGGATTGCCCGCTACTTTATAAAGCTCGACAGAATAGAGTATTTGCTTTGGAGGGTGCACCATCTACTTCATCTAAAGGCAAGGGAGTATTGGAAGGTACATTACTTTTAGATGGCAAGTATATTAAAGTTTTGTTTGATTCGGGTGCTTCTTTGAGTTTTATTTCTCTGGAATCTGTAGAGAAATTCTTTCTTACCCCTAGTACTGTAGATTTTTCCATCTTTGTATCTAATCCTTTTCCATCTTTGTATCTAATCCTATAGGAGGGGTAACCAAATTGGACATGATCTGTAAGGATTTGAGGATTTCCTATCTGTCCCATAGTTTTTCTTGTGACCCTTATGTGTTGAATTTTAAGGGATTTGACCTTATATTGGGGATGGATTGGCTTGATAAATATAAGGCTATTCTGAATTGTGATGAGATAATAATTTCGTTGGAAATCGATCTGGGTAGAATTGCTAGAGTGACGTGTGATAATTCTGGAATTCACTTGAGTAGTCTTTTACATGGAGTTGAGACTTCTCAAGAGAAGGTTGAAGACATCGATGTGGTCCAAGATCTCGCAGATGTATTCAAGAAAGTCAAGTGTTTGCCTCCGCATCGAGATAGAGTTTCACATTGATTTGGTTCCAAGAGCAGTACCAGTGATTCAGCCTAGTAGGAGGATGGCTCCTAGGGAAAGGAAGGAGTTAGTTAAGCAAACTCAGGATGTTTTGGAGAAGGGGTTGATTAGGCCCAGTTTTTATTGTTGGGGATCTGCTGTGGTGCTTGTCACTAAATCGGATGGATCGCTAAGGTTCTGTGTGGATTGTAGAGAATGAAAAAAGTGACCATTCGAAATAAATATCCTCTTCCTCGTATTGATGATCTCTTTGACCAGCTGAATGGAGCTTCTGTCTTTTCTCAACTGGATTTAGCTTCAGGTTTCCATTAGTTAATGGTAGCAGAGGACTATACTCCCTTGACTGCATTTGGGGGACCAAATTGTTTCTATGAGTGGTTGGTTATGCCTTTCGGGTTAACCAACGCTCCTGCTTACTTTGTTGACTTGATGAACCAAGTCTTTCGAGATGTATTGAATAAGTTCGTTCTAGTGTTCTTTGATCATATTCTGGTCTACTCTAAGTCTGAAGAAGAGTACAAGCAACATTTTAGAATTGTGTTAGAGACTCTAAGGAGGCATGTTCTGAAGGCGAAGTTCTCTAAGTGACATTTTTGGAAACCAGAAGTCAAATTTTTGGGGCACATTATTTCTGAAGAAGGTATCTCTGTAGATCCGGCAAAGGTTGAGACTATTTTGGAGTGGAAGCAACCGCAGACACCGACTGAAGTTCGTAGTTTTTGGGATTGGCTGGCTACTACAAAAAGTTTACCAAGGACTATTCCAAGATTTCTTAACATCTAACCAAGCTGACCAGGAAAGGAGCTAATTTTAAGTGGACACCCCAGTGTAAAGAAGATTTCCAGGAGTTGAAGACGAGGCTAACCAGTGCGCCTGTGCTAGCTATTCCGGATGGGAAGAGCAAATTTGAGGTTTATACAGATGCTTGTATAGTTGGACAACGAGTAGTTCTGATGTAAAATGGTAGAATAATTGCATATGCGAGTCGACAATTAAAGCCACATGAAAGGAACTACACTACGCACGATCTAGAGTTGTTGACCATTGTTTTTGTTTTGAAGATCTGGAGACGTTATCTTTTAGGAGAGAAGTTTGAGTTATTCACGGACCACAAACTATTGAAATGTCTTTTCTCTCAAAAGGATCTTAATCTGAGGCAGCAACGATGCATCGAGTTTCTGGCATCATATGATTTGGATATTCTGTATACCCCGGGAAAGGCGAATGTTTTGGCTGATGCTCTTAGCAGGAATGCAGTTCTATCTATGTTGGAAGTTGTTTCGTCTCTCCAGGAAAGAATCATAAGAAATCAAATGGAGAATAAGAATTTAAGGAAAATTATTCAAGGAATCAAAGAAGGACATATTTTGATTTCAAGATTGACGATCAAGGAACTTTGAGGATTAATGGTCGTCTCTGTGTGCCGAATGTGGATGGGTTGAAGCAAGAAGTCTTATCTGAGTGTCATCGCTCCAAACTGAATATTCACCCAGGAATCTCTAAGATGTATAAGGATACGAGAAGGGTTTTCTGGTGGCCGAGCATGAAGAGGGATGTAGCTGCTTTTGTCGATATTTGTGCCATTTGCTAGCAAGTTAAAGGAGATCAGCAGAAGTCAGCCAGATTATTGCAGCCTTTGGAAATTTCGATATGGAAGAGGGAGATGATTTCGATGGATTTCATTGACCGTTTGCCTAGAACCAAGAAAGGAAACGAAGGAATATGGATGATTGTGGTCGTCTAACTAAAGTGTCCATTTTATACAGGTTAAGGCAACTCATACTGCAGCTTCTCTAGCAAAGATTTTCTTGAGAGAGATAGTCAGATCGCATGGTGTTCCTGTCAGCATAGTAAGTGACTGTGACCCTATCTTCACCAGCAAATTTTGGGAGGCTCTACAATTAGCAATAGGAATGAGTTTGAGATTAAGTACATCCTATCATCCTCAGACAGATGGACAGACGGAGAGGCTTAACCGAATTCTAGAAGATATGCTGTGAGCATGTGTTTTAGATTTTGGTGGATCGTGGGAAGACCATCTACATCTAGTAGAATTCTCATATAATAACAGTTACCAGGCGAGTTTTAAGATGGCTCCTTATGAAGATTTATATGGAAGATCGTGTAGATCCCCATCCTGTTGGATAGAGTCTAAAGATCGCCTTATGCTTGGACCAGATTTGATTCGTGAAGCTTCTGCGAAAGTTGAGCTTATCAAGAAAAGAATGAAAGCTGCTCAGGACCGTCAGAAGAAACATGCAGATAAAAGGCGAAGACAATTGGAATTTGAGATCGGAGATTTAGTCTTTGTCAAAGTTTCCCCGCTCAAAGGAGCTATTAGATTCGAAAAGACGGGAAAACTTGCCCCGAGATATATAAGACCATTCCGGGTGCTGGAAAGGATTGGTGTTGTAGCTTACAGAATTGAATTGCAAGAACTGATATTTGGAATTCATAATGTATTTTGTCACGACCCGAATTCGATGTCCGACAACAACATCAAATTCGTATCGCGGTAGCTTGCAACACCCATTAGATGATAAATAACACAGTGGAAATAAAAGATGATATCACTGATACAACAAGGATACATTAATCTGATACATCAATTTGATACAATGGTAACCATCAACATCAGAGAATATACAACATATAATACAGCGGAACACGATACAACATGAGATAAGTCTTCTCAGAATCCAATACTGCAACTCTGATCCAAAAGCTCCAAAATTTTACTCCAAACCAACAAGCTCAAACCACCACCTTGCTTCACCCGAAAACAAGTCTCGTCCATGAATCCAAAGACTTCAATATCCAAGGTCTCCAAAGAATATCAAAGAGAAAGCTGAAGGGTATCAAATCGATATCTACCATCTACTATCTGAAAAACCCAACTCTAGACTGCCCATGTGGAAAATCTGCAGGCACCCAGAGTTTAGGAAGGGAACAATAAACTCCGGGTCAGTCATGGGACTGGTAGGAGCAAACAAAAACTTTTTTTCTTTAAAACAAACAAAAGAAATTTCAAGTTGAAATCTGCAATGCTTTTTGGAAAATGAAACTGCCATAAGGCCTCCCGCCACACACACAATGCAAGCGCATACTTGGAGGAGATTTCTCCTTATGACAGTTAAAAATGTTTGATACGTGAAAACCATTTGATATTATTATTATAAGTGCACAGTGTAGAAAACCATTTTGAAAGCATAACATTAATCTTTGCCAGCATACGTACCATTATAGTATGCCTACTATAGCTACCATATTAGATGGCAGGTTCTACAACTAAAACCATACAGGGCGCGTATTGTTTCTTTGGGTTTTTCAACAAATGGTCAGGCCAAGAAACTTCCCATTGCCACATGGGTCCGCCTCTAGAGGGACATCCCGAGAACTATCCTTCGTTCTCTGCTAACAAGGCCGGCTACCCCCTTCCCGGGGAATAAAACCTAAGATATGCCACCCCCGGTCCTTTGGGACCTTTCATCCGAGAGCTCTCAACACCAACAACATCACATAATAATAGATGTACTACAGTGTCCACATGAGTAAGTATCTGGGCTCCATACCATGATACTACCCATTTCCAGAAGGAATGGTCACACCCTAGGGGAGCTACCCCAGAAACCTTGTCGCATCATTCCTGTTTCGACCATTACCGGTTTGTGAGGCTCGACGAGGTTTCTTTCATAAAGCTACGCTTTACACTAAAGCCATGCTTTAATCACAAATGATCATCAACACACAGCAGCACTTAGCATGTCACACTACCAAATTGGGAGTATAACGCTGATAACCTTCAACTACATAACCTCTAAGCTCGTACGTCTCAGAGAAGGGTGTTAAGATAAGAGAATAAATTCTCCGCCACCAACAGATATGTATTTGAAAGAAATCTGCTTTATATCTCAAAGTGTAGTGTCAAACACACATCTATACAAGTCTGTCCCGGGTTCGAACAGAACCGAAGGCACTTTCGAAGAAGCCCTTGCAAACCGGTTATTCACAATCCCGATTGGACTTCCCATCACTTAGGAAATCTCTATACCGTAGCTACTCAGTGCAGAGACAATCGATAGGTCATCCTATCGTTCTCGCAAATACCCGGTCTTCATCACCAGTCTTCAAATGCTATCTATAACGACGTATCATTATTCGGAATGGGTTATATGACACAAAGGTCCTCTCCCGGCTAAACCGAATAATGAGCGTAATATTTAAAACATATGGATATGGGATTTCAATTAAGTCACAACTTAATAGTTCAAAACTTTCTTTCAAATGGTTTAAACCAATTACCATTTTCAAATCTTTAAATAAAAAGATTCACTTTACAAAGATCCATTTACGGATTTTTCAAACAATTTCCATTTCAATTGGATTAACTAGTTAAATCTTTAAATCAAGATTTAACTTATAGCTTTCAAAACTCGTTTCAAAATATTCATCCATAACTTGGAAAACTATTTTTATTCAAACTTGGAATTCCTTTAATATAAATTTGAAAGTTCATCTTTTTTAAAGGAAACTTTTATCCTTTGAAACCGGCAGTTTTATTTCAGAGAAACCCGATCTCATTTATACAAGTTAAACACTTTGGGTTAATTCAATTCCCCAAAACAATACTTAAAAAATGGTTTAAAAGTCATATAAACTCGTATAATACTTTTTTTTTATCATAAATACTAAACATAAAATTCAATTTCAAATATTGGATTCCAATTTGAATCAAATTATTCAAATCATAAATCTTTATCAAGTTATTGGGAATAACTTCTATTTTTAGAATTCCTTTTTCAAAAGCTTTTTTTTATTTGATTCAATTCATTTCCAAAACTATTTGAATTAAAAATTCAAATTCAAAACTATTTAAAAATCTGTGACTTAACCGATTTCCACGTGCAATCCATATTGTGTGTGTATAAGTGTAGTCCAGGGGGTTTCACATAATAGTGCACAACATCAATCATCATAGATATATCAATATCGATAAGCGGTATGAACTATAACGCTTATCTTTATTCATAGATTCATGAATAAAATTAATTTATCAATCACAAAGATTCATCATTACGATTCGATGTGGCTTTCGGATGAATAACCGGAATCCGACTCCCTGTCGCATCGAAATCCAGACGCCATTTTAAAAGCTAAGTTGTCAATTAAATTTAAACAGTTTAATTCAACACTTTGAATCCAAATAACATTTAACACAGATAAATCATACACGATCATTATATATATAACAAGAGCAATATCATAGGAACATCATAGAATATCACCAAGTAAATATCACAAATTAGAGATTCCATATACGCCATTATCCATAAGCAGTCATCTTAAATTGTTATTGTAATTAGTTCACATTTAATCAATTACTTGAGAATTAATTACTTAACCTTGTTCAATTGATCATTAATTTGCAATTAATTACTTATTCCATTTCAAATTATGTAATTATTAAATCATTTCTTAATCAACTATTAAGTCATAATTATTTAAATTAATCACTTATCTTATTTCACACCATTTAATTAATTTCTTCTTAATCAATTTATTTAACTTAATTTCTTATTTAACTATTCCTTAATCAAAAATTAATGTCCTTAATTATTATTTAATAACTTAATTATCCATTTATCTACTGCAAATCACTTAATTAATCATTTATTAATTCATAATTAAATTATTGGACTACTCTTAATTATTAATCATTAATAAATTAACTAAAAGTAGTTAATTCTAAATTTAGTAATCACTTAAGAATTGATTTAATTCTAACTCTAATTACAATTAAAATGTAATTTTTCGAAACTACTTTCTAAAATAATTAATTGATTATTCAAACTTGACTAACATTTTTAAAGAAATATTCTTAAACATTGGAAGTCAATTTAATATTAACTATAAACTTTTAATGTTAATTAATTTTCATACTTATCTTAACCTAGTTTCTAAATTAAAATAGTAATTAATTGTTGAATACAATGTTAAGTATTACTACATAATTCAGCTTCGAATCTAATCTCTTTTTTTTAACTGTCAACACCTGTTTATTTATAAATACATACTGCAGTAAAAAAACACAAGACCTTCCCTATTAAAACCCGAGTGTAACTCGAGCAGTGCTTCGAGTTGTTACAGCTTCCACCCGAGACACCCTCTACATATCTTCTTCTTCTCCTTCTTTTTTTTCTCTTTCCTGTAGTTTAAGTTACTAAGTTAATTAGCATCAGCTACTTACTTTCGAACTTCAACAAACCCGAAGCAACCCATAAATAAACTCGAGCATGGCTTGAGGTGCCACGAACCAAAAAATACTGACACGAGATCCACCGCCGTACACATGCACGGCGACACAACTGGCCTCCGATGAATACCCTTAACGTCGGCAAGTCCCAATTCCTACGTGGATACGAAAATCAAGCACGAATCCCTTAAAAATCATTCAAATCAAAAATCAACCGTTCGACCCAAAAAATGCAGAACTTAACCCATCGCTAAAATCACCTCGTCACCATCACAGACACCACCGAACGCGATGAAACTCCGGCCACACCTCAACCATGTCCTTATCTACCTTCACCAAGAATTTCATGATACTCGATCATGACATGGATTCGAAAACCAAAATTAAACAGAGCACAGAAAAAAATGACCCCAAACCCTAAATTCGAATCCCCAAAATCTGCGCATTAGAAAAATTATTTAGCATTTTTCTGGGATTCATGGATAATTAAACTTACTATATAACAAATTTCAATAGCTATTATTTGTTAATTCAACTAGAATTGATGAAAACACAATTCGAGTTTATATAGAAACTGTATCATGTTTAATCCCCTAAAACTCATTGTTTTTGGTTTAAAAACTTTAGCATTGTACAATACATCATGATATGAATTCAAACCACAGTTTTAACACATTCGAATTTTTTTTACTTATAAATTCTTTTACTGTAATATGAACATCCAATGTTTATATCACACTGTACACTTTCAAAACAAAACTATGTTCTGATTGTAGTTCAAACAATCTTTTTAAATCTAAACTCCTAAGTTTTAATTTAATTATATGAAGAAGTTTTGTTTTAAATTTAATTACTTTCATTTGCTTTGTAGCCTGAAACATTGAAAACATGGCAAAATATCATTTCCAGTAAACAAAATGATCACAGATATATCATATTTACCCAGATAACTAGCTAACCCAAAATCTCTACAAATCAATCATCAAGTTTTAAATTTTAAAATAGTATATTCGCTCAATTATATGATTGAAGGATAGAGAACAAAAATTCAAAGCTAAATTGCTCACCTTGGGTTTTAAGAAGCCGAGACAGTTTTGTTTATATATGTATTCTTTTTATTTGTCTGTTTGATCTGGAACTTCCACTTGAACTTACTGCATGTCTTGATCTCCAGACTTCAACTCAAGCTACACTTTGAATCTGAAAACTTTTGCTTGCTTGAGTTGCCTGAGTTGATCACCTCAGGTTGATTTGCATCTGCCTTTTCAGGCTGAAGCTTTTGAAAACAGGTTTTGCTATTTATTTTCAACTTTGATTTCCAAATTCAAATGATGCAAGCTTCATATTTGTTTGCCTTTGAACTATCTTGGATTCCAGATTTATTTCTTGCTCCTTATTTTCAGATTTTCCATATTTTTGAAATGAATTGCATGTTGATTCAATTCCAGGTTTGTATTTTGATTTTGCAATTTGTTGTTTGTTTCAGGTATGAAACTTTGCTGGTTCTTTACTTTCTTTGATCTGTATTTTTTTTCCTTTTTTTTCTTTAATTCATATTCATATCATTTAATTCCAAAGAAAGAAAAGATGTTGCCACTTGTAACATTCATTTACACTTGTTAATTTTTTTTCCATATAGTTTACATTTGTCAAATTTTATATATTTATGTTTTAACCTTGTCTTGAATTTATTTTATAAATTTTGTTTTGGTCCTTTAGTTTAATTAATTTACACTTAGTTCATAGAAATTTAAAAAGAATGAACTTTAAAACCTTTTCATTAAACTTAGTTATTGTGTGTATATATATACACATAATATTATACTTGCATAATTTTTTTTCCAAAAGAAAATTTTATCTAAAATAAAATTATACATTGATAAATAAATTTTCTAATTTATCACTCTAATAAATTTACCTTTAATTAATTTCTTAAATTAATTCTTTTTGAAATTAAGTAAAAAAAATTAATTACTTACAATCTAATTATTAAAACAATTCAAAGATATTTAACTTTAAGCATTTTAAATCTTCATTACATAGATATTTTCTTGCTTGCCTAATGTATATGTATTACATTTATTACCATTTTATAGTTAAATTTTCATACTTTTATTATTAACATAAATTCTAAAATTTAATTTCTATTTATAGTTTAATTCCCAAACATTACATTTATAACATATATTTTTATTTTATACTTTACATTAAATATTGATAAGATAAATCTTATACTTCTTATACTTCATA
This sequence comes from Allium cepa, assembly GCA_030765085.1. Lineage (NCBI taxonomy): Eukaryota > Viridiplantae > Streptophyta > Magnoliopsida > Asparagales > Amaryllidaceae > Allium > Allium cepa. The sequence goes on along the minus strand of CM060941.1, from coordinate 649,013,229 downwards.
AAGAAAAATGGATTTAAAACACGATCCATAAATTAAATAAATAATTATACATATTATTTTTTTTATTTTTTTTCCAAGTATAACCCTTTAAAGAAAATTCATTTTGAATTTCCAAATCAAAATTTTGTTTCTAATCCAATTCAATTACATTTAAGTTTCAAATCCAATTTATAAAATATATAAGTAAATACATCTTATTAAATTTGAAAAATTCAAACAAATCCAAAATTTAACCCAAAAGCTTAATTAAATTACATTTTTAAATTCGCTTTTAAAACAGGATCGTTACAGATTCCCCTACTTAAGAAATTTCGTCCTCGAAATTTGCCAAGGAGATAACAAAGATAGATGAAAGATAGAGAAGTATCTTTCCGAATCAAATCGAATATCAATTCTGCATTTGACTTATCAAATCAGAATATCAATAATAGATATGAGAACAAACTCAATCAATTATGAAACAATTGGGTTATCTGATCTACGAAATATACAGGGGTATTGGTTAGTTTGAAGTAATAACTAACCATTTGTAGATTATATCGAAACCCAATGAAACCTACAGAAATAGATTCGATCACAATCTCCGATTCAAGATTTTACTCATTTACGATTTACGGAGAAACAAAACTAAGGGTAGTTCTGATGTCGAACAAACTTGAAAATTTAATCGTAACCGAGATGGTTACCTTATAAAATTTCCTTTCCTTTATCAGCATTGAGGTTGAAGAATCACCCTTGACTACATACACCTTCTTTACCAGAGTTTGCTTATGAGCTGGACAGTCGTTGATTCTGTGTCCTGGCTTGCGGCAATGATAGCATCCCGTAGATTCCTGATCTGGCCTCATAAATGGCTCTCTCAATCCTGGCTTCCAAGGATTCTTGCATTTATCCGACTAGTGACCTTTCTCTGAGAAATTGAGACAAGTAACATTTTTCAACTTTTTCTTTCGAGTCTTCTTCTTTTCTTTATCTTTCTTCGATTTCTTTCCACCAAACTTCTTTTTCCCCCAATTCAGGTTACTTGTGTTTCCATCCTCGTCTGGAACTTCCTACTTATCCAGAGTATCATATTTGTAACCCATATCAATTAATTCAGAAAACGATCCCTTTATGTGCTTAGTCATCCTCTCCTGGAATTCCTTGTTCATTCCCCGAATAAACCTTTCATTTTTCTTTAACGGTGTATTTACCAATTCTGGACCAAATTGAGATAATTCAATAAATTTGTTTAAATATTCCTCAAATGATAAGCTTCCTTGCTTCATATCTATGAACTCCTTGTATATTCTAGACATACCAGCACACGACATACATCGTTGCTCGAACACTTCTTTAAAACGACTCCAAGTAAATTCATTCGCCGGCTCATCCAATGTAACTATTTCCCACCAAATTAAAGTCTCATCCTGGAGATGCTAAGAAGCTATCAATCGCATCAGATCATCTCCTAACTTTAGTCCTTTGAAAATATTTTCACACGATCGAATCCAGACTTGTGCTTCGATAACAGATTCTTTGCCTGTGAATGGTTTTCCACCAAGTCTATAAAAACTTTGATATAGATCAGTCAAATTTGATTGAGATTGAATAGGAATATCAGTCATTGCAGGGCTTTGATCAGCTGAAGTGGTACTTTCCTGTCTCCTATTTCGTCCTCTTGTTCCGCTCATTCTTACTTTCTGTAAATAGTAAGAAGACCGATTTAGGCATTCGGACGAAATATCTTAGAGAACAACAGCAGATAAAGAGAATAGACCGAGGAATTTGGATTTTTGGTTCCACTGGTTGTACTCATTCTAGGGTATACTTCACCCTATCTATAATGAGCCATCTAATGTGTTACACTCCGTAGCTAAAGTTCTTACTCAACCTTTAGCTTTGATACCAATCTGTCATGACCCGAACTCGATGTCCGACAACAACATCAAATTCGTATCGCGGGAGCTTGCAACACCCGTTAGATGATAAATAACACATTGGAAATAAAAGATGATATCACTGATACAACAAGGATACAATAATCCGATACATCAATTTGATACAATGGTAACCATCAACATCAGAGAATATACAACATATAATACAGCGGAACACGACACAACATGAGATAAGTCTTCTCAGAATCCAATACTGCAACTCTGATCCAAAAGCTCCAAAACTTTACTCCAAACCAACAAGCTCAAACCACCACCTTGCTTCACCCGAAAACAAGTCTCGTCCATGAATCCAATGACTTCAATATCCAAGGTCTCCAAACAATATCAAAGAGAAAGCTGAAGGGTATCAATCGATATCTACCATCTACTATCTAAAAAACCCAACTCTAGACTGCCCGAGTGGAAAATTTGTGGGCACCCAGAGTTTAGGAAGGGAACAATAAACTCCGGGTCAGTCATGGGACTGGTATGAGCAAACAAAAAATTTTTTTTTCTTTAAAACAAACAAAAGAAATTTTAAGTTGAAATCGGCAATGCTTTTTGGAAAATGAAACTGCCATAAGGCCTCCCGCCACACACACAATGCAAGCGCACACTTGGAGGAGATTTTTCCTTATGATAGTTAAAAATGCTTGATACGTGAAAACCATTTATATTATTATTATAAGTGCACAGTGTAGAAAACCCTTTCGAAAGTATAATATTAATCTTAGCAGCATACGTACCATTATAGTATGCCTACTATAGCTACCATATTAGATGGCAGGTTCTACAACTAAAATCGTACATGGAGCGTATTGTTTCTTTGGGTTTTCCAACAAATGGTCAGGCCAAGGAACTTCCCATTGCCACATGGGTCCGCCTCTGGAGGGACGTCCCGAGAACTATCCTTCGTTCTCTACTAACAAGGCCGGCCACCCCCTTCCCGGGGAATAAAACCTAAGATATGCCATCCCCGGTCCTTTGGGACCTTTCATCCGAGAGCTCTCAACACCAACAACATCACATAGTAATAGATATACTACAGTGCCCACATGAGTAAGTATCTGGGCTCCATACCATGATACTACCCCTTTCCAGAAGGAATGGTCACACCCTAGAGGAGCTACCCCTGAAACCTTGCCGCATCATTCCTGTTTCGACCATTACCGGATTGTGAGGCTCGACGAGGTTTCGTCCACAAAGCTACTCTTTACACTAAAGCCATGCTTTGATCACAAATGATCAACAAATGATCATCAACACACAGCAGCACTTAGCATGTCACACTACCAAATTGGGAGTATAACGCTGATAACCTTCAACTACATAACCTCTGAGCTCGTACGTCTCAGAGAAGGGTGTTAAGCTAAGAGAATAAATTCTCCGCCATCAATAGATATGTATTTGAAAGAAATCTGCTTTATATCTCAAAGTGTAGTGTCAAACACACATCCATACAAGTCTGTCCTGGGTTCGAACAGAACCGAAGGCACTTTCGAAGAAGCCCTTGCAATCCGCGTATTGACAATCCCGATTGGACTTCCCATCACTTAGGAAATCTCTATAACATAGCTACTCAGTGCAGAGGCAATCGTAGGTCATCCTATCGTTCTCGCAAATACTCGGTCTTCATCACCGGTCTTCAAATGCTATCTGTAATGACGTATCATTATTCGGAATGGGTTATATGACACAAACGTCCTCTCGCGGCTAAACCGAATAATGAGCGTAATATATAAAACATATGGATATGGGATTTCAATAAAGTCATAGCTTAATAGTTCAAAACTTTCTTTCAAATGGTTTAAACCAATTACCATTTTCAAATCTTCAAATAAAAAGATTCACTTTACAAAGATCCGTTCACGGATTTTTCAAACAATTTCCATTTCAATTGGATTAATTTGTTAAATCTTTAAATCAAGATTTAACTTATAGCTTTCAAAACTCGTTTCAAGATATTCATCCATAACTTGGAAAACTATTTTTATTCAAACTTGGAATTCCTTTAATATAAATTTGAAAGTTCATTTTTTTTAAAGGAAACTTTTATCCTTTGAAACCTCCAATTTTATTTCAGAGAAACCGGATCTCATTTATACAAGTTAAACACTTTGGGTTAATTCAATTCCCCAAAACAATACTTAAAAAATGGTTTAAAAGTCATATAAACTCGTATAATCCTTTTTTTTATCATAAATACTAAACATAAAATTCAATTTCAAATATTGGATTCCAATTTGAATCAAATTATTCAAATCATAAATCTTTATCAAGTTATTGGGAATAACTTCTATTTTTAGAATTCCTTTTTCAAAAGCTTTTTTTTATTTGATTCAATTCATTTCCAAAACTATTTGAATTAAAAATTCAAATTCAAAACTATTTAAAAATCTGTGACTTAACCGATTTCCACGTGCAATCCATATTGTGTGTGTATAAGTGTAGTCCAGGGGGTTTCACATAATAGTGCACAACATCAATCATCATAGATATATCAATATCGATAAGCGGTATGAACTATAACGCTTATCTTTATTCATAGATTCATGAATAAAATTAATTTATCAATCACAAAGATTCATCATTACGATTCGATGTGGCTTTCGGATGAATAACCGGAATCCGACTCCCTGTCGCATCGAAATCCAGACGCCATTTTAAAAGCTAAGTTGTCAATTAAATTTAAACAGTTTAATTCAACACTTTGAATCCAAATAACATTTAACACAGATAAATCATACACGATCATTATATATATAACAAGAGCAATATCATAGGAACATCATAGAATATCACCAAGTAAATATCACAAATTAGAGATTCCATATACGCCATTATCCATAAGCAGTCATCTTAAATTGTTATTGTAATTAGTTCACATTTAATCAATTACTTGAGAATTAATTACTTAACCTTGTTCAATTGATCATTAATTTGCAATTAATTACTTATTCCATTTCAAATTATGTAATTATTAAATCATTTCTTAATCAACTATTAAGTCATAATTATTTAAATTAATCACTTATCTTATTTCACACCATTTAATTAATTTCTTCTTAATCAATTTATTTAACTTAATTTCTTATTTAACTATTCCTTAATCAAAAATTAATGTCCTTAATTATTATTTAATAACTTAATTATCCATTTATCTACTGCAAATCACTTAATTAATCATTTATTAATTCATAATTAAATTATTGGACTACTCTTAATTATTAATCATTAATAAATTAACTAAAAGTAGTTAATTCTAAATTTAGTAATCACTTAAGAATTGATTTAATTCTAACTCTAATTACAATTAAAATGTAATTTTTCGAAACTACTTTCTAAAATAATTAATTGATTATTCAAACTTGACTAACATTTTTAAAGAAATATTCTTAAACATTGGAAGTCAATTTAATATTAACTATAAACTTTTAATGTTAATTAATTTTCATACTTATCTTAACCTAGTTTCTAAATTAAAATAGTAATTAATTGTTGAATACATTGTTAAGTATTACTACATAATTCAGCTTCGAATCTAATCTCTTTTTTTTAACTGTCAACACCTGTTTATTTATAAATACATACTGCAGTAAAAAAGCACAAGACATTCCCTATTAAAACCCGAGTGTAACTCGAGCAGTGCTTCGAGTTGTTACAGCTTCCACCCGAGACACCCTCTACATATCTTCTTCTTCTCCTTCTTTTTTTTCTCTTTCCTGTAGTTTAAGTTACTAAGTTAATTAGCATCAGCTACTTACTTTCGAACTTCAACAAACCCGAAGCAACCCATAAATAAACTCGAGCATGGCTTGAGGTGCCACGAACCAAAAAATACTGACACGAGATCCACCGCCGTACACATGCACGGCGACACAACTGGCCTCCGATGAATACCCTTAACGTCGGCAAGTCCCAATTCCTACGTGGATACGAAAATCAAGCACGAATCCCTTAAAAATCATTCAAATCAAAAATCAACCGTTCGACCCAAAAAATGCAGAACTTAACCCATCGCTAAAATCACCTCGTCACCATCACAGACACCACCGAACGCGATGAAACTCCGGCCACACCTCAACCATGTCCTTATCTACCTTCACCAAGAATTTCATGATACTCGATCATGACATGGATTCGAAAACCAAAATTAAACAGAGCACAGAAAAAAATGACCCCAAACCCTAAATTCGAATCCCCAAAATCTGCGCATTAGAAAAATTATTTAGCATTTTTCTGGGATTCATGGATAATTAAACTTACTATATAACAAATTTCAATAGCTATTATTTGTTAATTCAACTAGAATTGATGAAAACACAATTCGAGTTTATATAGAAACTGTATCATGTTTAATCCCCTAAAACTCATTGTTTTTGGTTTAAAAACTTTAGCATTGTACAATACATCATGATATGAATTCAAACCACAGTTTTAACACATTCGAATTTTTTTTACTTATAAATTCTTTTACTGTAATATGAACATCCAATGTTTATATCACACTGTACACTTTCAAAACAAAACTATGTTCTGATTGTAGTTCAAACAATCTTTTTAAATCTAAACTCCTAAGTTTTAATTTAATTATATGAAGAAGTTTTGTTTTAAATTTAATTACTTTCATTTGCTTTGTAGCCTGAAACATTGAAAACATGGCAAAATATCATTTCCAGTAAACAAAATGATCACAGATATATCATATTTACCCAGATAACTAGCTAACCCAAAATCTCTACAAATCAATCATCAAGTTTTAAATTTTAAAATAGTATATTCGCTCAATTATATGATTGAAGGATAGAGAACAAAAATTCAAAGCTAAATTGCTCACCTTGGGTTTTAAGAAGCCGAGACAGTTTTGTTTATATATGTATTCTTTTTATTTGTCTGTTTGATCTGGAACTTCCACTTGAACTTACTGCATGTCTTGATCTCCAGACTTCAACTCAAGCTACACTTCGAATCTGAAAACTTTGGCTTGCTTGAGTTGCCTGAGTTGATCACCTCAGGTTGATTTGCATCTGCCTTTTCAGGCTGAAGCTTTTGAAAACAGGTTTTGCTATTTATTTTCAACTTTGATTTCCAAATTCAAATGATGCAAGCTTCATATTTGTTTGCCTTTGAACTATCTTGGATTCCAGATTTATTTCTTGCTCCTTATTTTCAGATTTTCCAGATTTTTGAAATGAATTGCATGTTGATTCAATTCCAGGTTTGTATTTTGAATTTGCAATTTGTTGTTTGTTTCAGGTATGAAACTTTGCTGGTTCTTTACTTTCTTTGATCTGCAGTTTTTTTTTCTTTTTTTTCTTTAATTCATATTCATATCATTTAATTCCAAAGAAAGAAAAGATGTTGCCACTTGTAACATTCATTTACACTTGTTAATTTTTTTTCATATAGTTTACATTTGTCAAATTTTGTATATTTATGTTTTTAACCTTGTCTTGAATTTATTTTACAAATTTTGTTTTGGTCCTTTAGTATAATTAATTTACACTTAGTTCATAGAAATTTAAAAAGAAAGAACTTTAAAACCTTTCCATTAAACTTAGATATTGTGTATATATATACATAATATTATACTTGCATAATTTTTTTCCAAAACAAAATTTCATCTAAAATAAAATTATTCATTGATAAATAAATTTTCTAATTTATCACTCTAATAAATTTACCTTTAATTAATTTCATAAATTAATTCTTTTTTAAATTAAGTAAAAAAAATTAATTACTTACAATCTAATTATTAAAACAATTCAAAGATATTTAACTTTAAGCATTTTAAATCTTTTATTACATAGATATTTTCTTGCTTGCCTAATGTATATGTATTACATTTATTACCATTTTATAGTTAAATTTTCATACTTTTATTATTAACATAAATTCTAAAATTTAATTTCTATTTATAGTTTAGCTCCCAAACATTACATTTATAACATATATTTTTATTTTGCACTTTACATTAAATATTGATAAGATAAATCTTATACTTCTTATACTTCATAAAGAAATATGGATTCAAAACACGATCCATACATTAAATAAATAATTATACATATATTTTTTTTTCCATGTATAACCCTTTAAAGAAAATTCATTTTGAATTTCCAAATCAAAATTTTGTTTCTAATCCAATTCAATTACATTTAAGTTTCAAATCCAATTTAATATAAGTAAATACATCTTATTAAATTTGAAAAATTCAAACAAATCCATAATTTAACCCAAAAACTTAATTAAATTACAATTTTAAATTCGCTTTTAAAACGAGATCGTTACATATTTCATGTATCCCATCTAAAGAAATTTGTTCATGACCCATCACTGGTTGTAGAACCAGTAATCCAGGAAGATTTAGAGGTCGAGCCAAACTTGACCGTGGTCAGGAATCCTGTTCAGATTGTTGATCAAGACGAGAGGCAACTCAGGAGCAAGGTAGTGAAGCTCGTCAAAGTGTAGTGGAGCGAGGATCCCAGAAATTGTACCTGGGAAACTCTGGATAGTTTTAGAAAAGCTTATCCAGATTTGTGTCCGGATAACTAGTGATGTTCGTCAGGATAGATTGTTTAGTTGATTGTTAATATATGGATGATATGTATGTTTGGATTGTTGATATAAAAGCTTTTGAATTATCTTTTGTTTTAAATTTCGAGGACGAAATTCTTTTAAGGAGGGAGGAATGTGACGACCCGGGATTTTGGCAATATTATTTTAATAAGTATTTAATCTAATTAAATAAAATACAAGTTTTTCATTCTATAAATAAATAAGATTTTTGGACATTTTTTCAGTTATTTATTTGTATATATATGTGTATCGTGAAGGAAATTATGATTTGAAAATTTAAAATAAAATCTTTCAAAAATATTTACAATAAAATCTATCTTGTTCAATTAAATTAAAGGATCTACCTTATTAACATTTGGTATAAATATATAGATGAATGTAATATAGATAATAATGATTAAATAAAATTAATCTTATCAATATTAAATATAAGTATAAAATAAAATATATGTTATAATTAAATGTTTGATAGATAAACTTTAAATAGAAATAAAAACTAAGGGTTTATGTTAGTAATAAATTATAGGGTTATATGGAAACATAAGATAATTCTAGAAATATATAACCTATGAAATACATGTATAAGCAAGGCAAAAGAAAAAAAGGAAATAAAATATCTACATGCAAAGTATCCATGTACATATAAAATAAAAATAATAATAAGATTGTAAGCTTATAGGGAAACATGGCATTTAATACTATCATCTCAGCACAAAAACAAGGTCAGTCGAAATGTGTAAAAATCATTTCAATTTTTAGAAAAAAGATCTTTGACCAAAGTGTTAGAAAACAAAGAAAGCTTGTACCAGAAGCTCGTACCCCTGTAAAACTATTTCTTTATATACACATCTATTTTAGTTCTTGTTCATTCATAACCTAGCAAGCCAGGAAAAAATAAATATCACTCTGTACAAACTCAAATACAAACTTAAATATCATTTCAACTAAACAAAGTAAGCAAAAGCATTTAAAGGAAGATCAAAACTGCACCTTTTAAACACAAAAGTTGTTCTTTGTTCAAACATGTTTCAGGGTGAGTAAACATACTATTTTAAAATTTTAAATCTGGGTATTTGATTCATGAATAACTTGTGCTTTGCTGCATATTTTTAAGTAAGAATTCTGTACATATATGATAGTATTATTAATTCTTGTACGGTCTGTTCTTCCTTATCCTTAGTTACAGAGTTGAATATGTAATCAAAAGTCCAAAATATTATCATCCAACCTTTATTAGGCTTAAGGTATCAAACAAAACAAGTTTGTTTAAACTTTAAAGCCTAGAATTTGTTTTAAGCACAGTATAGAAGTAGTGACTCTGTAAACTTAGTTTTACAGTGAAAAGGAAATCATATGATTAATTTGAATATTTTAAATTATTGATTCGATGATATAACTTGAATCTACATTCAAAGATAGGATTTCTAAAGCTAAAATAGTAATTTTTAGTTGATTAGGTAAAGAGCAGTGCATAGTTGAACTGGGTATGGGTTTTATCAATTTTCTGGCGACCAGAGTTTTACTGGATGACGAGACTTTGCTCGAAGCAAGCTTGGCCATTGATGAAGTTAGGAAAATTGCTAAATAATTTTCTATTGCAAGAATTGATTGAACGAGGCAACTTTAGGGTTTAACTCTTGAATTTGGATGAGGTTGGAGATGAGGTGTTTTCACCACCTCTGGTTGATGGAGTTGCTTGGTATTCAAGGGGATGGTAGCATAGGGGATAGGTGAGGTGTGAACGTAGTTGGAGCATCTCCAATGGTCGGAGCAACTAGGGCGAAGTGATTTGTTGAATGGGTCGAGTTACAGGTTTTCGAACGAAGGGCTTAATTTCGATTTGGAATTTTTGGCATCGAATCGAGTTTTGCTTTCGAGTGTAGGGGAGTTTCGTGACTTGCCGGAGGTGACAAAGTTCGCCGGAGCGCCGACGAAGTGCCGTGCACGTGCACGGCAATGAATTGGTGTATGGAAGATTTTGGTTCGTGGTGACTCGAAGGGGTGCTCGAGTAGGAGATGGCTTGGCTCGGGTTACTCGTGTTTGTGTGGAATTGAACAGCAGTTTATAACTTAACTATAAAAAAAAGAAGTATGAGAAGAAGAAAGAGAGGGGGCTCGGTAAATAAGAGGAGAAACACGAGTTGTAACTCGGGTAAAAACTGGGTTTTCTCGGGTTTGGTTTCTAGTGCTTAGCGTAATTAAATTTGAAATTAATTATCTTAAACAATTTTAAGTATTAATGATTTTGTTAGTGCTTGACAAATTTTAAGTTAACAATTTATTACAAGTTTAATTATTTAAGAGAATACTTAAGAATGTTTTTAAATCTTAAGTAATACTTTAATTTAGTAGTTAATTTAAGATAAGTATTAAACTTAATTAACATTAAAGTTTTCGAGCTAGTAATAATTTGATTTCAAAGTTATTAGGGAAGATTTTTAAATGTTAAGCAGGAAGATAATTAAGATAAATAATTATTATTAATTAATTGTTTGAAAGGGAAATTAAGAATGATTAATTAATTTATAATTGTAATTAACTAAGTGATTAGAGATAAATCAATTTGTAATAAAGATTGGTTAATTAATGATTAAGTGATTAATTAATTTGTAATTAAGAATTTAAATTAACTACTTGAAGTTAATTAATATATGATTATTAGTTAATTAATTAAGTAATCAATTAAGGATTAATGATTAATTTATTTGTAATTAATGATTTATTAATTAATAATTAAGAAGTAATGAATTAAGTGGTTAAAGTTTAATAAATTGATTAAGAAGTGATTAATTAATTAAATGGTTTGAAATAGAATAATTAATTAATGATTTATCAATAAGGATTAAAGATGCTTGCTTATGGATGATTGCATAAGTAGAATATCTGATTTTTGTGATATCTATTTGGTGATATTTTGTGATACTCTGTGATATATTCTAGATATATCTGTGATGTTTGAATATGATTTATCTGTGATAAATGTTATGTGAATTCAAAGTGTTGAATTAAATTGTTTAAAACTATTAAACAACTTGACCTTTAAAATGGCGTTTGGATTTCGATGAGACCGGGATCGGGTGTCAGTTATGATTATCCTAAAACCACATCGATCCAAATTAAATGCTAGGTCATGGCATCTCAAGTGAAGATCGAGATGGTATTTCAAAGTGCAAGGGTTATCGTCGTTAACTCTAAGGGTGATTCCAAAATGAGTGTAACGAGATAATGCCTTCGGTTTCGTTCCAACCCGGAATGAACTTGTATAGATTGAATGCTTTCTGAACATCATCAGGTGGATGATGAGCATTCTAAGAGATATGTTCTATAAAGGTAATCGCAGCCTCAAGCCTCATCAATCGGGAATGGCTAAAACAGGGGAGGTGCAGCAAGGTTAGGTGGGTAGCACCCAAGCAGGATAAGATATACACCTGTCTAGATGTCCCTTTATTTCGGCTGTGTGGGAAGTTATTGGCCACAACTGCGGGGTTATCTTGTTCGGAACTGTTTAGTAAAGAATGGTTTCGACCTTGTATTGTAGGGGGTCGGGAGTTATCCTCGGTACGGTGATCTAGGCCCCGTACTATGATGGACGGCACCCCAGTGGCCCTGCCATTGATGGAAACCCATTTTCCCTACCAGACCCTACGGTTTAGATTTGTATTACCCACTTTTATGGCTAGTAGCTGGAATTTAATCATGTAACAATTTCGGCTATTTTCTATTTACTTGAAAATCCTAGACACTATTATAATATCACTGGATTTCCTATAAAATGTATTGGTTTGCGTAAGGTAAAAACTTACCCGTGTTCGTGTGTGGGAAGTCTTATGTGATGCCTTTGTTTTCAAATGATTTTCAAAGTTAAGCAACTTTAACCCGTTTACTCACACCAGACCCATGTCTGACCCGGAGTTTATTTCTGTTTTTCATAAACTCTTGGGTACTCAAATTTTTATGATTAGCAAGTGATAGGTTTTGGATTGTTGAGTTCTGGAGGAGCTTGGAGCAGGAGTCCAATCGTATGTACTTATCTAATTCTACCGTGTTAGTTGATGTATGTTGTATTTTGGGATGTATGTAGTGACAGATATATATGACTGTCTTGTTGTATGATGTTGTGTAACTCTGATATATGTAAAACTATGTAGTAGTTATGTGATGTATTATATATTGTTCCGTTTCCGCTGTGAGATTCTGATGTTGTTATTCTTTCTTTCTATCTTTTCTATTTCTATCTCCTTCTTTTCTTATTGATGAAACGTCTTTCTGTGGTTAGAATGGCGGGTCGTCACACATACAGTATATAACCAAATAATATATATCAACCGCTTCAAGGTAGAATTTGTATACAAAGGTTCATTCACATTTACACAGGAACGTAATTTGGTCTCATCCACTCCAGGACAGGAATATATCCAGACCAAATATTAAATATAGTAATTCATCCTAACAATCATTCAATAATTTTTATCATCTACATATCATACCAATTAACCAAAAAGGTGAGTTTAACTCACCATTGTTCCTATTGTCCTTGAGGCGTTCCGGTTCGAAACTAAAATCGAATAACGCCAATTTTAGCCGAAATTTCAGCTATCTTCAAATCTGACCAAACCAGTTTCATTACGAAGCTAACATCATTATGAGTGCAACACACAAATCTATGCCTCAATTGGACCTCATATGCGAAAGTTATTAAATATATAAGTTTACAATTTTTAAATATAACTTTAATTCACTAATTACTTATTATAAACTAATTACATTCTTAATCCTTCCTTCCATCTTTAAATTATTGCATGTACACAGACCATGAACCCAAATGTGCACATTCTTTGATCGACGGTTTCTCCTCCATTATTCGACCCTTTGACGTCGTATCGCCTCCATCATCTTTCTCTTGCCGTGAGCTCCACCACCATCCTAAAAATGCTACGCCCTAGCCTCCTACACAATTGTTGTCCTTCATCCCATATCTCACCATCCCCATGGTCGCGACCCCATTTTCTTGCCATTCCTTCCAAAACTCCTTTGCTAGTTGCACTACGATTCCATGAAACCCAATCCAAGCTTCGTTCAACGAATCATCGACCACAATCACTTAAATTTTTAAACCTAGCTCTAAAAACCCATACCTCAACTGTTTTGGATTGCTACACACAACCACATCACCAACTCCACTAAATCCCCTACCAAAATGAAGCTTTAAGCAAGTTAAGGCCAAGGGAGTTTGTTTTACTACGGAGTATTGAATTTGATTTTAAATTTTGAAATGGAGAAACGCACTCAAATTCTTGTATGGACATTTTATTTATAATGGGAAGGGTATGGACTAGTGTGTGAGGGAGGGATATGCAAACGTGGAAAGTATGGGTGAGGGCTTATCATAATATAGGGTATATATAATATTTTATTAAAATATTTGGCGTTAAACACACCGAAAATTCCAAACTCCAATCGAGGCATACCGCCTGGCGTTCTATATGTTATAGCCCTCTTCCGAACATAATGGAACTTGTCTCGATGCCTAATTCGATCATATGCAGAAGATAGCTTTTCAAACCCAATTATTTATATAAATTTCTGAAATTAATTTCTACGTATTTCAAGCTCGCATGACCAAAAGATACTCATAATCACCATGAATTGTAACAGTATATAATAATTCACTATTACGAATCCAATGATACTGGTTTCGTACGAGACAGTTCCCCAAAATGCTATTTTATACCTTAATCAAAATGAATTATTTTATAAACCAAACTTATCACTTTTTAAATCTACATTAAAACTTTTTCTATCTTCATTTCTATTATATAGAATTTAAATAAGCTTTGAAATCATTTTTATCCAAATTAAAACCCATATTCAACTATTTAAACAATTCAAATTCTTAAATTCGACAAATTATTTATCAAATAAATTGCTATATTGAAACTCAAGTTATTTAACTTATAAAATTAACTTTTCAATATTTAAAATTAAGTAAATATCCCAATTTCAAATGACTAAAACTCTGAATCGTTACACCATTCTTCAATAATTTTAGTGAGTCAACTATGATGGCTCCACTTCTTTATCTTTTAACGGGCTTTTGAAGTCATTTCATGATAGCTATCTATAACAATCACATAAAAGCTTTTATACATCATCTCACAATGGCTTCAAGGTTCACATCACGACGTCTTCAACTCTCTCCTTTCATGATAGCTTCAGAGATCACCTCACGATGAATACAAGAATCATTATGCAAAGGCCCTTGTATATCATCTCACGATGGCTTGGTTACTTTATTTTTCAACAACTTTACCAAATTAGCACACGATAACTCCTTTGAATTAACTTATGATAGTTTGTTTGAGTCACTGCATGATATTTTATTTTTCAGTTACTTTAGGCAATCATTCACGATAGCTTATGCATAACTCACGATAGCCATAAGAGTCATTAAATGATGGCTTCTTCATATCAACCCACGATTACTTCTTAAGACTCTACATTATAGCTTCCTCGTGTCAACCAACGAAGGTCACAAGGTTGATTACATGACATCTTCTTTATTTCAAGCCACGATGACTATAAGGGTTCTTACACGATAGTTTCTTCTTATTAGTTCACGATGACTTGTGGAGGCTCTACATGAAAGTTTCCTTATATCAACCGATGAAGGCCATAATGGTCATTAACGATGTATTTTTCATTTAAACCCATGATTATTATAACGGTTCTTACACAATAGCTTCTTCTTATCAACTCATGATGACTTCAGAACTTATTACACGATGACCTTGAAAATCAGCACATGATAGTTTAGACATTCCATCTTTTGGCACGATGTCTTCATTTTCTTCGAAGATTCTTAAGGTATAACATAAGTGATATATTTGGCTATAATATCATACCACTAGCTATGGTGACATGTGAAAGTTAATATTTGAATTGTTCAAAAGTTAGGGTAGGCTAGAGATGGAACCCAAAACAAAATGACAAAGCTAATTTGAAGGTTATAATAATAACAATAGCAATAATAAAATAAAGTCAAATAAGTAAAATAATAATAATAATAATAACTAAGTAAAGTAAAAATAAAGATAAAAATCACATATATGTATAAAAAAGAAAAATAAACAAACAAATAAATGATGGTAATAGTACAAATAGTAATAATGGTGCTGATAGCAATATTGATCAAAGATCAAAGCTATGGCTTAGGCTCCTTTTCCCTAGTCCTATAATATAAAATTATAAAACTCATAGCTCATGGTTCTGGTACATGAATCACTAACTTCCACATGCTCCTATCTGTTACTAGCTCTTCGGATATATTCCAATCCTTTTAAGTCCCTTTTTACTACTTCCCTCCATGTCAACCTTGGTCGACCTCTACCTCTCTTTGAGCATACAACGCGGCCTAAAATTCCAAAGTGCAAAGGTGCTTTGGGCGGCCTTTGTTGGAGATGTCCAAACCATCTTAAGCGATGTTGAAGTAGCTTCTCCTCAGTTGGTGCTACTTCAAGTTTTTCATGTATATCATCATTTCAAATTCGGTCTCTTCTTGTATGACCACAACTCCATCGCAGCATACACATCACTGCTATGCTTATCTTCAGGACGTATTAGTTTTTAGTAGGCCAATAATCTGCACCATACAACATCGAAGGCATGATTGCCATTTTGTAGAACTTTCCTTTAAGCTTTTGTGGGACTTTCGTATCACAGATAACGCTAGATGTTGTCGCCATTTCACTCATCACGCTCGAATTCTAAAACTAACATCTTCATCAGTCTCACCATTACACTGCAACATTGATCCTAAATATTGAAAGGGTTATTTTTTAGGAACTATTTGTCCGACCAAAGTGACATCTCCATCCTTTGACCTGACACCGCTGAACTCGCACTTCATATACTCTGTTTTAGTTTTGTGAAGCCAAAATCCCTTTGATTCTAAAGTCTATCTCCACAGCTCATGTTGTCTATCAACCCCAATCATACTTTCATCAATTAGCACAATATTATCAGCAAATAGCATGCACCAAGAAATCTCCTCTTGCATACCCTTTGTAACCTCATCCATCACTAGGGAAAAAATGTAGGGGCTCAAAGTGAACTCTTAATCTAATCCCATGCTAATGGAGAAGTTAGTGGTTACACCATCGCATGCTCTGATACTAGTCATAACATCATTGTACATATCCTTGAAAAGGGTAATATACTTTGTTGGGACTCTCTTCTTTTCTAGAGCCCACAACATCACCTTTCATGGTACTTTGTCATAGGCTTTCTCCAAATTGATAAATACCATGTGTAGATCCTTCGTTTTCTCCTTAAACCTCTTCATAAGTTGTCTTATCAAGAAAATCGGCCCTATGGTCGATCTCGTAGGCATGAAGCCAACTTGGCTTTTTGAAACTCCTATCATTCTTCTAATCGATGTCCAATAACTCTCTCCCAAAGCTTCATCGCATGACTCATAAGCTTAATTCCTCTGTAGTTTGTGCAACTTTGGATATCTCCTTTATTCTTAAAAATTGGAACTAATATGCTTCTCTTCCACTCATCTGGCATCTTGTTTGATTTTAAAATATTAACGAACAACTTAGTTAGCTAGGCTATCCCTGCATCTCTAAGGCACCGCCACACCTCAATGGGGATGCCATCAGGCCCCAAAACCTTGCCTGCTTTCATCCATTTTAGCGTCTCCTTTACCTCGGATTCTTGAACTTTCCGAACAAAATGCCTACTGGTGTCATCAAAAGAGTTGTCTATCTCGATCATAGTGCTATCACCTTCTTCAATAAATACTCCAACTGCCACCTGATTTATTAATTATAACTGTATTGTAAAATTTTATTTGATTGATGTTGATCAATATTAAAATAACGTGTATACAAAATTTATATACACACATATCGATATACGCTATCGATGTACATTTAAATTATATTTGAATGTATTTTATTTGATTTGGCTAAATGTGATTAGAAAGCCCATAAAGGGGATTGATTTGGCCCATCATGGGTGTAGGAGGAGGGATTGGATTTTATTCAAAAAGTGGGTTTGAATTAGTAGAGATACTTGTGGATCCGGATCCACTTTTTACTTCTCTCTTTATCTATTATTTAAACACCCTTAACCTGTCATTTATTATACCCTCTTAGAGCCTCCATTCTACCCGCCTCTAGCTGAAATCATTGTCTCAAAACATGAGATCGTACTAATGTCAACAAGTTGCATAGATATTTCAATCAAGTAGCGCTTTTTGGAAGAGTTTGGATTCAAATCCAAAAGGAGTTCGATCAATTCAACATTCAAGGTATTACTATTGGGCACTAGTCAAGGCAATGTTCTAATTTAAAATGTATATATTAATTTGTCATTTATTCATATTCATATATGGTTAGATTAGATGAATTTATCATGAGTCTGTATATGTATATGCTATCAACATAGAACATAAATATATAAACATATTGTTATTAAAATAAAAAATAAATTACATACGTATACACATAGAAGCTTTTGGCTAGAAATAAATTTTAAAACTTTTAAATTTTTTAATTTAAAATAATTTGAAAAGGATTTAAAAACAAAATTTGATTTTTAATATATAAGTATATAATATATATGAAAATCTTGTTAAATCACTTACATGATAATATTTCAAAAAATAGCTTCATGCCTATGTATATATTTTTTATATATGATGTGTGCGTATGTGTATATATAATTTTCTAATATAACAAATTAACTTGATTTAATAATTTAAAATATATATACATATGTACTAATATTCATAAATTTACAAAAATTACTTGATTTTAATAAAAATTTAATTAACTTCTCCACACAGATTTAGTTTTAAATTAAAAAAAGATTTTTTTTATACAGATTTGTTATATAAATAAATTATTTTCTGAAAATATAAATATTGCTAAAGAGAAATATACATGTATTATATACACTTTATTATATAACATTATTTTAGATTATAAATTATTTTAATATATATATGTACATGTTTTAAAAAAATTCCATGTGTGTATATATATATTTTAGTACATATTTGTTAGCAAATAATAATTTTGAATTTAAATCTAAAAGATATTTTCAGATCTAGATAGTTTTGAACTTTGAAATTTGATTTGAATTTAAACTTGTAAATATTTATATTTGTAAATATTATTTTATGTGTGTGTATATATATAATAAAGTAAGATTACTTTTATAATATTTTATGTATATTTATATATGATATATAATATATTTATTCTTATATAAATATATTTTACATCATTAATTACATATGTATTTATGTAAATAGATAGCATATATAGAGGAGCTAACATATATATTGTGGTGTAAATCCTAGCACTTAGACTCAAGCATGTTAAACTATGCATACTGTAAATTTTGCACGTGCACGCATACATACATGTGTATATGACACATTTGGACATTACATTTACATATTATATAATACCAGTAAAATCTTTCTATTAATATAACAAATAAAATAATGATTTTATTTAAAACTAATTTAAATCAAATGTTAATAAATTCAGACTTCATGGAATTTGAAATTTAACCCACTGCATGTTAGCTCGCTTCCAATAATGGTATTAAAGCCAAATAGCATTAGAGGTCTAAATAAGTAGTATTAGGGCTACTTATTAAAGTCTATCTATATAGTATGATATCTAGAAAAGTAGTGTCTATGATTGAGTTAGGGTAATCAAGTACTCTGCCATACCTGACTACTGGCCCGGCCCGGCTCAAAGCGATAAGGTACTCCCAAAGGCTATCCAATATAAAGGCCCAAATTGATTCAGGCCATGGGCTAATTCTCAAAATCTATTTTGAAATTAAAATATAATTTCAATTTTAAAAGGTAAAATTTAACATAAATATAAATATAGTGTTATAAATTTAAAAGGTTAAATTTAGAATAAGTAATTATTTATAAATGTTATAAAATAATTTTCAAGATCGTTTTCAAAATAAAATGATTATTTTTGAAAATTATTAATGATTAATTCGATTAATTACAAGTTAATTAATAAAATTAATTAACATATATGTTGATATATGTAACATTATCTTAAGATGTTAAGATTATATATATATAATTTCTAAAATTAATTATAATCATCTAAAACTATTTTAATTAAATTAATTAATTACATGTTAATTAATAAATAATATAATACATACATATGTATAAGATATATATGTATAATTGTAAATATTATAGTGCATTTATTCAATTTAAAATGTCTAAAATTGATAAAATAAAATTAATTACAGTGTTCATGATTAAATTAAATTAAATATATAAGATTTAATTAATATAAGAGTGTGCATAGATTATTATTTAAGTCAATTAAATTATAACATGTTATACAAGAATTTATATAATATAAATGCGTAATAAAACATAGAACACTAAGAAACCCAAAATAGAATTAAGGAATAAGTACATGTGCATAGTACGCATATCGTGATTTCAGATGCGTCCGATACTTGAATCATGAGATTATTTCAAATAAAATACATTATTCCATAAGTCTGTATCGCTCAATTAAATATATTAAAGATTATGAATCTTTAATATTAAAGTTCTCCTCTACCATTTATATATTAATAGATTACATGCATGCTCCTTTATTATTGAGCTTTTCTCAAGCTAGGGATGTTATGTGTAGTACTATTGATATATATAATAGATAAGGTAAGATAACTGCAAATTTTGTTGAGCTTTTGTCAAGGTATGTGCATTAGGCTTAAGCAGTCGTGAAATAGTAGGTACGAGTAAATAATCTCATCGTTGAGCTTTCCATGAAGTAAATATGGGATTAGGACAAGGACTACATGTAGGATCGATTTCACCCTAGAGGGGGGGTGAATAGGGTGACAATATTAATTATAAAAATTTATTGCGGAAGCTTTTAAAATAATTTCAACACAGAATAATAACAGCACAGATAGCAGAATAAAATGCAGAAATAGAATGACACAGAGTTTTCCCAGCTTCGGCAAAACCCTGCCTACGTGCTGCCCCTAAGGTTTCTACTAGAAATTAAGTAGTCACACGCTTACACACGTAAACTCGCGACACCCGCTACTGACTAACTTAACTCTACGCTCAAAACCCTGCCACAACTCAGCCACTGAGTTGTGAATTCTCAAACTACGCCACGTAGTTTGTGCCTTAGTCACAAGACTAGAAATTATAACGGTTTAAAATTTAAAAAGCAATTTAAAAACAAAAGACAAAGAAACCCTAATTGAAAAAAACAAAAGGGTTAGACTTTTTTTTTATTTCGACCGTCTCCTTTTTATTTCTTCGGCCCAATCCCCTTTTTGAGATGATGGCTGCTCGTTCCTCTTTCTACAGAAATTAGGGTTTTCAGAATTTGAAAGATCGCGACTGTAAATTCTCGATCGAATTCGATTTGCTTGCTCTATTGGTCGATCTTCTTAATATGATTTCGGCTGCTTTATCGAGTTAGTTTCTGCTTCGATAGAATTGTTCGCGGCTCTTCCTCCTTGATCGAGTTCGGCTTTGATTTGGTATGTGAATTTATCCTTTTGATTTCCGGTTTCAATGCTTAAACTTTATGATCATGGAACTGCCGATGATGTTGCTTATATATAAATCGATGCCCTTGAATCTTTGTTCGTATCCATTTGATTGAATTCGTCACTTGAGTATTTTCGGCCATTTCATTTTATTTTAATGCTTTGGATATGTTTGACTTGTTCATATTGTATCTTTCCCTTACTTCACTGTCACGGTTTTAGCTTGAAACCATTCGATCCTTCCATGATCGTTACGGCAGCTACTTTCCTATTTTTTCATATTCTTGCTTGTGCATTACCATATATTTGTAGCATTCATTGGTCTGTTTGCATATTTCACATGCTTGACCCTTGCACATGCTCTTTGATACATGTTTGAACTGACTATGTCATTTGGTTAGTGCATTAGTTTGCACTGTGCATTGGTTTGGACTTGCAGTTTGAGTTGCAGACTTCATGTGAGTTCACATGTATGGTTTGTTCTTTGTTTTTATTGTTGCTATGTCACTTGTGTACTGAGCATTGCTGAGTCTTTGAGCATTGTTGTGTCACTTGATTGCTGAGTCTTTGATGTATGGCCAGTGATGCACTTGGTTATTTGACCCTGCTCTACTAGTTGCTGTCTTCATTTGGTTGTTGCAGTCACTTGGGCTGTCCACTGCCCTTTTTCATATTGATCGAGCACTTTCACTTGAGACTGAGTTGAATCCAGCTTAAGCTCGGATTTAACCTTGTGCTGAAAGTTATGACATTATTTTATTGCACCTGAGTTGAATCCGGTATTTTGGGTTTGACCTGTGCTCACCTGTCCCTGTAAATTTATCAAGTGTATATATATCGGTGTGCACGGCCTTGTGGCATATACAGCTATACACTGTGTATGTCACAAGCTGTTCGCGTATGTTGCATTCAAAGTTAAATGATGACGAACAACACAAATAACCGAGGCAAACATTATTTTCAAAATTCACTTTTTATTTTATACTGCAAAAATATTTCCTTTTCAATTTTACTGCGTCAAAAATTATTTTGCAGATTTCTCAGATACCGGATTCACATTGGAATAAAGTCGAAGATAAAATACGAGTTGAGTGAATAAGTGATATGTAGTGAGATCAGATGTAAAAGTGAGATTGTGATGTAATTGAATTTGTATTATTCAAAATTGTAATAAATATTTGTTTGAATAAAATTTCTGTTTGAATTCAAATTCTGTGTTATTTAATTTTATTCAGCAAATATTTATTTAACCTGTGAAAAATAAAATAGTACATTAACAAATACATTTAAATATATATATATATATGTATGTATGTATGTATGTAGTATGTATATATGTTTATTATCATCAAACAAAAATCATAACATATGAATCATAACAGAATCGCATATTCAACAATCTCCCCCTTTTGATGATAACAAACATATATTTAGGATTTTGAAACATATTAAATGTATTTGATGATTCCACTTGCTCCCCCTATTTCAATGCTTCATCTTTACCAAAACTCCCCCTTTTCATATGCATAGTAGTATAAAATTTATTTGCCAAAATCCAACATTTCTCTCCCCCTTTTGTTATCAGCAAAAGAGTAAAAGTGTCATGAAATAGAGATAAGGTGATAGATAGTAATATAACATTAAAACTCAATCGACTATAAATATGAAATTTAAATAGAAAATCAAACAAAAAATCATAACTGTTCTTGTTAGGCGCATATTCCATTTTTAGATATGATGGGAATGATGTTATCATAAAATTATATATTTATGTCGAGTTGTGGTATATATCTATCAGGAATTTGCATTTCGACTAACCATGCATAACTGTTAGGACTTTTTAATGAGGTTGGTAGTATTCCAATTTTATTTTAAAAAAAATGAATTCAAGTATCTTCTAACCATGCATAACTGTGAGGACTTTTAAATGGGATTAGAATCTACTTGTTTATTTAATAAATTAATTTTGAAATGCGTTCCATACATGCATAACCGTGGGGACTTTTAAATGAGCATGGAAGCACATATCAAATTCCAAGTAATTCATCCATGCATAACCGTGAGAACTTCCAAATGAGAGTGAATACTTTGGATTTTATTTTATTTTATAAAATGAAAAACGAATGATTCCTGATTATGATACCACATATCGACAAACTATATTGAATTTTTGATAAGCGATGGTCGATGGAAATATGATAGAATTAGAAATGGTCATGGAATCTTTGCCAAACAAAAATTTTTATAACTCTTGTTTGAATTTCTAAAGAAATTTACTAAGTATACTGTCTTGAGAAAAAATGTACGATTACTATCACCCCTTATCATTTTTCAGTCACTATTTACCTTTTTGATAATTAGTAAGGGGATAGATCCGTTAGGGGTTTTGTAAAGATGTCTGCCAATTGAGAATCGGTTGAAATAAAATTTATGCTGATATTTTCTTTGGAAATATGATCTCGAATAAAATGATGCCTAACATCTATATGTTTTGTTCGTGAGTGATGCACAGGGTTATTTGTGAGGTCAATTGCGCTTTTACTATCACACATTAGTGGTACACGTTTAAAATTTAGACCGTAGTCTTGCAAAGTCTGTATCATCCATAAGGTTTGAGCAGAGCAACCGCTTAGAACAATATACTCTGCCTCTGTGGTGGATAATGCAATATAATTTTATTTTCTGCTTAACCAACCATAAGATTCATGACTTTCAAAACCTTCTGGTTGTTCAACAAACACATCTTCTTTTAAAATTTTGTTAAGAAAAGTACTCTTAATGTCTATTTGTCTTAGTTTAAATCCTTTGTAGCAAGCAAAAGCTAATAATATTCTAATTGATTCTAGTCTAGCTACAGGTGCAAAAGTTTCATCAAAGTTAACTCCTTCAATTTGATTGTATCCTTTAGCGACTAGTCCAGCTTTATTTCTAATTACATTTCCAGATTCATCATATTTATTTTTAAAAATCCATTTTGTTCCTATAACTGGATAATCCTTAGGTCTAGGTGCTAGACTCCAAACATTATTTCGTTCAAATTGATTTATCTCTTCTTGCATGGCCATAAACAAGTTTTCATCTTTAAGAGCTGAATCTATGTTATTTGGTTCTATTTCTGAAATAATTCCACTGTATAAGCACAGATCACATAGATTTCTAAAGGAGGAATGAGTCTGTATACCTGCTATAGGGTTTCCAATTACCAATTCTGGAGTATGGTCTGCTTTGAATTTCAATTTTTCTGGATCTAGATTCCTTCGGACTTCTTTAGTTGTGGCAGTTTCTTTGATATCAGCAGTTTCTTTTGGTTCTTCATGCTCATCTTTTTCCTTCTCCTCTTCAACATTGCTTTTGGATGTTTCCTGATCGTCAATGCCTTCATCAAATTTCACATTGATTGACTCCACTATTGTTTTAGTCTTTTTGTTGTAGACTCTATAAGCTTTGCTTCTCGAAGAGTATCCCTTGAAGATGGCCTCATCAACTTTTGCTTCAAATTTTCCTAATTGATCACATGTACTGAGAATATTGCAAGAACATCCAAACACTTTGAAGTAAGCAATGTTTGGTTTATTGTTGAACCATAGCTCATAGGGGTTTTTGTTAAGAATATGTCTAACCATAACTCTATTCATTACATAACATGTTGTATTTACTGCTTCTGCCCAAAATTGCAAAGGTAGTTCATACTCATTTATCATAGACCTAGCCAACTCTTGCAAAGTTCGATTCTTTCTCTCAACTACCCTATTTTGTGGTGGAGTACGTGGTGCAGAGAATTCATGTTTGATTCCATTTTCATCACAAAAAATTTCAAATTCATAATTTTCAGATTCTCCACCATGATGAGTTCTTAGTGAAATAATAGAAACTTCCTTTTCATTTTGGACTAATTTTGTGAAATTCTTGAAGTATGAAAATGTTTCTGATTTCTTAGCTAAGAAATATACCCATGTATATCTTGAGTAATCATCAACTATTACAAACCAATATTTCTTACCTCCTAAGCTAGCAATGTCGTTAGGTCCGAACAGATCCATATGAACTAGTTCAAGTACTCTAGAAGTGCTTACACTGTTTTTGGCATAAAATGATGATTTTTTAAGTTTTCCCAAAGTGCATGCTTTACAAATGTTTTCTGTTTCACTCATGTGAAGGCAACCCTTTTACCAAATTTTTCTTTTTTAATTTGTTTAGCAAGTTCATACTTGCATGCCCTAAACGTCGATGCCATAAATTTACTTCTATATCCTTAGCTACCAAACATTTAGAGAGGGTGAGATCATCAAAAGATAGAGAATATATATTACCTTTCCCCTTACCTGAAAATAAGATTTCTTTTGATGATTTGTCAACAATTTTGCACAAGTCAGAGTCAGAAATAACATTCATACCTTTATCACATAGCTGGCTGATTGATATCAAGTTGTGGTGCAGATTTAAGGAAAATGTATTGTTACCTACTTTACCTTTGCCAACAATTTTACACTTGTCATTGTTACCCATTGTGACCCTGCCACCTTTGTACTTTTATAGGCTAAGGGACTTTGATTTATCGCCTGTCATGTGTCTGGAACAGCCAGAATCCAGATACCATTGCCGTTTTTCCTTAACCTGCCAGCATACCTACACGAGAAAAGATTTTAGTGACCTATTTGTTTTTATAGGTCCAAAATTGTTAGTGGCAGAATATTTTGAAAGATAATTTAGTGGAGACTCAAAACTATTTATATATGCTCCTTTTGGCACCAAATTTGTTTTACTTTGAGAGATTTTATATTTGTGCCTTTTGGAACCCAAATCGGTATAGTCTTCACATGTTTGGGTTTATACCAACAACTATTTTGATTGTGTCCAAATTATCTACAAATTGTGCGCAATGAATCGAGTTGATTAATTTGATTTCTATCATTTTGAAATTTGTTATATCCAAGTCCTTGCCTAAATGTATTAATAGTTTGTTTCCCTAATAGTATATTTAATTATTTTTCTCCTTTTGAAAATTTATCTAAAGTCATTGGTTGTTGTAGGACTTGGGTTTTGAGAGACTCATTTTTGTTTAACAGTTGTGTGCACTTTTTAATAGAATTTTCTCTTCTTGTGTTTTCACTTTCTTTCAAAAATAGGATTTCGTTTTCAAGCGATTTAATTTTGTTTTCTGATTTTTTAATCTTTTCTTCGAATGTTGGACACTTATCACACTAAGGGATTCTACTTTGATAGGTTGTAGCTAATTGGTCAAGTTGTTTATTTAAATCAATTAAAGTATCCTTTTGTGATTCAAGTTTAGCATACTTTTCCCTAAGTCGTTCAAAACAGCCATTTACTTCGTGAAAATATATATGTAATTCTGAATGTGAAAGTTTTGATACCTCACTTGGCTCGTCATCATCACTGTCATTTACTTCACCATGAAGACATAGATTGGCTCTTTCACTCTCACTTTCGGTGCTATCACTTTCATCTTCATCAATTTCATCCCAAGTAGCCGCAAAACTTCCCCTCTTCAGTTTCTTTCCTTGTTTTGATCAATTTTGAGGACAATTTGGCTTGATATGGCCTGGTTTATTACATTTGTGGCAGATGATCTTTTATTTTTATGAACTGTCTAGTATTTTGTTTATTCTGCTCTTAACTTGATGATTTTTGGTCGGATTGCCATATTTGCGATTCCACTTTTTGAATCTCTTTATCAATAGTGCTAATTCAGCTTCACCATCCTCTTCATCATCATTTTCATTTTCAGTTGTTCCTTTGAAAGCAATTGATTTCTTTTGAGTATCGCCTCCTTCTCGCTCTTCCTTGAATTTTATTTCTAGCTCATAAGCGGTGAGATTTCCAAAGAGCTCTTCCACCTTGATTTGTTTCAAACCCTTTGATTCTTGAATAGCTGTGACTTTAGCTTCAAAGCTTCATGGAAGAACTCTGAGGATTTTTCGGACTATCTCCAACTCTGTGTATGATTTTCCAAGAGCCTTTGATTTGTATACTATATTGGAAATTCGTCCGCACATCTCTTTGACATTTTCTTCTTTTGCCATTGTGAAATTCTCGTATTCGCTGCTTAACATGGCAAGGCCGGATTCTTTGACTTGAGATGTTCATACGTAGGTTACTTCGAGCGTGTGCCATATTTCTTGCGCAGTTAGACAATGTGAGACACGATTGAATTCAAATTGATCCAATGAACAGATAATAGAATTCATAGCTTTAGCATTAGCATTTTGTAATTTATTTTCTAGCTCTGTCCATTGATCCATCGGTCTATCTATTTCCTGATTGTCTACCTAGAAAGTTGGTGCTCTATAACATGTCTCAATAATGTTCCAAGAATCAATGGTTATCAGAAAAATTTTCATTCTGTTTTTCCAGAAGGCATATTCACCATTGAACATTGGTGGTCTAACTATGGACAGACCCTCAGCAAAAGCATTATGAAAAGAAGCCATTTTAAAAATTCAAATTTTTAAAACAAAACTTGATTTTTGAGAAAATCAAATTTTTAAAACCAAAAATCGACTTCTATTCCTAGCTCCAGTACCACTTGTAGGATCGATTTCACCCTAGAGAGGGGGTGAATAGGGTGACAGTATTAATTATAAGAATTTATTGCGAAGCTTTTAAAATAATTTAACCACAGAATAATAACAGCACAGATAGCAAAATAAAATGCAGAAATAGAACGACACAGAATTTACCCAGCTTCGGCAAAACCCTGCCTACGTGCTGCCCCAAGGTTTCTACTAGAAATTAAGTAGTCATACGCTTACACGCGTAAACTCACGACACCCGCTACTGACTAACCTAACTCTATGCTCAAAATCCTGCCATAACTCAACCATTGAGTTGCGAATTCTCAAACTATGCCACGTAGATTGCGCCCTAGTCACACGACTAGAAATTACAATGGTTCAAAATTTAAAAATATAAAAAGCAATTTAAAAACAAAAGACAAAGAAAACCTAATTAAAAAAACAAAAGGGTCGGCCTTCTTTTTATTTTATTTCGACCGTCTCCTTTTTATTTCTTCGGCCCAATCTCCTTTTTGAGATGATGGCTGCTCGTTCCTCTTTCCACAGAAATTAGGGTTTTCAGAATTTGGAAGATCGCGACTGTAAATTCTCGATCGAATTCGATTTGCTTGCTCTATTGGTCGATCGTTTCTTAAGATGATTTCGGCTGCTTTATCGAGTTAGTTTCTACTTCGATAGAATTGTTCGCGGCTCTTCCTCCTTGATCGAGTTCGGCTTTGATTTGGTATTTGAATTTCTCTTTTTGATTTCTGGTTTCAATGCTTGAACTCTATGAGATGATGTTGCCTATATATAAATCGATGCCCTTGAATCTTTGTTCGTATCCATTTGATTGAATTCACCACTTGAGTATTTTCGGCCATTTGATTTTACTTTAATGCTTTGGATATGTTTGACTTGTTCATATCATATCTTTCCCTTACTTCACTGTCACGATTTTAGCTTGAAACCGTTCGATCCTTCCTTGATCATTACGGCGGCTACTTTCCTATTTTATTTGGATTTGATTTTTGACTTTTTCCATTTTTACACGTACTTGATTTCTGACTTGGTTCATGAGGACTCTGGTCGTTTGAATTTATTTGACGACATTGATTTCTTTTGTGACTTCGGCTCTACAGTTTGTAGTTTCCGTGCACTTTGGTGGCTGACCATCCTGTAGCATATCTCTATGTCTTCATCACTGTTTTGATTTGGAAACACCTACGGCCTCATTTTTAGTTCAAAACTTCGATCAAATTGAACTCTGTTTTCTTTGATCATATTGACTGACTTAGTGCAGTTGATTTGTAACCTCTGGTTCATTGATGTTTATAATTTCAGCCTGCACATGTACTGTAGCATGCATATTGCCATATTGTTGCAGTCTTGAGTCTTGTTCATGGATTCTTGGCTCTGGTTCATTGTTGTTGCCCTTTGTATATTTATATTACTTCGAATATGCCATGATTCTTCTGATGCATCTCCTTCTGGCTCTTGAGTCTGTTGTGTACATAAACAGTTTGTAGATGCTATTCACCCATGTACATGCTTCACTGCCGTGTATTGTTTGCATTCATATTCTTGCTTGTGCATCACTATATATATATTGCATCCATTGGTCTGTTTGCATATTTCACATGCTTGACCCTTGCACATGCTCTTTGATACATGTTTGAACTGACTGTGTCATTTGCTTAGTGCATTAGTTTGCACTGTGCATTGGTTTGGACTAGCAGTTTGAGTTGCAGACTTCATATGAGTTCACATGTATGGTTTATTCTTTGTTTTTATTGTTGCTATGTCACTTGTGTACTGAGCATTGCTGAGTCTTTGAGCATTGTTGTGTCACTTGATTGCTGAGTCTTTGATGTATGGCCAGTGATGCACTTGGTTATTTGACCCTGCTCTACTAGTTGCTGTCTTCATTTGGTTGTTGCAGTCACTTGGGCTGTCCACTGCCCTTTTTCATATTGATCGAGCACTTTCACTTGAGACTGAGTTGAATCCAGCTTAAGCTCGGATTTAACCTTGTGCTGAAAGTTATGACATTATTTTATTGCACCTGAGTTGAATCCGGTATTTTGGGTTTGACCTGTGCTCACCTGTCCCTGTAAATTTATCAAGTGTATATATATCGGTGTGCACGGCCTTGTGGCACATACAGCTATACACTGTGTATGTCACAAGCTGCTCGTGTATGATGAATTCAAAGTTAAATGATGATGAACAACCCAAATAATTGAGGCAAACATTATTTTCAAAATTCACTTTTTATTTTATACTGCAAAAATATTTCCTTTTCAATTTTACTACGTCAAAAATTATTTTTGCAGATTTCTCAGATGCCGGATTCACATTGGAATAAAGTTGAAGATAAAATACGGATTGAGTAAATGAGTGATATGTAGTGAGGTCAGATGTAAAAGTGAGATTGTGATGTAACTGAATTTGTATTATTCAAAATTGTAATAAATATTTGTTTGAATAAAATTTCTGTTTGAATTCAAATTCTGTGTTATTTAATTTTATTCAGCAAATATTTATTTTACTTATGGAAAATAAAATAGTACATTAACAAATACATCTAAATATATATATATATATATATATATATGTTTATTATCATCAAACAAAAATCATAATATATGAATCATAACAGAATCGCACATTCAACAATCTCCCCATTTTGATGATAACAAACATATATTTAGGATTTTGAAACATATTAAATGTATTTGATGATTCCACTTGCTCCTCCTATTTCAATGTTTCATCTTTATTAAAACTCCCCATTCTTATATGCATAGTAGTATAAAATTTATTTGCCAAAATCCAACATTTCTCTCCCCCTTTTGTTATCAGCAAAAGAGTAAAAGTGTCATGAAATAGAGATAAGGTGATAGATAGTAATATAACATTAAAACTCAATCGACTATAAGTATGTAATTTAAATAGAAAATCAAACAAAAAATCATAACTATTCTTGTTAGGCGCATATTCCATTTCTAGAGATGATGGGAATGAAGTTATCATAAAATCATATATTTATGTCGAGTTGTGGTATATATCTATCAGGAATTTGAATTTCTACTAACCATGCATAACCGTTAGGACTTTTAAATAAGGTTAGTAGTATTCCAATTTTATTGTAAAAAAAATGAATTCAAGTATCTTCTAACCATGCATAACCTTGAGGACTTTTAAATGGGATTAGAATCAACTTGTTTATTAAATTAATTTTGAAATGCGTTCCATACATGCATAACCGTGAGGACTTTTAAATGAGCATGGAAGCACATATCAAATTCCAAGTAATTCACCCATGCATAACCGTGAGGACTTCTAAATGAGAGTGAATACTTTGGATTTTATTTTATTTTATAAAATGAAAAAGGAATGGTTCCTGATTATGATACCACATATCGACAAACTATATTGAATTTTTGATAAGCGATGGTCGATAGAAATATGATAGAATTAGAAATGGTCATGGAATCTTTGCCAAACAAAAATTTTTATAACTCTTGTTTGAATTTCTAAAGAAATTTACTAAGTATACTGTCTTGAGAAAAAATATACGATTACTATCACCCCTTATCATTTTTCAGTCACTATTTACCATTTTGATAATTAGTAGGGGGATAGATTTGTTAAATAGGCAATCAAATTTCTAAAACACCTAAACTGAGACGTAGTTTGCAGAAACTATTTTCTGGTAGGGTTTTTGTAAAGATGTCTGCCAATTGAGAATCGGTTGAAATAAAATTTATGCTGATATTTTCTTTGGAAATATGATCTCGAATAAAATGATGCCTAACATCTATATGTTTTGTCCGTGAGTGATGCACAGGGTTATTTGTGAGGTCAATTGCGCTTTTACTATCACACATTAGTGGTACACATTTAAAATTTAGACCATAGTCTTGCAAAGTCTGTATCATCCATAAGATTTGAGCAGAGCAACCATTAAGAGCAATATACTCTGCCTCTGTGGTGGATAATGCAATACAATTTTGTTTTCTGCTTGAACATGCAATTAATGAATGTCCTAACATAAAACAAGCTCCACTAGTACTTCTTCTATCTACTAAATTTCCAGCATAACCAGCATCTGAAAAACCTTTTAATTCAAAGTTATCGTTTGTTGGGTACCAAAGACCAAACCGTGGGGTGTGCAACAAATATCTTATAATTCTTTTAACAACTTTTAAATTAGATTCTTTGGGGCTAGATTGAAAACGTGCACACAAGCAGACAGAAAACATGATGTCAGGTCTAGAAGCAGTAAGATAAAGGAGTGATCCAATCATACCTCTATACTGCTTTTGATCATTTGTCTTACCTTTTTCATCCTTGTCAAGTTTAATTGTTGTACTCGTGGGGGTTCTTGTTGGTTTAGCATCTTTCAATCCAAATTTGTTGACGAGTTTCCTAATATATTTTGTTTGAGAAATGAATGTGCCTTTATCGCTTTGCTTGATTTGAAATCCTAAAAAGAATTTTAACTCTCCAACCAAGCTCATTTCAAACTTTTCCTGCACGACCTTTTCAAATTTCTCATACAATAACTTGTTAGTAGCACCATAAATGATGTCATCAACATATATTTGAACAATCAAAAGATCATCGTTTTCATCTAACAGAAATAGTGTGGTGTCTACACATCCCTTTTTGAACCCATTTTCAAGGAGATAAGAACTATGACATTCGTACCAAGCTCTAGGAGCTTGTTTTAATCCATATAATGCCTTTTTTAGTTTATATACATGGTTTGGATATTCATGACTTTCAAAACCTTCTGGCTGTTCAACAAACACATCTTCTTTTAAAATTTCGTTAAGAAAAGCACTCTTAATGTCCATTTATCTTAGTTTAAATCCTTTGTAGCAAGCAAAAGCTAATAATATTCTAATTGATTCTAGTCTAGCCACAAGTGCAAAAGTTTCATCAAAGTCAACTCCTTCAATTTGATTGTATCCTTTAGCAACTAATCTAGCTTTATTTCTAATTGCATTTCCAGATTCATCATATTTATTTTGGAAAATCCATTTTGTTCCTATAACTGGATAATCCTTAGGTCTAGGTGCTAGACTCCAAACATTATTTCGTTCAAATTGATTTAGCTCTTCTTGCATGGCCATAAACCAGTTTTCAACATTAAGAGCTGAATCTATGTTATTTGGTTCTATTTCTGAAATAAGTCCACTATATAAGCACATATCACATAGATTTCTAAAGGAGGAACGAGTCTGTATACCTGCTATAGGGTTTCCAATTACCAATTCTGGAGGATGGTCTGCTTTGAATTTCATTTTTTCTGGATCTAGATTCCTTCGGACTTCTTTAGTTGTGGCAGTTTCTCTGATATCAGCAGTTTCTTTTGGTTCTTCATGCTCATCTTTTTCCTTCTCCTCTTCAACATTGCTTTTGGATGTTCCCTGATCATCAATGCCTTCATCAAATTTCACATTGATTGACTCCACGATTGTTTTAGTCTTTTTGTTGTAGACTATATAGGCTTTGCTTCTCGAAGAGTATCCCATGAAGATGCCCTCATCAGCTTTTGCTTCAAATTTTCCTAATTGATCACCTGTATTGAGAATATAGCAAGAACATCCAAACACTTTGAAGCAAGCAATGTTTGGTTTATTGTTGAACCATAGCTCATAGGGGATTTTGTTAAGAATCTGTCTAACATAACTCTATTCATTACATAACATGTTATATTTACTGCTTCTGCCCAAAAATGCAAAGGCAGATCATACTCATTTATCATAGACCTAGCCAACTCTTGCAAAGTTCGATTCTTCCTCTCAACTACCCCATTTTGTTGTGGAGTACGTGGTGTAGAGAATTCATGTTTGATTCCATTTTCATCACAAAAAATTTCAAATTCATAATTTTCAAATTCTCCACCATGATCACTTCTTAGTGAAATAATAGAAACTTCCTTTTCATTTTGGACTAATTTTGTGAAATTCTTGAAGTATGGAAATGTTTCTGATTTCTTAGCTAAGAAATATACCGATGTATATCTTGAGTAATCAACTATTACAAAACAATATTTCTTACCTCCTAAGCTAGCAATGTCGTTAGGTCCGAACAGATCCATATGTCCTAGTTCAAGTACTCTAGAAGTGCTTACACTATTTTTGGCATGAAATGATGATTTTTTAAGTTTTTCTAAAGATCAAGCTTTACAAATCTTTTCTGTTTCAAACTCATGTGAAGGCAACCCTCTTACCAAATTTTTCATTTTTAATTTGTTTAGCAAGTTCATACTAGCATGCCCTAAACATCGATGCCATAAATTTACTTTTATATACTTAGCTACCAAACATTTAGAGAGGGTGAGATCATCAAAAGATAGAGAATATATATTACCTTTCCTCTTACCTGAAAATAAGATTTCTTTTGATGATTTGTCAACAATTTTGCACAAGTCAGAGTAAAAAATAACATTCATACCTTTATCACATAGTTGGCTGATTGATATCAAGTTGTGGTGCAGATTTTCAACATACAGTGCATCATTCAAGGTAAATGTATTGTTTCCTACTTTACCTCTGCCAACAATTTCACACTTGTCATTGTTACCCATTGTGACTCTGCCACCTTTGTACTTTTCTAGGCTAAGAAACTTTGATTTATCGCCTGTCATGTGTCTGGAACAGCCAGAATCCAGATACCATTGCTGTTGCTCCTTAGCCTGCTAGCATACCTACACGAGAAAAGATTTTAGTGACCTATTTGTTTTTATAGGTCCAAAATTGTTAGTGGCTGAATATTTTGAAAGATAATTTAGTGGAGACTCAAAACTATTTATATATGTTCCTTTTGGCACCCAAATTTGTTTTACTTTGAGAGATTTTATATTTGTGCCTTTTGGAACCCAAATCGGTATAGTCTTCACATGTTTGGGTTTATACCAACAACTATTTTGATTGTGTCCAAATTTTCTACAAATTGTGCACAATGAATCAACTTGATTAATTTGATTTCTATCATTTTGAAATTTGTTATATCCAAGTCCTTGCCTAAATGTATTAATAGTTTGTTTCCCTAATAGCATATTTAATTATTTTTCTCCTTTTGAAAATTTATCTAAAGTCATTGATAGTTGTAGGACTTGGGTTTTGAGAGATTCATTTTCGTTTAATAGTTGTGTGCACTTTTTAATAGAATTTTCTCTTCTTGTGTTTTCACTTTCTTTCAAAAACAGGATTTCGTTTTCAAGCGATTTAATTTTATTTTCTGATTTTTTAATCTCTTCTTCGAATGTTGGACACTTATCACACTTAGGGATTCTGCTTTTATAGGTTTTAACTAATTGGTCAAGTTGTTAATTTAAATCAATCAAAGTATCCTTTTGTGATTCAAGTTTGGCATACTTTTCCCTAAGTCGTTCAAAACAGCCATTTACTTCGCGAAAATATATAAGTAATTCTGAATGTGAAAGTTTTGATACCTCACTTGGCTCGTCATCATCACAGTCAGTTACTTCACCATGAAGACATAGATTTGCTCTTTCACTCTCACTTTCGGTGCTATCACTTTCATCTTCATCAATTTCATCCCAAGTAGCCGCAAAACTTCTCCTCTTCAGTTTCTTTCCTTGGTTTGATCGATTTTGAGGACAATTTGGCTTGATATGGCCTGGTTTATTACATTTATGGCAGATGATCTTTTGGTTTTCTGAACTGTCTAGTACTTTGTTTATTCTACTCTTAACTTGATGATTTTTGGTCGGATGCCATATTTGCGATTCCATTTTTTGAATCTCTTTATAAATAGTGCTAATTTAGCTTCACCATCCTCTTTATCATCATCATCTTCATCTTCATTTTTAGTTGTTCCTTTGAGAGCAATTGATTTCTTTCGAGTATCGCCTCCTTCTCGCTCTTCCTTGAATTTTATTTCTAGCTCATAAGCGGTGAGATTTCCAATGAGCTCTTCCACCTTGATTTGTTTCAAATCCTTTGATTCTTGAATAGCTGTGACTTTAGCTTCAAAACTTCGTGGAAGAACTCTGAGTATTTTTCGGACTATCTCCAACTCTATGTATGATTTTCCAAGAGCCTTTGATTTGTATACTATATTGAAAAGTCG
This sequence comes from Allium cepa, assembly GCA_030765085.1. Classification (NCBI taxonomy): domain Eukaryota; kingdom Viridiplantae; phylum Streptophyta; class Magnoliopsida; order Asparagales; family Amaryllidaceae; genus Allium; species Allium cepa. The sequence continues at coordinate 648,977,525 of CM060941.1, read as the reverse complement.
TCCGTACATCTCTTTGACATTTTCTTCTTTTGCCATTATGAAATTCTCGTATTCGCTGCTTAACATGGCAAGGCGGGGTTCTTTGACTTGAGATGTTCCTTCATGGGTTACTTCGAGCGTGTGCCATATTTCTTGCGCAGTAAGGCAATGTGAGACACGATTAAATTCAAATTGATCCAATGAATCGATAATAGAATTCATAGCTTTGGCATTAGCATTTTGTAATTTATTTTCTAGCTCTGTCCATTGATCCATCGGTTTATTTATTTCCTGATTGTCTACCATTACAGTTGGTGCTCTATAACCTGTCTCAATAATGTTCCAAGCATCAATGGTTTTCAGAAAAAATTTCATTCTATTTTTCCAGTAGGCATATTCACCATTGAACATTGGTGGTCTAACTATGGACTGACCCTCAGCAAAAGCATTATTAAAAGAAGCCATTTTAAAAATTCAACTTTTTAAAACAAAAATTGATTTTTGAGAAAATCAAATTTTTAAAACCAAAAGTCGACTTCTATTCCTAGCTCGATACCACTTGTAGGATCCATTTCACCCTAGAGGGGGTGTGAATAGGGTGATAGTATTAATTATAAAAATTTATTGCGGAAGCTTTTAAAATAATTTCAACACAGAATAATAACAGCACAGATAGCAGAATAAAATGCAGAAATAGAACGATGCAGAATTTACTCAGCTTCGGCAAAACCATGCCTACGTGCCGCCTCCAAGGTTTCTACTAGAAATTAAGTAGTCACACGCTTACACACGTAAACTTGCGACACCCGCTACTGACTAACCTAACTCTACGCTCAAAATCCCGCCACAACTCAGCCGCTGAGTTGCGAATTCTCAAACTACGCTACGTAGTTTGTTCCCTAGTCACACGACTAGAAATTACAACGGTTTAAAATTTAAAAATTTAAAAAGCAATTTAAAAACAAAAGACAAGAAACCTTAATTAAAAAAAACAAAAGGGTCGGCCTTTTTTATATTTTATTTCGACCGTCTCCTTTTTATTTCTTCGGCCCAATCCCCTTTTTGAGATGATGGCAGCTCGTTCCTCTTTCTACAGAAATTAGGGTTTTCAAAATTTGGAAGATCGCGACTGTAAATTCTCGATCGAATTCAATTTGCTTGCTCTATTGGTCGATCGTTTCTTAAGATGATTTCGGCGGCTTTATCGAGTTAGTTTCTGCTTCGGTAGAATTGTTTGCGGCTCTTCCTCCTTGATAGAGTTCGACTTTGATTTGGTATGTGAATTTCTCTTTTTGATTTTTGGTTTCAATGCTTGAACTCTATGATCATGGAACTGCCGATGATGTTGCTTATATATAAATCGATGCCCTTGAATCTTTGTTCGTATCCATTTGATTGAATTCATTACTTGAGTATTTTCGGCCATTTGATTTTATTTTAATGCTTTGGATATGTTTGACTTGTTCATATCGTATCTTTCCCTTACGTCACTGTCACGATTTTAGCTTGAAACCATTCGATCCTTCCTTGATCGTTACGGCAGCTACTTTCCTATTTTATTTGGATTTGATTTTTGACTTTTTTCATTTTTACACGTACTTGATTTCTGACTTGGTTCATGAGGACTCTGGTCGTTTGAATTTATTTGACGACGTTGATTTCTTTTGTGACTTCGGCTCTACAGTTTGTAGTTGTCGTGCACTTTGGTGGGTGACCATCCTGTAGCATATCTCTGTGTCTTCATCACTGTTTTGATTTGAAAACACCTGTGGCCTCATTTTTTGTTCGAAACTTCGATAAAATTGAACTCTATTTGCTTTGATCATATTGACTAACTTGGTGCAGTTGATTTGTAACCTCTAGTTCATTGATGTTTATAATTTCAGCCTGCACATGTACTGTAGCATGCATATTGCCATATTGTTGCAGTCTTGAGTCTTGTTCATGTATTCTTGGCTCTGGTTCATTGTTGTTGCCCTTTGTATATTTATATTGCTTCGAATTTTCCATGATTCTTCTGATGCATCTCCTTCTGGCTCTTGAGTCTACTGTGTACATAAGCAGTTTGTAGATGTTGTTTACACATGTACATGCTTCACTACCGTGTATTTATATAGGTGAAATTTACATAAAAATAATATTTTGAAAATGAGTGCATAATTGTTTTTCATTAATTTCAACTTCCAAATATATCTAATATATTTAAAATTTAGAAACCAAACTTTTACTAATTAAAAGCTTTTAATTCTATTTTATTTTTAATATATTTTATTTTTGAAAACCAATTTTCTTGTTGATAAATTACTTATTCTTATATTCCAAATCAATTTGCTATTTATCTTTAAATCAATATTTATTTTTAAATCAAAATTTTTCTATTTATAAAATTACTTATCTCTAAATTTTAAACCAAATCCTACTTATAATCTAAAATTTTAAATTCATTCAAGAAATTTCCTAATTAATACATGAATAAATTCACAATTTATTTTCAAAATTAAATTAATTGCTAAATTAATCGTAGGTAATTTTCAGGAATGTTACAGATTCCCCCCTTAAAGAAATTTCGTCCCCGAAATTTGCTAGAGAGACGAGGAAGAATAGATGATAGATACAGAAACGATTGATCAAATCAGATCGAAATATTTATTCCGCATTGGTTTACCAAATCAGAATATCAACAAATATGAGAATCAACTTATTCAATTACGAAATAATTGGGTTATCTAATCTACGAAGTATACAGGGTATTGGTTAGTTTGAAGGAATAACTAACCAACTAACCGCTCGTAGAATATATCGAAACCCAATGAAACAGTCAAAAATAGATTCGACTACTATTTCAGATTCAAGATTTAACTCATTTATGATTTGCTAAGAAATAAAACTAGGTGTAGCTCCTACAACGAACAAACTTGGAAATTTAACCGTAAACAAGGAGGTTACCTTATAAAATTTCCTTTCCTTCATTACCCCTTGAGGTTGAAGAATCACCCCTGACTGCGTATCTCTTTGGTACTAGAGCTTCCTTCTTTGCGGGACAGTCGTTGATCCTATGTCCTGGCTTGTGGCAATGATAGCATCCCGTAGATTCCTGATCAGGCCTCATAAATGGCTCTTTCAATCCTGGCTTCCAAGGATTCTTACATTTATCCGAGTAGTGGCCTTTCTCCAAGAAGTTGAGACAAGTGACTTCTTTCAGCTTGTTCTTTCGAGAATTCTTCTTTTCTTTTTCTTTCCTGGATTTCTTTCTACCACCTTCTTTTTCCTCCAATTCAGATTACTTGTGTTTCCATCCTCTTTTGGAACTTCTTGCTTATCCAGAGTATCATATCTATAACCCATATCAATTAATTCAGAAAAGGATTCTTTAACGTGAGTAGTCATCCTCTCCTGGAATTCCTTGTTCATTCCCCGAATAAACTTTTCATTCTTCTTTAATGGGGTATTTACCAATTCTGGACCGAATCGAGATAATTCATTGAATTTGTTCAAGTATTCCTCAAATGATAAGCTTCCTTGCTTCAAATCTATAAACTCTTGGTACATTCTAGAGATACCAGCAGACGGCATATATCGCTGCTCGAACACTTTCTTGAAATGACTCCAAGTGAATTCATACGCCGGTTCATCTAATGTAATAGTTTCCCACCAAGCTAAAGCCTCTTCCTGGAGTTGCCAAGAAGCTATCAATCGCATCTGATCATCTTCCAACCTTAGTCCTTTGAAAATCCTTTCACACGATCGAATACAGGCTTGTGCTTCGATAACTGATTCTTTGCCAGTGAATGGCTTTCCACCAAGTCGAGAAAAACTTCGATATAAATCAGCTGGATTTGATTGAGATTGAATAGGAATATCTGTCGTTGCAGGGCCTTGACCAGTTGAAGTGGTACTTGCCTGTCCCAAATCTCGTCCTCTTCTTCCACTCATTCTCACTATCTGTAATAGTAAGAAAACCGATTTAGGCATTCGGACGAAATATCTTAGAGAATAACAACAGATAAAGGGAATAGATTGAGAAATTTGGATTTTGGTTTCACTGGCTATACTCATTCTAGGGTATACTTCACCCTATCTCTAATGAGCCATCTAATGTGTTACACTCCATAGCTAAAGTTCTTACTCAACCTTTAGCTCTGATACCAAACTTGTGACGACCCGAACTCGATGTCCGACAAACAACATCAAATTCATATCGCCGGAGATTGCAACAACATTAAATGATAAATAAAACAGCGGAAATAAAGATGATATCACTGATACAACATGAATACAATATCCAATACATCAATTTGATACAATGATAATCATCAACATCAGAGAATACAATACAAAATACAGCGGAACACGATACAATATGATAAGTCTTCACAGAATCCAATACTGCAACTCTGATCCAAAAGCTCCAATGACAAAGCTCCCAAAACTCCAAGCTCGATCCACCATAAAGGTTGCACAAAGATAAGCAAGTCCGTCCGTGGACTCCAAAGACTCCAAAATGATCAAATAGAAAGCTGAAGGCTACCAAAACGATATCTACTACCTGACTATCTGAAAAACCAAACTCTAGACTGCCCGTGTGGAAAATGGTGGGCACCCAGAGTTTAGAAAGGGAACAATAAACTCCGGGTCAGTCGTGGGACTGTTATGAGCAAACAAAAACATTTGGTCTTTGAAACAAACAAAAGGGTTTAAGTTTTGAAATCCGCAATGCTTTTTGAAAATGAAACTACCATAAGGCCTCCCGCCACACACACAATGCAAACGCAGAATTGGAGGAGATTTCTCCTTATGATAGTCAAAAATGCTTGATACGAGGAAATTTCTTTGATATTATTACTATAAGTGCAAAGTGCATAAAAACTATTTCGAAAGTATAATATAAATCCTAGCCAGCATAGACATTCCGAACTATGCCTACTATAGCTACCATCCAAACAGTGGCGCCACCATAATTAGATGGCAGGTAATACAACTAAACCCTACAAGGGACGTATTGGATGAATGGATTTCCAACAAATGATCAGGCTAAGGAACTTCCTATTGCCACATGGGAATGCCTATGGCGGGACGCCCCGAGAACCTACCCGGCTCTCTGCCAAACAAGGCCGGCTACCCCCTTCCCGGGGAATAAAACCTAAGATATGCCACCCCCGGTCCTTTGGGACCTTTAACCGAGGATCCTCTACACCAACAACATCACACAGTAATAGATATATATACTACAGTTCCCACATGAGTAAGTATCTAGGCTCCATACCATGATACTACCCTTTTCCAGAAGGAATGGTCATACCCTAGGGGAACTACCCCTGAAACCTTGCCGCATCTTTCCTGTTTCGACCATTACCGGTTTGTGAGGCTCGATGAGGTTTCGTCCACAAAGCTACGCTTTTTCACAAAGCCATGCTTTGATCACAAATGATCAACAAATGATCATTAATCACACAGCAGCGCTTAGCATGCCACACAACCAAATTGGGAGTATATCGCTGATAAATTTCAACTACATAACCTCTGAGCTCATACGTCTCAGAGAAGGGTGTTAAGCTAAGAGAATAAATCCTCCACCACCAACAGATATGTATTTGAAAGAAATCGGCTTTATATCTCAAAGTGTAGTGTCAGACACACGACCATACAAGTCTGTTCCGGGCTCGAACAGAACCGAAGGCACTTCCGAAGAAACCCTTGCAATCCGGGTATCCACAATCCCGATCGGACTTCCCATCACTTAGGGAATCTCTATACCGTAGCTACTCAATGCAGAGACAATCGATAGGTCATCCTATCGTTCTCGCAAATACCTGGTCTTCACCACCGGTCTTCAAATGCTATCCATAACGACGTATCATTATTCGGAATGGGTTATATGACACAAGGTCCTCTCCCGGCTAAACCGAATAATGAGCGCAATATTTTAAAAACATATGGATATGGATTTCAGTTAAGTCACAATTTGAAAGTCAAAACTATTTCAAATGGTTTACACAAATTACCATTTCAAATCTTTGAACAAAAAGATTTATTTCACAAAGTTCACCAAGTTTCACAAAGATCCATTTACGAATTTCAAAACAATTTCCATTTCGAGTGGGTTAATCCATTTAATCTTTAAATCAAAGATTTTACTTATGGCTTTCAAAAACCATTTCCAAAGGTTCATTCATAACTTGGAAAACTGTTTTTCGATTCAAATTTGAAATTCCTATAATACCAATTTGGGAAATCCATTTCTTACATGAAAGCTTTTATCATTTGAAAACAAATAGTTTTCATTTTGGAAAAAAAATTCGATTTCAATTATACAAGTTAAAGTTTCTCAAACTTGGGTTAAATTTAATTCTCAAAACAACACTTTTAAAAATTGGTTTAAAAACCCATATAACTTGTATGACCTTTTACCTCATAAATTCTCAAAATAGAATTTAATTTCAAAATTTGAATCCAATTTTAAATTGAATTATTAAGTTTCAAAACTTTATTAAGTTATTCAATATAACCTTTATTTTAGAAATTCTTTTCCAAAAGCTTTTCATTTTGAAACCCGATCCATTTTCAAAATAATTTGAATTTAAAAATTCAATTTAAAAATTATTTCAAAAATCTGTGACTTAGCCAATTCCCACGTGCAATCCATATTTGTGTGTGTATAGTGTAGTCCAAGGGGTTTTACACAATAGTGCACACATTTATCATCATAGATATATCGAGAAGCGGTATAACCCATAACACTTATCTTCTTCACAGATTCATAGATAAAGTAAATTAATCAATCACAAAGATTTACTAATATGATTCGATGTGGGTTTCGGATAACCAACTAGAATCCCACTCCCTGCCGCATCGAAATCCAAATGTCATTTACGGGTCAAAGGGTTTGCATATATAACAATATATTCATCATAGATATAACAACTCAGCACAAAGCATTACATATCAAATATATCAATCCATCACATAGCATCCAATAGCAATCAAACCTCTACAACTAAGATGAATAATTTGGGTGGTTTTTTTTTATCAACCACATAATTACTTTCATTAGTAATTTTTAATCAACGATTATTATCATTGATTTCAATTGATTAAGTTTTAATCACTTTCATTAATTAATCATTTCTTAATTAATTAACTTAATTAATTAACCCTTTATTGTAATTAATTAAATTTTAATTACTTTTATCAATTAATTTATTCCTTAATTAATTGCTTTGATTTATAAACCCCTAATTATTAATTAAGTCTTTATTATAATTAATTATCCTTAACTGATTTATTAATAGATTTATTATTCCTTAATTAATCACAATAATTAATTACTCCTTAATAAACAATGATTTCTTAATCACTTTAAGTTAATTAACCTTTAATTGTCTTCTCTTAATTACTTTCACCAAGTAATTACTATTTTTATTAAATCATTCATTAATTACTTGATTAATTAATTTGAATTACTAATTGATTTACTTTAATTTCTTACATTAAGTAATTTACTTCAAATAATTAATCTTTTTAACAAATAAAATCTATTAACCATTAAAACATTAATTATTAAACCCGAACAAATAAAGTTTATTAATCATTTAAAACAACCTAATATTATTAAGTTAAAATAGCTTTTCAAAATAAAGGTTGTATTTATTTTAAATCATTTTAAAACCTGGTAATTTAAAATAAATTTGTCAAAAAAAAAATTCTTAACAAATTTAAAAATGGTTAACATTAAATTTTTACCAAAATTCAAAACTGTTTTAATGAAAATTTTCAAAGTGAACTTGATTTTTTTTCTTCTTTTCAAATCTGAACTGTTTCTGCCTTGCTTCGAGTTCCTCGCCAGCTTTCCCGAGTATTTCTTCGGGTTTCTTTAAAAGTTTACCCGAGAGCACCGTACTTTCCCCTTTTGAAATTTTCCAGCTATTTTACTCTTGCACCCAACCCTACTTCGAGACATAACTCGAGTTAACATACAAATCCCCCGTCTCACGCTTCGAGCCGCATTCTTCTTCTCCCAATAACAATCCCTGAAACCACCACGTCAATGTGCACGTGCACAAACCCCACGACCATCTCCGATCGACGCCGTAGCCACCTTAACATCATCGATGATCACCAGAATCGATTCGAACACCTAAATTCATGAAATCGTCATTGCATCAAAATCGAACAAATTCAAGGCCAATTGCTCATTCCTGTAACCCACGCGATCACCAGAATTTGGTTCGCTCCGCCACGACAGGCTATCGAAAGCTTCGTAATTCTGGCCGAAGCTGCTCCGTCCATCAGTGAACGCGTCCCCCTAGGTGCGATAGTTTCCCATTCGCCCACGACCACGAAAAGGCCTCGACTTCAACAACGTTCAAAACCATTCACTAAACCCAAGATCGCCATCGATCGATCACCACAGCCCATTACAAAATCATCCAATATTTTTCGAACGACTACGAACCCATCAGCCACCTACCACATCAATTACGAGACTACTGACCACCGTGATCGCCCTTAATTTGCCCAGAGTACGATTTTCATTCAACCCATGAATGCTCCCCGAAAACACCATTAAAAATCTTAATTTTATTTTCAAAAATCATGTCTTTCGAAGTTGAACCATATGATATAATTGCAATTTGTAATCTTGGCACTTGAGTTTGACATGCTCTCAAGTTCCCACTGTAAATTTTTATTTTCCAGATAAACTCAAACTGATTATGTTTAAAAATAATTTTTAAATCTTCGTTTATGATTAAACAATCATAATTTATTTAAACACCACAACTTATCAGAATTTTTAAATGAAATGATTTGAATTTTAGCTTTGTTTTAAACCCTGTAAATAAGAACAGGGTATATTGATGTATTACAGACATGCATAGGCTACTTTTGAATTTATACTGTAATGTATAATTTTTGACATATTAAATCAATATTTCCACTTGTATTTATTTTTAAAAATGATGTTAGACTCATATGAACATCTTTCATTCAGTAATTCTAGTCTAAAATTGTTTGGGTAGGGTGGTTTGGATTTTTTTTTTGTTTTGAACTAATTTTTCAAACCTGTAACATGACAGAGTAAATCTCTATACACAAATATATATCATCATACATACATTCACACATGCATGCAATCAAACTTACCAAACATTTCCATTTTACTTTAAGCATTAATCAGATTATCCAAGGGTATAGGTTGGTTTGCTCACCTCAGGATGGACAACAGAGGAAGAACGGTTGTTGTTTTCTTATGCTTTGTTTTTAAATTTGTTTTGCTTTGACCCTTTTTTTCCAGTTTTTCTTTGCTTCCCTTTTTGATTTTCTTCCTGAATCTGCTATATCCTATTTGATGCTTTGCTGTGATCTTACTTTTGTTTTGATGCTCTTGAATCTTCCTTGTTTCCAAGTTTGAAGATGATTTTGATTTCCAGAATCTTTCTTTTTTTTTCTTCTTCCAGGTTTGAATTTTTGGTTTTCATCTTCAGGTTGTAGCTTTGTTTGATTGATTTTCAGATTTTGAAGACTGCATATTGCTCTTAATTTCCAGGCTTTAGTTTGAAGGGTTTGTTTTCAGATTTTCGATTTTCTTTGAAGAGGGGGTTTTCGAATTTGAGTTCGAAGATGATTTCCCTTCTTCTTTTAATTACTAACTTCTCATTTCAGATTTTTGGGAAGCTAAATGGTCTGATACTTTTTTTCTTTTTGTTCTATTTTATATTTTTTTTCAAAAGTTAATGCCACTTGTAACTTTATTTCTATGCATGTTGTACACTTGTAGTTGGTATGAAAAATTATGTTTAAATCCTTTGACTCAATTTAATTTGTAAACTTTTGTTTAATCCTCCATGTAGGTATATTTTCATATATATACATATGCCTTAATTTTTAAAATTGTTTATGTTTATATTTTCATTTGTTTATATCCTCTTTTATATATATATTTTACACAAATAAAATCTCTATTATTTTCACATTCAAAATTAAGTTTTAGCTCACCATTTTTTTTTATATACGACTATTTTATACATTTTAAATTCATGCATCTTTTTTTTTATCATTTGTCTTTGTACAATTTTTAAAAAGAAAAGAATGATTTAAAAAAATTGATTACATATTAACAAATAATTACTTTTATTTATATAGGTGAAATTTACAGAAAAATAATATTTTGAAAATGAGTGCATAATTTTTTTTATTAATTTCAACTTCCAAATATATCTAATATATTTAAAATTTAGAAACCAAACTTTTTACTAATTAAAAGATTTTAATTCTATTTTATTTTTAATACATTTTATTTTTGAAAACCAATTTTTTTGTTGATAAATTACTTATTCTTATATTCCAAATCAATTTGCTATTTATCTTTAAATCAATATTTATTTTTAAATCAAAAATTTTCTATTTATAAAATTACTTATCTCTAAATTTTAAACCAAATCCTACTTATAATCTAAAATTTTAAATTCATTCAAGAAATTTCCTAATTAATACATGAATAAATTCACAATTTATTTTCAAAATTAAATTAATTGCCAAATTAATCGTAGTTAATTTTCAGGAATGTTGCAATGGTCGTAATTCGTAATGTATGAAGCCTTAATGAAATTTGTACATTTAGAAAAAGAAAGTAAACTATAGTGTGAGATTGTGTATTCAATATGATTGACTACAATAATGATCTTGTTACATTAAATATAACACTAGGCCAAGAGCTATAAGATGGATCTAGGAATTCAGTCATTGAAATGTCATTTGATGTGTTCATATAAATTGCAAATTTTTTGATATACTTAAATGTTAAGGATCTCCAAATGCATTTTTGTAAAGAGTTCATTATGATATTGTAGTAAGAGTTTCCTTTGAATGGTTCGACCATTTAGAAAGGAAAATGAACATATAAGAGTTGATGTAATTTAAGGAACAGTTGGGATGTTAAGTGTGCATGGTCACTTTTAGTTCATAAAGAAACGTCAAAAATGAGAACAGTAAAAATAATTGATACTTAACATTGGAATAAGAAATACGATTTTTATTCTGAAATGTTTTTGCATATGGAAAATTGTTTCTACAAGATTTATTTCTTTGAGTTCAAAATATTTGATCTGAAAACTCTTCACTATAAAATGATTATGGTAGATGGAATAAATAACCTATATTAAATGGTTCAATGGAACTCTTTCTTTCGTGTGCCATTGTTATAATGGGGAAGTTGTGGGAGCATGTCATATAACACTTGTTAGTCAAATTAGGTTATGAAAAAAAAATTCGCAAAACATACCAAACATTATTTATGAAGTAATAACTATTTTTCAGTTTTTACTAAAAAATTGACATAATTTTATTTCAGTATGAATATTACGAATGTTTGTTATAAAATAAAACTATTTTAGTGGTATTTTTTTCATAACAAAAGTGATGCATTGAAATATATGTAAGTATCTGGAATTATCTGCAATTATTTCAGAATTATATACTAATCCTCAGTTTTGCGAAATAATTCTTTGCTTGTGTAATTATGAATTATATGGTACTAGTGAATTATATCTTAAACAATTAAGAGCAAATTGGCCATTCGGTGGAACTGACATAAGAGTTGACGAACTTTTCGGGTTGACACGTGAAGATGTATGCAATCATTAGTCTAATAATACCAAAAAGGTTTTCATATGTGCATTTGATACACATGCATGTCTATGACGAGTTTATTGAATATAAGTGGAAGTATATGAAATTACATGAAGTAGAAAATAAACGATCTGAATTGATCGAATAGGTAAGTATATTGGAAAGAGTTCCAAACATACCTAAAATGAATAAATATTCAATCCCAAAAGTCACTCCTCCTTAGATACATAATGATGTATGATAAGGAGTAATCAGGCTTTGTCAAATAAAGTGTGATTGATAATGAGTGAAGTTGAGTTAACTTCTTTTTGTAAGGTCATGTTCTTATGTGTAGTACATAGGGTTAAAATTAATTTCATCTAATGCATAGTTAACAAAATCATCTAAGATAAGGGTTTATAAGAAGCTCAAATATATCCTAAGCCAAGGAGTTGATGGATTTTAGTCGAAAGACCACATGTACTAACTGTAAGTGAGGGATCTTATATGGATAGCTTCAAAAGGAGTTCGGGAATGATTGTCGTTGGATGGAAAATTTATGTTTTGAACATAAGTATCGTAAAATAAAACCAAATTAGTTATATATATATATATATATAAAGTAAGTATAAAGTGTTTATGAATAGCTATTTTCTCACATTGATAACAATTGTTGTTTCAAGAAATACCAACTTCACAGTGAAGAAATTTCCTTTAGAAATTATTGGTAGTAAAATAGATTTGAATACGATCCAAAGATGAAAGTAATTACATAGGATGAAATAAAATTAACCAAACCTAAACGAACACAACGTATTAGAGTATCTAATAAGTATTCTCGCATATTAAAGAGAAACTATGATTTTTTTTATTAATGTAAGAATAGATAATCCTCGGTTGTCAATTAAACCATTAAGCGTATTGACTCTGTCGTACGATATGATGCACAAATCCAAAAGGATTCTAAGTACATTATCAAAATATGATTTTGATAGTTGTACTCGAAGAGATATGATCCATCGGCTGCGAATGTATCTTCAAGGGAAATACTAATGCAATTGGAATACAATGAGCAACTTTGATAAGAATAACACCGTAAAGTTCAATTGTTGAAATTATCTTAATAGATTCATTATTTAATGTGCTTAGGTTAATTAAGATTTTATTCACAAAATTATCACCTAGTACGACTTTGCATTTTGGTACATATATGTTGTAACAGAAAATTCCAAATAACGGTTTAGAGTATATTGTTTACACATAACTACCAAAATGTCTTAAAGTCATGAGAAGCAATATTGAGTTTATGGATTTTTTGATATCATCCAAGAACGAGTATAAAAGTATCATTTAACAAGCACTAGAGTAGAACAAGTGTTTTGATTGAAATATCGAATAATTTGATTTTCAGTCAAAATACAGAGAAAAGGTGAGTCTACATGAAAGAACTTTAAAAGGTACATAGATATTTATAAACTATGAAACAACATAGTACTAATTATTAACAATGTACTTAAGTTAATATCGGTTCTAGTTCGGTTTTTTTAATAAACAATATTGGATTTGTAAATTATATCTATTTTAATATGTATAAAGGATGTTAGGAATATCCAAAATGGCGTACACAGACATTGCATTAAAATGTTTAATACGGATCATACAATATGGTTCCTTTTGCATTGGCAATATGAATTATCATACATGATGTATTGTCTACAATATCGTATTTAGCCAATGTATTAGATACGTTTAGCAAAATCGAATCTGGATTAAAATCACTAAATGGTAATTTAGAGCATTCTCGAATATTTAGGAAATATTAGAAAAATGTTTATAGAAACAAGAACTCCTTATGAAGGAGTATTCGGACTCAAACCTCATAAGTGAGATTATAATATGTCAATATTAGATTCATGTTTAAACCTTGGTTAAAGAGATATAGATTGGAAATATTCCAAACAAAAGTTTGTGGCTCTTTCAATGAAAAGTTTAAGGATATTATCTTGAATAGCATTATAATCAAAGTAATATATAAATATAAATGCATAAATTTGTAACCAAACTAGGAATGATTTCAAATGTTGAGAATGCTACATCATTGTTATATGATAACAATGTAATGATAGGAGCTCATTAGAAGTTGGGAAAAAATACCCCAAATAGTACTATATGATAAAGGTAGTTCATCTACATCAGAGAGAGAGTTGATTAATAGATTATTAAAACAACATAGTAGATCCATTCACAAAGGGACCGGCTCGATTAGATCTAATCAAATTGAGCAGAGAGATGGGTTATAAATTCCATAATTAGTCCCAAGTGAAAGTGGGAGATCATAGAGTCAAGGGTATGCCATATGGGAAATTATGTAATTATTGCATATACCTAACTTGATAGCCAATCATGTTTGGAATGAGAGGTGTTTTCTTTCTATTATATACTTGATATAATGTGTTGTATTGAATAATTTATTAATTAAATGTATGTTCAATATAAAATCCATAAATGGCATGTTTTGTGATAGTAGTTATAATGTGTTGTAATCATGAGTGATTTATCATAATAAATAAAAATATGATTTTAAATAGTCCTAGTCAACATATATCGAGACTGGATATTGATACATCCATTAAGACTAGAGTATCTAAAGCTCTCCAAATATTGGTAGTGTATTACTCATCGCTACTGGGGCCACCAAAGAGTTATGTACTAATAGTTATTGGATAACCGTGAAATTACTCAATCGATGATCTTCTATTGGTTAATATAACTAAGGTCAAACATAAAATATCGACATGATAAAGTGACACAATTTTATTGACATGAGAATATTATTGATGTTCAATGTGAAAACTTCGCTTTGGTTATAGTTAAATCTTAGCACAGCGTCCATCGAATGACAATAGTTTGGTCGAGTGGAAACACTAGAAGTGAAACACTATTCAACGAAATATTCATCCCTCTGTTATATGAGGTTAGTATCGCGGTTAGTTGAAGTCGATTCAAAGTCAAAGTCTCAATCTGGAGCAGTTCAATTAATAATAAGTGTTATTATTGAACCGAGGACTTCGTGTTTGAACTATAAAGTTGAATATGGATATTAATGAAATTTTGACCATTATCATATTCCATAAGTCCTAATGTAATATAGTTTTAAGAAAGTGAATTGGTGTAAATAATTGTTACTCCTGGTTAATGCTTAAAGTAACTAAAATTGGATTTCACCGAAGCTTGGATATAATATCATACCAATAGCTAAGATAATGCATGAACGTTAATATTCGAATTGTTCGATAATAATCGCTAATCGAATTCACATATAACTATTTATGCAATATTAGCATATAATTTCATTTCATTTGTGTTAATCAATATTAAAATAATATGCATATAAAATATGTACATACACATATCGATGTATGTTTAAATTAAATTTAAATGTATTTTATTTAATCAGGATTGAAGTGAACGGGTGGCCCATAAAAGGACCTGATTTGGTTAGCTGTAGGTTCAGGAGGAGAGATTGGGTTTAATTCAAAAATGGGATTTGAAATAGTAGAGATATTTCTAAATCCGGATCTACTTTTTGCTCCACTTTTTCTTATTATTTAAACACCCTTAACCTCTCATTTGTTGTACTCTCTTGGAGCCTCCATTCTACCCACCTCTGGGTGAAATCGCTGTCCCCTCTCCTCCATCATTCATGTTTCAAAACACAAGATTTAAACAAATATCAACAAGGTGCGTAGACCTTTCATTCGAGTAGTGCTTTCTAGAAGTGTTTGGATTTTGATCTAAAATTAGTTTGATCGACTCAACATTAAAGGTGTTACTATTAAGCTATAGTGAAGGTAATATTCTAATTTACAAATGTTTATATTCGATTTTCATTTATTCATATCTATATATGGATAGATTAGATGAATTTATCAAGCATATTTATATATATGTTGTGCCAACCTAGAATATAAATATAATTTTATTAAAATAATAATAACAATATAAGATTTTGGGCAGAAATATAATAAAAAGGTTAAAATTTTTGAATTTTTTGATAATTTAAAAGGGATTTTAAAACAGAAGTTGGTTTTTAATGTATAAATATAAGTATATAATATACATGAAAATTTTGTTAAGTCGCATACATTATAATATTTTTAAAATAATCCTGCCTATAAAAATATATATTTATTATATATAAAATGTATATTTATATCAATTTAATATATATATGTATATATGTATGCTATAATACATAAATTTACAAACATAACTTGATATTTTATTTCAAATAAAAAATTTAATTTTTCTGCATAGGCTTAGTTTTAAATTAAAAGAAGGATTTTCTTGTATGAATTTAACTATATAAAATTGATTTTGTGAAAATATGAATATGGCTGAAAGGAAATGTTTATGTATTATATACACTTTCTTATATAACATCATTTTATATTATAATTATTTATATATATACGCATAAACATTTAAAATAATTTAACTTTTATGTTTTTTATATATATGAATTAATAACATATATTTGTTAGCAAATTATAATTTTGAATTTAAATTTAAAAGATATTTTTAAATTTAGATCTAGTTTTAAAATTTCAATTTGAAGTTTGAATTTAAAATTGTTTATATTTATATTCGTATATTATATATATATATATATACACACACACACACGTACGTACGTATGTATATTAAAGTAAGGTTACTTTTACCCCATTTTATGTGTATATGTAGGGCATATTTATTCTTATATAAATATAGTTTATATTATTCAATTATACATGTATTTCTCTATTTTCGTATGAGTTCATTTCGCTTATATTCCTTCTGTGTTGCAACCCGTATTTGGGTTAAATTGGTTAGCGAGTATTGGAAAACTTAGATTTTTTTTATGCTAGTATGGTTGCTCAAAATAAGCCTGTGTATGCAAAAGGCATTCGTTGAAGTAACTCCTCTGAAAAGCCTCTTCCCTCCAAGAATCTGTCATATTGCTGAGGGCCATGTTTCTATTGTATATGTCCATTATAGTAGGAACTGGAAATCAGTTCGTCTTGTCACACTTTTGGTCACCTTGTTAAAGCATGTTTTCTCCTTTATGACGGCCTTCCTATATCTCATTCATTTAGGATCCCACTTCCTCGTTCTGTTATGAAGTGGGTTCCAAAAGTTTTCCCTGTTTCTATGCATTCGCCTCTTGAGATCATGACTTCAGACATTGTTGTTTACTCTGTTGATATTATTGATGTTCGCTCCGTTGAGCTACTATGCTTTCGCATTCTGAGGTTGTGTGTCTGTTCATTAATGTTCTCTCCATTGATGTTATTGATAACGGTACAGCGGTTATTCTGCATGTGGCCCTTCCTTCCTCTGATGACTTCTTTTGGGGCTCGTTTAAGCAGGCCTCGATTCAAGAGCCATCCAAAATAAGATTTGACCCTAAGGGTGGTAGGTTCTATAAGTATGTTGGTGGAGATGAAGAAGAAAGGCAACTACATTATCATGTTGAGTGAAGGCGTTGTGTTATCGGTGCTTGGGCAGTTATGTGATTTGAATCGGTCTATTATGTCAGATGCCTCTTGGGATAGGAAATATCTTTACTACTCTAATCCAATGGATTTTTTTCCATCGTTAGCTACCTTTTTCTCTGGGTATTATCTTGTTATTGGGCCTGAATCTTCAAATTAGGGGAGTTGATTTTTCTCCTTGGAGGGAGACTAGCTTAGGTTTATGTTGCTGATTTGTAGTTTGGCATTTCACCAAACTCCTATGCTTTATTTATTTATTCATATAGTTATTTGGTACATGTACCTGAACACATATTCCAAATTCATTTATATGTGTGGACGGTCTACAATAAATGTCGGTTAGCTTTGCTAAAAAATACATATATACACACATATATATATGGAGGAGCTAACATATCCGTTGTGGTGTAAATGCTAGCACTTAGACATAGGCATGTTAAGCCACACACATTGTATATGTTGCACGTGCATGCACATGTACATGTGTATACGATACATATGTGTACGTTATATGTATGTATGTATAACATTACCAAAATCTTTTGATTAATGAATAAAACAAAATAATGATTTTATTTGAAATCAATTTAGATTATATCTAAATAAATTTAGACTTCATAGGTCCAAGTCGATCCAAAATGGCTAAAAAAATGAAATTTACTCATTTAACCCATTGCGTGCTAGCTTGGCTCGAACAATAACAATATACTATATATATAATGTACACTATTAGAACTTGCACTATATGAATACATATATACATGTGTGTGTGTGAGAGAGAGAGATAATGTATGTGTGGGGGAAAGGAGGGAGGGGTGCATATACATATATGTTTATATTAATTATATGATAATACACACACACCAATATATATACACTTATAATATAAAATAATATATATAGCTTAATATAGCATTCTAATTTTTAGATATATATATATATATTACATTAATAATATAAATTAATTTAAATATAGATATATAAATAAATGTAAATTTCTTATTATATTAAATGTTAATGCGTTTATTTATCATATTTAAAATTTGCAATAATAATTTGACTAATTGAAAACTCGTTACCTTATAAAATTACATATATATATATATATATATATATGTGTGTGTGTGTGTGTGTGTGTGTTAAATTACAATTAGATCTCAAATCCTATTTTTTCCCATATACTTTTGCAATTTATTTAAAACATATATATTAAATTTATAACTAGATCTCAGATCCTATTCTTGATCCTATGATATATATATATATAACTTATAATTAGGTTTCAGATACCATTCTGCTCCTGTGATATATATGTCAAATTTATAATTACATCTTCGAACTTATTTGATCTAATTTTTTTCCCTTTGAGCAAAACAAATAATTTTTTTCTTTCAATATTATGTTAATGTTGAGACTTATATATATAATATACCACATATTATATTATAACAATAAAGTACATTACATGCATGCTAACGTATGCGTATATGTATGTACGTACGTGTGTGTGTATGATTTCAAAATATGTAATATTATATCATAAATAAAATAAATAAAAATTATCTTTTTGTTTTATACCAAACAAAAAAAATCACAGACACACACTAAATTTTACTCAAACTTCAGCTTTTTGCAATTAAGTTTACAAAAACTATAAATCTGAATTCATTATTTTATCATCAATATAATGCCATCATCATAAGTAATATTAAATTTAATATATTATTAGATTAGAGATGAATTATATAGCTTCTTGTCATTTGTTAACACCACGAAATTGATTGCATTTCCTTCTTGAATATCTACTCTTTCATTGAAGTAAAGTTGCAAGCTTTTCTTCTTGGCCAACAAGCCCTAATGGAGATCTTAAATTTTTTTTGCGTGTGTGTGAGAGAGAGAGAAAAGATTATAGTGGTTAGGGTTTCTTGAATACATTATTATATACATAACGGAGCATCCGTTTTTCTGCTAAGGTAAGGCGGTTTTATAGCAGACCATCTCTATGTATAGAAAGAAGTGTAAGGCATAAATGCCCTGGAAACTGCAAAGATACAGTTTAGAATAAGAAAGAGAAAACATATCTTAATTACTAAAATAGATATAAAGAAACGAGTACAAACTAGACGCCCCTAAGGGGGCCTAACATGTCAACATATCTAGTAAAATATCGACCAAGATTTAGAACGAAATCAAAGGAATTTGAGTGGGATAAAAAGGAACTATCCTAGTCATCCTTTAAAAGTACTTTTGGACTCTACACCCCTAGTCTTCCATCCAAAGTTAAAGTAAACGTACCTACACTAACTACATATCATAGATATTTGTTCTCACCAACCTTTTTAGAGACAAACTTGTAGTAATACTTGCAAGATGTGGAATTTCCATTGCGATGTTTCGATGAATTTAGACTTCCTTGGCCTCAATTCACTCAAGACTAAGCAAGTCAAGGATCATACAAGGGACTATAGTATGAAGAGACATGTCTATGATAGAGGACAAAGGCGATTCATCAAAAATGACTATTTTAGATACAAACCAGAATATACCTCAACGGTAGCCTAATTAGTACAAGTTGAATGCTCATCGATCAAATCCTTCGAATTTGTATTCAAATCTTTCGGAGAGAGCTATCAGATAGAAAGCACAATGCACCGTCCTTGATTCTGATTTGATTGTGTCTTTTTAAACTTGAATTAATGGAGGACATTGGCTGTAGACTTTGGCCCGAGGAGGAACTAGTAGGAGCTAAAAAGAGTGTCATTTCATGCACTTTGGATAAAATTCAACCCCTTTTTAACACATATGGTCGGCCATCCTTGCCTCAGGCTACCAAATTAATTTAATCCCAATAAAATAAAATATATTTAAATCTAATTTAAACATACATTGATATCGTATAACGATACATGTGTAGACAAATTTTATATATGCACTATTTTCAACATAAATCAAATAAAATTTATAATTAAGATGTCACAAATATTAGTTAATTTAATTAATTAATTTAGTTAATTTACTAAAATTATAATGTAATTAAATCAAGTGGTAACTAAAATATTCAACATTTCGGTTGTGTGACTCTTAGTTCTGAATTCAGTCAGCGATTAATCTCGAAAAATTCGAATATTAATTTTCAAACATTTCCTTAGCTAGTAGTGTGACAATAAGTTCAAATTTATCATTTACATAGCTTTGGTAATATCCAATTTTACTTATTTTAAGTGGTACTTAGTAATGACAACTATGTACACTAATTCTCTTCATCAAAATTATATCACATAAGGATTTATGGAATTTGGTAATGGTCAAAATTTCAATATCACCCAAAATCAATTTTGTAGTTCAAATACAAAGTCCTTGGTTCAATGACAATAATCATTATTAACTGAACTGCTCTAGTCAAATTCTTTGACTTTGAGTTGACTACAGTTGACCGTGATACTAACATCATATAACCGAGGAGATAAATTATCTATTGAATAATGTTTCACTTCCAATGCTTCAATTTGACCTAACTATAGTTGTTCGATGGACATTGTGCCATGACATAACTATAATCAAAGTGGAATTTCCGTACTAAAGTTTGATCATATTCTCAAGTCGAGGGAATTATGTAATATTATCAATACCGATATTTTATGTTTGACCTTAGTTATATTAACCAGTAAAAAACTATCAAACGGGTCATTCCATGGTTATCTAATAACTATCAGCATGTAACCTCTTGATGCCCCTCTACAGCCATGAATAATACACAGTCTAACATTTAGAGAGCCTTATGTACCCTACACTCAATAAATGCATCGATAGCCAGTCTCAATACATCTTGGCTGGAAATATTTAAAGATGTGTTTATTACATTGTATAAATTGTCCATGATTACAACACCTTGTAATTACTATACAAAACACACCATATATGGATTTTCTATTAAATATACTTAAATTGAGTAATCAATTAATAATAACATATTATACTAAGTATATACCAAAAGAAAAAACATCTTTTATTTTGAATGAGATTTTATTACAGAGTTAATAGTCTAAAATAAATTATTGAATTTCCTCGAGGGCATACCCCTAACTCTATCATCTAAGTTACAACCTTTATTATTATTAAGCACTATATTTAAATTATTCATAAATGAGGTATGTGAATCACTATAGAATCCTACTCATGTTCATTCCAGTATACTCTATATCAACACCAAGATATCACATGTTGTTTTGACTAGTAGTTATGAGTGCCCCCACATGATCTTATTTGTTACACCAGTTATCTCATCATTTGTCCTTATTGGTGCTTCCCGTTGCGCTGAATATATATCATCTCATTTCCACAGTTAATGTCATTTCAGCATTAGGGCTTGCCTTATGGTGTGTCCATGTAATAGATCATTTGGAATATTAGTAGCGGTGGACCAGATTGCCACGATTCAAGGAGCGACCCTGAATCATTCCAACTAGGATGGTTATTAGCATGTATAATAACTCACATCGTCCCAGTCAATTGTCATCACTTATTAAATGTTTATTAGCAAATGGCCTCGCCGATGTCATTTATCCCAATAATGATGTTTTTATCCCATTGTCATCAGTGTTCGTATCACATATATCATGTCATTAATAACAACATAGCATGTGATATATTATCTTAGTAATTTTTTTTCATGTAATTTAATAATCAACTTAAGCAAGTCATGTCAACATGTAATAAGATATATAACAATGACGACATCATAACATGAAATAGGTTATATCATGGAAAAAAAAATACTCATTCCATCTAACTATTCATTAATAACAACATAGCAATATCACATAACATCATCCATAACACGTCACAACAACAAAGCATAACATACGGGTCTTATAGCTTGTTTTTTTTCACACCATAGCATCCCATCAATGAATATTCAATGTATCATTAATACATACAAAATAACAACTCATATCCTATTTGATACTCAAATATCACTTCATTTCAAATTTCTATTCATATAAAAATGTAATAATTTCTGAACCATTTATATAAAGATGTATATATACATACACTTTTCAAAATAATCTATTTTCATTAAAAACATATTTTCAGAAATATTTTGGTATCTCAAATTCTTCCTTAGATATATAATTTTAGCTAAAAACATTTTCATATCAAAATAAATTAATGAATATCAAGTATATTCTCAAAATTAATAAATATAGAAACCACTTAGGTAATTTTAAAACAAACAAACAAAAATTTCATAAAAATTTGAACACAAAAAATTTTAGTCATATGCTTATTGTCTATTTTAGGCAACGATTAGTTTACGAATTGCAAGAACTGGTCGATCCGTTGAAGAATTACACATGGAGTTTAAACTTCGGGAGATGTCAACTTCCGACCGTCGATTTTGACTAACTCCAACACTTTAAGATTTTCTTTTTTGTGTATAATATCATGGTAAGGATATGCAACGGTTCAATTATGTATATGTGATGAAATGAGCTAATTTGCGGTAAGGTTTATTTTTTTGATATAATAAAGGTAATTTTGATTCAAAACTCACACTCTCATTCATATCTCGTCTAATTTTAACATACATATGCGAGAATTTATCAAATAAAGCAACAATACACAATATATTAAGCATGCAATCAAAAAGAGGTTTGCATTCACAAATATTGTATTATGAAGCTAGAAATCCTCTCTTTTGGCTTCAATCGCCCAAGCCTTAGCTAATTCTTTATTGACCTACGACAAAAAAATTATTAAGATTCAAAACTAATCAGTAATAATGATAATAGAAGTTAATTCTTGGTAAGGAGCACTTATACTAAGGATTTGAACTCAAACTAGCTTTAAAAATGATGTTTTGATCAAACTCTAGTTTCAGATAGCCAATGTTGAGGTTAATAATAAAAGTGACTGTGTTATAGGATCGAATGACCAATAGTTGTAAACAATGTAAATGCAGTGGTAGTGCGATATAAACTAAGTTATTTGTTGATGTAGAATATGAGTATAAAAATAAATAGTAAAGTAAACAACTGTAAAATAATAGTACCAGTAAAATAAAATGATCCTAGGAATTTTTGTACTGGTTCAAACTCCCGTTCTTCGTCCAGTCCCTGACTCCTTCTGGAATTAAAACTAGCAACCCTCATTTAACCCGGAGGAATAGGTTTACACCGCCTGAGCAACCGAATAGGACTTCTACCGCTTAAGAAACCGAATAGGACTTGACCGCCTGAGCAACCGAACAGGACTTGACCGTCTGAGCAACAAAATAGGACTTTGATTACAAAGTAGATTGTCTTGACCTTGTGTGTTCTAATAACACGGATTTGTCACTTGTAGTACACCCTTCCTATAATCTTATCCTCAAGTATGATGTGTGTAGTTGTGTGTATATGAAGATTAGGAAGTTTTAAATTGCTTTTAGAAATATAGAATTGTGATTATAAGCAATGAATGTATGAATTCAAGAGAGTAGTTAATTCAGAAAATATGATTCAAGTATATGCAAGTATGTGAAGTAATTTGATCTTGAAATTCATGCAGATATATAGTAGTTAAGGAGTTGCAACTGCTGGTGAAGAGTTCTTGATGAATAGCAATGGCTGCAAAGGCTATTCAAAAGGGAAGTGTCTTTTCAAAAAAATGACTGTTACATACAGTTCAGTCGACTAGTATAAAAGTTTCAATCGACTGAATTCAAAAACATGCATGTGGATTCAAAAGTGAATAGATTCAGTCGACTGACTGAATTCTGTTGTTAAAGTTAAAACTACCATAGCTTATTTGATTAGAGCACTTGCCTTTTAAACTAATGATCCGGGTTCTAGCCTTGCTCCGTGCATTTTTTTGAAAACTTGATTCTGATTAAAATATGAATGCAAGTTTATTTGAATGTGAATGATGATTCTTGAGGAAAAATTATAACAAAGAACTAAATTAGACTATACATATATTGGATGACTCTTGTTAAAATATATAATTATACGAACCGTACTTTGAGTTGTTGAGTCCGGATGTTGTCGTAGTCATAGATTCGTGAATTATTGTTTCGTGTCAGCAATCAAAACCTATGATCCAACATTCTCCCCCTTTTTGATGATAACAACTCCATTTGCTATGGACGAATCTTCGATAAGCTTTGTTGACTTATCTCTCCCCCTGAATATATTTCATTAGTTATGCTATAGATTTCTCCCCCTAAATCTATGCTATATATTCCTGTAAATAATTAATCTTTCTCCCCTTTAATCTATGCTTGCATTGTTTATTCCTGCAAATAGTGTTAGAGCGATATCTTTTTACCCCTTTGTCATCAACAAAAAGGAGAGTTTATATGAGGACAAAAATTATTTTCCACATAAGTATTAACATAAAACAATATAGAACAAAATAACTACTACTTATAATGTAAGGTATCAAAAATATAACCTTTGAAGCATGCGATACTCAAGGTTCTTATAATTTCCTAATTTTTAGGAAACCATACCCATTTCGATGTGGGTGAACCTTTATAAAAATAATTTTCATTACTAACTACCATATCAAAATAATAATCAATGTATGTTTCTCTATTTTTTCAATTAACAGGAACCCAAATACTTAGATAATTTTTATTCATATTTCCCGTCAATGATTTTGTTCTTCTAAAGAAATTATAAACATTATTGGTCGTAGCAGTATTTGAATTTCTATAAAAATTGGATTTAGACTTTACTCATAATCTAGTACTAGCACTAACATATTTGCTATACATGAAAGCGTGTCTAGTGTTATTTCTATGATCAGTTTTATTATATCCTAAACCATTTTTATCATGTAAAGGTCTAGAACTAGATAAAATCATGTTTAAATTGTTTTGACCTTTATTAAATTTTGTGACTTCAGTGTTAAGTTTATCAAATTTAGCTTTAAAGTCACATTTATTATTTTCAAAAGAAATATTACTGTTTTTAAAATATCATTCGCTTATTTAATTCAGAGTTTTCTTTTTTAACTTACAGTTCTCATTTTCGTGAAGAAATATTCGAGATTCTGAATTATCTAAAGATGATTGAAATAAATCATTTTGTCTTTTCAAATCCGTAGTTTTCTTTTGAATTTTTTTTTCTTTTTCAAACATAGTATTTTGTTCGTCTAGAAAATCTTTAAGATCCTCAAAATTATTTTTCAAGACACCCTGCTGATTTTCTAAATCTAATTTCTCATTTTTGAATTTCTCATTTTTTAGTTTGATTGATTTCATATTTTCTAAAATAAGAAAATTAAGCTTTAAGATCTTACCGCTTATACTAACTAATTCATTATTCTCATTTACTGAAATTTGTAAATCAAAAAGTTCCTTTTTACAGTCCTCATTGGCTGTTTCTCTAATAGTTTCAGGCTTTTTGCTTGTTGTATTTCGACCGAATCTTTTTCTGGCCATTAATCTATGATGTTGCGACAATCGATAAAATTCTAGGCTCTAATACCAAATGAAAGTGACCGTGATATGGGATCGAAATGGCCAACAGTTGTGAACAATGTAAATGCAGTAGTAGTGCGATATAAACTAAGTTATCTGCTGATGTAGAATAGGAGTATAAAAATAAATAGCAAAGTAAACAACTGTAAAATAATAGTAGCAGTAAAATAAAATGACGCCAGGAATTTTTATACTGATTCGAACTCCCGTTCTATGTCCACAACCAGACTCTTCTGGAATTAAAACGAGCAACCCTCACTCAACCCAGAGGAATAGGTTTACACCGCCTGAGAAACCGAACTGGACTTCTACCGCCTGAGCAACTTAATAGAACTTGACCACCTGAGCAACTGAACAGGACTTGACCGCCTGAGCAACAGAACAGGACTTTGATTCCAAAGTAGATTGTCTTGACCTTTTGTGTTCTAATAACATGGATTTGTCACTTGTAGTACACCCTTCCTATAATCTTATCCTCAAGTATGATATGTGTAGTTGTGTGTATATGAAGATTAGGAAGTTTCAAATTGCTTTTAGAAATGTAGAATTGTAATTGTAGCAATGAATGTATGAATTCAAGAGAGTAGTTAATTTAGAAAATATGATTCAATTATATGCAAGCAAGTGAAGTAATTTGATCTTGAAATTCATCCATATATATAGTAGTTAAGGAGTTGCAACTGCTGGTGAAGAGTTCTCAATGAATAGCAATGGCTGCAACTCTTCGCGAGGAAGAAAGCTATCTACAAAGGAAGTGTATTTCCAAAAAAATGATTGTTACATACAGTTCAATTGACTGGTATAGAAGCTTCAGTCGACTGAATTCAAAAACGTGCATGAGGATTCAAAAGTGTATAGATTCAGTTGACTGACTGAATGTATTCAGTCGACTGAATTCTGTTGTTAAACAAAAAACTACCTGGCTCATTTGGTGAGAACACTTGCCTTCTAAACTAGTGACCTGGACTCGAGCCCTGCTCCATGCATTTTTTAAAAACTTGATTTTGATAAAATATGCATGCAGGTTTATTTGAATGTGAATGATGATTCTTGAGGAAAGATTTTAACAAAGCACTAAACTAGACTCTCTATATATATTTGATGACTCTTGTTAAAATATATAACTATACGAACCATACTTTGAGTGGTTGAGTCTGGATATTGTCGTAGTTGTAAATTCGTGAATTATTGTTTCATGTCAGCAATCAAAACCTATGATCCAACAAATAGGCTTTAGTGTGAGATTAAGAAAATGAAAATGGAGATGGAAAATGCTTTATTTACTAGTTAGAAGAGCTTAAAGGGTTTTAAGCTTGATTAAAGACCCTACAAATCCATTTTAAATAAACAAAAATGTTTTCACTTACCTTGATATGGTTACTAACATTTTCTTCTTTATTTCAAATAATTTTAATACTTATAAAAAATTTACACGTCATTATAACAATTTCCTAAATTTACTTTTAGCCAAATTAATTTTGCAACAGCTAAAATACAATTTTTATCCCTTAAAAATAAAAATATTTATTTATCAATTAAATTGATTTATAATTTCAGAATTATACTTTATTCACTATGGGGAAAAACGCATCAGAAAACAGGTATCCTCTATTGCCGGATTGCATATCTAACTATCGTTAAATCCCATGTTGTTTCATTGCACATCAGACCACAAATATGCCCCGGCGTCTGTTATGCACTAACACAACAAAAAAAACCATATGTTGTCTAATACTATAGTATAATTTCTAGAATTTCCTTAGACAACATATAAATATTGACTAATATGAATATTTTTTTCATAAAATTAAATAAACGAATTGAAGTGTTATTTAAACAAATATTGTATTTCAAATCAAATTCAAATACAATACAACTTTCACTACACTCCACTTACATTTTCAAATACAACACAACTTAAATTTACTCAGACTCACTTGAGTTTGTTTTTGATGTTGATGTTGATTTGCTTGCTCCAATTTGCGTCCAGCCATCTCCTATACCTTTTAAATAAACAAAAATGCAATAAACTTGAAAAATAAACAAACCTAAATTGAAAAATAAAATTGAATTTGAAAATTAAATATTGCCTTAATTTATGGGTTTGTTTTTTTCTTTTCATTTTTAGGCAGGGATAAATATATATATGCACAGACAACTTATGATATGCATAGTGTATCATTGTGAATATCACAAGACTGATCCTTGATTCAATCACACGAATAGTTGCAAGAGTCAAGCCCGAAGGCTCGAATTAGTGCAAATGCACAAGTTCAAGCACAAGCAAGCTCGGGATCAACACAAATAGTTTAGTTCAGCTCAAAACTGATCATGCAACTCAGCAAAGCCAAAGTGCACAAACAAGTTCAGTGCACATGGAGATGCATAAAGTTGAGCACCATCAAACCAGATTCATGGTAGTATCAAGCATGGTACATAATGATACAGAATTAAGTGCACAAATAGCACAAACAAAGAACAGTAGGCACGAATTTACAAAAATAATATTACTTGCATCTCCTACAGTGAGAAACACACATATACACATATATATGTTTATACATGTATATATGCAACACATGTCAAATGCAACTAGGAAGTTCCACAAACAAATGCAGCCAGGAAGTACATGAGTTCAAGGCAGGAAGTACAAACAAATGAATAGGAATTAAATGAGCCAGGGAGTATATGGAGTTCAAGGCAGTGCATACCGCCTTGTTCAAAACTAGAAATAATCTAAAACGTAATCAAGCTATGGATAAGAAACTAAAGCATATGAAAGGGATTCAATTAATTTCAAGACAGTGCACTGCCTTGTTTAAGGCAGCGCACTCGCACTGCCTTGAACAGGGCAGTGTGCAAGTACATGGACAAGGCCACAATGCAACAATGAAACATGTGAACAAGGCCAACAACATGGACCAAGGAAAAGCAAAAAACAAGATTACAACACACAAGAGACACACATATAGAAGTTCAAAGCAAAGACATAGTAATATTTCACACATATATACATACATATGTATGTATGTATATACATGGAAGATGTTTCACAAACCAAACTCAAAGGCCAACAACATGTCAGTAATGGTACACATGCATGATACAAGTGAAACCACTGCAGGGATTTCACAAATCAGTTCATGAAATGGTACAACATGTGCATGTAGGAAATGAAGACATGCACATTCAAAAGGCAGTTAAACAGAACAAGGCAGAGTTAAAGCCAATCAAGGTTCAGGCAAGGCAAGGCAAGGCAAGGCAAGGCAAGGCACACTCATAAGTATATCAGAAAATTAAAACTATTCAGAGTACAAGCATACTGACATATGTATATACATATATCTATATACATGTAGATATGTATATACATAGGTGTGCAAGTACATGGACAAGGCCAACAATGCAATAAGGTAGTGTCGCAAATTAAACAAGGCAGTGCTACAAATAGCAAGTGCCACAAATTAAAACAAGGAAGTGCCACAAATATTCACACACATATATACATGTACGTAAATACATGGAAGTTCCCAAAATCAAATAACGAAGTGAAAAAATACAAGTGCAAGGGCAAAAAAACAAGCAAGGGGCAACTAATGAAACAATGATCTTAATAAAGTCGAACAATGAAGTGAATAAGGAAAGCAACTCAAAATCGAATAATGAAGTGAATTATGGTTCAAGTTCAAGTTCATAGGCCACAAATAAGTACACAAATAAGTCCAATGTGCACTACCTTGAACAACCAATTCAACAACCAAATAAGTGCTAGTGCCTTGCACAACTCTCATGTCACCAGCCAATTCAACAAATTCAAGTTAGATATACAAAAATTTAGGTGAATAAGGCAGAAAGCCCGAAATTAATATATTCAACTAAGTAAGAATATATTTGAGTGTATTAGAGAACTCAACAACTGAGCGAGTCAAGGCTATAAAGCAGAAAATTAAAAAAACAAAGCGGTCAGAAAAATATGCAACAAAACAAAATCAACATCCAATATTTAAAATCCAAAGTCAAGTCTAAATCCAAAATACAGGAAATAAATTCTTATATAAACCTATCTCATCATTGACTCTTAAAATCAAAGTCAAGATCAATACAAAATCGAAAGAGCTAAAATCATATAATATATCAATCGAAGAATACTCGACAAATTGAAGCAAGCGTGAACAAACATGGCCATAAAATGGAAACCAGTTTCTTTATCAATCATTGTTTGAGAGTGATAGAGTATTGGCAGAGTGATTTCATTTTCAAGCCGATTTGAAACCCTAATTCCAAAAGAAGGGTCAAAGATGGGTCGAAGACAAGTTTAAGTGTAGGGTTTTGCCGATTTGATTTTGAGTAGGGGAAAATCTTGAGAAGAGGGAAATATATTTTGAGAAGATGGAATGGAAAGAAAGTAAAGAGGGAATGATTAAGGAACGCGACCACCAAAATATTGAGAGGGAAAATATAGAGTCAAAACTAAATTTTGTTGATTACTTCAATCAAACAACAGATAAAATGTTATCTGAAGGACAAGCATGCACATAGAGATTTTAGGGGCTATTCAAACAACAGATTATTTTATTCATATGTTGTGTGAAACAGTGGTAAATAGCGGGATAACAGAAAATCTACCTTATGTTGTGTGACTGTTGTCTGATTAACTTGGTGGCATGGTGATTTACCAAATACAAATTTAAATAGCTTTTAAATCCTCAAAACCCCATTTAACCTTTAATTTGTTATTTAAATCAATATCTCATAATTAATTCAATATTTTATTATTATTATTTTTCCAAAACAATTCTCATATCATTCTTATCAAAACTTATCTTGAATAAAATTTCTAAATAATATTTTTATCTCATTTATTTCACCTTTTGAATTCATTTAAATCATTTTCAAAACTTTAAATCATTAATATTTCCAAAATCTGCATCGTTAACAATTCCAATTTCCATATTAAAAATTCCCAATTTAATATCAAAACATGTTTTAGTATATTTACTTTATTATGCACCTGACTGAGATGTTCCAAAATCCCAAAGCCATAGCTAAGGGATAAGGACTTACTCTATATATAAAGTACCATAAGGAATCATATATCGCGATACCCTAGTTTTCCTATCTCAAAACCACAAAACGGCTCTATAAAAACCACCATACGAATTGAATCATGTTCCGAACAATCTCCATATTTTTCATCTTGTCCAACATCAATCACGCATCTCTTAAGACATGGCGTACCATCCTTGAACTCATCACATTTCTTTATAATTACTAAAGGCCTTACGATCATCATGTGGGGCCCCGAAACGGACCTGAATCCCAAAATATCAAATTTTAAAAGACAAAACTTAAGTTTTAGACAAACAACATTTCAAACTTTTGAATTTGGGATCTATATGATTGATCCTAGATATGTTTGAAACCTCATAATAACACATGATTAATGGAAGACAAAATTCTTAAATTTTTGACCTCTAGTCTACAGTTTAAGCATTTGAACATTGTTTCTTCCTGATAATGAACCTGGATAAGAGAATTTCCCTTAGTGGAAATTCTTTTTAACTTTTATCATTCGTCTTCTTTATCTCATCTTCGACATTCAACTTTGTGTCACCGAGACACTTTGCATTGACATCACTCAACACAGATTCATGCCTTTGTTATAAGCCGCTCGACATTCGAACAAGTACAACTACATACTAGACGAAATATTTATGGGCGGTGAATCATTTCAACTACCATTATGTTTAACTTCTCATCCATTACTTAAACCTCTACATTCATTCAACAATATCACTTAGCATTGCCATGAAACATCTCCTAATCATTCTATCAACCTCAAACCAACAACCACTCAACAAGCCTAACCTAACACAACAACATTCTATATCAAGCTTTTTAACATAGTTAATCTATGGCTAAAATCTTATAAACATTCATTAGAACAAGATTCTCATATATAAATCACAATTCAAGATCATTAATCAAGCCCTAACCAACATTGGATATTAACATAATTTCTAGCATATTTACTAATCAAAATAATCCCACTGACCGAATCTAAGAAATCTAAGCTTCAATTTGAACCCAACTTTTGAAGCACTTTTGAATTCCAATTCTTCCTCCAATCTTCATAAAAATGCAAACTTGAAGCGATAGATTTGTACTGAAACTCTTAACTTGAATGTAGATATTTAATTTGAAATTTTTACTAAAAATGAAAGAGTTATGTTAATTTTAATTTTTTAATTTTGAAAACCTAATTTTCTATCTTTGGAAAGACGAGGAAGATGAATGAAAAAAAGGAGGATGACTTCGTTTTAGAAACATAAGGCAATTCCAACTGAATTATTTTTTCATCCCTCCTTCTCTTTTCTTTTCATTTTTTAATTTTAGCCAACTTCAACAAACTTATATGTTCTGCATGTGCATATGATATTGCAAACTCAACGAAATATGTCTTATGTGACAGCCCGCAAATCCGTACCCCTTGAATCAACACAATTCTACCTCTATTAACTCAAGTGGCACAGAATTACGAACCATTAGGGTTAAAGAAGAAAAGGTAGAAGAAGAAGAAACTAAACAATACAAGAATCTCACAGTCGCAGTGGAATAAAATATAATAGTAAATATAGAACTTTACACAAAATGAAAACTATCACTTGATTATACATCATATCATCAGAGTATCTCATACAATAATCAATACCAATCAGACATACCATACAATCATAGCAGCGGATATAGATATACAAATACGAATAATACGGCTCGGACTCCAGCTGCTCTCCTGTTCCATAGCATCCTGACCTGAACATATAATACTCGGTCTGACCCGAGCATTATAATGAAATAACACCCGAGTCAGTCTGGAATACCAGCTGATAATAATGCATCCAAATTGATTATTAAAGTTTCAAGAATCCTTTGAAAACAAAAGCATCTCGTAAGACCACGCCACAAATAAACATGTCGGGTTTTTACCTTACGATAGCTAAATCATTTTTTTTTATAGAAATCCTCTGATATTATAATAGGGTCTATTTACAAATACTTATAACATAGCCAAAATTGTTACATCTATTAAATTCCAGCTACTAGCCACAAAAGTGGGTAATACAAACAAAACTCGTACAAGGCTCGTAGGGAGAATGGATTTCCAACAATGACTAGGCATTGGGGTACCACCTGTCACGGTACGGGGCCTAGATCACCGTACCGAGGATTACTCCCTTCATCCCCTGAGACACAAGGCCGGAACCATTCCTTACTGAACAGTCCTGAACAAGATAAACCACGTGATTGGCGCGACCAACCACCCACTAAGCCGAAATATATAAGGGACTTCTAGACAGGGGAAATATCTTGTCCTGCTTGGGCATGACCCACCTAACCTTGCTGCATATCCCCTGATTTTCAGTCATTCCCGGTTGATGAGGCTTGAGGCTAAGCGTTACCTTTAGAACGTTTTCACTTAGAATGCCCATCGTCCACC
Organism: Allium cepa; assembly: GCA_030765085.1. Lineage (NCBI taxonomy): Eukaryota > Viridiplantae > Streptophyta > Magnoliopsida > Asparagales > Amaryllidaceae > Allium > Allium cepa. The sequence continues at coordinate 648,944,440 of CM060941.1, read as the reverse complement.
TGACGATGTTTCGCAAGCATTCGTCCATACAAGTCCGTCCCGGGTTCGAACGGAACCGAAGGCACTACTCTTACTACATCCATTTTGGAAATATCCTCAGGATTAATAGCGACTAGCCCTTGCACTTCACTGCTCCATCTTCGACTCCGAACACGTTTTACGCACGAAACGTACAAACCGGATCGAAGTGGTTTTCGAGAAATAAATCTCGATCCCGGTCTCTTCGAAACGATCACGCATTATCCAAAATTGATAGTCGGTGATTTAACTATCAATTTATATTCATAAACATCCATAAGCATTCATCACACAATAAATAATTCCCATATTATTTATTTGCCTCAAATATCATTAAAGGATTTATTTTCAAATTTCCAAAACCCATTTGAAAACAATTTCCCAAAATTCTTCCTTTACAAGGTAAATCCTTTGCCATATATCTCCATTGGAATAACCAAGTTCAAAACATTTAGATTCAAAACAGTAAAAATACTTTATTCTGGAATATACTTTAAAATATGTAACTTTACTACTAATTATTTACTAAAATTATAGTTTCAAAATATTTAATGTTAAACCATTTATTAGGATATAAATCTTGATTTTAAATAGTTTTAGTTTAAACTAAACATATAAGTAGAGTTTTTTAAAAAGGCTAATACTAATTTCAATAACTTAGTTCAAAACTAGTCTTTTGAACAAATCCATTTGTAAAAATAATTATTAAGATATTTATAAAATTTACTATTGCTAATTTAATAGTTACTTTTGAAAATAAATATTTTCAAGCACTCTTTAAACAAGCTTGAATTTTTAAAGCTTCCTTTTTATAAAATCAGTTTAAACTCGAACTTGGTTTTCCTAGGGAACTCACTTCTACTTAAACATCACAGAAATCCTTCTCACAATTTCTGTCAATTATTTCAATTCAGGTTTATATTTTAATAACATAATCTTATTTCCCATTTATCAACTAATAACTTTACTCTTTTTTTATCATTCCAGATTTACCAATTTTCAATTTTCATTCCAAATGGATTTCAAATTTTAATTCTTTTAAATTCATGATTTAACAATATCTTTTATTTCTCTAAAATTCAATTTATCCATTTATAATTAAATTCTGAATTTATAGTTTATCCAACCATATTCTTTATTTCTTAAAACCCAAATTTTATTCCTTTAAATTCTTTATATAACAATTTCTTTTATTTTCTTAAATCACAATTAATCCCGTTTACAATTAAAATTCAGGATTTATATTTATTTTAACAATATCGCAGTACAATTTAAACTCAGATTTATCAATCACAATATGAAAACAGATCACAACATCAATTATAAAGATAATTATTATAATGTGAGGAATCCAGTTGGATCCCTCCAACCTGTTTTCCCTGCATCCACAAATATTAGCACAACGTGTGTGTGTGTGTGTGTGTGTGTGTATCGATCCAGACTGATAAGAACAATAATATACAACCAATCACACAGATATTTAAATATTTATTATTTAAATTAGCCAATATCCAGATGTGAGTGAGAATAACTCACCTTGAGTTTCGGCGAGCGTTCGAAATTTAAATTAAACCGAACGACGTTCGATTTAACTCAAATTTCTACTTGCCTGGAATGAATCCGGAACTGCACCATCGCGTAGTGTTCGTCTCTACGATTCCAACGTCGCCAGTTTTATCGAATTCTGAATACGTATGCAACAGATATGAATTTTTATAATTTGAACAAATTTTAAAACAGTTTCCTTTTTAATTTAAATTTACTTTTACCCCAAATCAACATCAGGCCGTTGTTCCAGCTAATCGAATCAAGGCCGCACGTACAAACCCTCAACTCCTTCTCTCCTTCCCTCACGCGAAAACTGCTCGTTCAAAACCCATCGCACGCGAAAACTCCTTGATGCCGCACCTAACCTCAGACCATAGGAAGTCGATCAGGCGACTTCAAATCGAAGGCCGTACCTCCTTCTACCGCCGCTATGAGCCACGCAAAGCTCAGTCATCACTAGGGCTCTGGAAACGAAGGCGAACGGCGAACGAAACCAGCGTCGTAGCTCCCACCTCGGTGCGAAATAAGCGATCTTGACCGTTGGATGGGAAGACGACGAGGCGATCTACAACTTCCTAGTTGGGAGTTTCTTCAATCGAAGCGTGGATGGTGAGAAAATTGGGGAAAAGAGACGAGTGATTTCGGCCATGAACATGAACAACGGCGGCCTAGAGATAATGTTAGGGTTTTGGATAATTAACGTGAATATATAAAATAGTTAATATTATTTAATTAATAAAATTTCTCAATTTAACCGTTTACGCAAACGACCTCCAAACTTCGCGATCCGACAGGCGATTCTAGTGTTTTTCCGCGTTCCGGACACAATGGAACAAGACTCGTAAGCTAATTCGGTCGTATATGCGAGTTTCGAAATTAAACGATCAATTTCAAATTAAATCGATTAAAACGATTTCGATGCGTTTCGAGCTGCCACGGTCAAACGACAACTCCGATTGCTATGAAAATTGAAATTCGATAATAACTAACTATTACGGATCCAATGCAACTAGTTTCGTCGAATTCCGAGACTGTACCCCGGAAGGCTATTTTCACTCGTCTATTAAATCAAGCGATTTTCAAAATTGACGAAAACGCCTAAAATTTCACTTGTAAAATTTTATTAACTTAACAATAAATCATATAAAATTTATAAACACAATAAAAATCATTCTGGCTCATTTCGGACCAAAATCTGATTAAATTGCATTTTAATAATATTAAATTCATTTTTAAATTGATATATAATCCCAAATATTAATTGATCAACTTTAAAATTCTTCTAAAATTCCCACCACGCTATTTACACTCAAATAACTCAAATAAATTTTTAAAAATCATTCTTATTACTATTTACATCCAGATTTACTTTTATTTCAATTCCGAATATTTAAATTATTATTTTCCCATTATTCAAATTGAACTGGAATTACTATAATTAAAAATTATAGCGTATTTCATTGATTGAACGCGAATCCATTCATTTCAAAATCAATTAAGAATCCACATTAAACATTTAAAATGAATTAAATGTTCAAATTTAATGGCTTAAAAATACGGAATGTTACATTCCTCCCCCCTTATAAAAATTTCGTCCCCGAAATTTGCTAGGGTAGAAAAATACTTCCCAACTCATTTACTTACCCAATTTGCTTAGTTAAAAGCTCATATTTACTTTCCCAAAATCCTTTAGCTTAATCCCAAACTCACTTGCTTCATTTACTCTAAGTCTTTAATTTTTAACTTATAACTTTCCAAGTTAATAAAATTTTCAAAATTCCCAAAAATTTTCTAACTCACAAAATTTCCGAAAAATTTTGGCAGAGTCTCCCCTATACGGAGGAGCTTTCGCGATATCGCGATACACACAAATATATATATATCGACCCACACGGTCGGAAACCAAAACATATCACAATATATATATATATATATATATATATATATATCATTTCCCAATTATATTTGCGTAGGCGTACCTTTTAGCAAATTTTAATAGCGAGCGGCTAATATTATGCTTATACGCGCTCCAACTCTCTCGAATGCCTTCTATACCTGTACTATACTCAACAAACACATTAGTTTTCAAAGATTTGAACCCTATAACAACATTTCCAATACAAAGTAAGTCAACATATCCATTTCATAGCCAAACCAAGCAATTTCATAATTATGCATGCTAACCACCTTTAAAAACAATTTCTCAATTCGACAAATTTACAATGCAAATTTACATGTTATTCATGTAATAACCTATTACTTAAGCTTATTATAGTTTTAAAATTAATTTCCACTTAGATTCATATTAATTTATCAAATTCTGCATGGTTCACAATCCAAGCATTCTTATTCCATTTCAATTATTAAATCAATCCTTATTCTCACCCTTCAAATTTATTAATCATCTTAAGTTTATTTTTATTATATTATTATTATTATTATTACTATTATTATTATTTATTATTATTATTATTTTAATATTTTTTTATAGTTATATAAGTCATTCCATTCTTATTTACAACTCATATATTCTTTCTTCATCACAATAACTATCTTAAAAATCATTTGTTTGCATTCAAAAATTTTTATTTTCCAAACAAATTTCATTTAAAGCTATTCCGTAAGCTTAAAAATAACCATCTCATCATCTTCTTAAATGATTTCAATTCCATAATATCTTAATTTGTTTCCATTTTAATTGACTCTTACCAAATCAAACCATTTACAAATTTTAATCCCACTAGCTTAAACATTCAGCTTAAGTTTAAATTAATAACATCACGTTCCATATTATTTACAACTCACCCAACTTTAATTCATATTTTCTTTTTCCATTTCACTTGCAATTCAATTTCATCGTCTAAACAAATTTATCCAATCCCACATTATAAGCTTGATAACAAATAAGTTTTCTTTCAATTTGCTTAAATTGTTTCAATAACACAATATTTCTATTTCTTCTTATATAACTTTCATTTATTCATTTTCATTTGATTCTCATCCAAATCAAACCATTTACAAACTTCAATGCACTTTGCTTATTTATTCAATCCATTTTAGACTTATTTTATTAGCAAAGAGACCACTTTCAATTATTTCACTCATTTGAACTTATCTACGATCCAAACCATCACTATTATAATTTAATTCCATTTTTCATTTACACCTCAATATTTGTTACCACAAATTTAAATCCCATACTACAGTTGGATTTCTATTTACTTTCCAAATTTTTGATCAATTATCAAAATTATATTCATTACAATAAACAAATTCCATTTAATTGTAATTCAATTAGTCTCTAACCTAATCCATATTAGGTTCTAATTCACTTTCTCAATTCATACTGAACTTATTTACAATACGACCATTTTCAAATGTTCTAAACCAGAACTAGGTACCATTTACCCTTCAATTATTAACAAGCTTCTGAAATTATACTCATTCCAGTACTATTTCCATTTACTTAAGCTTGTACTAAATTCATCTTCAAGATGCTCTTTATTTAATTCAGGTTATGCTAATTTCATTCTCAAATAATCCCTTTGAATCTAGTTGAGTCAAACTTTTATTCATACAATACCCCTTCAGCAAATTAGATTTGTTTCAATTCAAGTCTTTCCAAATTTAGATTCAAGTTTTAACTAAATTTATTTAGCCATCTTGAATTCATTTCATTTTCCCTTACTATCTTAAATAAGGATTTAATTCCATTCATATTTATTCACAACACAATTGAATCCTGTTTTTAATTAAATCCAATTCCATCTCAATTCTATTCGATTGAAGTTAAATCCAATTCAATCTAATTTTAATTCATTTAGATTTAATTCAATTTCAAATTCTCAACTTTAATTCTCCATATACAAGTTCAAAACTTATTTTCTAACTTAAGTTCATTCGCTTCTTTTATATCTCACTTTACCCTATCACAATTTACATTTCTTTTCAGATTAAGTCTGAATTCACCATACCATTCAACTATTTCCCAATTGTGATTATAACTCACTTTCAATTTATAAGTTCTCCAACTTATTTATTTTAAAGCTCATATAGCTCATTTTAATCCATTTACATCTTATAATCACAATCTCAGATTTTACATATATATGTATTACTGAATTCTTAGGGATACAAATCTCCTTTCACCTTAATCCTTTGCACATTCACAATTCCAGATTATAGGTATAATACTTAATAGCTTATGGGTATAATCCACTACACAATGACCCACAATTTCAAAGCCAACTTGCATTTCAGTTTAATCCAAATCCATTTAATTCTAAATCCAATTTAATTCTAAACCCAATTTATCTAACTTATCCAAGTTAAATTCAACTTTCCATTCATTTCAATAATTTCATTTGCTTCCATTCACTTACGTTAAATTTAATTTCAAGATTAAAATTTTTCATTCTTTCCTTCTTATTATTATCAACTTCACTTAATTAATTCAATAGTTAATTTACTTTAATTTTTACACATTATTTAATTAGAATTTTCCCAGAATTCATTTTACCCGGTTGTTATTTCAAAACCATTTGAAATAATAAATAACTCATTCACCCCTGGTATCAAATCAAATCTCCCAATTCCAAAATACTTGGTTGTATTAAAACAAATTTCCCTTTGAAATTTATAAAACCACTTGTATACCCAACAAATCCAAACAATACCATCATCAAGTACTAGGGAAGCAATCCATCACTTTAGAAACTCGAAAATGAATTCTAATGATGTGGCCAGCATCATCAGGATTATTTTCCAGCGACTGAAGTGAGTTCAATGCTTTTTTTTACTTCTCTAAATTCATTTCAAAACAGTTTCCATTTAAAAATATTTCCCAAAACAATATTCTAATATTGCCTTCAAACACCTTCAAATCTCAACAAACATTTCAAACTTCCCCAGGATTTTTCATTTCCAAATCCTTATTTCCATACATTTAAAATTCTTTCCAAAATTTCCGGGATTTAAATTCTGGTCCAATTCAGATTTAGTTATTCTTCCTTTTATATAATTTATATTTGCAAAATTTTATTTTCATTATAACTATTTCAAATTTCAGATTAAATTTTAGATTCTGATTTGATTTAGATATTAACAACCAATCATCCAAATATATATATAATAAATTCAGAAAATTATTTCCTTTATATCAAAATATAATTTTGGGTAAAATTATTTCATTTACCCACTTTTAAAACGTTACTATGTCGGTTTATCTTGTTCAAGAGTTTAGAAACCCCTATCGATACGGTTGTACTTCCCGTACCGACCAGAATTCATAAACACTCAACCGATAAGTCAACACAGTATAAAAACAATTTTATATTCACTAACAAGTACGCTCTCATATCTATTAATACGCTCAACTCATTATAGAGTACTATTGACTCTGATTAATGAGTAATTTCCCCACCAAAGCCTAGGTTGTCGCCAACCTGGCTCTGATACCAAGTGTGACAGCCCGCAAATCCGTACCCCTTGAATCAACACAATTCTACCTCTATTAACTCAAGTGGCACAGAATTACGAACCATTAGGGTTAAAGAAGAAAAGATAGAAGAAGAAGAAACTAAACAATATCAGAATCTCACAGTCGCAGCGGAATAAAATATAATAGTAAATATAGAACTTTACACAAAATGAAAACTATCACTTGATTATACATCATATCATCAGAGTATCTCATACAATAATCAATACCAATCAGACATACCATACAATCATAGCAGCGGATATAGATATACAAATACGAATAATACGTCTCGGACTCCAGCTCCTTTCCTGTTCCATAGCATCCTGACCTGAACATATAATACTCGGTCTGACCCGAGCATTATAATGAAATAACACCCGAGTCAGTCTGGAATACCAGCTGATAATAATGCATCCAAATTGATTATTAAAGTTTCAAAAATCCTTTGAAAACAAAAGCATCTCGTAAGACCACGCCACAAATAAACATGTCGGGTTTTTACCTTACGATAGCTAAATCATTTTTTTATAGAAATCCTCTGATATTATAATAGGGTCTATTTACAAATACTTATAACATAGCCGAAATTGTTACATCTATTAAATTCCAGCTACTAGCCACAAAAGTGGGTAATACAAACAAAACTCGTACAAGGCTCGTAGGGAGAATGGATTTCCAACAATGACTAGGCACTGGGGTACGACCTGTCACAGTACGGGGCCTAGATCAACGTACCGAAGATTACTCCCTTCATCCCCTGCGACACAAGGCCGGAACCATTCCTTACTGAACAGTCCCGAACAAGATAAACCCCGTGGTTGGCGCGACCAACCACCCACTAAGCCGAAATATATAAGGGACTTCTAGACAGGGGAAATATCTTGTCCTGCTTGGGCATGACCCACCTAACCTTGCTGCATATCCCCTGATTTTCAGTCATTCCCGGTTGATGAGGCTTGAGGCTAAGCGTTACCTTTAGAACATTTTCACTTAGAATGCCCATCGTCCACCTGACGATGTTTCGCAAGCATTCGTCCATACAAGTCCGTCCCGGGTTCGAGCGGAACCGAAGGCACTACTCCTACTACATCCATTTTGGAAATATCCTCAGGATTAATAGCGACTAGCCCTTGCACTTCACTGCTCCATCTTCGACTCCGAACACGTTTTCGCACGAAACGTACAAACCGGATCGAAGTGGTGTTCGAGAAATAAATCTCGATCCCGGTCTCTTCGAAACGATCACGCATTGTCCAAAATTGATAGTCGGTGATTTAACTATCAATTTATATTCATAAACATCCATAAGCATTCATCACACAATAAATAATTCCCATATTATTTATTTGCCTCAAATATCTTTAAAGGATTTATTTTCAAATTTCCAAAACCCATTTGAAAACAATTTCCCAAAATTCTTCCTTTACAAGGTAAATCCTTTGCCATATATCTCCATTGGAATAACCAAGTTCAAAACATTTAGATTTAAAACAGTAAAATACTTTATTCTGGAATATACTTTAAAATATGTAACTTTACTACTAATTATTTACTAAAAATATAGTTTCAAAATATTTAATGTTAAACCATTTATTAGGATATAAATCTTGATTTTAAATAAGGGTTTTAGTTTAAACTAAACTTATAAGTAGAGTTTTTTAAAAAGGCTAATACTAATTTCAATAACTTAGTTCAAAACTAGTCTTTTGAACAAATCCATTTGTAAAAATAATTATTAAGATATTTATAAAATTTACTATTGCTAATTTAATAGTTACTTTTGAAAATAAATATTTTCAAATACTCTTTCAAACAAGCTTGAATTTTTAAAGCTTCCTTTTTATGAAATCAGTTTAAACTCGAACTTGGTTTTCCTAGGGAACTCACTTCCACTTAAACATCACAGAAATCTTCTCACAATTTCTGTCAATTATTTCAATTCAGGTTTATATTTTAATAACATAATCTTATTTCCCATTTATCAACTAATAACTTTTCTCTTTGTTTATCATTCCAGATTTATCAATTTTCAATTTTCATTCCAAATGGATTTCAAATTTTAATTCTTTTAAATTCATGATTTAACAATATCTTTTATTTCTCTAAAATTCAATTTATCCATTTATTATTAAATTTTGAATTTATAGTTTATCCTGTTGAATATGCGCTTATATGTTTTTGTTTGATGATAATAAACATATATATTCATTTAAATGTATTTGGTAATGTGCTATTTTGTTTTTCATAGATTAAATAAATATTTGTTGAATAAAATAAATTACACAGGATTTGAATTTGAATTCAAACAGAACAAGTTACACAGATTTTGAATTCAAACAGAAATTTTATTCAAACAAATATTTATTACAATCTTGAATAGTACAAATTCATGCTCTCACTATACATATACATTTTTGATTACATCACGATTACATCACAAATATTTTTACATTGATAACCTCACTACATATCACTCACACTCGTATTTTGTCTTCAACTGCATTCCAGTTTGAATCCAGCATCTGAGAAATCTGCAAAAATATTCACTAACGCAGTAAAATTGAAAAAGGAATATTTTTGCAATATAAAATGAAATACGATTTTTGAAAAAATGGTTTGCCTCAGTTATTTGGGTTGTTCGTCATCATTCACACTTGTTTTCATCACAAAGTCGTGCACATAGATATTACAGGGACATGTAACCATAAGTGGCTGCAATACACACGTGTACGTTCATACACGAGTGCACTGCCTCGCCAACTCGTGTGCGCAGCCAACAAGAGCAAGTGTACAACAGTGTCAAGTTGCAAACAGTTCAAAGCTTCGACAAATCACAACAGACCAATTCCAAATGACTCAGTGAAGTCAAAGTATGCAACTACGTGACATAAATGCAACTACAACGATGCAAGAGAAGAACCAAAGTCAGTGGCAAGCTTCAAACTGCATAAGTGACCATGAAACTGACTCGAAGCAGTAGTGACAGTAAGCATGAATCAAGCTTAGTGGCAAATGCATAAATATATCAGAGTGAAACATTTGAGTTGCAACATGAATGAAAAGAACCAGACACAACAGTGCACAAGTACAAGAAACTTGAACTCAATTGCAACAACTCAATGGACCAAACTGCAAGTACAGGAGGCAGTTCAATATAAACATGCTCAGGTCAGAGACAACACACAAACCCAAATGAATATCACAAGTATGATCAGTGGTACACATGCAAGCTCGAGCACAAATATGGAAACTGCACCAAGTGCAAATCACCAAATGAAGACCACAAATATGTCAACTACATGAAGCAACAGTCAGACCAAAAGGCTACATGAAGTATGCAAGTTCAACCTCTTCATTAAACAACTCAGGACCAAAGAGAAGTAGTGCAAGCATATGAAATAGGAACAACAATGAATACTGCAACATGACCAAATGTCAAAACTGCATCAATCACAAATGCAATGCAAGTGGAGTAATGGGTGAACAGAACACCATGATATTCAGCTCAATGAATACTGTAACAACAAACTCAACCAAGACAAGTATTGCAGTAATGAATGCATCATATATACAACATCAAAGTGCAACAGAATGGATGCAGCAATACCAAGTGAAACAAATGTAGAACTGACAAATGTATCAACTCAACTACAGCCAGTGCCGACATGAACAGAAGTTCTGAATCAAAAATGAAGACACCAAGTAAACAAACTCAAGATTACAGGGCTGTGGACAGTACAAGCTTGCAGAATGCAAATGGACTCGACCAAGTATACAAGTGCTACAAGCAGCAATGTGCAACTGCAGGTGAACAAATATGCATATACCAGTGATGCAACTTTAGCCAAATCATTTACAACATGTGCACAGCAAAGACAAATGAGTGCAACAAAGAAGCTATGGTACTATGCAAATACATGGCAGTACCAAGTGACAGTAAAGATGGCCAGAGATGAAGACAGGGGCAAACACAAGATGGCCGAAGCAGTGAAGTCAGAATTTTCGAAAATAGGATGCTAAAGTCAAGGCAGAGAATTCAACAAATATATTCGTCTTTGAAAAAGTCAGCAATGAAAAAGGGGAAGTTTAAATGCCGTGTGAATCAAGAAAATCGAACGCAACACAATCAAAGCCGTGCGTATCAAGGTGTAATTAAAAATCAGGAAAGCATAATTTAGGAAAGTATCGAATCGATACAAGCAAAATCAAGTGTCCAGAATTCATATAAATACAATTCCAAAATCATCATCGGCTGTGTGGAGAAAATTAAATCAAATCCAAACACAAACCCAAGTTCATCATCGGCAATCGAGTTTGAGTTCTAAAATCACAAAAGCACAAACAAGCAAAGAATTTACATACCGCAGCAGTAAAATCAATCATAAGAAGCAGCTGCTAACAATTTGCAACCTCGAAGTCGACGCAAATCAATCGTCAGAGAACGAGCAAGCCGAGCAACGCAATCTCAAAGTCAACCAAATCATCAGAGAACAAGCGCGAGCAACATCAGAGGAATCGAATATTGAAAAGCCCCAATTTGGATCGCAAGCCCTAATTTCAGAACGAACAAAACAACAGAGGCCGCCATTTTTCTTCTCAAACAAAAGACAGTGAATCGGGTTAAAGATAAAGGGGCCGGCCTTGTTAATTATAAAAGGGCTTAAGTTTTAGGGTTCTATTATAAAGGGGTTTTTAGTTATTTTATTTTGAGCAAAAAATTACGCATTCAAGTTGTAGTTTAATTTTTGCTCCGGTTTTAATTTTGAAGTTTTGTTTATCTTTTCGAGTCGAAGAATTTGTAAATCACCACTTAGGGATTAGGTAGTGTCAGATTGTCTATTTAGAATTAGTTCAGTGAGCAGGGTGTGCGAGTTTGCAAAGCTCTATAGGCGGGAGCAGTGTTTGCGAGTAAGCGAAACTCTATAGGCGGGAGCAGGGTGTGCGAGTCTAGTAGAGTGTTTGTGAGCGGGAGCAAAAGGGTCTGCGAGTCTAGTAGAGTGTTTGTAAGCGTGATACTGTTTAATTCTAATAGAAATCTGTGAATGCAGCAGTAGGCAGGGGTTGCCGAAGCTGGGTAAATTTTGTGTGTGATTTATTTTTCAGCATATTTATTTCTGCAATTATATTTCTGTGTTTAAATAGAGAAAATTTGCTATAACCCTATTCACCCCCCCCCCTTCTAGGGTTAATCTAGATCCTACATATCCAACCATATTCTTTATTTCTTAAAACCCAAATTTTATTCCTTTAAATTCTTTATATAACAATTTCTTTTATTTTCTTAAATCACAATTAATCCCGTTTACAATTAAAATTCAGGATTTATATTTATTTTGACAATATCGCAGTACAATTTAAACTCAGATTTATCAATCACAATATGAAAACAGATCACAACATCAATTATAAAGATAATTATTATAATGTGTGGAATCCAGTTGGATCCCTCCAACCTGTTTTCCTTGCATCCACAAATATTAGCACAACATATATACGTATATATATATATATATATATATATATATATATCAATCCAGACTGATAAGAACAATAATATACAACCAATCACACAGATATTTAAATATTTATTATTTAAATCAGCCAATATCCAGATGTGAGTGAGAATAACTCACCTTGAGTTTCGGCGAGTGTTCGAAATTTAAATTAAACCGAACGACGTTCGATTTAACTCAAATTTCCACTTGCCCGGAATGAATCTGGAACTGCGCCTTCGCGTAGTGTTCGTCTCTACGATTCCAACATCGCCAGTTTTATCGAATTCTGAATACGTATGCAACAGATATGAATTTTTATAGTTTGAACAAATTTTAAAACAATTTCCTTTTTAATTTAAATTTACTTTTACCCCAAATCAACATCAGGCCGTTGTTCCAGCTAATCGAATCAAGGCCGCACGTACAAACCCTCAACTCCTTCTCTCCTTCCCTCACGTGAAAACTGCTCGTTCAAAACCCATCGCACGCGAAAACTCCTTGATGCCGCACCTAACCTCAGACCATAGGAAGTCGATCAGGCGAATTCAAATCGAAGGCCGTACCTCCTTCTACCGCCGCTATGAGCCACGCAAAGCTCGGTCATCACTAGGGCTCTGGAAACGAAGGAGAACGGCGAACGAAACCAGCGCCGTAGCACCCACCTCGGTGCGAAATAAGCGATCTTGACCGTTGGATGGGAAGACGACGAGACGATCTACAACTTCCTAGTTGGGAGTTTCTTCAATCGAAGCGTGGATGGTGAGAAAATTGGGAAAAAGAGACGAGCGATTTCGGCCATGAACATGAATAGCGGCGGCCTGGAGATAATGTTAGGGTTTTGAATAATTAACGTGAATATATAAAATAGTTAATATTATTTAATTAATAAAATTTCTCAATTTAACCGTTTACGCAAATGACCTGCAAACTTCGCGATCCGACAGGCGATTCTAGGGCTTTTCCGCGTTTCGGACACAATAGAACAAGTCTCGTAAGCTAATTCGGTCGTATATGCGAGTTACGGAATTAAACGATCAATTTTAAATTAAATCGATTAAAACGATTTCGATGCGTTTCGAGCTGCCACGGTCAAATGACAACTCCGATTGCTACGAAAATTGAAATCCGATAATAACTAACTATTACGGATCCAATGAAACTAGTTTCGTCGAATTCCGAGACTGTACCCCGGAAGGCTATTTTCACTCGTCTATTAAATCAAGCGATTTTCAAAATTGACGAAAACGCCTAAAATTTCACTTGTAAAATTTTATTAACTTAACAATAAATCATATAAAATTTATAAACACAATAAAAATCATTCTGGCTCATTCCGGACCAAAATCTGATTAAATTGCATTTTAATAATATTAAATTCATTTTTAAATTGATATATAATCCCAAATATTAATTGATCAACTTTAAAATTCTTCTGAAATTCCCACCACGCTATTTACACTCAAATAACTCAAATAAATTTTTAAAAATCATTCTTATCTCTATTTACATCCAGATTTACTTTTATTTCAATTCCGAATATTTAAATTATTATTTTCCTATTATTCAAATTCAACCGGAATTACTATAATTAAAAATTATAGCGTATTTCATTGATTGAACCCGAATCCATTCATTTCAAAATCAATTAAGAATCCACATTAAACATTTAAAACGAATTAAATGTTCAAATTTAATGGCTTAAAAATACGGAATGTTACATTTTGATTCCTAGTTCATCAATTTCTAATTGAAAATAAATAAATTCTTAGTCGTTAATATCTTTGTTTTGTTCATTACATAATGTTGAAAATATGGGTTGTTACAAGTTATGAAGAGAAATTCCCTCCTCCTCTGAAGAAGAAGAATGAAGAAAATTTGCATTTCAAAACCATAAAGGAACCTTATTTGAATTATTTACTGTTTTACACCTTACTCTTATTTTCACTTTTTGTCATGTGATCCGATTTTAACAAGTTTTATATGTTTATCATAAGCAAATGGAATTACGAATGCAACGTAATACGTATCAAATCTTAGTTCATTTGTCTTCAAAGAATCCAATTTTAAGTATTATTTTTAAACAAGTTTAGTCATAACTGATTAGCTAATCAAATTGATTAGACATCTTCGCTATAATGTGTAGAAAATCCAGGTTGTTACAAGAAAAGAATACGGACCATGAGTTTTTTTGTACTGGAACTATTTCTTCCATGTAGCCATAAATATCTTCAATAAGTCACGTTTTATTTTTCAATTTCTAGTTAGCAAGCCTTTTTCTTATGGTTGATCGCTCGATGGTAAACACTTGCCTTTTTATATTTACCTTTTGTATTGCTTTCTTTATATATTAACAAATATATAAACAAGTATTAGGCAGTAGGATCTCCACAAATCCATCGAAACTGATATTAGGCAATTCAGCAATAAAATTCTTTTATTTTCGACATTTTAAAGCAAAACAAAACGGTACCTTGGTGACTCTGGAAGCTACTCACACTGTTGGGAGCGTTGTACGAAAAAGCATAGCGACCGTTTAATGAAAATTACAGTAGACTATTTTTTATTGAAATAAAGAAAGACACGATAACAATATCCAGTTAAACATAACCATCATAAATGGATATATCAATTAGGAGACAGCCCACCACAACCGGTCACATGTTTCCCCGTCAAATTTCAACAGGTGGTCTCAACTTGCCGTCTTTCCTTTCCACCATGTCATCCATCCGTTCGTCTCTGCTCACCCCCTTTTCAATCAACGATCGGATTTCAAGCATTTTGCCAGCCAATTAAAATCACGGCCCAAAAAGGTTACCGATTCAACGCCTCTTTATATAGCCCCCCTCGCTCAGTTCGCTGTATGAAATAACGCAGCAAAAAAAATGGAGGTCGAAAAACAAAAACCACGCCTCACTCACTCTCCAAGCTTCGGCGACGACGCGATCTCAACCGATGATCGCATCCCTGTTTCATCACCCGATTACTCCTTTTCCTTCTCGATCAACTCTCCGCCGCCGACCAACGATCTCGCTGATTCTATATTCTCCAACGGCTGGATTCTTCCAACGTGCCCTAACCCCAAATCGTGTCCGGTTCCAGAACCGATAGATCTCGATCTGCGGTCCAGATCAATTTCTTCTTCTGAAGAAATTGAGCTGGATTCGCCGAGGACTTTGAAGAAGAAATGGAAGATTAGGGATTTGATATTTGGGAGGAGGAGGAGGAGTTTGAGTGATGCGAAGGCAAAATTCAGAAATTCTAGTTTGGGGAAAGGGGAAAATATGAAGGAAATGGATATGAGTTCGGTACATGGGCTCTTTTATGGGAAGGAGAAGGTAGAGAGGAGGACGTTTTTGCCGTATAGGCAGGATTTGTTGGGTGGGTTGCTTGGTAGTACTTCACGTCGTACAAAATCATTTGACTTGTAAATTTTCTTACATTTTGTTTTCTTCTTTCTTTGACAATAAGAGGACCACTTCAAAAGGTGTGATGATCGTGTAATTTTTAAGCTGAGATTACATGGAGGTTGAAATCTTTTTCTGAGTTTTAAAGGAAATTTGTATTAACGCACTTCCTTCTCTTCTTGTTTGTCTTGATAAATAGTACTGAAAATAATGATCATAATTTTAGAAAAATAACAATTGCATAGTTTGCTTTATTTATATTTCCAACCAAATAATTTTGAAATGTTATATTTTTTATGATAAAAATAATACTTTTAAACGGCATAATAAATACGATCCAGAAGGTAATGATAATTAACTTGTAAATGATACAAGAGTTCCTTCAAAATTATCGTTAAACGCATGAAAGTTGAGTGATTAATATATGACTGGGCAAAACGACAATCTTTAGAAGCCTGAAGCGTAAGAGAAACCGTTGAGAGGATAAATTTAAGTTTGGCCACCAAGTTATTCATTTGCGAGTTCTCCAGTGTATATGCATAAAGTTCAACTTCTTGTATCAACTGTCGTTTTGGAGTTTAGACAGTCCATTTTGAAATACTAAATCTACCACCCTCTTCGTTATCCTTTTTGTGAAGCTTGACCGTTTGCCCAGAATGTTTAATTTATTAGTGGATCCAGTTGTTAAAAAAAAAAAAAAAACGTTGTCCCCAACCAGGATTGAATCCTGCTCCTTGGGAGCAAACATCAACCTGCATCCCAGTTGAGCACGGCATCGTTCAGCAATTTCAATTCGAGTTTACCCTATGTAATCAATTAATATACCATCAATTCCTTCAACCAGCCCTTGGATTGCCCCAGCCCACGCACTACTGGAAAATGGTGACATTTCCTAATCTACAAGTAGGTAAAAAACCGAAGACGTTTTACAGTCGCCTTAAAAAGAGCATCGGCGCGTCCTTGGTAAGCCGTCGTCCTCCAACTCCAAATACTTGGTGTCGCCCTCTCTTTCATACCAATAGAATGTCACTATCAATTTGTTTCAAATAAAAGTGTCGTTACCACCAAAGCTTTTAAACTTATAGCACATATTCGTCCGTAAATTTTCTATTAAATAAATGTAAATATTTTCTGATACCAACAAATTACAATTTTTTTTTTAGAAAAAAAACTCCTCCAGCTCCAGCTCTACACGCATGCGATGCACCGTCCAACAACACCACCGCCTAGTCGCACCACCGCCAACACACGTCGTCGCTTTGCCGCCATCGGAGCCTTCACGCCTATAGGTTGTAAACCCCTCTTTTGCTATAATATTCCTAACTGATTTTTTTAATTTCCCATAATTTGTTAATATGATTCAATAATTTGTTAATATGATTTAATTAGGTTCTTATCCCTAATAATATTTCAGTTAGGATTTGATATCCTATGATAATTCGTATTTCAAGTTATCGATTGGTAGAACATGACTTATACTTTCATTTTTGGTAATATGTATTTTAGAAATGTAGCAAAACAAAAATCCATCATGAACCCGCCTCATTTGCACCTTACATGATACTGCAATCGAAGATTTTCATATATCATGAACCTCGCCTTAAATAAATCATAAATTGTTAATTTGGATATATTTCATTTATCCCAGTTTGAATTTTTTAAACTTGGATACTATGAAATATTTTTAATGAAACCCCTTAGATGTTTAATTTTTCTTCGTCTGACAAATACATATATGATCGTTACATGATCTTCGTTTTTTAACGAGAACAGAAATCGATATTCATCCAATACGTTATTTGTCGGATTTGTTCCAGTATTGGATAAGTTATAAACACAATGATATTTATGTTCCGTAAATCAATATTTCAAATCAAACAGTTATAAGATGTCGACAATACTTCCTTCTTGTTCCTCGTGTATGCTTATTCCGTATGGAACGGAGAACAAGAGGAAGTGCTGTTGAAATTTTGTTAGCCGTTCAATTTGAAATGATTTACGAACGTAAATATCATTACGTTTGTAATGAGGAGTAGCATGGCTAGCCATTTAATAAAAGTGTATTCATCCTTAGCTATAGCATTGAATTATTTATGACTTCTATTGTTTGAAATTATTCAATAAATTCACTATTATCGATATGGTATTGAGAACAGAAAATTAATAACAGTATGGTAAAATACAAATTTAAACCATAGTTGAGTATTTAAATTTGGATATTTTAAAGTACATTTTTTTTGGATTTTTACAACTTGAATTCTTAAATTTAAATCTATTTAGCATGTTTATATTTTTTCAACAACTTAATTTTATCTTAGTTCCTATAATGTGTAGTATTAAGAATTAATAATAATAATATATATTGCTTTATTGATAATAATAAAAATAGCAATATTATATAATATTGCTATTTTTATTAATAAATAATCAATGGTATTATTAATTAAAATTAATAGTGTATGGTATTAATAATAAAGAATAATTAATAGTATATTGTTTTATTGTTAAAAATAATAATAGTATATGATATTAATAAAGCTATGAATTAGGCGATAGTAATATACTATGTTATTAATTATTATCCAGCCTTGTAAACATGCCGCATTTGACGAGCCCGATTAATTAAATCGAAAAATGATTATGAAGAAATTCAAAGCGATAACTGTCAAACACGGATATCAAATGAGACCAAGAGGTAAACCCATTCACATGACAAGCAAATTTCCCGAAGTAGCACTTATACCACGTTACTTCAAGTGACGAGAACAAGGTTTGTGATTCAAAACAAGCCGTGGATCGATATTGTAACAACCCGCATATTTAACGATTTTATATTTAAATATTTTATTTAAATATAGCGTCGTTAGTCGGATTTTTGGTCCGAAATGTTACTTTTTGCAAATGGACGAATTGGAACTCGAAACCACCTCCATTGGTTCCAAAATGGCGTTTGCGATCTTTTTAAGTATAAGTTTTGATATGTTTAGAGTTTGTGAAATTTTGACTCTTTTTCTACTTGGGTTTGAGTTTGGGTTCAGCCCGAATCTCCTCTTAACCCCCTAGCTCATTAGCTCTTCATCTATTCACCCTCATTTCATTCCTTTAACTTACGAAAAACTGAAAATGGTGGAAGGGAAAGGGAAATAGAAATTTCAAGCCCTAGTTACCTTGCAAACTTGAATTATTGCTCCAAAATCAAAGAGAAGCTATAGGTAAGCCTCCTCCTCTTCTTCTCTATCTCTTTCTCCCTTCAATCTCAGAAATTTCCTAAACCTAACTTTGGGAAATATGTGTTTTATTCTTTGATTGAAGCTAATAGAGTTGAAGTGGAGAGTGGTTGGTTGTTTTCTTTGCTATTGAGCTTCTCTATTCTTTGTTTTGAGATAAAAGGTGAGTTTTGAACTCACATCTACTTCTCTTAATTTCATTGATGTTGGGTATGATCCTAGCATTTGTTCATATGCACTTGTTTTCGGTTTGGATTGCTTTGGTGAAATTGCCAAATATTGATTTTTGAAGCCAAATCTATGTAAAACCTTATATGGTTGATGTTTATGTTGTTCGGAGTGTTTGGGTGTGTCGTTAAGGTAGGGTAGTCGTTTGACGTAAGTCCATAATCAACACGCATCCGATTGCTTTCGATTTGTTGGCCATAGATGGCCTAGGTTCAGGAAATGCCTGACCATCAGGTTTCAGACGTCTGAAATTCCTATTTCAGACGTCTGAATATTGTTCTGGGGGAATATTTTCATCCCAGATCCAGACGTCTGAATTGGCTAAATTTTGACCAGAAGGGAAATAGGCCAAATATTGCCTATTTCAGATGTCTGAAAGTTTGGATTCAGACGTATGAACTCTGTTCTGGAAAACAAATTAATTTCCAGATTCAGACGTCTGAATCCCTTCTTTCAAACGTCTGAATCTATTGTCTTTTTCCAATTTGCCTTGTTCGTTTAGTTTTCCAAATTTGATCGATGCATATTGATTCCAATTAGTTGTTTATACATATTTGATCTTGATGATTCCTTTTTGAATTTATTCACGGGTTTTTTATAAATGATTTCTTCAAATCGTATTAAAAGTTCGTTTCCCCGATTTATAAGTTCTATTTAAAACACACGCACAATTTCGCACTTCGAGCGAAGCGGAAGGGTGATTAAATGGTTGGGCAAAACACGGACCATGAATCTGTGCGTTTATCCTTCCGATTAATTCCCGACCTATTCAATTGATCGTTTTGACCTTCGGGTTTGGTTTACCGATGATATGAGGTGAACTTTGTACTGCTTTGAGTGTGAAATTAACTAACGCATAGTAAACTAGTTTAGTTCGAACGAGTGGTTATGAGACTCACGTTACCACTTTTCGGATTCCTTTTTTGAGAGTTATGACACATTCCGCCAGTTAGTGGTGTCCAGTACCGGGTCTCCGGACCTTCACCACTACGGTTTGTTGCCTTTGGGATAGTGTCTTCGGACTGTCCCCTTCAGATTTGTTGCCTTCGGGTATGTGCCTTCGGGTTTGTTGCCCTATAGTATCGCTTCCGATGTTGGTCGTTATGAGCCGCATGGGGGATATTGGGTTTGGAGTCTTCGGGTTCATGGATCCTTGTTTATACAGTACTGAGCACGTGCAAATTTTCCGATGTTTCATTCATATGTATATTCCCTAAGTATCGCCCTTCGGTGTTGGTCTTTTTGAGCCGCATGATATGTAGCGATTACCTTGTGGAACTTGTATTACCTTCATGGGTATTTGTTATTTGCCTTATGGCTTGTTTTGGGATGTTCCTATCCTTTGTTTCTATGAGTTGCCGATGATATGAGGCTTGTTTTGTTATCATATGATTCATCTTTTGTTAGATGATTGTGTTATCTCCTTTAGAGATATTTGTTATACTTTGTAACCTTGCAGGTTATTGTTGTTTAGTTTATCTAACTGATTTGTTTAGCTAGACTGACCCGTGTATTTTATACTCGGGTCAGACCGAGATGTTTCAGGTTAGGTGCTTTTGGACTTAACCTATTTTGCTTCCGCATGGACTATTCAGCTTGTTCCTTTTTGTTAAAGCTTTTTGTGTAGTCCCTCTTGTAGTAACTCTGATATATATATATATATATATATATATTCTTTTAACTCGTCTGTATATTGTGGTTTGCTATACCACTTGACATGTATTATTTTGTATACTCTGTTATGTATCAATATATGTGTATATGATGATCTTCTATTCTGTGATGTATATTACATTTGAGTTGTATATTCTGTTCTGATAGATCCTCCAACCACCTATGGTTTTGTTTTAAGTATTCATTGGATATGTCGATCTGCTTTGTATGATTATTGTAGATGTATTCAATAGATAGTTAGAGCAAGGCTATAGATGGTCGCTCCCAACCAGCCTTATTCTCCGTGTTAGTTGACGGCATTACCCTGTAGTATCCTTGGCTAGCGTGGGTATAGAGGTGGGGCGTCACAGCGTGGTATCAGAGCTGAGTTCAGAACAAAATATGATAAACACAGAATAGATGCACATATTACGATACATAAGAGTGTAATAAGTGATACAAATCTTTGAATCGTCATGTCTTTCTATTCCTTCTACCATCAAAGGTTAGATAGAATTTAGGGAATACGTCTAGGAATGCATTTTATTCCGTAGTATTCCATATTGAAGTATCTACCTTGTGATTAATCTTGTTCTTATCTTACTTCAGCGTATGGCTAGAAGAGACAGGGGACGACGTTCGGATGCTGGGCGATCCAGTGGTTCACATCCGGATGGCGTTTATATGTCTGCCGATCAGTTTTTGGAATTGTTTAGGAGCACTCAGCCTCCAGTTCCTCCTCGAGTGTCTCCACCTCGTAAGTCTGCCTTTGCACGTCAGTGCGGTGATTTTGCTCATCTTGGAGGAAAGCCGTTTAAAAGCTCCGAGTCTGTTCTTGAAGTCCAAGCTTGGTTTCGCACATGCGAGCGTATCTTCTCTCGTATGGATCTTTCTGACCATGATAGAGTTCTTGTAACTTCTAGCTTATTACAAGAGCGTGCTCTTGATTGGTATGAGCTTCTTGTAGCCGAGATTGATGAATATACTCTTTCTTGGACTCAGTTTCGGGAGCGATTTGAACTCAAGTTCGTTCCTGAATCTGAAAAAGTTTTATTGACCCGTCGCTTCCTTGAGTTGAAGTAAGGGAAATCTTCTGTTTCTGAGTATGTTGCATCATTCGAGGCTTTATCTAAGTATGGTCTTGAATTCATTAGCACTTCTTATAAGAAGAATTTGAAGTTTGTTTCTGGTCTTAAGAAATATCTTAAGAAGTCTTTGTTGCTCCAGCTTAAGCTTTCTTTTGAGGAGTTGGTTGATTCGGCACTTCATCTCGAGACCGTCGAGAAGGAGTGTGATAGTGATGTTGATGTTGAGGTTTCCAAGAACCCCAACAAGAGGCCGTTTCCATTTCAGAAGAAGCCATTTCCTTCTAAGAAGAAGAAGACTGGTAGTTCTAGCTCTCAACCTCAGTCTGTTGGAACACCTTTCATTCGAAAGTGTTTCAATTGTGGTTCTCCTGTTCATATTATTCGAGCTTGTCCTAAGCCTCTCTTCTACCGCTATTGCAAGAAGGAAGGTCATCATGTTTCGGCTTGCCCTACTGTTCCGGCTGGTGCCAAGTTTAGCAAGCTTTATGCTGCTAAGGCTTCTGATGGTCCCTTTCTGCCCAAAGGTATATCTCCATATATTTTGGAAGGTTCTATTTTATTTCATGATCATAGTATTCGAGTTCTTTTCGATACGGGTGCATCACATTCTTTCGTATCAAAAAAGCTCGTTGATGATTTATCTTTGGATGTTTCTTGTTTGGTTACTTCTTTAAGGATTGCGAATCCTATTGGGGGATCCGCGACCCTTAGCTTGCTTTGTGATGATGTTGAGATTGTTTTATGTGGCTTTTCTTTTCGTGCGAATCTGCACGTTATTTCTTGTCTGGGATTTGATATGATTTTGGGTATGGACTGGCTAGTGAGATATGATGCCAGGATTATTTGTTCGGAGAGAATTATTTACCTTCGACATCCGGATTCGCCTACTCAGTTATCTCTTGTTCTTCGGAATGTGGATAATTCCGAAATGGCTTTGTATTCTCTTGATTCGCGAGATGATGATGATATATCTCGTATTCCTATTGCTTGTGACTTTTTTGATGTTTTTCAGCCTGTCTCGGGTTTGCCACCTAAGCGGGCAATTGAGTTCCGCATTGATCTCATTCCAGGCGCGTAGCCAGTTAGTCGTCCTCCCACGAGGATGTCTACAAGGGAAAATGAGGAACTCAAGAAGCAGCTTTTAGAGCTTGTGTCCAAGCAGTTGATTCAGTCCACTTTTTCTCCGTGGGGATCCGCGGTTGTCTTCGTAAAGAAGTCTGATGGAACTCTTAGGCTTTGCATTGAATATCGCAAGCTTAACGAGTTAACCATCAAAAATAGGTATCCATTGCCTAGGATCGATGATATGTTCGATCTATTGAGTGGTGCTAAGGTCTTTTCTCAGCTTGACCTTGCCACAGGTTTTCATCAATTATGAGTCGTGGAGGATAGCATACCTCTTACCGCTTTCCGCGCTCGTTATGGTTCTTTTGAGTGGCTCGTTATGCCATTCGGTTTGACGAACGCTCCTGCTTTCTTTGTTGATCTCATGAATCGAGTATTCCGTGAATATCTCGGTAAGTTCGTCCTTGTCTTCATTGATGATATCCTTATTTATTCTAAGTCTGATGTTGAGCATGCTAATCACTTGAGAATTGTCTTGAGTACCCTCCGTCATCATCATCTTAGAGCCAAATTCTCCAAGTGCCATTTTTGGGAGAATAGAGTCAGGTTCTTAGGCCATGTTGTATCTTCCGATGGCATTTCTGTCGATCCCTCAAAGATCGAAGCCATCCAGAATTGGAAGAGGCCTGAGAATGTGCATGAGATTCGTAGTTTCCTTGGATTGGCGGGTTATTACCGTCGGTTCAGTAAGGATTTTTCCCGTATTGTGCTTCCTCTCACCTGCCTTACTCGGAAAGGCATTCATTTCATTTGGTCCGACAAGTGTGAAGCTTCCTTTCTGACATTAAAGGAACTTCTCACTAATGCTCCTATTCTTGTGGTTTCCGAGGGAATCATGATCTTGTTGTCTACACCGATGCTTGTGTTAGTGGTCTCGGTGCTGTTCTTATGCAGAAGGATCGGGTAGTTGCTTATGCTTCTAGGCAACTGCGTCCGAATGAAGTTCGCTATGCCACTCATGATCTTGAGTTAGCCGCCATTGTCTTTGCCTTGAAGATTTGGCGACACTATTTATTGGGCGAGCGCGTCATTCTTTATACCGATCATAAATCTTTGAAGTATTTGTTCACTCAGAAGGAACTCAATATGAGACAACAGCGTTGGCTCGAGTTTCTTGCTTCTTATGACTTTGATATCCAGTATACCCCTGGAAAGGGTAATCGTGTTGCTGATGCGCTTAGTCGCAAACATTCGGCTGTTATTTCTATGGTGCTTGCCGAATGGGATATTCTTGAGACTCTATCTTTTGCAAAATTCGTGATCGAGGTTCATCTTCTGATTCTCCTATTCTATTATTTAGTTTGGGAGCTCGACCTATTTTGTTGGATCGTATTGCCGATGCCCAACGGCGTGATCCTGATTTGTTGCATCTTATTCAGCTTTGTGAGTCTGGATCTTGTGATGAGGTGTTGCGGGATTTCAGCATTGATTCTCATGGGTGTGTTCGCAAGAAGAACCGTTTTTTTGTGCCTTCTGATTTTGCACTTAGGCATGACATTCTTGATGACTGTCATCGTTCTAAGTATACCATTCATCCTGGTAGTAGTAAGATGTATGCCGATATGCGTCGCCTTTATTATTGGGAAGGCATGAAGCGCGATGTGGCAAGTTATGTGAGTAATTGCATAACTTGTCAGCGTATTAAGGCCGAACATCAGCGTCCTTCGGGTCTTCTTCAGCCTCTAGAGATTCCATTGTGGAAATGAGATCAGATTTCTATGGATTTCATTGATGGCCTACCTCGTTCGAGATCGGGCCATTCTAGCATTTGGGTTATTGTCGATCGCCTCACCAAGTCTGCTCATTTTGTCCCTATTAAGTCTAATATGACTGCTTCGCTTTTGGCTAAGTTATATATCAAGGAAATCATCAGACTTCACGGTGTTCCTAGTTCTATTATGAGTGATCGTGATCCTTTATTCACGAGTCATTTTTGGAAGAGTCTTCAGCAAGCTTTGGGAACAAAGCTTAATTTTAGTACAGCTTATCATCCGCAATCTGGCGGACAGACTGAACGGGTGAATCGTATCTTGGAAGATCTTCTCCATATTTGTATTTTTGATTTCGGTGGTAGTTGGGAGGATCATCTACCTCTTGTAGAGTTCTCCTACAACAATAGTTTTCAGTCTAGTATCGGTATGGCTCCTTTCGAAGCCTTATACGGAAGGCCATGTCGATCACCTTCTTGTTGGTTGGAATCTGGGGAAGCTTATTCTTGGTCCAGATTTTGTTCATGATTCTTTCGAGAAGATTTATCTTATCCGGTTGAGAATGAAAGAGGCACAGAGCCGCCAGAAATCCTACGCGGATAGCCATAGGAAGCCTCTCGAGTTCTCGATTGGTGATCTTGTTTTTATTCGTGTTTCTTCTTTGAAAGGGGTTATGCGTTTCAGTACGACTGGGAAATTGGCTCCTCTTTATAGGACCATTTTCTATTACTGAACGTATTGGCCCTGTGGCTTATAGAGTTTCACTTCCTGCTCATTTATCTGGCATTTATGACGTGTTTCACGTCTCTCAAATTCGAAAGTGTCTGCGGGAATCAGATTCTGTTGTTGATTCTCCTGATTTGCTTGAGCTTGAGGTCTCACCGGACTTATCTATTGTACACCAACCTACTCGCGTACTTGACACGGAGGTGCGACACCTTCAGAACAAGGACGTGCCGCTCGTTAAAGTTCAATGGTCCGCTAGTCCCAATGACTGTACTTAGGAAACCAGAGAGTTTATTTAGCGATCTTATCCGGGTTTTCTATCTTTTCTTGGGAACGGTGAGTATATCTTTTCGTCTCAAGCTTATTTCCTTTTCTTCTGGATGTTGCATATATGTAGTTGTTACAAGTATCATCTCTAGGAATTGCAGGGATGCAATTTTGTTAGGAGGGGAGATCTGTAACAACCCGCATATTTAACGATTTTATATTTAAATATTTTATTTAAATATAGCATCGTTAGTCGGATTTTTGGTCCAAAATGTTACTTTTTGCGAATGGCCGAATTGGAAATCAAAACCACCTCCATTGGTTCCAAAATGGCGTTTGCGATCTTTTTAAGTATAAGCTTTGATATGTTTAGAGTTTGTGAAATTTTGACTCTTTTTCTACTTGGGTTTGAGTTTGGGTTCAGCCCCAATCTCCTCTTAACCCCCTAGCTCATTAACTCTTCATCCATTCACCCTCATTTCATTCCTTTAAATTAAGAAAAACTGAAAATGGTGGAAGGGAAAGAGAAATAGAAATTTCAAGCCCTAGTTACCTTGCAAACTTGAATTCTTGCTCCAAAATCAAAGAGAAGCTATAGGTAAGCCTCCTCCTCTTCTTCTCTATCTCTTTCTCCCTTCAATCTCAGAAATTTCCTAAACCTAACTTTGGGAAATATGTGTTTTATTCTTTGATTGAAGCTAGTAGAGTTGAAGTGGAGAGTGGTTGGTTGTTTTCTTTGCTATTGAGCTTCTCTATTCTTTGTTTTGAGATAAAAGGTGAGTTTTGAACTCACATCTACTTCTCTTTATTTCATTGATGTTGGGTATAATCCTAGCATTTGTTCATGTGCACTTGTTTTCGATTTGAATTGCTTTGGTGAAATTGCCAAATATTGATTTTTGAAGCCAAATCTATGTAAAACCTTATATGGTTGATGTTTATGTTGTTCGGAGTGTTTGGGTGTGTTGTTAAGGTTGGGTAGTCGTTTGACGTAAGCCCATAATCAACACGCATCCGATTGCTTTCGATTTGTTGGCCATAGATGGCCTAGGTTCAGAAAATGCCTGGCCATCAGGTTTCAGACGTCTGAAACTCCTATTTTAGACGTTTGAATATTGTTTTGGGGGAATATTTTCATCCCAGATTCAGACGTCTGAAATTATATTCCAGACGTCTGAATTGGCTAAATTTCGACCAGAAGGGAAATAGGCCAAATATTGCCTATTTCAGACGTCTGAAAGTTTGGATTCAGACGTATGAACTCTGTTCTGGAAAGCAAATTAATTTCCAGATTCATACGTCTGAATCCCTTCTTTCAGACGTCTGAATCTATTATCTTTTTCCAATTTGCCTTGTTCGTTTAGTTTTCCAAATTTGATCGGTGCATATTGATTCCAGTTAGTTGTTTATACATATTTGATCTTGATGATTCCTTTCTGAATTTACTCACGGGTTTTTATAAATGATTTCTTCAAATCGTATTAAAAGTTCGTCTCCCCGATTTATAAATTCTATTTAAAACACACGTATAATTTCGCACTTCGAGCGAAGCGGAAGGGTGATTAAATGGTTGGGCAAAACACGGACCATGAATCTGTGTGTTTATCCTTCCGATTAATTCCCGACCTATTCAATTGATCGTTTTGACCTTCGGGTTTGGTTTACCAATGATATGAGGTGAACTTTGTACTGCTTTGAGTGTGAAATTAACTAACGGATAGTAAACTGTTTAGTGCGAACGAGTGGTTATGGGACTCACGTTACCACTTTTCTGATTCCTTTTTTGAGAGTTATGACACATTCCGCCAGTTAGTGGTGTCCAGTACCGGTCTCCGGACCTTCACCACTACGGTTTGTTGCCTTTGGGATAGTGTCTTCGGACTGTCCCCTTCAGATTTGTTGCCTTCGGGTATGTGCCTTCGGGTTTGTTGCCCTATAGTATCACTTCCGATGTTGGTCGTTATGAGCCGCATGGATGATATTGGGTTTGGAGTCTTCGGGCTCATGGATCCTTGTTTATACAGTACTGAGCACGTGCAAATTTTCTGATGTTTCATTCATACGTATATTCCCTAAGTATCGTCCTTCGGCGTTGGTCTTTTTGAGCCGCATGATATGTAGCGATTACCTTGTGGAACTTGTATTACCTTCATTGGTATTTGTTATTTGCCTTATGGCTTGTTTTGGGATGTTCCTATCCTTTGTTTCTATGAGTTGCCGATGATATGAGGCTTGTTTTGTTATCATATGATTCATCTTTTGCTAGATGATTGTGTTATCTCCTTTAGAGATATTTGTTATACTTTGTAACCTTGCAGGTTATTGTTGTTCAGTTTATCTAACTGACTTGTTTAGCTAGACTGACCCGTGTATTTTATACTCGGGTCAGACCGAGATGTTTCAGGTTAGGTGCTTTTGGACTTAGCCTATTTTGCTTCCGCATGGACTATTCAGCTTGTTCCTTTTTGTTAAAGCTTTTTGTGTAGTCCCTCTTGTAGTAACTCTGATATATATATATATATATATATATATTCTTTTAACTCGTCTGTATATTGTGGTTTGCTATACCACTTGACATGCATTATTTTGTATACTCTGTTATGTATCAATATATGTGTATATGATGATCTTCTGTTATGTGATGTATATTACATTTGAGTTGTATATTCTGTTCTGATAGATCCTCCAACCACCTATGGTTTTGTTTTTAGTATTCATTGGATATGTCGATCTGCTTTGTATGATTATTGTCGATGTATTCAATAGATAGTTAGAGCAAGGCTATAGATGGTCGCTCCTAACCAGCCTTATTCTCCGTGTTAGTTGACGGCATTACCCAGTAGTGTCCTTGGCTAGCGTGGGTATAGAGGTGGGGCGTCACAGATATCGATCCATAGCCAAGTATCGATACTGATCCTAAAAACTTACCCAAATCCACCAAAGCTTCTCATTATGTGATGTAAGAGTGTTTATATGCTCATACATGCCACGTGAGATAGTTCACTTGTTATCTACAACTTAAACAACCCAAACCCTTGATGGACGACCCAGATGCTATCAACCAACATTCAAACCAACGAATTCAATCAAATTCAAGCTCGTATCGATGCAATTAGATACCAAGGGCAAAGGCACAAGCCAAACAAGCAACTACAACAACTTAAAGAAGATTTACCACTCAATCTTTTGGATCGGTACCGGTCCTTGAAACTTGAAGAGGAGGCTACGATCTTCCCTAAGCAATGTCTTCTTGACCTGGAAGACGTGAGCATGGACGTGTTGTAGAGAATTCCAACGACCTAGAGCTATAAATATAGGTGGATATGCTGTTTGGGGGATCTTTTTTAGTTATTCATGAATTTACATATATTCCCCTTTTAATTCAAAGGATGATCGGCGATCCATAAGAACTGTTCTGTTAAATAACAACCAAAGCAGCAGAAAAGTTAGGTGGACATAGGCAATGATTAGCCGAACCACTATAAAGTTTGTGTGTCTTGTTATTTCTCACTTTAATTTAGTTTCTTCACTTAATTCTCTATTTTCATTTTATGGGGGTTTGTACCATTTTTTGGTATAGACAATTTGGTACTTGCACTTAGAACGACTCAGATTTGATAACTTGAAACGGGAAATTGGAGAAGATAATGAGACCATCAACAAGGAAGACCGTTGCTGGAGGAAGCCAACAAGGACATGGGGACAACTAGGAAGTGTCCTTAGGATTTAACCCCCCTTCCATCTACATAACCAGAGATGAGATGGAAACAATGACAATAGAAATGCAAGAAAGAATGATAACCTACCAGGAAGAGATGATAGAGGGATTCTTCAGAAGGATGGAACTTCGTAGTGAAGGATTTTGTTAACAACATTTCTTGTCAACACACAAAAGTAATGCTGAGAAAGATTGATAATCTATTGCAAGAACAGTGAGTGAAATTCCCTTGAGAATTTCCTTGAAATTTGGATTTGTTTACGAATAATTCTTGATTCAGACTGTTCGACGTCGTCGAAAGTTTAGTCTTTGAATCGAATGATCTTCTGACCTTGCTAAGCTTGTTTGAGGTTACTTACAAAGGTTTACCATTCGATTTGGTTAGGATTCTCGGAGTTAAGTCCTCTGTAGATAAGTTTTTATCTTGTCGAAGGCTAGGGTGATAGCTTTCCTTTGGGTAGAATTAAGAAGTCAAACACTTCAGTGGATATTTAGTAGACTTCGACCTTGTCAAAAGGTTAGACCATTTATATGAAGTAGGTTTCAACTTTGTTAAAAGGTACGGGAATGACCTCCTTTGGATTAAACCTTTCGGGTCAAGGTATTTGTACTTAGAGAACAGATTTTGACCTTGTCAAAAGGTTAGACTACTTGGTTTATAGCTTCGAAATAGTTACAGGTATTGTTGGAGCATAAAGAACTGTTGACCTTATCGAAAGGTTTAGACCACAGAGATAGTGGCTTCGGAAGCTTGCTGTAGATGTTACAGTCAGAAGTGTTGTCAACCTTCTCGATCAGAACCTTTCAAAGAAGTTAAACTCTTTATCCAAGAAAAGCTCTATTTTTATTAATTCCCAAATCACTTTTGACTCCATGCTCTCGACCGTGTCGAAAGGTCCCCTTTTTATATGCAGCTATAAACATGTCGACTTTGTCGAAAGGTTTGCCTTTTATATACTATTGTGAATCCTTCGGCCTTAACAAAAGGTTTGTCTTCACTTGTTTTCATGAACCCATCAACCTTGTTGGAAGGTTTGCACTTCACCTGAATATTGGAGAGAGCGGTGCTTCCCTTCAATGTTGTCGAAAGTTGTCTTTTATTCTTTTCTTACTTCTGAGTGTTGTTTTCTTCATAGAACCTTTCGACATTGTCGAAAGGTATCTTGGATGTGTTTTAACTGGTTCGAAAGGGTTGCTATTCTTTCGAAAAGGTCTCCATGGGGTTGCTAATTCTTGTTTTGACCTCATTATCTTCTTTGAAAGGTTAGAACTCCTTGGATACCGTGAGATGAAACCTTTCGACCCCTTCGAATTTTGAAGCTGTTAAATTTTGATGACTGCATCCCTTCGACTCCTTCGAAAGGTTTGTGTAGAATACAAGGCCTATGATTTTTTTTGATGATAATAAACATATATATTCGTTTAAATGTATTTGTTATTATACAATTTCATATTTCACATAATTAAATAAATATTTGTTGAATAAAATAAATAATACAGAATTCATATTCAAACAATTTTTTTATTACAAATCCAAATAGTACAAATTTGAGCTCTCACTACATTTTCCCATTTTCAATTACAATAAAATTTCACACTACTACACAATTTTAACTATACAATTTTTTACATAGATTTTACACATCCCTACATTATTCACTCAACACTCATATTTGATCTTCAACTCTGTTCTAGTCTGAATCCAACATCTGAGCTATCTACAAAATAAACACTGACGCAGTAAAGTTGAAAAAGAAAATATTTTAGAGTGCAAATTAAAGTGTGTGGTTTGAAAATATTATTTATCTTAGTTATTTGGGTTGTTCATCATTTATTTCTTTTGAATTCATCTACACGAACAGCTTGTGACATGCACAGTGTATCACTGTACATGCCACAAGGCCATGTGCACCGATATACACTTTCTTGTTAAAATTGTAGGGACAGGAGAGCACAAGGTCACCTCCAACCAAATGGTGGATTCAAATCAGGTGCAACAAAATGTACACATGCAACCTAATCAGACCCGAAGTACAAAGCAAAAACAACTAACAAGTGCACAAGACAAGTGTGTCAAGACAATCAGACTTAGAGTGAAGCCAGTGAAACAATAACAAATTAAACTCGAGAAAATCACAAAACATACACACACATACATATGTATGTATACACATGGTAACACACGAGTGAACGGGTGCAATTTGAACAAGTGGTCATGATCAGGTGGAAGGCATAGTCATAGTACACAAGAATAAAGTTAACCCAGATCAAAGCAACAAGACTCAGAGTACACCGAACACAACTATACTCGAAGCCAATGCAGGCCAGATGATAGAAAGTGGCAATCAAACTACATAACTCAGGTCGAACTAAAGGCAGTAGCACAATCATTTCAACATGATCATATGACAAAGTAATATGACCAGACCAGACCACATAAGAATGAAGATCAAGCTCAACACACCAATGAACCCAAACCACCAATGAAACAAAAGCACTAGAGGAGAACACATTATATCCAGACCAGACATGTATACAATGAAACCAAAATACAAATGAAACAATGGCTAGAACATGAAGCCATGAACACATAAACAAATACAATTTAACTCGAAGAAAAACCACACTCCAAACATATACATGAATGCTCACACAAATGCAAGACTCCAAAGACATCATGGTGACAAGCAAAAGCCTCAACACCAAAATGTAACAAAACCAGCTCTAAAACAAAGTCTTCAATATACAACAAACGTGAATCAGAGTTTTGCAACCAAGACCAGACTAGTCGAAGCAAAAAATGTAGACAACATCAAATGGCATAACTACATGGAAGTAACAGAGGTCAAAACCATAGACCAAAATCAAGAGGAACCACACAACAACAAGTTCACATGGATAGGCTCAATAATTATACACATATAGACATACATATATGTATGCACATCATGTTTATATGTGCAGAGTTATTAACAATAGTAATGTGAATATAGTTGCAGAGAAAATCAAGTCGCGGTTCAAAAAGAAATGATATGCAGCAATTCAAACAAAATAATGTCGTAGGGGATTTTAGATGAACACGTCATAAAAGAATGGAACGAAGTCAGCAAACTGATGATTATCTCAAAAATTAATAAT
Source organism: Allium cepa (assembly GCA_030765085.1). Taxonomy (NCBI): domain Eukaryota; kingdom Viridiplantae; phylum Streptophyta; class Magnoliopsida; order Asparagales; family Amaryllidaceae; genus Allium; species Allium cepa. Next base: position 648,911,614 of record CM060941.1, on the reverse strand, counting down.
CTGAAGTCATAGGAGAAAGAACGGAGCAAATTCAAATTAATGAAGAAAAATATCAAATAACAACCAGTCAAAGGTCTCAAGATCATACGATCAAAAATCAATGCAGAGAATAAAATCATAAAGAATTCAAATGAAAAATGTACGAACTAAAATTTAGGGTTTTAATCCCTATAAATTACCCATTTACATCATTGGCAAAAAGCAATCGAGTTCAAGCAGGCAAGAGAGCAACCATGAAACTAAGTCATAAAACTCGAATCAAAGTCGAGAATAACTAATAATCGATAAAAGGCATTCACGTACTAGTCCAAGCAATCTTTCAATCTCGACTTAGTGAAGCAGCCGTGAATTAAATCAATCAGAGAAGCATCAAAGTGAATTGAGAAGCAACAACAAATGATTCGAGCTTCAATCATTCAAGCGGCGCCTCAAAACCAAAATCTTAAATTTTTGATAAGCAACAAAAGGGAACAACCGAAGTTACCATGGATAAGCAGTGAAAAGGGAACGACATATTGGGTCGAAGAAATTACACTAAAAGGAGAAAACGTTCTTCACTTTTTCGGCCATTGCTTTTGTTTATATATATTGGGCTTGAAATTTTAAATATGGTTTTGTTTAGTTATTTTATTTTATTTTGTAATTTTCTTTTAAAATTGTGTATATCTCCAATTGTGTGGCTAGGTACAAACTATGAGGCGTAGTTTGAGAATTCACAACTCAGTGGCTGAGTTATGGCAAGGTTTTGAGCGTAGAGTTAGGTTAGTCAAGTATCCGATGTCGCAAGTTTACGTGTTTGTAAGCGTCTGGCTACTTAATTTCTAGTAGAAACCTTTGGGGCAGCACGTAGGCAGAGTTTTTCCGAAGCTAGGTAAATTTGTATGTGATCACTTCTGCATTATTTACTGTTATTGTTTTTATTTCCGCATTAATTTTTATTATTATTAGTATCACCCTATTCACCCCCTCTAGGGTGAAAACGATCCCACAGTTTGGTCTGAACTCCTCTTTCTTAATCTTTGTCGAAGGACCTTTCGACCCAGTCAAAAGGTGGATTTTTTTGGGTGTAACATTTGCCCTAACCGTCCTAAAAGGCTATGCATGCTTTTGAAAGGGTTGAATTAGTTGAATACTCATCTGTTAGAAATGATGAAGATGAAACCATAGCGTTTCAAATTGTTTATCACAAAAAGGTGAAGTGTTTGCTATCCATTGTCTTCGAAAGGTAGCTTCCGACCTTGTCGAAAGCTCTCTGTTTTTTGACTTCTGATTATGGCATTCTACCTCGTCGAAAGCTTTCCTTTTATTCTGTCAAAATGTCCTCTTGACTCCTTTCATACTCTATTTCTAATAACATTTTATGAATAACATTTAGCCCCCCCGTATGAAAGAAGCCTTTGTTCTTGAGAAAAAAATTCCTAAAGAATCTCCCCCTTTGATTCTTACAAAACAAACAATAACTTCTATAAGGATCTTAACCTTGAGGCTGAACCATATTGTGTATCCTTTTAATTCTAGATACTATCTGGTTATTTTATTAGGTAGCAAATTAAAGCAATTATATGATCATTATAGATATATAAAACGATATCACATGGTTTGCTATTATCAATTTAAGTAAATAGACCCTCCACAAAAAGGCCATTGCATACACTAACTCCCCCGTTCTCCAATTATATCTTCCTCAACCATTGAGGATTAATTTCCTGCTCTTGGTAGTCTTATCTAGTTCCTTATGCTTTGATGAGAGTCCAATCGGTACTAAGAAAGTTTTATATGGAATCTAACTTTAGGAAGTCAATATAGAGTTTGTTAATTAATAGAAAAAATTCAATGGCAATATTTAAAGTTCACAAAACCAAAAAATTTGATGAAAAATCATAAAAGATCCAACAAGGAAATCAGAAATATGAAATTCACACAAATAAGAAATTTCAAGATTCGTAAACGCATAAGATCACTATAAAACGAATTCGAAAATCTAAGGATCCAAAAATGTAACAGAAAACAGTTTGGACCACATCTGTTAAACAATTGCCCAAAACACTTTCTGTAATGACCCGTAATTTTTAGAGACTTTTATAACATAATTAACTAACTTTTTCATGAAAATAAATTAAAAAAATTATTTCAAATTTGATATTTGGAATATGTCTATTTAAACATAGCAAATGGTAAATTTTCATCACAAAATATGATAGTTAGTTCTGTTGTGTAACTTTCAATTTCAATTTAAAATCAGTTAATATGATGAAATAGAATATTTTATAAATCTGAATATATTTTTATATAAAAAAATGTAGAAAATTTTGTGAGTGAGACGTCATATGTTGTTCGCCAAATTTGTACTGCTCTAGCTCCGTTTACCTTATTTTCGGCGTTTTAGCAGCATTTTCGGCAGAAAACATCGACTTTTAATAGGATGGTCGTATCTCTCATATTTTTGTACCATTCTATTCATCTCGTCAATCTTCATAATATATCATTGGTGCACTTTAGAGTTCATTACACGGTGAAATCCGTGAAAACGGTTAGCCGTATCGGTGTCCATTTTGGAGCTTTTGATATTCAGTATCCATTCATTTATCCACCATCTGAAAACCAATAGCCACTTGTTTTAATATTCACTAAATTCAACATATTACCTTTCGTATTCCATATCTCAATTTATTATATAATGGTTCGTCTATTTGTTTTGGTCTCATTATTTTTCCCTTTTATTTGTTCTGAAAAGAAAATATATGATATAAAACTAAGTTTCTTATAAAATTTGTTTATTCGTGTAGCTTATTCATTTTTTTCCTCTCCTCATGCGCAATAGCCATGCCTCAACCCACCATGCAAACGTCACTCCCCCACTATCTTCTTAACCCATCTGCCTTCCATCACTCCATATGGCAACGACCATAACCCCTCAACATGCTGCCAAACGCAGCAGCCACGTAAAACTCCACCGCAAACCCAACTTGAGCAGCAGCCATGACCAACCCCACTAACCATCCTCCCACCTCCTCTTTCCCACATGCTACCAAACCCATCAGCCTCCATGCCTAGCATCTCATCGCCGCCTCTCCCCCTACATTCTCCAAGCCCATGCAAAACCCACCCGCCTCTTCATTTCACCCATGCAACCCGACGGTTCATCCTCCCCAAACAAATAACCACCTACCCATCAAATTACCGACAACCCTCCTTCCTTTCATTGTGCCAGCTCTCCATTTGAACCGCCATCATAAAATCCCCTCCACAGCGCAGTTGATCACAAAAGATAGCCCGCACCAGACCTATTCGTTCCCTCCACGTCAGCACGCATGCCTAGTACTCCGCCCTTCCATCTCTCCAAGAGCCATGCCCATGTATGCATTACCTTATTCCCTACCGCCATTTAGTACCGGCCAGAACCTCCGGGTCCATCACCTTCAGCTCCATCTGTCGCCCACTATCTGATAGCAACACTTCCTCTTCCACCTCCCTTCCTCAATCTTGCTTGCCAGCTCCTCTAAAAAAATTTATGGTTGCTTATATATATATATATATATATATATATATATATATATATATTTCTTCTTGGAGCTTGCCGTGCCATCTCACCCATCAAAGCAACCTCTCCACCTCAAGCTACTTCTCATCTCATGTTCCTTTGTTTATCTAAAAAGGTACTAAATATGATACTATATATATTGCTTGTATATTATGTTTTGAAGCAAAACCTGTTCATCACCTTTTTTTCTAGAGCTTGCTTTCATGTCTTCATTTAAAAAAATTCAAAAGCTTATATATATTGCATGAGTATAGATATACTATGTATCTCCTACTAAACCCGTTCCATATATACACACTATGTATGTATTTAAAAGAATATTGATTTTGAAAACATTGATATTTATATATTGTTTTAAAATGTAATATATATATATATATATATATATATATATGTTTCGATCTTAAATTTATGTGTTTAAATTAAGTAAATGATTTTGTGATATAATATATATATATATATATATATATTATGTTAATATGTCTTAATATTGTTTTTAAAATATATTTATAAAGATTTATTTTGATGTTAGTTTTAAAATATAAATATGTAGAGATTTTATTTATATGTGTGTTGTAAATGGAATATTGATTTTAAACTATAATATAAAAAATTTATTTTAAATATGGTGAAAAATTTTTACTTTTAAAAAAATTATATATATATATATATATATCTTGTGTTATCAATTCGAGTCTGTCGGGCCTTGCTTTGTTTGTCGAATTCATGTTCATTGTGTTGTACTTTGGAATTTGTGCTTGGATTCATATCTCATTTCACCGTCAAATTTCTCTAGCCTCGAATGGTGAGAAATCACTCACGATTAACATTCTTATGTTAGTAAACTTAATTCACATGAAATGAAGATTGAAATATACTCTAAAATTTGAATTATTAGTTATCTAATTGTTAAATATGATATATCATTATCTGCAATTATTCACTTATGGCATATAACACCATAATCCTATTGTATATTTTATATTTAAATTTGTTGCTGATGAAATATGCCTGTTGCTGATATGTTATATTATTATCGTATTTGTTCTCACTCTGCAAATTCCTTGTAGTTTAGAAATTCCCTATGGTTTGAAATGATATATACCCGAACGATCTGATAGATTAGGGGAAAATTGTTATCGGTTGAAATGATAAACCGAAGCAATTTTTACTGATTTTGAAATGTTGGGATTGTGGGTTGAAATAATAGATATCCATAAATATTAATTATTATGAATTGAAATGATAAATATCTGTATCACTTGACCATAGGATAGAAAACTATATACAGACACCGTTGGTCTATTTTGAAAATGATTTCCATGTTTTGAAAGGAAATATGTGGATTTTAATAAATAATGATTTTGGCGAGCGATTCTATATAAGGTATTAACGTAGCCCTGACTCCCATGAGTCAGCTTGATGTGGCTAAAACAGAAGCCATGCCGGGCCAAGTGAGGTCATTCCTCTTATCGGGCACATTTCTTCGATACCATTATATTGCTTTGTGATTTGGTTGGGTGCACCTTTGATTTGGGAGTGTGTCTCAAGGTGGGCGGTAGTAACTACTATGTGTTACCACCAGTCTGGATCCGCAAAATGGTAGTATCCTACCCTGGGCATTGCCTCGTGTGCCTTATCACATGCTTTATCGCGCCTTCTACGAGTTTGGTTTGTGTTGTACCTATGGAGTGCTTCCTGATAGCCCACCGGTTTGGTGGAGTTTACTGTACTGTATTGGCTACGACATTTATATAAAATGTGTCAAGAGGGATGTAAGTAATGATTTAACGCTATTTTAATAGTTTACTTTACCGTAGACATTATTTATATAACATATTGTACTATGTATGTAGATAGTTTAACGGATCCTTAAAGGATGGGAATCCCAAACATCCTTTAAGTTATTTGTATTTCACTTGACATTTCACTTGAGTTGATTTACTAATATAAGAATGTTAATCCCAACTCGAGTGTTTTGTGTTTAGCTTTATGCTCGGGTCAGACTGAGTGTCACAGCATTTGAGACTCACCTTTGGAGCTTGGAGTTTTCTTGAAGATCTATCTATTCAGCTTTCAGTTATTTCGGTTATTTCCAGTGATTCAGACTTGTTTGGTTGCTTTTGTATTACGGACTACTTGTATTTGAGATTTCTATTGTATCTTGTTTAAACTTTGATGTTTATATAATAGCTTCTTGAGCTACTATTTATTTATTCCACTGCTTATTGTTATGGTATTCTATGTCTGTGATTTCGTGATTGATTTTATTTACCGTGTATGCTGAGTTTTACCAAATATAAATTAACAATATGTTGTTTTGAGCAATTCAAGTCTGACATGAGTGGATGATTGTCCATTTGAACGGATCGAAATACCGGATCGTTACAAGTGGTATCAGAGCTCTGGTTTGAGGCAAAACTTAGCACATGGAGTATAAACTCATTAGTGCCATATTCATTTGAGCTTAAAATCCTTTGCTTGGACGCCCCTTGATTTGGATATTCCTTTGAATTTTGGAATGTTTCCATTGTTCTAAAATCCATTCTTGTCTTTTCCTGTTCATGTCCTTTTGATACTAGAGCATCCCATAGCTTCAACCTCAACTGTCAACTTCGTCCTTATGTGTGACTATCCCATCAGCGGTCCCGCCAATATTATTCTGACTGAAAGGGGTGAAACTCCTTTACAACAGGCGTAGATTCCCCAAAGATTTCTATTATCCTCAGTTTTGATATTGTTATCTCTTGCAACGCCCGAACCATCTCTCTAGCAGACAGCCTGGGTAATTCTCTTATGGTCGAATGTAGATTGCCTCTGGATTTGCAGGCAGCCCTATCTTTTCGCTTAATGCTTAGCCTTATGATCTTGACTCCACCCGATTGTCAGAGATTATCCTGATATTTTCGGTAAATTCACTTCTCTCCTTCTCAACGGGAAATTGAATTCCGCATCGACCCTATTCCTGGAGCTCAACCTGTTGTCCTACCTTCCAGAAGAATGGTTTCTATGAATGGTTAGTCATACCCTTTGGATTAACCAATGCTCATGTCTTCTTCGTTGATCTCATGAATCGTATTTTCGCGATGTTCTCAACCAGTTGTCTTGGTTTCTGTAAATGATATTCATGTCTTTTATAAGTCCCGGTTGACTCGGTTATGGTTGCCGTGATTATATAAGTCTATCCATCTTCTTTTGTAATTTAATTATCTTATCTCCCCTTCGAGCCTATCTTATTAGAATTATCTTGGACTAGGGTCTCTCTAAATCGAACCTCTATTCTTGTCTTAAAATCCATTCTTGAATCATCGTGTGAGGACAGCATTTAAAATTGATATAAATTGTTTTGTATCGTGTTGTTTGAGTTCTTAGGTTTGAATTTTGGGTTTTGATCAATTTGTCTGGCCAATGCTATCTGTAGGAATTCCAAAACACTTGAACAAAGCAACCTGACACAATGTTTTCGAATAATTTTATGTATGATTATATTATATGTATATATAAGTATAATTTTTTGAAATTATATAGTTAAATACTTGGTTGTTAGAAATGATAATACTAGATTATCATTTATTGTTTTGTCAACATTCCTAAACCTTTAACTATTGTTGTTTGTTATAAGGAAATGAAATTTTAGAAATATGGTTTATAAATCTGATTGCAAATGGAAGAGAATTTAAAATTAAGGACATTAGAATTAGATTTCCGGTGCCTTTCAAAATTGGGTTTTCAAAATTTTGGAACAATATATCATTTGAAAGTACATTCGAATGAAATTGTTTCCAAAGAATTTTAAAAGAAGTAAATCAGTACTCTCCTCTTTTGTCGCTGGAAAATAATTTCGATGATGACTGCAACATCGACATTCATTTTCGAGCCTCAACGTGGAGAGGCCACTAGTGGCTTCGTTACACTTGTTTTGGAAAATGAATTTGATTTGAATTTCTTGAGTATGATAGATGTATAAAGTATATATATATATATATATGTATATGTATATATTAATTTCAAAAATAGTTTGAAGTGAAACCAAAAATTTAAATCTTATATATTTTGTTAAATAATGGTTTTCATCTATTGAATGAAGCAAAATTTTGAATAATTAGAGTGTCTAAAAGGAGAAATGAAATTGAAACAACTTGAAATAGTTGAACTAGGATAAAATAAATTTGTATAATACTCAATTGCATTTTTAAATATATATATAACTTACCTAAAATATTCAAAACGTTAAAATGTAATGTTAAAATGTAATTAAAGGTTATACAACAGAAACTTACGTAATAAAAATGTTGAAACTAAATTTCACTTAATAGAAAATGTTGCAAATAGAAGGTAGATTTGTATAGTGTTTAGTTACACTCAGAAACATTTATATAACTCACCTAGAAAAAGTTTAAATGTTTATGAGAATATGTAATTGAATATTATACAATATAAATGTAAGTAATAAGATGTTCAGAAATGATATTTTGATAAGGAATCAATAAATGAAATTTTGAGTGGTTATAATAAATGTTTATACACTTAGTCTATGATTGCAAGATAGGTTAAGTGAAACAAATTAAATAATAATAAAGAGATTGTTATTCAAAATAAATGAAATTATATGTTTTGAATTAATTATTGTATCATATCTAGTTCTATATACTTCAGATCTAACTTTTCTTTCTATTGCTTCTATTCTCCTATCTCGTTCCCTTTTCGGGGACGAAAAGTTTTAAGTGGAGGAGAGTGTAATAATCCATAATTTTTAACGATTTTTATAACGTAATTAACTAAATTATTCGTGAAAATAAATAATAAATTTTTAAAATAAAAATTTGATATTTGGAATACGTCTATTTAATCATAGAAAATGGTAATTTTCATCAAAAAATATGAAAGTTAGTTCTGTTGTGTAAATTTCAATTTCAATTTAAAATCAATTAATTTGATGAAATAAAATATTTTAAAAATCTGAATATTTTTTTATATATGAAAATGCAAAACATTTTCTGAGTGAGACGTCATATTTTATTTCGCCAAATTGGACTGCTCTAGCTCCGTTTATCTTATTTTCGGTGTTTTAGCAACATTTTCGACAGCAAACATCGACTTTTGGTAGGATGGTTGTATATCTCATAGCTATATACCATTCTGTTCATCGCGTTGTGCTGATCTCCATAGTATATTCATTGGTGCACTTCGGAGTTCAGCACGTGGCGAAATCCATGAAAACGGTTAGCCATATCGGTGTCCATTTTGGAGCTTTTGATATTCAGTGTCCATTCATTTACCTACCTGCTGAAAAACAATAGCCACTTGTTTTAATATTCACTGAATTCAACATATGACCTTTCCTATTCCATATCACAATTTATTATATGATGGTTCGTCTATTTGTTTTTGTCGCTTCCTTTTTCCCTTTTATTTGTTCTAGAAAGAAAATATATAATATAAAACTAAGTTTCTTATATAGTTTGTTTGTTCATGAAGCCTATTCATTTTTCTTCCTCTCCTCGTGCATAGTAGCTATGCCTCAACCCACCACGCAAACTTCACTCCACCACCATCGTCTCAACCCATCTGCTTCCCATCACTCCATGCGGCAACGCCCACAACCCCTTACCATGCTGCCAAACACAGCAACCACGCAAAACTCCACCGCAAACTCCACTTGAGCAGCAGCCATGATCGAACCCACCAACCACCCTCCTTCCTTTCAATGTGCCAGCTCTCCATTTGCACCGCCATCATAGAATCCCCTCCACAGCCCAATTGATCACCAAAGATAGCCCGCACCAGACCCATTCGTTTTCTTCACGTCAGCATGCACACCTAGTACTCCGCCCTTCCATCTCTCCAAGAGCCATGCCCACGTCCACATCACCTTATTCCTTACCGCTACTTAGCACCGGCCAGAACCTCCGTGTCCATCACCTTCAGCTCCATCCACCGCCCACTGTCTGATAGCTGCACTTCCTCTTCCACCTCCCTTCCTAAATCCTGCTTGCCGGCTCCTCTAAAAAAAATTATGGTTGCGTATATATATATGTTTCTTCCTAGAGCTTGCCGTGCCATCTCACCCATCAAAGCAACCTCTCCACCTGAAGCAGCTTCTCATCTCATGTTCCTTTGTTTATATAAAAGGTACTAAATATGATACTATATGTATAGCTTGTATATTATGTTCTGAAGCAAAACTAGTTCATCATATTTTTTCCAAAGCCTGCTTTCACGTCTTCTTTTAAAAAACAATTCAAAAGCTTATATATATTGCGTAAATATATACATACTATGTATCTCCCACTGGAGCCATTCCATATATACATACTATGTATGTATTTAAAAGAATATTGATTTTGAGAACATTGATGTTTATATATTATTTTAAAACGTAATATATATGTTTCGATCTTAAATATATGTGTTTAAATTAAGTAAATGATTTTGTAATATAATATATATCGATTTTATGTTGATACGTCTTAGTATTGATTTTAAAATATATTTATAAAGATTTCTTGTATTTTTTCTAGTATTTTTGCGAGATCTATGGAATTCATCACTTGTATTCCATTTTTAGTACTGGGCACTAGCCAATACATATACAAAAACAAAGGAATTAATTAATTGATGATTAAAGGATAATTAATAATTAAAGAGTAATTATTCAGTAATTATAGGATAATTAATTAATGTAAGTTATCAAGGATGATTAATTAATTTCACTAATTAATTAAAATAATAACAAATGATTTGTAATTAATTAATGTTAATTAAGCAGGGCTAGGTAATTAATTCATAAGCAATTAATTTATTTGGTTACGTAATTAATTAATCTTTCTTATGGATGATTAACTATGCTGAATGCTTGATTTGATTAATATCTCTAGTATGTTAATCTATAATATTCTATGATATGAATTGCATTGGATTGAGCTGTGATAAATGTAAGTTATTTACCTGTGATGAATTGCTGTAGGAATATAATGTTTTGCATTGAATTATAAAAGATGGATCTTTTGTTTAAAATACTAAAAATGGAAATTTGTTTAAACCATTCAAAGGAAAGGTTTTGGGAAATAAGGGCTAAAAAAATTGTGACTTAACTAAGATCCGAATGTATCAATATGTTTTAATATACGCTCATTATTCGAAAAGGCCAGGGAAGGGCATTAAGTCGAAAACCCATTCCCAATAATGATACGACGAAATGGAATTGCATTTGAAGGCGATGTTTGAAGACCGAGTATTTTCGAAAATGAAAGGATTGCCTGTTGATTGTCTCTGCACCGAGTTGCTCCGGTATAAAAATTGCCCTATGTGATGAGGGAGTCTGGACGAGATTGGGGATATCCTAATTTGCAAGAACTTCTTTCCTTAATTGGAAGAAGTGCCTTCGGTTCCATTCAGACCCAGGATGGACTTGTATGGGTGTATGTCTGACATTATTACACTTTGAGATATAAAGCTGGCTTCTATCAAATACATTTCTGCTTAGTGGCGGAGAATTTATTCTCTTAGCTTAACACCCTTTTCTGAGACGTACAAGCTCATAGGTTATGTAGTTGATAATTATTAGTGATATATTCCCAATTTGGTAATGTGGCATGCTAAGTGTTGAGAATTGGATGATCGAGGCCTGGCCTTTATGTAAAGCGTAGCTTTGTGGGACGAGACTCCACCGAACCTCACACCTTGGGAAATGGTCGAAACAGAAGGATGCAGCAAGGTTGTGGGGTTCGCGACCATAAGGATATGTGCATTTCCTTCTGGATAAAAAATTGGTATTATGGTATGGAGCCCAGATGTTTTACTTATGTGGTTGTTGGAATTTGAGGCGCCTCGGTAATGGTCGATTACGGCCCGGGATGGCATACTCGTGACAGTTAATTACCTAGTTGTAGAGGTAGCCCGGCCTTGTGTTGGCAGAGATCCCATTAGGTTCTCGGAACGTCCCCTCAGGGGCATACCCATTCAGATAAAGGAAGTTCCTTAGCCCTGGCCATTTGTTGGAAATCCAAACGAAACAATACGAGCCCTTTACGATTACAGTTGTAGAACCTGCCATTTAACACGGTAGCTATAGTAGGCATACTATAATGGTTTATATGCTGGCTAAGATTAATATTATACTTGCAAAATGGTTTTCCACACCATGCACTAAAAATAATATCCAAGGGATTTGTACCAAGCATGTTTGACGACTATAAGGAGAAACCTCCCCCATGTGTGCGATTGCATTTGAGTGTGTGCTGGGAGACCTTATGGTAGTTTCATTTTTCAAAAGAAAGAACAGATTTATTTTTGTATAAATCACTGTTTTTAAGTTCTCACATCAGTCTCATGACTGACTCGGAGTTTGTTGTTCCCTTTGCTAAACTCTGGGTGCCTTTAATTTCCATACGGGCAGCCTAGAGTCAAGTTATCAGTAGGTTCTGGAGCTAAGTTGGGAAGTAGATGTGAATTTGGAAGTCTTTGGTTTGGAAGCCTTTGGTTTGGAGCTTTTTGGTTTGGACTTTGGAGCTTTGGAAAAGAAGATGCAGTATGTTGGACTCTCTTGGAAGACCATGTTGATGTTATTTTTTTTCCCACTGTTATGTTATGTTCCGCTATTGTGTAGTATATAGGACTCTGATGATAGTGGTCGATTTTTTTAAGAATGTTGTAATCCATGAAGTGAATGATTGAAGTTATTTTGTTTCCATTGTGTTGTTATCATCGAATGTGTTATGACTCCAGTGATCCGGACTCCAGCGTTTGAATCTCCGGCATTTAAATACGGGTGATGTATTGGATGTCGATTTTCGAAGGTTGAAAGTCAGGGTCATCGCCAAATTGTGAATTTATCACTAATAATTATCAACTACATAACCTCTGAGCTCGTATGTCTTGGATAAAGGTGTTAAGCTAAGAGAATTAATTCTCCGCCACTAAACAGAAATGTATTTGATAGAAATCAGCGTTATATCTCAATGTGTAATGTCAAACATACATCCATACAAGTCCATCCTGGTTTGAATGGAATCGAAGGCACTTCGTCCAATTAAGTAAAAAAGTCCTTGCAAATCCGAATATCCCCAATCTCGTCCGGACTCCCCGTCACATAGGGTAATCTCTTTATCGGAGCAACTCGGTGTAGAGACAATCAACAGGCAATCCTTTCATTTTCAAAAATACCCGATCTTTAACCACCATCTTCAAACGCAGTTCCATTTCGTCGTTCATTACTCGGAATGAGTTTTTGACTTAATGCCCTTCCCCGTCCTTTTCGAATAATGAGAGTTTATTTAAAACGTATGGATACATTTGGATCTTAGTTAAGTCACAACTTTTTAGCCTTTATTTCCCAAAACCTTTCCTTTTGAATGGTTTAAACAAATTTCCATTTTTAATCTTTTAAACAAAAGATCCACCTTTTATAATTCAATACAGAACATTATATTCATACAGCAATTTATCATAGATAAATAACTTACATTTATCACAGCTCAATCCAAAGTAATTCATATCATAGAATATTACAGATTAACATACTAGAGATAGTAATCAATCCAAGCATTCAATATAATTAATCATCCATAAGCAAGATTAATTAATCACATAATTTATAATTAGTTTAATTTAAACGAAACAAATTAATTACTTATGAATTACTTACCTAACCCTGCCTATTTAACATTAATTAATTTCAAACCATTTGTTATTATTTTAATTACTTAACGAAATTAATTAATCATCCTTAATTACTTACGTTAATTAATTATCCTATCGTTACTGATTAATTACTCTTTAATTATTAACTAATTATCCTTTAATTTTTAATTAATTATTAATTAATTAACCTTCCTTCAAATCGGTAAACTCTTGATACATCTTGGAAATACCAACGGAAGGCATATAACGCTGTTCAAATACTTGCTTGAATCTATCCCATGTAAACTCATCCTTCGATTCGGCTAAAGTAATGGTCTCCCACTCCTCTTTGTTTTAGTTGTTTTGATTTAAATTTTAAACCCTGTTACACACTCGCGTACGACTCAAAAACAAACCTGAGCCAAACCATCACTTCTATAATAGTCTCCATACCTTTGCTACATGGGTCTGCTTCATTATCGGGCATTCTTTAACCATGTGTCCTGGCTTATGGAAATAGTAGCATTCCTTGGATTCTTGTCCTGACTTCTTATGTTGATCCTTCTTCCCTATGCGGAGGTAAAGACTTAACTTTTTCAAATACGTCAGGAAATTCTCGAACAATAGGTATGGAAACCAAACTTGGGAATTTTGTTGTGATTTGTTGTGAGGATCCAAGTCCGAAGTGGGACAAGTTAATGTATACTTTGGGGTATTCCAACCCAAGTTTGGAATCCATACCTATTGTTCAAGAATTTCCTGACGTATTTGATGAAGTTAAGTTTTTACCTCCACATAGGGAAGAAGGATCAACCTAAGAAGTCAGGATAAGAAGCCAGGGAATGCTACTATTGACATAAGCTAGGACACATGGTTAAAGAATGCCCGATAATGAAGCAGACCAAAGTAGCAAAGGTACAGAGACTGTTATAGAAGTGATGGTTTAGTCGGGTTTGTTTTCGATTCATACGCGAATGTGTAACAGGGTTTAAAATTTAAATCAAAATAAGTATAAAAAAAAGAGGAGTGGGAGACCATTACTTTGGCCGAATCGAAGGATGAGTTTACATGGGATAGATTCAAGCAAGTATTCGAGCAGCATTATATGCCTTCGACTGGTATTTCCAGGAATTATCAAGAGTTTACCGATTTGAAGCAAGGTTAATTAATTAATAATTAATTGTTGATGTTGGTCTTAAAATATAAGTATAAAGAGATTTTATTTATATATGTGTTGTAAATGGAATATTGATTTTAAAATATAATATAAAGATCTTATTTTTGGCAAGGCCAGCCGGTTTTATAGTGGACCGTCCAGTTATTATTACGAATGTAATAAAAATTTGAAGTACAGGAGAAAGGCAAAGGCGCCTTAACTACTAACTAGGAAAAGAAAGCACAAGAATGTGACCGGCATGCCACAGTTACTAAAAAACACCAGGACTAGGTCTCCTCCGAAGAGGAAGAATCACCATCTTCCACAGACACCTGGGAAGAGTCCATAGGGACTTTCCCAAGTAAACCAGCATAGGGGCGGAAAAGGCTTGCTAGACAAGGATCATAATCTACAACATCAGGAGAGTAAATAAAAGAACGATCCCAAGTAGAATAAGCTAGCATGACAGCATTTGATCTCGCATACAGACCATCCATATCAAGAGCTAAGGAATCACCTGAAGGAACATAATGAAGGCATCTAAGGTCCAAATGATCATCGGAAACAAATCTAAAAAACGATTCAGCAATGGGGTTAAATATGACATCAGATTTGAGATCAACCCAACACCTCTCAGACTCGTCCCAAACAACAGGCAATCACGGTGGAGGTGGATCAGGAACATCTAAAGGAATTGCTGAAACATCACAAGGGACCAAAGGAGCAGACGGAGAGGTTGGCCTATCAACAGGACAAGGAGGCGAACCCGGGACAGATAATGGAACTGCAGGAGGAGGGACAACCTTAGGAACCCATTTTCGGAGCGGGGGTCGAGGCAAAGGGATCTTAGGAGCAGCTGTAGTGACAACAGTGTGCAAGCAAGCATTAGCCAGGTGGCCAAAGGAGTGACAGGAAGTGCAGATATTTGGAACCCAACCGTAGCGAACGCGGACTTTCGAAACATGCCCCACAACTAGCTGAACATGAATAGAGGAAGGCAGAGGCTTAGCTGGGGAAATCTCAATCAGAGCTTTAGCATACATCAATTTTTCACGAGCAACAGTATTAGAGTCAAAACATCTCAATTTTCCAACATTACAGGCTAGCCAATTCAAACCAAGCAAAGGTTGAAGAGCAGAGGGAATATACGAAAAATAGACCCAAATGGGGATGGAAATAACTTTCTCACGAGCTCTAGCAACAGTATGCGACCAAGGAGTAATAATAAACGGTTTCCCACCAAAAAAGGAAGGCTCAACTGCAAGAACAAGACGACGCCCCTCAACGGAGGAAAACTTAAGGAAATACATGGAGTCAACTAGCTTGATACGCAAATCACCACGAAGTTTCCACGCCCAACGAAAAACTGAAGACACATCAAGAAGGCGTTGATTTGGGTCTAGAAAAAAGCCCACAAGATGATCAGACCAATAGTCCACACCGCTTGAATGAAAATAGGAGGAGGAATCATCACTCCATTCCCCACAACAATCTCAAAGTCAATCGGCTTGTAATCACCCGCATTACGCGGAAGAGAAGTGAAAAGGGATGACCACGATTTGGAGCAGGCCAGGGCAGAAGCTGCAGCACATAATTTAGGAGGAGAAGGAATAGGATGCTCCATAGATAAGGAATTATCAACTGGGGCATAAATGTTAAATCCACCAGAAACCATAATACTGGGAATGGGAACACAATTGTTAGCGGCAAATCCACAAGCGTCTGATGTGCAATGGCTAATGCAAGAAGACTCAGCAGTAGCAATAAAAGATTTTCCCCCCATCACACCAACTTCCGTAATAACATCACCGGGAACATCACACACCACGTTCGAAACATTGGCATCATTCACAGAAACAGTTAACCCCAAATCACAATTCGAATTCTTTTCCAAACTGCATAACCACGAGAACAATGAGAGGAAGGCGGCTTACCATTCACCATCGAATCCAGAGCAACTAAACCAGAAGGATTGCCATCACTTGGCAGAGCATTCGCAAAAGTGCTTGAAACCAAAGGACGAGAGCATCCAGCGGCATCAACATTACCATCGATAGATAAGGGATCCAATTCATTCACATTCGAAACCAAGGCTCCGGATCAGATTGACAGGCAGCAGCACATACAGTCGAAACCAAAGAACTAGAGCTAGGGCAAGCATCAGGAGCTAGGGAAGGAGAAGGAAGCGAAGGAAGAGGAGGGAAGTCAGAGCTCGATAGGAGTGAGGCAAGGGACTAAAGGGCGATGAGCGCAAACCGTTGAAACAACGGCCAGATCTGGTAGAAGAACGAGCATGGGAGGGGGCCGCGGGAAGAGGGAGCAAAGGAGGAGAACACGGCGTGGGAGAGAGGAGGGCGGGGGAAGCATTGGCGCGAGCGAAATCAGCAACGAGAAAAAATGCTAAACGGCGAGGACGGCATGGGAGAGGACGCCATTAAAGATGAAATGTTTATGAAAAAAATCTTACTTTAAATATGGTGAAATTTTTGACTTTAAAAAAAAATACATATCTTGTTTCATCAATTCTAGTCCGTCGGGCCTTGCTTTGTTCGTCGAATTCATGTTCATCGTGCTATGCTTTGGAACTGTGCCTGGATTCGTAGCTCATTTCTTCATCAAATTCCTCTAGCCTCGAAAGGTGAGAAATCACTCACGATTAACATTCTTATATTGGTAAATTTAATTGAGATGAAATGACGATTGAAATATACTGTAAAACTTGAATTGTTAGTTATTTATTTTTTAAATATGATATGTCAATATCTGCAATTATTCACCTACGACATATGACACCATAATCCTGTTGTATATATTATATTAAATTTGTTGTTGATGATATATGCCTGTTGCTGATATGTTATATTATTATCGTATTTGTTCTCGCTCTGCAAGTTCCCTGTAGTTTAGAAATTCCCTATGGGTTGAAATGATACAATCCAGAACGATCTGATAGATTGGGGGAAAATCATTATGGGTTGAAATGATAAACCCAAGCGATTTTTACTGCTTTTGAAATTTTAGGATTGCGGGTTGAAATAATATATACACATAAATATTAATTACTGCGGATTGAAATAATAAATATTCGTATCACTTAACCATAGGATAGAAAACTATATACTGACACCATTGGTCTATTTTTGAAAATAAATTCCATGTTTTGAAAGGAAATATATGGATTTTAATAAATAATGATTTTTAAAATATAATATATATAATTTTTATTTTTACATGTGTGTAAAATTTAGATTTTTAAAAAAATTTATATTTGAAAATTTTAAATTTATGAGTTAGTTTTGAATATATTAATTTTAAGATTTTACTTATAATTTTATTATTTTTAATGTATAAAATAAGATTTAATAAAAATTGAATTTAATAATAAGATTTAATTTTATAAATTTAATTTAATTAGTATATATAAAATATGTTAAGTATTTATAAAAAATTATATTAATATTTTAGATTTGATTTTTGAAATAACTTTAAGTAAATGGAAGTTGAAAATATAAATCAAATAAGAACTTATTTGTAATTTAATTTGTTAAGAACTGAATTTAAATTAGAATTGATTTATAATTAAATTGGTTTAAAATTGAATTTAAAATAAGGTTAATTTGAACTTATTGATTTTGATATTTTAAAAGGTATGATCTTATAATTTTTTTTTTAAAAAAGCGATTAAATGGATATTTTCAACTTTAAATAAAATGATAATTTAATAATTAATTTCGGTTTAAATTTGTAAATTTGGAGATTTTATTGAATGTTATTAAAAATGATTAAGTGAATATTTCAATTTAATTAAATTTAAAGTTGAAATTTTGAAATATAAATGGAATCTGTCAAATTGAGTTATTGTAAATTATTGAATATTTAAACTTTGAAACCGACTGCATTTGAAATGGTTTAAACTGGTGGTTCAAATCTGGATTTGAAATCGATAAATTAAAATGGATTTGATGGAAATTTGAATTGAGTTTTAATTTGGAATTATAGTTGATTTGAATGTGATTTGTGTAATTGGAAGAAAAATTCTAATTATGAATTATTTTTAATTATAAAATATTATTAATAAATTGACTATTTTAAATCTATAACCTATTTAAATATATAACTATTTTAATTTATCACTATTTCAAATTATATACACTATTTTTAATATTTAAATTGTTTTAAGTTGGAACTGTTATGATATGGATTTAATAGATTTAAATGTGAATATTTGGATAAGATGGTTGGAACTATTTTGAAAGTGAAATAATGATTTCGAAGGTAAAATATGATTTCGAAAGTAAAATATGATTTCGAAAGTGATATGATTTGAAATGAATATGATATTTGATATGAAGTATGAACTATTTTAAAACAAACAACCACGGTGTGAAATAACCGTTTGGTTGTTAAAGAGACTGGGATCAGATATTTTCATGCTCTCTGCCAATACCCAAAACCACTTTAACAACTGTATACATAGAAGAGATTCCAAAACAAAGTAGGATGGTTTGGCGAGCGATTCTATATTAGGTATTTACACTGCCCTGACTCCCTTGAGTCAGCTTGATGTGGCTAAAACAGGAGCCATCCCGGACCAAGTGAGGTCATTCCTCCTATCGGGTACATTTCTTCGATACCATTCTATTACTTTATGATTTGATTGGGTTCACATTTGATTTGAGAGTGTGTCTCGAGGTGGACGGTAGTAGCTGCTATACGTTACCACCAGCCCGGATCCGCAAAATCGTAGTATCCTACCCTGGGCATTGCCCCGCGTCCCATGTCACATGCTTTATCGCGCCCTTTACGAGTATGGTTTGTGTCGTGCCTATGGAGTTCTCCTTGATAGCCCACGGGTTTGGTGGTGTTTACAGTACTGTGTAGACTACGACGTTTATATAAAATGTGTTAAGTGGGATATGGGTAACGCCTTAACGCTATTTTAATATTTCACTTTACTATTGACATTATATATGTAGCGTATTGTACTATGCATGTAGATAGTTTAACGGATCCTTAAAGGATGAGAATCCTAAACATCCTTTAAGTTATTTGTATTTCACTTGAGTTGATTTACTAGTATAAGAATTTTAATCCCGACTCGAGTGTTTTGTGTTTTGCTTTATGCTCGGGTCAGACTGAGTGTCACAGCATTTGAGACGCACCTTTGGAGCTTGGATTTTTTTTGAAGATCTATCTATTCAGCTTTCAGTTATTTCCAGTGGTTCAGACTTGTCAGTTGCTTTTATATTAGTGGCTACTTGTATTTTAGATTTCTGTTGTATCTTGTTTTAAATTCTGATGTTAATATAATAACTTCACGAACTACTATTTATCTATTCCATTGCTTATTATTATGGTACTCTGTGTCTGTGATTCTATGATTGATTTATTTACCGTATATGCTAAGTTTTGCTAAATATAAATTAATAATCTATTGTTTTGAGAAATTCAAGTCTGACATGAGTGGATGATTGTCGATTTGAACCGTTCGAAATACCGAGTCATCACACTTTCCACTGCAACATCAGAAATTCAATATAAACTCGTTTGATTACCATGGAAATTCAACAAAGAAGTTACAGAATTAAGAATTCATGTAAATAAGAAATCGATAAGAAAGCATTACAAAACTCCTATGGGCAAATCACGCGTGTATCATTCACAATCATCATGAAAGTCAACATGGAAATTCAGAATTCTCAAAATCAACAATCCAGTAAGAAATCATTATGAAATCTCAATGAGGAGGTTAAGAATATAGAATTTACAAATCATTATAAAAATCGATAGGGAAATTTGAAATCCATGAAATCAGAAATTCAATAGGAAATCATCATGAAAACTCAATACGGAATTCACAAATCGCCATTAAACCAATTTGGAAGTCGAGAACTCACAAAATTAGAAATCCAATAAGAGATCATTAATACTTCAATAAGGGAAACCAGAACTCGTGAAAGCAGAATACAGTATGAATTCATCGAAAAATCCAACAAGGAAATTTGAAATATGAAATCCATAAATCGTCATAAAAATTCCATGAGAAACTTCAAAATTCAAAAAATCCAAAATTCAATACGAAATCATCAAAAATTCAACAAGGAAATCCGAAATATGAAATCCATAAACCATCATAAAATTCAATGGGAAATTTCAGAATTCATGGAACCAAAAATTCAATATGACATCATCAAGAGAATCCAGCATGGAAATCTAGAATATGAAATTGATAAATAATCATAAAAGCCAATGCGGAAATTTTTCCCTTACCAAACCCAATACGAAGTCTTCATGAAAAGAGATTAGGAATCTGAAAGATCACAAAATCAACAATTCAGCCAAAATCTTGTCAGGATCTCATTTGACGAATAAGCTATTTACAACTTCACCCAATAAATGCTCAAAATCAAAAATCTGTCTAGCAATAGTAAATTTGGTTGATGTGTGATTTCTAAAATGTCTATAAGTTAGCAGTATTATTGTTATATTGGAGTCGAGTAGTTCCATAAGGCCATGCAGTTACTCGGAATAGTGGTTTTGTACTACTACTTGGCCGTTTAATAATGCAATAGTCTGAATAACATGTTAATATATATATATATATATATGTGTATATATATATATATATATGTATGTATGTATAATATAGACTCTTCTATCTTAAAGGGACACCTTATTTCCACGGATTGGTTTACTCAATCTACCTTTGAATGGAGTCACTTTCATTTTTGGTGCAAGAACTTTTTAGACATTTTATTCCTTTGACTCTTGCATAGATCTTCGCTTTTGATATTCTATGCCTTTTTTTAGGCATTGGATGTATTGGTATTTGATAGCTCATATTTTGCTCTTTCTGACTATGGTTTTGGATTCTTTGTCTATTTTCCTTTGTCGGTACCCATTCCTTGGGTTTCATTTGCGTTTTGACGGTGGATAGATCTCTTTCCTTAACTCTTTATTCTCTTGGGTTCCAACCCTCATTCTTCATTGTAGACATCTTTGTCTTTCTTTATCTGCTTGGTGCTTGTTCTTAGGCTTGGACATCTTAGTCCACTGTTTGATGAGCTTCCTTTTGGGTTTGAACATCTTAGTCCACTGTCTAATGAGCCTCCTCTTGGGCTTGGACATCTTAGTCCGCTATTTGATGAGCCTTCTCTTGGGCTTCCCTTGTTTCAAAGGGATATTATTAATGCTGAGCCGACCTTCCTCTAAAAGGTTATGGATAGATACTCCCCTGACCCATCCCCTAAGAGGTGGTTTTGACGTTAGGGGTTCTATCTCTCCCTCTAGGTGATGCTACGGAATAACGTCATAGGCTTATGTCCCTCCCTCTAAGAGGTGCCGCAGAATAGCGTCGTGGGCTTATGTCCCTCCCTCTAGGAGGTGATATGGAATAGCATCATAGGCTTGAGTATTTATGTATGAAAATAATTTTTGGTCAATTAAAATGGAGTCTCCTTTGAGGGAAAGAATTTTGTAATTAAACCCTCCTTATATATTGAAGGGTTATCTCTTGAAAAATAGTTTGAACTCATGAATCCTTTTGATAAAAGATTTTTTTCTCACTGCAGTCTTTTGCAAGAACTTTTTTGCTGTTCCCATAATGGAGACACAAATCTCAAATAGAAGACTAGGAGGCCATGATTCATGAACCAATAGTCTTTTAACTGAGAATTGGTTTCTCTAGTTTGAGTTCCAATAACCTTTTTGTGCTTTCGAAATTTTTCTTAAAAAGTATGAATAGGCTTTCCTGCAGCCGTAATTTTAGTAAACATTGAAACATTGAAACTGATCAATTTGAAATCTTCTATGTGCATTCACTAATGTCATATGACTTCCCAAATGGGGTGCACAAATTTGCTTTTGGAATAGATAAGTATTTATTTTCTTTCGGGCCGCGGGGTAATTGAAAATAGTTTCCTTGAAAAGGTATATGTTTGAGAAATTTCTTTTTGAAATTATTTGCTAAAAATAGAGTTGGTATATATAGATTTCCTTTTTAGGTGATGTTGGGCTGGTGATGTTTTGATATCTTATGGAAGGAGGTCTTTGTACTGCATTGGTTGATCTATTGACAGTTGCCTCATATCTGGTATACGAGCCGTCTTTTCATGTAGTATGGATGTTTGTTGTGCTTCACGTGTTTGTTGGATGCTTTGGACCGATTTTTGTTTTACTTGTAATAATACTCGAATTTTAATCAATACATGATCAATGCACAACACAAATCTATGTATTAATGGAAATACAAATTGAATTAAAAAGACATAAGAAAGATAGAAAAAGCCCATAGGTGAACTAAGGCGGTGAGACTTCATGATTTGATAGGATCTGCATTTTGGAGTCACTGGATTGCATTCTTCTCCACTTGAATGAGGTGTCTTTTAGGTTTCTTTGACAAACTCCTGTAAAAATCCTAACCTAATCATGCCTTGAATTTTCTCTAATAGGACACGACATTCATCAGTTTCATGTCTATTTGCTTTATGGTACTCGCAGTAACTTCCTCCTTTATTTGGCTCTAGGGTGCTCTAGACCTTCTCAGGTGTAGTAAAATTCTCATTTCTTTTCATCCTGGCGAATAGGTAGGAAAGCGGCTTATTCAACACTGCATAATTTGTTTTGGAATTCTTCCCTCGAATTCCCTTTGGGTTTTCACTTTCCCTTGGTCTCTTATCAAAACGCCTATGATCAAATTTCTCTTCCTTGGATTCTCAGTGGAATTCTTTATTAGCATGGTGCATCTCGTCCATTGGAATAAATTTCTCAGCTCGAAGAAAGAAATATTATATGTCTTTGCATCTGTTGATATAAAGGTCCTTCAAAAAAGGAGTTTGTTCAATTAACCCTACCGAACTTCCATAAGCTTTTCTCCATTAGTTGTAATTTCTTCTCTTAATGCTACTGCGCTGAATCTATTTAAATATTCACCAAGTAGTTCCTCTGGTTTTTGTCTGATGGTTGCTAGTAAGCTAAAGCATATTGTTGTATCTCTGAATATAGAAAATTGGGCCACGAAGTCACAAGTAAATTGCTCCCAAGAATAGATAGTTTCCATTCGGTAACTCCTATACCATTTGATAGCTTCTCCTTGAATATTAATGGAAAAAAGTTTGCGGTGGACTGCTTCCGAAGCATTATATAAGTTCATCCGATTTTCAAAGACTACTAGATGATCAATTGGATCAGTTGTTCCATAGTATTTTAGTGAAGGAATTTGGATATGTGGGGAGAGATCTGTTGCCATTATTTCTTTTAAAAAGGAGCCTTTTGCAGGATAACATACTCTTCTGAATCATAAATCTCTTTGTCTTTGAGCATATTCATTATTATTTGGTGTTGGACACTTTCTTGGTCAGTTTCATTTCCATGGCTATGTTTGTTGTTTCCTTTGACTAGGCTATCTAATTGCGCAAGAGATCTTTTTACTTGACTTTCTCGATTTAACCCTTGATCTTCTATCCCATTTGGAGGTTATGCTTCATCCTCCATTTCCATAATCTTTATTGATTCCCGGGTCGGAGCTCTTTCATAATATTCTTGTATTGCTTTCATTTATGGCTGTTGATTGTGGACCTTGATCACATTGCGTTCCAATTTTTTTAGGGTCGAGGGTTGTCCGACTCCTGTGTTCCCTAAGTTAGAATTTGGGACCATGCGATCTTTCAAAGCTGACTGCGAAGCAGCTTCTTTGCACGAATTGCTATTATTACTCCTTACTCTTACCATATTCCTCTTTTAAATGAAGTTCTTTATGCAATTGATCGGGAATGAAAGTTGCTAGAGATTGGAGGTTCAATCTCTCCATCTAGCGCCAAAAAAGCTAACAAGATTTCTTGTCTACACCCCCAAAGTAATGCTGAGAAATATCGATAATCTATTGCAAGAACAGTGAGCGAAATTCCCTTGAGAATTTCCTTGAAATTTTGCTTTGTTTACGAATAATTCCTGAATCAGTCCTTTCGACATCGTCGAAAGTTTAGTCTTTGAATCGAATGATCTTCCAACCTTGCTGAGCTTGTTTGAGGTTACTTACAAAGATTTACCTTTCGATTAGGTTAGGATTCTCGGAGTTAAGTCCTCTACGGATAAGTTTTTATCTTGTCGAAAGCTATGGTGATAGCTTTCCTTCGTGTAGAATTAAGAAGTCAAACACTTCAGTGGATATTTAGTAGACTTCGACCTTGTTAAAAGGATAGGTCATTTATATGATGTAGGTTTCAACTTTGTCGAAAGGTAAAGGAATGACCTCCTTTGGATTAAACCTTTCAAGTCCAGGTATTTGTATTTAGAGAACAGATTTTGACATTGTCGAAAGGTTAGACCACTTGGTTTATAGCTTCAAAAGGCTATAGGTATTATTGGAGCATAAAGAACTGCTTGTCGAAAGGTTTAGACCATAGAGATAGTGGCTTCGGAAGGTTGCTGTAGATGTTATAGTCAGAAGTGTTATCAACCTTCTCGATAAGAACCTTTAAAAGAAGTTAAACTCTTTATCCAATGAAAGCTCTATTTCTATTAAATTCCCTAATCACCCAGTTAGGGTTACAATGCTTTGATTAAGAAAATGAAAGATTATGTGAGACTCATCGACCCCCTTGCACATGACCATTGGGTCTTCTTTATAGATGTAGGTGGTCCCCGTTTTGACTCCATGCTCTCAATCCTGTCGGAAGGTCCCCCTTTTATATGCAGCTATAAACCTTTCGACTTTGTCGAAAGGTTTGCCCATCGTATGCCATTATGGACCTTTAAACATTGCCGAAAGGTCTGCCTTTCTTTTATGCTTCCATGAACCTTTCGACTTGGTCCAAAGGTTTGCCCTTTATATACTGTTATGAATCCTTCGGCCTTGATGAAAGGTTTGTCCTCACTTGTTTTTATGAACCCTTCTACCTTTTTGGAAAGTTTGCACTTCACTTGAATGTTGTGGAGAGTGGTGCTTCCCTTTTATGTTTTCGAAAGGTTGTCCTTTATTCTTTGCTTAATTCTGAGTGTTGCTTTCTTTATAGAACCTTTTGATATTGTCGAAAGGTATTATGGATGTGTCTTAACCGATTCGAAAGGTTTTGCTATGCTTTCGAAAAGGTCTCCATGGGGTTGCTAATTCTTGCTTTGACCGCTTCATCTTCTTCGAAAGGTTAGAACTCCCTAGATACTATGAGATGGAACCTTTTGACCCCTTCGAAAGGTTTTGAAGCTGTTAAACGTTGATGACTGCATCCTCTTGACTCCTTCGAAAGATTTGGCCTGAACTCCTCTTTCTTAGTCTTTATTGAAGGACCTTTCAACCCAGTTGAAAGGTTGATTTTTTTGGAGTACTGTTTGCCCTAACCATCTCAAATGGCTGTAAATGCTTTCAAAAGGGTTGAATTGGTTGAATACTCATCTAGTAGAAATGGTGAAGGCGAAACCATAACGTTTCGAATGGTTTGGCACAAAAAGTTAATGTGTCTACTATCCATTGTCTTCGAAAGGTAGCTTCTGACCTTGTCGAAAGCTCTCTATTTTTTGACTTCTGATGATGGCCTTCGACTTCGTCGAAAGCTTTCTCTTTATTCTAGCAAAATGTCCTCTTGACTCCTTCTTATATACTTTATTTCTGAGAACAATTTGTGAATAATAGATTTCTTTAAGAAATTATCGGTATAAAATGAATTTGGATAGGATCTAATGATAAAACCAATTGCAAGGGATGAAATAAAATTGACCAAACCTAAATGAACACAATACATCAGAACGTCTAATGAGTATTTTTATACATTAAAGAAAAACATGGGTTTCTTGTCAATTTTAATAATAAATAATCCTCAGTTATTTAATTAACCTATTAAGAGTATCGACTCCATGATATGGTTCGATGCGTAGATCTAAAATAGATTCCAAGTACATTATCAAAATGTGATTTGATAGTCGTATTCGAAAGGATATGATTTATTGGCCGTAAATGTGTTTTTAAGAGAAAGACAAATGCAAATGGAAAATAGTGAGCCAATATTGTGAATTTCAATTGTGGAAATTAAAGTAATAGATTCACCATTCGATGCGCTCAAGTTGGTTCAGACTTTACTCAAAAAATTATCGAATGGTATGACTTTGTATTTTGGTAAATATATGTTAAAACAGAAAATTCAAAATGATGATTTATAGTAAACTGTTTACCATAATAACCAAAGTGTCTCGAAGTCAGTGTGAGAAATATTGAGTTTGTGAGTTTCTAGATATGATCCAAAACAAATACGAAAGTGTCCTTCAACAAGCATCAAAACTAAATAAGTGTTTTGATAGAAATACCAAAGAGTTTGATTATCAATCAAAATGTAGAGGAAGCACGTGCTTATAAGAAAGAAAGTTAAAAGGTACATAAATATTACTAAACCATAAATGTAACGCTACGAATTTTCGATCTTCGAAAATTCAACATCGATACTCACTTTATCGACTGCCGAGAAATCGAAGGCCGAAAACCCGGAATGTTATGGGTTTTAAAAAGAATTTAAGAAAAGAAAAAGAGAGAAAAGATAGAAAATAGAGAGAAAAGAAGATAGACAATTTTTAGAAAACAGAGAAAGAAAACAGAGAATTTGAAAAATAGAAGATAGAAGAATTTTAAAAATAGAACGGACAGAAAGGAAACAACAGAACAAAAAGAACAACATCAGAATCTCACAATTCGCAGCGGAACAACATATAATAATAAATGAATAATCTTTAAACAAAGAACTATATCAGTTATTACATTACATACATTTCATTTCATCATATCATCAGAGTATACAACATCAACAACATCAAACAGTGCAGCGGAAAAAGAAATACTATTTAAACTAGTAATACGCCATGCCATCCAGCTTGCCTCCAGCAACTCCTGAATATCCAGAATATCCTGATAAACCTTAACTCTTAACTGCCCGTGTGGAAATTTGTGGGCACCCAGAGTTTAGGAAGGAAAACAATAAACTCCGAGTCAGTCATGTGACTGGTGTGAGAACTCAAAACAGTTTATTTATCTTTAAAATCAAAAAGAGGAATATTTTTAAATTCAATTCGCAATGCTTTTAAAAATGAGACTACCATAAGACCTCCTGCCACACACACAATGCAAACGCAGACTTGGAGAAGATTTCTCCTTATGATAGTCAAAGATGCTTGATACGCATTAAAATCAAATCAATTTTTGATATTATTATTAGTGCATAGTGTATAAAACGATTTCGAAAGTAGAATATAAATCTTAGCCAGCATAGGTACCATTATATTATGCCTACTAATAGCTACCATATTAGATGGCAGGTTCTACAACTAAAACCGTACAAGTTTCGTATTGTTTCTTTGGATTTCCAACAAATGGTCAGGCCAAGGAACTTCCCATTGCCACATGAGAATGCCTCTGGATGGACATCCCCGAGAACCAAACCGGATCTCTACTAACACAAGGCCGGGTTACTCCTAACTGAGTAACAACTGACCGAATATGCCATCCCCCGGTCCTTTGGGACCTTTTACCGAGCGCTCGTAATCAATTCACACAATCATAAAGTGTTTTCAACATGAGTAAGTATCTGGGCTCCATACCATGATACCACCCTTTTCCAGAAGGAAATGGACACATCCTAAAGGGTGCTACCCCTCATAACCTTGCCGCATCTTTCCTGTTTTGACCATTTCCGGGATGTGAGGCTCGACGAATTCACGTCCACAAAAACATACTTTATACAAAAGCCATGCTTTGGGTCAACAAATGATCAACACAATGATCACTAAGATAGACGATCAAATAAATGATCCTATCACAAATAATCAACACAATGATCATTTCAGCATCACTCAGCATGTCACATTACCAAATTGGGAATATATCGCTGATAACATTCAACTACATAACCTTTGAGCTCGTACGTCTCAAAGAAGGGTGTTAAGCAAAGAATAAATTCTCCGCCACCAACAGAAATATATTTGAAAGAAATCGGCTTTATATCTCAACTTGTAATGTCAGGCATACAATCCATACAAGTCTGTTCCGGGCTCGAACAGAACCGAAGGCACTTACAAAGAAGTCATTGCAATCCGGATATTCACAATCCTGATCGGATTCACCATCACATATGGAGAACTCAATACCGTAGCTACTCGGTGCAGAGTCAATCGATAGTTCATCCTATCACTCTCGCAAATACCGGTCTTCAACACCGATCTTCAAATGCGATTCACAACGACGTATCACATATTCAGAGTGGGTTATACGACCCCATGGTCCTTTCCCGGTTAACCCGAATAGTGAGCGCTTATTCAAAAATAAGTGTGCATTCAATTTCAAACAATTCACATCAAATACCCATTCAAAGGGAAATACTGATAGTCGGTTATTGAACTATCAATTGATATGCATACATCACCAGATTCCAAATAATTTTCCAAATTATTTATTTTCCAAAATATCTTTACTAGATATATAGTTTCAACACTTCAAAAATAAATCAATATTTATTTTTAACCAATTTCACTTTTCACATATAAATTCCATAATGAATTTATATTTCCAAAATATCTATGCATATACGATTTCAATAATTCATTTCGATTTATCTTCAAAAAGATAAATTCTAATATTCACTTCTTATTGGAAAACATTTCCATACTTATTTATTCATAAGTAATTCACAAATCTTTTTATTTTCAACCTTGGAAAATATTCAATATACTTAAATCGAATTAAGTATATAATTCATTCTTTAAGAAAATCATTCTCTTAAACATATTTATTTGGGCCAAAACGAATGTTACGTAAAACATCGTTACGACAACCCAGAATCACTAGTATAGGGATTCGAAATTAAAATAGATATATAAATCCCAATACTATACAAAACATTTCCTTTCGGAAATCATTTACTATAACAACAGTGTTATAGTCCACCATTTCCTTTTATCTCTCGAAAACGTCTATTTCAACAATGAATGTTGAAATCTATGGTTTCGAATCTTAACATGTTTTAAAACATCGTTAGATCGTTTTGATTCTATTTAAAACATCACATTCAAAAACATTTTCTTTAACATATTATCCACTATTCAAAAACGTGAATATAACTTCATTAACAAATTTCATCAATTCTATGCATTTTATTTCAAAGGATTATTCACAGTCTAAAACGTGAATAAAATCTCCATTTATAAGTTATAACAATTTTACTTATCAAAATAAGTCATTTTACAAATTTATAAAACAACGTTTATAAATTCTATTTCTATTTATTCTATAAAAACTTCCTTTTTTATACATCTCCTTTATTAACTTATTCGATTTATAACTCGGTTATAAACTACAGGTTCATATTATAAGTTAAACACTTATAATCTATTCGTTTGCAAAACCATTCCATTGAACTTCATAATTATAAATCTTATAACTTATAAGATTCAATTATTTATCCAAATCTTATTACTTTAATAACTTTACAAATTTTATAAACCTACTGTTTATAAAATTCCATTTATAACTTTACCGTTATATAATTCCATGAATTCCATTCATTTACAAAATTCATTTTCACTCCATTCAAACACTTATAAAATCTCATTTTATAATTCCAACGTTTTAATTTACAAATATTCATTTGTAAATCCTTTAATATAAATCAATCTATATTATTCTTTAAAACGTCTTAACTCCTTTATAGTTTCATCATTTTGATTTATAAAATAATCAAATTTTATAAATCTTTTTATTCAACTTTTAATAATAAACTCAAAAATCCAGTTTAAACTATTTTATAAAATCATTGGTTCATATTTCTCAAAAATCAGCTTTTAACAGCATTACACAAAAATCATAATTTTTATAACTTTAAAAATTATAACGTTTATTTGCTTAATATGGATCAATTCCAAAAATAAAGTATATTTTCAAAATCACTTTTAAAATCATTTTAAAATCCCAAAATCTGGGTCCAATGATGCTACACACCAAATAGTCAATCACGACTAACAACGATATCATATATCGATATGATAATCCATCAAATATCAAAATATCTGAAATAAAATAAATACTGTTGAGGAATCCAGTTCGATCCCTCCAACCTGTTTCCTGCATCCAAAAACATTAGCACAATACCAATTTCGCTCCAGTACGAAATTATCGCGGTACATGTTCTTATTAAATATTATCCGCTTAATAACGGCGTAATAGGGTCTCATCCGCTAAACAAAAAAATGCGGGAAATCAACAACTGCAATATATACATATGCCAATATATATATATTGATATTATATATAATACCAATTTCACTGTTTATGAAATTTTCGCGGTATATGTTTATACTAAATAACATCCGTTTACTAACGGCGCATAATGTCTATTTTAACAATCAATAATTTACAGTCATCATTCAAACATGCATTCAAATATTTTAAATCTAACTATTTAAAATAAAATCGAAATCTATTCGATTGAGTGAGAAGTTCTCACCTTGGTTTTAATTTCCGTTTTAGCGATTTATTTCGAATAAAATTAAACGCGCGTTTAATTTTACCCAAAATTCTCACTAGCTCCAAATGACTCCAAACCAACTCCATCGCGTAGTGCTCGTCCATACGATTCCAACGCAACTGAGTTTGCATTTTTTCGACCTCGTATGAAAAAGTTATGAATTTTTAAAGATTGTACACGCTTTAACTTACTAATTACAACATTTATTTAACTATCTTCATACCACAGCAAATCCTGGCCGTGAGATTCAAATCCTACGCTCCCAACATCATCTCCCTCATCACGCGAATTGCTCCCAGGCAACACACGTTTAGCCGAACCCATCATCGTATATTAGGTTTTGATTTTTCTCCTTGCTTGCTCGATAGAAATTCGATCAGCTCGTGCCATTGCGAAGGCCTCCTCGAACACCACCCACGCCCTGAACACCTTCAAGCTCGGCCTGCACAATCTCCTCGAAATGCGTGCGTTTCCTGATGAGAACGGCCCCACTTCTCTCCCCCTCCGTCGCACCATTTACGATCATACCCGTATGGAATTGAAGCTCTATCCATGCTCTTCAATGTTGTAGTTAACAACTTTGGCCAAAACTTCACGGATTGGAAGAGATTAAGGGTTGAAATTGGGACAATTCTGACCATTGAATAATTAGGGCCGGCTACATGATATTAGGGTTAGGTTTTTAGTGTTGAAATTTATGAAGGGTGAAGGGTTCTTTTATAGGAAAAGCAAGCGTAAACACTATTCATCCCGGGAATTCCGAACTCAGATTTAGGCGCCGTAACCAGCGTACCTAGGGTTTATCCCGCGTTCCGGACACAATGGAACAGGTTTCGGAAGCTAATTCGGAAGTATGTGCGAGTTATGGCTGAAAACGTTCAATTTAAATTAAACCGATTTAACTCGATTTCTAGGCGTTTTAATTTGTACCGGACAAACGGTAAATCCAATTGACTTGAAATTTGAAACCTTACAATAATATCACATTACGGATCCGATGAAACTGGTTTCGTCGAAATCCGAGACTTTTTGAAAAATGGCTATTTTGACTCGCCAAATTTAAATTAAAAATAATTCGATGCGTTTCGAGCTGCCACGATCAAACGATAACTCCGATTGACACGAAAATTGAAATCCGGTAATAACTAACTATTACGGATCCAATGAAACTGGTTTCGTTCAATTCTGAGACTGTTCAAAAATTGACTATTTTACAGTCGATTATTAAATATTAAAATATTCAATTTTCACAGATTAACTTTTAATTCGATTTTAAAAGTTCTAAAATATTTCTATAACTCCAGTATGATTAAATAAAATTTTCCAAATTATTTTCAATCATTTTTAACTCAATTTTTAATTATTTCTATAATTTAACGTATTAAATTATCGATTTAATTATCCAATTAAATCTAATAAATCAAATAAAAATTTATTTGACTTATAAATTCACTTATAAATATTTAAAATTAATTAAATATTCAAATTTTAATTACTAAAAATTCTGGGTCGTTACAATCTTTCCCCCTTAAAAGAATTTCGTCCTCGAAATTTCAAGTAAGAAAAGTTACAGAATTTATTAATTTTCCAAAATTCATAATTAAACTTCTTACAATACTTACTAAGTTTTCAAATCATACTTAGTTATCTTTTCAAAAACAACTACTATTGTTTAACTTTCAATTTTAAAACAAAGTTTAAAGTTTTCAAAATTTTTCAATTTTTCTCAAATTTTTCTAACGCCTTAAATTTCCGGAAAAATTCGCCATAGTCTCCTTTGCGCGGCTCGATCCGAAAAAAAAATGACAGTATATATATCACAAATATACATCTCATCAAGTAATGAGGCATCCCGAAGGGAAAAAAGTATAAAAGTGCGATATCTAATCCGAGATATGTACCTTATATTTTATTAGCGAGCATATACAGCTAATATAGCGCTAAAGCGAGCTCCAAATGCGAAGCAAACGCGATCTGCACCTACTAAACACTTAACAAACAACATGAGAATCATGCACATATGCAAATAGTATCAATATACAACATATAGCAACATAATAACTATATATGTCAACATAGCAATGCAGTAAAACAACAAATGCAAACATCAACCATCTATTAAATCTATATTCATTCATATTCTCATTAATATTCAATGAATTGGTTTTCAATTTAAATCACATTTGATTCATTTACATTGGATTTACTAACATTCATTCTCAATTTTAATTAGTTTGCATTCACTAATTAAATCCAATTCACTTTCAATTGTATTCAAATTTATTTGCTTTTAATTTGAATTCAATTTCATAGCTTTCGATTTTATTAACACTTAATGAATTTTATACAATCAATCAACAATCATATAACAACCAAAGCATATTAATTATAACCAAATTTCTTCGCTTCACTTACATTCATTTTGGTTTAACATCTTTACTTTCCAATTGGTTTTATTAAATTGATTTTCATTCAATTTTATTCAACTTCCAATAAAATTAGATTTTAATGGATTAACACTTTCATTAATTATTCCATTCCAATTTATTCATATTTAATTGATTAACATTCAATTTATTCATTCAATTACAAAGTTGAATTCTATTACATAACTTAAGTTATATTTCCATCTTATAAATCAATTCAGATTTCAATTCTAAGTAAATTTTTATTTAACCTTTACCAATGTCAAATTTCATTACTTATTCAAACTCATTTTATTTACAAGTCATATTCATAAATATATTCATATAATTTCACTTCTTATATATATAAGTTTATTCACAATTGTAATTCACATTAATTATAATTCAATTCTTATAATGCTTATACAATTATTCTTTTATTTAGATTATTCAAACAACCTAACAATCAACTTATAAATACTTTAACAATTCTGAAAATTATTTCTTTATATATAAAATATAATCAAGGTAAAATTATTTCATTTACCCAATTAAAAATCAATATTGTGCCGAATTGTTCTATTCAAGTGTTTATAGATTCCTATCAACAACGTTAATTACTCATATTAACCAGAATCTATATACCACTCAACAAACCAATCATCACAATATAAAACAATTTTATATCACTAACAAATACGCACTCGTATCTATTATTACACTCAAACTCATTCTAGAGTACTGCTGACTCTATCTCTAATGAATTATACCCTACAGAACCATGGTTGTCGCTTAACCATCAGCTCTGATACCAAATGTAACGCTACGGATTTTCGATCTTCGAAAATTCAACATCGATACTCACTTTATCGACTGCCGAGAAATCGAAGGCCGAAAACCCGGAATGTTATGGGTTTTAAAAAGAATTTAAGAAAAGAAAAAGAGAGAAAAGATAGAAAATAGAGAGAAAAGAAGATAGACAATTTTTAGAAAACAGAGAAAGAAAACAGAGAATTTGAAAAATAGAAGATAGAAGAATTTTAAAAATAGAACGGACAGAAAGGAAACAACAGAACAAAAAGAACAACATCAGAATCTCACAATTCGCAGCGGAACAACATATAATAATAAATGAATAATCTTTAAACAAAGAACTATATCAGTTATTACATTACATACATTTCATTTCATCATATCATCAGAGTATACAACATCAACAACATCAAACAGTGCAGCGGAAAAAGAAATACTATTTAAACTAGTAATACGCCATGCCATCCAGCTTGCCTCCAGCAACTCCTGAATATCCAGAATATCCTGATAAACCTTAACTCTTAACTGCCCGTGTGGAAATTTGTGGGCACCCAGAGTTTAGGAAGGAAAACAATAAACTCCGAGTCAGTCATGTGACTGGTGTGAGAACTCAAAACAGTTTATTTATCTTTAAAATCAAAAAGAGGAATATTTTTAAATTCAATTCGCAATGCTTTTAAAAATGAGACTACCATAAGACCTCCTGCCACACACACAATGCAAACGCAGACTTGGAGAAGATTTCTCCTTATGATAGTCAAAGATGCTTGATACGCATTAAAATCAAATCAATTTTTGATATTATTATTAGTGCATAGTGTATAAAACGATTTCGAAAGTAGAATATAAATCTTAGCCAGCATAGGTACCATTATATTATGCCTACTAATAGCTACCATATTAGATGGCAGGTTCTACAACTAAAACCGTACAAGTTTCGTATTGTTTCTTTGGATTTCCAACAAATGGTCAGGCCAAGGAACTTCCCATTGCCACATGAGAATGCCTCTGGATGGACATCCCCGAGAACCAAACCGGATCTCTACCAACACAAGGCCGGGTTACTCCTAACTGAGTAACAACTGACCGAATATGCCATCCCCCGGTCCTTTGGGACCTTTTACCGAGCGCTCGTAATCAATTCACACAATCATAAAGTGTTTTCAACATGAGTAAGTATTTGGGCTCCATACCATGATACCACCCTTTTCCAGAAGGAAATGGACACATCCTAAAGGGTGCTACCCCTCATAACCTTGCCGCATCTTTCCTGTTTTGACCATTTCCGGGATGTGAGGCTCGACGAATTCACGTCCACAAAAACATACTTTATACAAAAGCCATGCTTTGGGTCAACAAATGATCAACACAATGATCACTAAGATAGACGATCAAATAAATGATCCTATCACAAATAATCAACACAATGATCATTTCAGCATCACTCAGCATGTCACATTACCAAATTGGGAATATATCGCTGATAACATTCAACTACATAACCTTTGAGCTCGTACGTCTCAAAGAAGGGTGTTAAGCAAAGAATAAATTCTCCGCCACCAACAGAAATATATTTGAAAGAAATCGGCTTTATATCTCAACTTGTAATGTCAGGCATACAATCCATACAAGTCTGTTCCGGGTTCGAACAGAACCGAAGGCACTTACAAAGAAGTCCTTGCAATCCGGATATTCACAATCCTGATCGGATTCACCATCACATATGGAGAACTCAATACCGTAGCTACTCGGTGCAGAGTCAATCGATAGTTCATCCTATCACTCTCGCAAATACCGGTCTTCAACACCGATCTTCAAATGCGATTCACAACGACGTATCACATATTCAGAGTGGGTTATACGACCCCATGGTCCTTTCCCGGTTAACCCGAATAGTGAGCGCTTATTCAAAAATAAGTGTGCATTCAATTTCAAACAATTCACATCAAATACCCATTCAAAGGGAAATACTGATAGTCGGTTATTGAACTATCAATTGATATGCATACATCACCAGATTCCAAATAATTTTCCAAATTATTTATTTTCCAAAATATCTTTACTAGATATATAGTTTCAACACTTCAAAAATAAATCA
The DNA here is from genome assembly GCA_030765085.1 of Allium cepa. NCBI lineage: Eukaryota > Viridiplantae > Streptophyta > Magnoliopsida > Asparagales > Amaryllidaceae > Allium > Allium cepa. The sequence goes on along the minus strand of CM060941.1, from coordinate 648,875,487 downwards.
ATATTTATTTTTAACCAATTTCACTTTTCACATATAAATTCCATAATGAATTTATATTTCCAAAATATCTATGCATATACGATTTCAATAATTCATTTCGATTTATCTTCAAAAAGATAAATTCTAATATTCACTTCTTATTGGAAAACATTTCCATACTTATTTATTCATAAGTAATTCACAAATCTTTTTATTTTCAACCTTGGAAAATATTCAATATACTTAAATCGAATTAAGTATATAATTCATTCTTTAAGAAAATCATTCTCTTAAACATATTTATTTGGGCCAAAACGAATGTTACGTAAAACATCGTTACGACAACCCAGAATCACTAGTATAGGGATTCGAAATTAAAATAGATATATAAATCCCAATACTATACAAAACATTTCCTTTCGGAAATCATTTACTATAACAACAGTGTTATAGTCCACCATTTCCTTTTATCTCTCGAAAACGTCTATTTCAACAATGAATGTTGAAATCTATGGTTTCGAATCTTAACATGTTTTAAAACATCGTTAGATCGTTTTGATTCTATTTAAAACATCACATTCAAAAACATTTTCTTTAACATATTATCCACTATTCAAAAACGTGAATATAACTTCATTAACAAATTTCATCAATTCTATGCATTTTATTTCAAAGGATTATTCACAGTCTAAAACGTGAATAAAATCTCCATTTATAAGTTATAACAATTTTACTTATCAAAATAAGTCATTTTACAAATTTATAAAACAACGTTTATAAATTCTATTTCTATTTATTCTATAAAAACTTCCTTTTTTATACATCTCCTTTATTAACTTATTCGATTTATAACTCGGTTATAAACTACAGGTTCATATTATAAGTTAAACACTTATAATCTATTCGTTTGCAAAACCATTCCATTGAACTTCATAATTATAAATCTTATAACTTATAAGATTCAATTATTTATCCAAATCTTATTACTTTAATAACTTTACAAATTTTATAAACCTACTGTTTATAAAATTCCATTTATAACTTTACCGTTATATAATTCCATGAATTCCATTCATTTACAAAATTCATTTTCACTCCATTCAAACACTTATAAAATCTCATTTTATAATTCCAACGTTTTAATTTACAAATATTCATTTGTAAATCCTTTAATATAAATCAATCTATATTATTCTTTAAAACGTCTTAACTCCTTTATAGTTTCATCATTTTGATTTATAAAATAATCAAATTTTATAAATCTTTTTATTCAACTTTTAATAATAAACTCAAAAATCCAGTTTAAACTATTTTATAAAATCATTGGTTCATATTTCTCAAAAATCAGCTTTTAACAGCATTACACAAAAATCATAATTTTTATAACTTTAAAAATTATAACGTTTATTTGCTTAATATGGATCAATTCCAAAAATAAAGTATATTTTCAAAATCACTTTTAAAATCATTTTAAAATCCCAAAATCTGGGTCCAATGATGCTACACACCAAATAGTCAATCACGACTAACAACGATATCATATATCGATATGATAATCCATCAAATATCAAAATATCTGAAATAAAATAAATACTGTTGAGGAATCCAGTTGGATCCCTCCAACCTGTTTCCTGCATCCAAAAACATTAGCACAATACCAGTTTCGCTCCAGTACGAAATTATCGCGGTACATGTTCTTATTAAATATTATCCGCTTAATAACGGCGTAATAGGGTCTCATCCGCTAAACAAAAAAATGCGGGAAATCAACAACTGCAATATATACATATGCCAATATATATATATTGATATTATATATAATACCAATTTCACTGTTTATGAAATTTTCGCGGTATATGTTTATACTAAATAACATCCGTTTACTAACGGCGCATAATGTCTATTTTAACAATCAATAATTTACAGTCATCATTCAAACATGCATTCAAATATTTTAAATCTAACTATTTAAAATAAAATCGAAATCTATTCGATTGAGTGAGAAGTTCTCACCTTGGTTTTAATTTCCGTTTTAGCGATTTATTTCGAATAAAATTAAACGCGCGTTTAATTTTACCCAAAATTCTCACTAGCTCCAAATGACTCCAAACCAACTCCATCGCGTAGTGCTCGTCCATACGATTCCAACGCAACTGAGTTTGCATTTTTTCGACCTCGTATGAAAAAGTTATGAATTTTTAAAGATTGTACACGCTTTAACTTACTAATTACAACATTTATTTAACTATCTTCATACCACAGCAAATCCTGGCCATGAGATTCAAATCCTACGCTCCCAACATCATCTCCCTCATCACGCGAATTGCTCCCAGGCAACACACGTTTAGCCGAACCCATCATCGTATATTAGGTTTTGATTTTTCTCCTTGCTTGCTCGATAGAAATTCGATCAGCTCGTGCCATTGCGAAGGCCTCCTCGAACACCACCCACGCCCTGAACACCTTCAAGCTCGGCCTGCACAATCTCCTCGAAATGCGTGCGTTTCCTGATGAGAACGGCCCCACTTCTCTCCCCCTCCGTCGCACCATTTACGATCATACCCGTATGGAATTGAAGCTCTATCCATGCTCTTCAATGTTGTAGTTAACAACTTTGGCCAAAACTTCACGGATTGGAAGAGATTAAGGGTTGAAATTGGGACAATTCTGACCATTGAATAATTAGGGCCGGCTACATGATATTAGGGTTAGGTTTTTAGTGTTGAAATTTATGAAGGGTGAAGGGTTCTTTTATAGGAAAAGCAAGCGTAAACACTATTCATCCCGGGAATTCCGAACTCAGATTTAGGCGCCGTAACCAGCGTACCTAGGGTTTATCCCGCGTTCCGGACACAATGGAACAGGTTTCGGAAGCTAATTCGGAAGTATGTGCGAGTTATGGCTGAAAACGTTCAATTTAAATTAAACCGATTTAACTCGATTTCTAGGCGTTTTAATTTGTACCGGACAAACGGTAAATCCAATTGACTTGAAATTTGAAACCTTACAATAATATCACATTACGGATCCGATGAAACTGGTTTCGTCGAAATCCGAGACTTTTTGAAAAATGGCTATTTTGACTCGCCAAATTTAAATTAAAAATAATTCGATGCGTTTCGAGCTGCCACGATCAAACGATAACTCCGATTGACACGAAAATTGAAATCCGGTAATAACTAACTATTACGGATCCAATGAAACTGGTTTCGTTCAATTCTGAGACTGTTCAAAAATTGACTATTTTACAGTCGATTATTAAATATTAAAATATTCAATTTTCACAGATTAACTTTTAATTCGATTTTAAAAGTTCTAAAATATTTCTATAACTCCAGTATGATTAAATAAAATTTTTCAAATTATTTTCAATCATTTTTAACTCAATTTTTAATTATTTCTATAATTTAACGTATTAAATTATCGATTTAATTATCCAATTAAATCTAATAAATCAAATAAAAATTTATTTGACTTATAAATTCACTTATAAATATTTAAAATTAATTAAATACTCAAATTTTAATTACTAAAAATTCTGGGTCGTTACAATAAATAAACACCACACTGCCGATTTTTAACGATGTACTTGTGTTAAAAACAATTTTGGTTGTTTTAATACTCGACACTGGATTTGTGGATGATATCTTTTATAGAAAGTATAAAAGATATTGGGAATGTCCCAAACGAAATGCCAGAACGCCTTATCAAAATCTATAATACAGTATATGTAAGATGAATACATTATGCATCGATAATAGAAATTATCATACATGTTATGTTATCTACAATATCGTGATTTGTCTATGTATTTGATAAATAAAATGTAAAATCCAAATAGATATCATGGATGGTAGTTTGGGATGCTCTCATGTAGTTATGAAATACTAGATATCTGTATACAGAAACAATAAACTCCTAAAGTAGAAATGTTCGGACTCAAACTTCATAAGTAAAATTGAATATAATATGTCCAAAAAAACTTGAGTTAAGAATCTTAAAGTTGGAAATGTTCCAAATAGAAGAGATTGTGGCTGATTTAATAAAAAGGTTAAGTACATTGACTTGAATAGCGCCACTAAAAATAATATATATATAATAAATGCACAAAATTTATAACTGAATTGAGGGTGATTCCAATTATCGGTAATCCTATAGCATTGTTATATGATAACAATGTCAAGGTGTAGTTCATAATAGAAATAAGAGCTTACTAAAAGTTGAGAGACATACTACAAATTGTTCTATATGATAAAACAGTTCATAAGCATCAAAGAAAGTTGATTGAAAGAGTAAATGATTGAAAGAGGTATGAATTTTGGGCAATATTTATTTAATAACTTTGTTAATATGTAATTTATATTGGTTTAATAATCTTCTTTTATAAATATTTAATTGGTAAATTTATCTTTTAAAGCTAATAAATTTGTTTTCTATTTATAATGTATAAATATTGGTGTATATTTTAAATAGGAAGTATTTGGTTTTAATTTAATAAAAGATATGTTCTCAAATTTGTAATATATATGAATGTATATATTGTAATTTAAAATTATGTTTTAAAATTAATACTATAATTTTCAAAACTAATATTAACAATGTTTTCTATTTAAAATGTATATATATTTGTATGTAATGAATTTAAGAAAGCTTTGGTTTGAATTTAATAAAAGTGCTTTCAAATTTAAATATATATTTTGAAATTTGGGAGTTATGATTGAATTTAATATAAAACTTTACAAAAGCTATTTAAAAATTTAATTCTATATTTTCAATTCATAAGATAATTTTTTTAAATAAGTGTTTAATATGTTTTCCTTAAAATTCATACTTGAAATAAATTTAGTTTATATATAGTATCAATTTAAGTATAAAACTTAAGTTTAAAAATTTAAAATAAGACTTAATTAAAGGGTTATTACTTTTCTTTTTAGTATTCTTTCTGTTTAATTTTAACTTGCATAAATGTATTCTGAATATATATAAACAAACAAAAATTCATATTTGCATAAATAAAAATGCATAAGAGATTTTAAGGCATGTGTTTAAACATAAAATTTCTTATTTTTAACATTTGTAACATAATTTAAGCATGCAAAGAAATTCGTATTAATTGAATCAACAAGTGACAATTCATTTTTCTCTTAAATTTAATTATAAAAATAAGTGTTAGAAGAAGAAACCAGGTTGTTTTATTTGCAAAACTCTTTCATTTCTCAAACCCTTTTCTGTCTTTCTTTTTTCTTCCTAAAAAAAAGATAAAATCAAACATTAAAACAAATTTTACAACAACTCATGCCAAATCAATTTCTGTTTCAACCTGTTCAAGTTACAATACAATCAAACTAGAAACAAAAATCAAATTGAAAACCAAAATCAATGATAACAGCAACAACTATTTCAAACATGGGCAGCAATACAAAGGATCAATTCAACTTCAACCTGAGATCAAGCTAGAAATCAAATCAAATTACAGGGAAACAGTTCCAGGAACAAGAAATTTGACCTATGTTTAAAATTATCAGGTGAGTAAACCTTAATTTTAAAAACAATTTAAAATCTGTGATGATAACTAGATATATGTGATGGATTGTGTAGGAATATGTTGCTCCTGTTTATGTGTATGAATGCACGTATTTGTATATGATGTACTATGTATATTTATCTGGATGCATGCTTGTAGAATGAATTTCATCTCTCTGTTTATGTAACAGGTTAGGAAATAAGTTCAAAATATAAATACCCTTCTTCCAAATCTTTATCTGGCTACGATCATAAAATAGAAAATGATTTTTATAATGTAAATTCTTTTTAGAAATAGTTTCCAGGTGAAATTATTTAGTTTATAGTTCGAAATGTGTTTTTACAGTGGAAATAAATTTAATCAGTAAAATCAAACATTTCAATTTCCTGAATTGAATTCATAATCTAAATAATGATTTTAGAGATAAAAATCTTGATTTTTAGTTTGGAATTAATTGAGATAATCTGAGTTGATTTGGATATGGGTTTTCGTCGTTTGTCAACGAACGACAAGGTAATGGCAGTCGCGATCAAGGCAGGTGATAGCGTGAAGACCGACGTTCATGGGAAAAATAGGTGGAGTATTTTACGTTGGACGTGGTGGCTGTTCGACTTTGATCTAGGGTTTAGGATACTACTTGAGTCGTCGACATTTCTGAGGTTCCTGGACCGTCGATGTTGATTCGTGTTCGATCGCGAGGGGAGGATTAGTAATGAGGTGAGGTAGTACTGCTCTGAACGTGGTGGCATGATTCCTAGTGGTCCGGTTCGTCTGGGCGAGAGGTTAAGTCGGGTGGGTTGGTTTCGGTTGTTCGTTCGAGTGCTTGAAATTCGAATTGCTCTGGAATTTAGATATCTGGGTTGAGATGTTTGCTGTCGAAGTCGTCCGTAGTTTGGTGAAGACCGTAGAGATGGTCGGAGTCACTTATTTTCGCCGTGCACATGTACGGTGCATTTCTGTGCACCTGGGTGCTGTAAGGTTTTGGGTTGATGTTTTGCTTGGGCGATTATCGTGTTGTTAGCATGAGTGACTCGAAGCATTTTGGGTTGCGAATGTCATGGTTAGATGCTCGGGTTTTAAGGTATGGGATCGGGTTATTTTGTTGTTCAAGGTTTTGAATTTTAAATGAATAGTTTTCCAGATTTAAAATAGGCAAGGAAAATCAAAGTTTAAAGTAAAGAAAATATTTAACAAGTTTTAAAGCTAAATAAAAATGGAACAAGTTTTCAAGAAAGAAATGTTTGCTTAAATTTAAAAGTGTGTTTTAAATGAATATGTTTATGAAGTAAATTATTTAACAAGTTTTAAAATAAATTTTCAAAGAAATGTAAACCATATTTTCCTAAAGTAAAATAATCAAACAAGCTTTTAAATTTATTAAAGGGATTAAGCTTTCAAGGAGATTGTCATCAAGTTCCTAAGTAAATTTTTCAAAGATTTAAATGTTTTAAACAAGTTAAATGTTTATTATTATTTTTTATGGTAAATTACATATTTTAATTATGAAATTGATCCCTATATATTTTCTAATGAAGTTTAATAAGTAATTAATAAAGATAAAGAATTTAACTCTATTTAATTAGGTTTGAGATTGATTAAAGATAATAAATTTGTGAAACTAATTAAAAGTTAGTTACTTAATGAGGTTAATAAAGGTTAATTAATGGATGTTAAAAATCAAGGAAATTACTTAGAAAAATTAATCAGTGGATAGTTAATGATTTTAATTAATTTGAAGATCATTAACTAGTGATTATAAGATGATTAATTAAGATAATTAATTAGATTAATTAATTGAGGATAATCATTTGTGAAATTGGTTAAGTATAATTACTTAATGTAGTTTATAAAGTATAATTACTTAGTGTAAGTAATTAATGGGTAATTACTAGATGTAATTGATTTAAAGAGGAATTACTTAATGGAAAGTAATTGAAGGGTAATTACTTAGTGGAAGTAATTAAGGATTAATTACTTGGTGTAATTAATTAAAAAGTTTATTAATAAAATTAATTAAGGAGTTTATTAATAAATGAAAGTAATTAAAGGATAGTTAATTACTAACTATGATTAATCAAGGTTGATTAATGAATGTGATTAATTAAAGATTAATAATTAAATCAATTGGAAGAATAATTAATTAATGAAGTAATTAGAAGATCATTAATTAATATAATTAAATGGAAATAATTATGGGATGATTAATATGATTAGTTAAGGATAATTAATCAATATAAGTGATTATAGAATAATTAGTTAATATAATTAATTAAGGGTCAATGTAATTAATTATAGTTAATTAATTAATAGCAATCAAAGGTTAATTAATGTGATTGGTTTAAGGATAATTAATTTATGTAATTAATTTAAAAGCTAATTACTTAATGTAGTTGAGGAATAGTTAATCAAGGATGATTAATAAAAATAGATAATTAAAGAATTAATTAAATTTTAATTAATTTTTATTAATTGATAATTAAGTTATATTAATTGATAATTAAGGTTTATTAATTAATAATTAAAGGATAATTAATCTGTAATTAAAGATTAATAAATTGATTGATAAGGTAATTAAGGAATGATTAATTAAATTAAATGATTGTAATTAATTAATGATTGATTAAGCAGGGAATTGGTAACTAATGCTTAAGAAACTAATTTAATTCAAGTTGATTAAATTAATTTCAATATGGATTAATAATTCTTGCTTATGGATGATTATTTGTACAGAATGACTGGATTGATTGAAATCTATTGAATGATAATCTAAGATATTCTATGATGTGATATTGGATATATCTGTGATAAATGTGTGATATTTATCTATGAATGATGCTATGTGAATTCAATGTTTTGAATTGAATTAAATTGTTTAAACTTTAAACAACTTGGCTTTTAAGAAACGTTTGGATTCCGATGAGACCAGGATCGGATTTGCTTCAGTACAGCATGATAGGGAGTTCTCGCTTTGCGTTTGATGGCAAACGGGAGACTCTTACCCCTACATGTCCCTTTGAGGTAGTATAAGGCCTTGGGTTGGTTGCGAATCGAGAGGCTGGCCGTAAAAGCAAATTCGAGGTACCACTATTTGCCACGGCGGAGAGTGGCCGCTGTTGATGGTTGAAAAGCCTAGACCGTGACAATGTGGTACCAGAGAGCTAGGTTGAGTGAATACCTAGGCTTTAAAGTGATTCTTTCTTAAGATAGCGTATTTGTATATGTGTGTGTATATATATATATACATATACATATACATACATACATACATACATACATACATACATACATACATACATATATATATATATATATATATATATAAATCTACCTGATTTGTTGGATTACCTGTTCGGGATTTCCAATATAAGTTCTAAAGGTAGGAGGGGTAGTGGTGTGTAAAACGACTACCACTAGTGGAAGAGGTCCGAGTGTTGAGATTGGAAGAGTATCTGCCGAGGCTGTAGACCCAGTCTGCCTCGAGTAAGCTTAGTAGCATGGTGTAAGGATTTCACCAATCTCTGAATGAAACCTTTTAAAGGTTCGGAGTCCATCTTTGAAGTGCAAGTTTGGTTGCGCTCATGTGAGCGGATTTTCAAGAGTTTGGATTTGTTGGTTGAGCAGAAGCTAGTGATAGCGTCTGGTATCTTCAGGAAGGAGCAGTTGCATGGTGAGACGTAGTGACCATGGATGTTCCCGAAGGTGTTTTCTTTTAGATGAAGTTTTATGGAGCAGTTGATACCTGCCGTAGTGAAGACTTGATTGCATAAGGATTTTCTAGATCTTAGGCAAGGGAGTTGGTCTGTATCAGAGATGAGTCTAAGTTCAGCAGGGTGTTTTTGTTTGGTTTGAGTCCTAGTTTCATGAGAAGATGTCTGCCCATCTTAAGGCTTTGTGTGGGATTGGATGTTTTGGCTTTGAGGATCGAGGAGCTTATAGATAAGGAAGTCTTTGGCATCTGTGGCAGCAGTGCGGCTCGGAGGTATTTTGTGTGCCAAAAGGAAGATCTTTTGGCTTAGCAGTAGAGGTGGAATCCAGAAGCAGCAAAGTGGGCCCATTTCTTAGATGGATTGGCTAGATAAGCATAAGCTGTTCTGATTTGTGGAGAGAGAACAGTATTTTTGGAAATTGATCTAGGTAGATCGCAAAAGTGACTTGCGATAGTTGAGTGTTCTTTTGAGTAATCTTTTGCATAGGATTGAGGCATCTCTAGAGGATATAGAAGCTATAGAAGTGATCGGAGATTTTTTGCACGTCTTCAGCGAAGTCAGAGGTTGGCCTTAGCATCGGGAGATTGAGTTTTCATATTGACTTGGTTCCTGGAGCTATACCGGTGGTTCATCCGAATAGAAGGATGGCTTCTAGAGAGAGGATTTGGTGAAGCAGCTCATGATTTCATGGAAATTCTGTGTTTTTTTGGATCTGAGAAACTCTATTTTCCGGGATTTGTTAGACAAGATTGAGCTCGAGTTCATCGATATTCTCATTTACTCCAGATCAGAGTTGCGTAGCGGAAGCAAGGTGGCAGCTGTTCTAGAGTGGAAGCAACCGCAGACTCCTACGGAAGTTCGCATTTGTTTTGGACTAGAGGGTTTTTATAGGAGGTTCATTCGGGATCAGAAGGCTAGGTTGTCTAATGCACCTGTATTGGCTATTCCGTATGGGAGAAGTAAGTTCAGTCTACTGATGCTTGTGGAATAGAGTTTGTGTTTTGAATTTCGGTAAATCTAGAGGGGATCATTTTGTCAGGTTGAATATGGAGATCGTCTTGTTCTTGGTCCAGATTTGTTCTTAGGGCATCTATGAAGATTGTTCTAGTTCAAGAATGAATGTAGGCGGCCCAGGATTGTTGGAAGATTTTTGTGGATAAGATGGATGAATTTGGAATTCGAAGTCAGAGATTTGTTTTTAGATAAGTTTTCTCCTATCAAAGGAGAAAATAAGATTGGGTAAGACTGGGAATTTGGCTCCGAGATATATTGATCATTCCCGTGTTCTTGTAAGGATAAGTGCTTTGGCCTACAGGATTAAATTGCCAGTTTGGATGGCTGGGATTCACATTGTGTTTCACGTATCTCTAAGGGAATACGCGTAAGATCTAACACTATTTGTGGAATCAGCAGTTCAGAAGGACCTGATAGTTGAGTCGGACTTGTTTGTGGTCAGATATCCTGTTCAGGTGGTAGATCGAGGTGGGAAGAAGCTCTGGAGTTAGTGGTGTAGCTAGTCAAGATTCAGTAGAGAGAGCATCCTAGTATTTGTATTTGGGAAACTCTAGATAGTCTATCTTGATTTGTGTCAGAATAGTTAGTTAGATTTGTTGTTGATTGTATTGGTTGCTATGATTGTTAGTTTATGGATGATGTATGCTTTACTATTTAAAAATTAAAACCTTTGCTGGATTATTAAATTATCTTTTCTCTTTAATTTTGAGGACGAAATTCTTTTAAGGGTGGAGGAATGTGATGTCCCGGAATTTTGGGCAATATTTATTTAATAAGCTTTGTTAATAAGTAATTTAAATTGGTTTAATAATCTTATTTTATAAATATTTAATTGGTAAATTTATCTTTTAAAGCTAATAAATTTATTTTCTATTTATAATGTATAAATATTGGTATATATTTTAAATAGGAAGTCTTTGGTTAATTTAATAAAAGATATGTTTTCAAATTTGTAATATATATGAATGTATATATTGTGATTTAAAATTATGTTTTAAAATTTAATATAATAATTTTCAAAACTAATATTAACAATATTTTCGATTTAAAATGTATATATATTTGTATATATTGAAAATAAGAAAGCTTTGGTTTAAATTTAATGAAAGTGCTTTCAAATTTTAATATATATTTTGAAATTTGGAAGTTATGATTGAATTTAATATAAACTTTGCAAAAGCTATTTAAAATTTTAATACTATATTTTCAATTCATAAGATAAAAATTTTAAATAAGAGTTTAATATGTTTTCCTTAAAATTCATACTTGAAATAAATTTAGTTTATATGAAGTATCAATTTAAGTATAAAACTTAAGTTTAAAATTTTAAAATAAGACTTAACTAAAGGGTTATTACTTTTATTTTTAATATTCTTTCTATTTAATTTTAACTTGAATAAATGTATTTGGAATATATATAAACAAACAAAAATTCATATTTGCATGAATAAAAATGCATAAGAGATTTTAAGGCAAGTGTTTAAACATAAAATTTCTTATTTTTAACATTTGTAACATAATTTAAGCACGCAATGAAATTTGTATTAATTGAATCAACAAGTGGCAATTCATTTTTCTCTTAAATTTAATTATAAAAATAAGTGTTAGAAGAAGAAACCAGGTTGTTTTATTTGCAAAACTCTTTCATTTCTCAAACCTTTTTCTGTCTTTCTTCTTTCTTCCTAAACAAAGAGAAAATCAAACATCAAAACAAATTCTACAACAACTAAAGCCAAATCAATTTCTGTTTCAACCTATTCAAGTTACAATACAATCAAACAGGAAATAAAAATAAAACTAAAAACCAAAATCAATGATAACAGCAACAACTATTTCAAACATGAGCAGCAATACAAAGGATCAATTCAACTTCAACCCGAGATCAAGCTAGTAATCAAATCAAATTGTAGGAAAACAGTTCCAGAAACAATAAACTTGACTTCTGTTTAAAACTGTCAGCCGAGTAAACCCTAATTTTAAAAGCAGTTTAAAATCTATGATCATAACTAGAGTTATGTAATGGATTGTGTAGGAATATGTTGCCCATGTTTATGTGTATGAATGCATGTATGCATATATATGATGTACTATGTATATTTATCCGGATGCATGCCTGTAGAATGAATTTCATCTCTCTGTTTATGTAACAGGTTAGGAAATAAGTTCAAAGTATAAATACCCTTCTTCTAAATCTTTGTCTGGCTACGATCATAAAATAGAAAATGATTCTTTTAATGTAAATTCTTTTTAGAAATACTTTCCAGGTGAAATTATTTAGTCTATAGTTCGAAATATGTTTTTACAGTGGAAATAAATTTAATCAGTAAAATCAAACATTTCAATTTTCCGAATTGAATTCATAATCTGATTTATCATTGCAAATAATGATTTTAGGGATAAAAATCTTGATTTTTAGTTTGGAATTAATTGAGATAATCTGAGTTGATCTGGTTATGGGTTTTCGTCGTTTGCGACGAACGGCAAGGTAATGGCAGTCGCGATCGAGGCAGGTGATAGCGTGAAGACCGATGTTCGTAAGAAAAATAGGTGGAGTATTTTATGTTGGATGTGGTGGCTATTCGACGTTGATCTAGGGTTTAGGATACTGCTTGAGTCGTCGATATATCCGAGGTTCTTGGATCGTCGACGTTGATTCGTGTTCGATCGCGAAGGGAGGACTAGTAACGTGGTGAGGTAGTACTTCTTTGAACGTGGTGGCTTGATTCCTGGTGATCCGATTCATCGTCAACGATAGATTGAGTCGGGTGGGTTTGTTACGGTTGTTCGTTCGAGTGCTTGAAATTCGAATTGCTCTCGGAATTAGAAATCTGGGTTGAGATGTTGGCTGTCAAGGTCGTCCGTAGTTTGATAAAGACCAGAGAGATGGTTGGAGTAGCTTATTTTCACCGTGCACGTGTACGGTGCATTTCTGCGCACCTGGGTGTTGTAAGGTTTTGGGTTGATGTTTTGCTTGGGTGATTATCGTGTTGTTAGCATGAGTGACTCGAAGCATTTTGAGTTGTGAATGTCTCGGTTCGATGCTCGGGTTTTAAGGTATGGGATCGGGTTATTTTGTTGTTCCAGGTTTAAATTTTGACGGAAGCATGTTCAAGGTTTTGAATTTTAAATGAATAGTTTTCCAGATTTAAAATAGGCAAGGAAAATCAAAGTTTAAAGTAAAGAAAATATTTAACAAGTTTTAAAGCTAAATAAAAATGGAACAAGTTTTCAAGAAAGAAAAGTTTACTTAAATTTAAAAGTGTGTTTTAAATGAATATGTTTATAAAGTAAATTATTTAACAAGTTTTAAAATAAATTTTCAAAGAAATGTAAACCATATTTTCCTAAAGTAAAATAATCAAAAAAGCTTTTAAATTTATTAAAGGGATTAAGCTTTCAAGGAGATTGTCATCAAGTTCCTAAGTAAAGTTTTCAAAGATTTAAATGTTTTAAACAAGTTAAATGTTTATAATTATTTTTTTAAGGTAAATTATATATTTTAATTATGAAATTGATCCCTAAATATTTTTTAATGAAGTTTAATAAGTAATTAATAAAGATAAAGAATTTAACTTTATTTAATTAGGTTTGAGATTGATTAAAGATAATAAATTTGTGAAACTAATTAAAAGTTAATTACTTAATGAGGTTAATAAAGGTTAATTAATGGATGTTAAAAATCAAGGAAATTACTTAGAAAAAGTAATTAGTGGATAATTAATGATTTTAATTAATTTAAAGATCATTAACTAGTGATTATAAGATGATTAATTAAGATAATTAATTTAAGATAATTAATTAGATTAATTAAATAAGGATAATCATTTGTGAAATTGGTTAAGTATAATTACTTAATGTAGTTTATAAAGTATAATTACTTAATGTAAGTAATTAATGGGTAATTACTGGATGTAACTGATTTAAGAGGAATTACTTAATGGAAAGTAATTAAAGGGCAATTACTTAGTGGAAGTAATTAAGGAATAATTACTTGGTGTAATTAATTAAAGAGTTTATTAATAAAATTAATTAAGGAGTTTATTGATAAATGAAAGTAACTAAAGGATAGTTAATTACTAACTATGATTAATCAAGGTTGATTAATGAATGTGATTAATTAAAGATTAATAATTAAATTAATTAGAAGAATAATTAATTAATGAAGTAACTAGAAGATCATTAATTAATATAATTAAATGGAAATATTTAAGGGATAATTAATGTTATTAATTAAGGATAATTAATCAATATAAGTGATTATAAAATAATTAGTTAATATAATTAATTAACGGTCAATGTAATTAATTATAGTTAATTAATTAATAGTAATCAAAGGTTAATTAATGTGATTGGTTTAAGGATAATCAATTTGTGTAATTAATTTAAAAGCTAATTAATTGATGTTATTGAGGAATAGTTAATCAAGGATGATTAATCAAAATGGATAATTAAAGGATTAATTAAATTTTAATTAAGTTTTATTAATTGATAATTAAGATTTATTAATTAATAATTAAAGGATAATTAATCTGTAATTAAAGATTAATTGATTGATTGATAAGGTAATTAAGGAATGATTAATTAAATTAAATAATTGTAATTAATTAATGATTGATTAAGCAGGGAATTGATAATTAATTCTTAAGAAATTATTTTCATTTAATTTAATTAATTAATTTTAGTATGGATTAATAATTCTTGCTTATGGATGATTGTTTGTGTAGAATGACTGGATTGATTGATATCCATTGAATGATAATCTAAGATATTCTGAGATGTGATATTGGATGTATCCGTGATAAATATGTGATATTTATCAGTGAATGATGCCGTGTGAATTCAATGTTTTGAATTGAATTAAATTGTTTAAACCTTAA
Source organism: Allium cepa (assembly GCA_030765085.1). NCBI lineage: Eukaryota > Viridiplantae > Streptophyta > Magnoliopsida > Asparagales > Amaryllidaceae > Allium > Allium cepa. The sequence goes on along the minus strand of CM060941.1, from coordinate 648,860,386 downwards.
ACAACTTGGCCTTTAAGAAACGTTTGGATTCCGATGAGACCAGGATCGGATATCAAGTTGATTTTTCAAAAACCACATCGATCCAAGTTAAACAATAGGTCGTGAAATCTCAAAGTGAAGATCGAGATGGAGTTTCAGAATGCAAGGGTTATTGTTGTTAACTCTGAGGGTGATTCCAAAATGAGTGTAACGAGATAATGCCTTCGGTTTCGTTTGAACCCGGAACGAACTTGTATGGATTGAATGCTTTCAGAAAATCGTCGGGTGGACGATGAGCATTCTAAGATAGATGTTTTCTATAAAGGTAATCGCAGCCTCAAGCCTCATCAACCGGGAATGGCTAAAACATAGGAGGTGTAGCAAGGCTAAGTGAGTCGCACTCAAGTAGGACAAGATTTTCCCCTCTCTAGAGGTCCCTTTATATTCGGCTTAGTGGGCAGTTGGAATCGCGCGCCTACTGCGAGGTTGTCTTGTTCGGGACTATCCAGTAAGGGTGGTTCCGGCCTTGTTTTGCGGGGGATTTAGGGTGGATCCTCAGTACGATGATCTAGGCAACGTACTGTGACGGACGGTGCCCCAGTAGCCCTGCCATTGTATAGAATCCAATCGCCAATAAGTGTCGTACGTTTTGATTGTGCCCAACTATGTTGGAACATGAGATGTAAGCATTCCATCTATTTCTATATTTTACTTGAAAACCCTAGACACTATTATAATATCACTGGATTTCCTATCAAATGTTTTGGTTATCGTAAGGTAAAATCTTTTCCGTGTTTATGTGCGGGAAGTCTTACGAGATACCTTTTGTTTCAAAGGTTTTTCAAAGTTAAGCAACTTTAACCCGTTTATTTACACCAGACCCATGTTTGACCCGGAGTTTATTTTCTGTTTTATTACACTCTTGGGTACTCAAATTTTTACAAGTAGCCAAGGGATTCAGGTTAGCTTTCACAAATTCCAGGGGAGATTTGGAGCAGGAGGCTTCAGCGTGTAGATATATAATGGTTCCGCCGTGTCTCTATCTCAGTGATGTTTTGAGTTGTATGTTAGACAGGTGTTTATAACTGTCCAATTTGTGATGTATAAGTTGTGTACCTCCGATGTATATGATACTATGTAATATCCTATGCGATATAATATAATTTATTCGTTCCGCTGTGAGATTCTGATGTTGTTTAGTACTTTCTTCTCTATCTTTTCTCTTTTCTATCCCTTTATTTCTTATTAATGATTCGTCTTTCCGTGGAGTGAAAGGCGGGTCGTTACATTATATGTTTTATTTTATGTTAATTTTTGAAGTAAAATTTTGAATACATTTATATATATATATATATATATATATATATATATTACATTTAAATATTAATATGTTAAAAAAGTTGGGAAAGTATGGGTAACAAATATTGATTTTTAAAGAATGGAATATGAAGATTTTTTATATTTAATTGTTTAAATGTTAGATTAAAAAAATATAGCTATATATATATATATATTTGTTTCATCGGATCCATTGAGTTAAAGATCGTGCCTGGTTCACTTTGCTTTGCTTTGGATTTGTCCTAGAGTTCGTGATTCGAAATTCATAGCTTGTCGTGTTGTCTATTTCCTCTAGCCTCGAAAGGTGAGCAATCACACATGATTCACACTCTTATATTTAGCAAATTTAGTTCACCTTGAAATAACAATTGAAATATGCTGTTAAATTTGAATTGTTAATTATATAATTGCTATATATGATATGCCATTATTTGTAACTGTTCGCCTGTGACATATGACACCATAACCTGTTATTAATGTTTTGATTAATTTGTCATTAATGATATATATGATTTTGTTGATATGTTATATTTGTTCTCACTTTGCAAGTTCCCTATTAGTTTAAAATTCCCTATGGGTTGAAATGATACATACCCGAACGATATTATAGATTAGGGTAATACCGTTATGAGTTGAAATGATAAACCCAAGCGATTTTCGTTGATTTTAAAATTTTGGGATTGCGGGTTGAAATGATATACACCCATAAATATTAAATTATTACGGATTGAAATGATAAATATTCGTATCACTTGACCATAGGATAGAAAATTATATACGGACACCGTTGGTCTATTTTGAAAAATGATTGTCAAAGTTTGAGAGAAAATAAATAGATTTTATTAAATATAGATTTTTTAAATTATAATATAAAGAAATTATTTTAATATATGTGTAAAATTTAGATTTTCAAAAATTATATTTTTTTTTGAAATTTTGAATTTATAAGTTAGTTTTGAAAATATAATTTTTAAAGTTTTTCTTATAGTTTTATTATTTTAAAATATATAAAATGAGATTTAATACAAAATACATTTAATAATTAGATTTAATTTAAATAATTTAATTTAATTGGTTTATAATATGTTTAAGTATTTATTTAAATCTATATCAATATTTTAAGATTTTTATAACTTAAATAATAAAGGTTGGGAAGATAAATTAATGTTGACTTGAAATTAAAATTGGTTAATAATCCAATTTAAATAAGAACTTATTTGAACTTATTGATTTTAAGATTTTGAAAAATATGATTTATAACTTGATTTGATATAAAGTGATTAAATGAATATTTTCAATTTTAAATAAAATTGAGATTGAATATTTCATATTGATTTAAATTATAATTTGGGATTTTAAATAAATTGTTATTAAAATGATTAAATGAATATTTTTCAATCTGAATAAAATTAAAGTTAAATGTTGAAATTGGAATGAAATTTATATTGCAAATGTTTGAATATTTAAACTTGAATCTTATTGGAATTGAAGTGATAGTTCAAACCTGGATTTGAAATCGATATAAATTGAAATGGTTTATTGAGAATTTGAATTGAATCTTTGACCTTTAAATTGAAATGGTTAAACTGGAATTGATTTAAAATTGAATTTTGGAATTTTATATGATTTGAATCGACTTGCGAAATTGGAGGAAACTAATTTTATTATATAAATTATTTTTAACATATATAAACTATTTTAATTTATAACTATTTTAATATATATATATATATATATACTGTTTTTATTATCTGAACTGTTTAAGATGGAACTGTTATGATTACGAAGTGTTATGATTTCAAAAGTTTTATGATTTCAAAAGTGTTATGAATTCGAAAGTGTTATGATTTTTAAAGTGTTACGATTTTGGAAATGAATATTATTTGAAGTGAGCAATGATATCGAATTGATATGGTTTTGAAATGAATATGATATTTTGATATGAAGTATGAACTATTTGAAATGAAATGACCATGGTATGAAATAAGAGTTTGGTTGTTAAAGAGACCGGAATCGGATATTGTCATACTCTCTGCTAATACCGAAAACCACTTTAACAACTGTGTACGCGGTGGAGATTTCAAAACGAAGTAGGATGGTTTGGTGACGATTCTATATAAGGTTTTAGTGCAGCCCTAACTCCCATAAGTCGGCTTGATGTGGCTAAACCAGGAGCCACGCCGGGCCAAGTGAAGTAATTCTTTTGATCGGGCACATACCTTCAATACCATTCTATTACTTTGTGATTTGATTGGGTGCACCTTTGATTTGGGAGTGTGTCTCGAGATGGACGGTAGTAGCTGCTATGCGTTACCACCAGTCTGGATACACAATTGGTATATCTACCCTGGGCATTGCCTTGCGTGCCTTATCGCATGCCTTATCGTGCCTTCTACGAGTTTGCTTGTGCCGTACCAATGGAGTGTTCCCTAATAGCCCACCCACGGGTGGATTTTGCAGTACTATATAGACTACGACATTATATAAAATGTGTTAAGGGGGATATGGGTGATGCCTTAACGATATTTTAATAGTTTACTTTACTATAGTCATTATTATAATAGCGTACATTACTATATAGTAGATAGTTCCACGAATCCTTAGAGGATAGGAATCCCAAGCATCCTTTAAGTTATATGTATTTCAGTTGACATTTCATCTGAGTTAAATTTACTGATATAAGATTGTTAATCCTGACTCGAGTGTTTCGTGTTTTGCTTTATGCTCGGGTTAGACTGAGTGTCATAACATTTGAGACCCACCTTTGGAGATTGGAGCACTGTTTGAAGATCTATCTATCCAACTTTCAGTTATTTCAGTTTATTCCAGTCACTTATGCTAAGACTCATCAGTTGCTTATGTATTAGAGATTCATTGTATTTGAGATTCTGTTGTATTTTATTTTAGACTCTGATGTTTTATAGTAGCTTCATGAACTATTATTTATCTATTCCACTGCTTATTGTATTAATACTCTGTGTCCGTGATTCTGTGATTGATTTATCTACTGTATATGCTAAGTTTTGCCAAATATAAATTAACAATCTAACATTTTAAGCAATTCAAGTCTGACTTGCGCAGATGCGAATGTTTCGAAATAACAGGTCGTTACAAGAAAAATCAAAAACTTCAACATAGTTGAAAGAGAGTGCGGATTAAGGATCTTAAGGATAATTTAACAGTAGAGGGGGGTGAATAGTGTTTAATGGATTCTAAGACTTATATGGACTAATTTAAAACTATGACATAAACAAATGCATAATTTAATCACAGAAAAAATACAGAATCCAACACAGGTGCAGAAAGTAAATAGAAAGCAGTAAAAGGAAAGAACACACCGGATTTTATACTGGTTTGGAGCTACCCTACATCCAGTCATGTACCAAGGCAAACCACCTCATACAGATCTTTATTATACCAATGTCAAGATTACAATCCTCAATTTATAAAGGCCTTGAGGTACCCTCCTATCTCACGAGTCCGGGGCAAACTCTCTTGATTTACGGGACTTAAGACCGCCCAATTGATTTCCAAGCACAACCGTGCCTTATATAGAGACTCAATAAACTTTTCATTACAAATTGATCCTATAACTCTGAATTGCACTTTGATCATCGAGGGAGCGCAGAGAATCAAACAAGAATGAGAAATTAGTTAGTTAAAATAAGAAAATTTGATTCACTTGAGAATTCTGCAGAATTTCCGCATGATCTTAAAAATATGAAAATTATAGAATATGGATTTGTGGAGAAGAAGAAGTGAAGAAAATAAGAAATTAGTTAGTTAAAAATTCATTTGTGAAGGCTATTTATAAAACACCAACGGTCATAACCATTCGTGAAAAGATTTAAACGAATAGATACTTCTTTTGAAAATTGAAACTTTTGAATTCAAGGCCACCATGTCGACATGGGGTATCCCATGATGTCGACATCCTTATGTTAAAAAAAATTAAAATTTGTTTTGAAAATGAAGTTTAAAACAAGAGTTTATTTTAAAACGAAAACAAATAATATTTTAAGGCTAAAATATTTTGAAAAGAAATTTTGAAAATCATTTTGAAAAACTATTTTGAATTAGTTTTGCAAGCTTCTTCCTGCAGAATATCTCATCACATTAGGACTCGAGAACTTGTACAAAACCAGGACGTTCGTGGGTTTGTAAGCCACTAAGAAGGTATAAATGGGTTCCATCCCAAAATGAAATTCGAAATGAAGATTTCCGTGCTATTATGAAGTTCTAACAAAAACTTGACACATATCTTGAAATCTTGATCTTGATACTCTAGAGTCTTCAATCTTGATATCTCTATTCTGAATCTTGAGTCTTGAGTCTTTATACTGATTTATCTTCTGAAATATATATATATATATATATATATATATATATATATATTATAATAAGATAAGTTAAAAGGTTGTTGTCATCAAAACCAACATCTCAGTTCCTAACAATCTCCCCCTTTTGATGATGACAACCTGTATTATAAAATATACTCATAACTCCTATCATAACTCCCATTTACTCCATAACTCTCCCTTACTCCAAGCCAACTACTATTTTAGAACTTCTCCACCTTTGTCATCAATAAAACTTCTAGCTAATAAATTCACTGAACTTGATGTAAGATAATCAACCATAATAAAATAGAGTAATCCATATATAAGTGTAATAAGTCCTAACTGTGATCATCAGTATGAAATGTGATCATAAGTGTAATCCAAAAAGTAAATCAATCATCAGCCAATCATATTTACAGTAATTATTTAATCCAAACATATATACAAACCATGCCAAATAAACTAAGTCAATTCAGTTTAAAACACACCAATCAAATTAAAAAAAATAACATACAGAATGAGCAGACATTCCTAGGTACTTCCACCCATCCATCTTCTCAAATGATAGGGTCTGCTTTGATGGCATCCCATTCTTCTTTATCTTTATCGAGAGTGACTGGTGGATTTCCTTCGAGATCGTCCTTGTTAAGGGCTGAGATCATCCAACGAAGGGCGTCGAAATGTCTCTCTTGCTTCTTGATCATCTGTATTTGACTCAATTCTAAGTAACACCGATTACGAAGTATGAATGTAAGAATATTCTTGAAAAATGAGAGTTTCTTCAAGATTATCACTTAGATTCTTAATCGGAGAAGCCATAATTCAAGAAATAGGAAGAACATGAAAGGGAGTAATTAGAGATGAAGTTTGACAATTTATTCTGGAAGAAACAGATATAAATAGGGGTAGAAAGTCGTTTGAAATGAATAGACACAAGTTAGTTACATGAGATAAAAATTTGAAAGTGTAACTAGTTTCTACCCGTTGTATGTCGACATGGGGGGATGGTGTATGTCGACATGCCTCTGCCTAAAGTGACAATTTGCTTTGTTTTGAATATTATGAACAAATCTATTCAACTAAAATTTGTATAATATAAAAACAAGCAATTATAGAGACATGTGAAGTTGAATAACAGGAAATGAAAGATTTCATTAATAATTCTAGTCAACATTACATAAGATAATACAATATTACTAAAATAAAGAAAATACAAAGATAGAACTTAAGATAACATGAACTAAAACTAGTTAGATGAAGATGAAGAAGATGATAGTCCAAGCTTTCTACTAATTTTCCCGAAGAACTTGTCGATTTTAGTGGAAATCTTATCCATTTCTTACTCATTGAACTTTTAAGTGTCTTTTGATTTTTCACTATAATTCTTTGATCATTGAGAATGGTCCTATTGGATGGATTAGAGGGATATTAGGATATTCAATACTCTCTAAGGAAGTTTCTTGATCTTCCTCTTCCTCCTCTTCAATTTCCATTCCTTCCTCTTCCTCTTCTTCTTCTTCTTTCTCCATTTCTTCCATCTCTTCGTAAGCAAGTGTTTCTTCCTTTTCTATAAGCATTTCACATGGTTGAAACACTAATGGAATTTGCATAAGGGAAATGTTTCCATGGTTGAACACTTTTCTAGTTATAAATTCTTCCCTTTTAAAATCAACTCCAAAGTAATTAAAAATCCGAGTGAGATAAATTCCATGATATAATGTGTTTTCACCCATAGTAAAATTCTTGGGCCTTAGCTCATCCAAAATAACTTAAGCTCAATTAATATCATAATTTTCAAAAATTGCAAAAGGAGCTTTGAAAACTGTCAAAGTCGGGTTGTTGTAGTTTCTCGATCGTGGTATAAGAGTGTGCTGGATATGTAGATTAACAATTCTTGCTTTTGGATGAATATAACGATTTTTGAATTCAAAATTGTCATCCCCTTCAAAGATGTGATGAAATGTCTCTCTATCACTTTCATTGATTTGAAAATTCAAGAGATTCATTCCGGTATACTTGCATCCTAAAATATTTCCCAAAATTTCACAATCCAAAATAATTTGTGTTCCTTTAACACTACTTCAAATTTGTCATTCTTCCCCATCATAAAAACCACGATTCAAATTCACATAAAACATCTTAACAAGATTTGGATAACATACAAAACCATTTTGTTTGTTATCAACTAAACTAAGAATAGAGGATTGTTAAAAAAGATTTTCAGCAAATTTTTCTGTATGAATTTTACCAAAGTTTACATAGTTGATGTATGCTTTGATAGCTTTTGGGTCATTAAAAGAAAGTTTTTGACAAATTTTGGAAGCCTAATGGTGTTAGGAGTGCTTGAAGAGACCATTGAAGAAGTTTGAGAGGAGTAAAAGATAAAGAAGATAAATTTGAAATTTGAAATAAAAGTGAAAAATGATGATAAACAGAGTGATATAAATAGAGATTCTATAGACATGTTCTCTGGTCAAGAGACATCTTTACAGAGCATTGAAATTAGTGAAAAGGTGGAGGAAAATTAAAAAGTTTGAATTCAAATTTTGAAATCAAATTCTGAGGAGCATGTCGACATGGGATATCCGGGTATGTCGACATGTGCCTATTGAATCAAAGGACAAGTTTCTATTCCTAATTTCTAATATATATATATATATATATATATATTATATCCTATATTCTAATTATATAATTCCTATAATAACATCAAATATAATAATTCTTAAATATTAATATTTTAGTATTTAAAATATTATTAAAATAATATTATTTTTGAATTTAAAATTCAAATTTAAAGGGATAAATTTGAATTTAAAATTCAAGGAATTTAAGAGAATCAAGCAAGCAAACAAGCATCCATTCAAACAAGAAAAATTAAAAATAATGTAAATGCATACCTATTTTTAGATCCATACTCCCATCATCATCTGACTCATGAATAGAAGTGAAACACAGATTTGAATTATCCGTCTTCTTTTCATCATTACTGGATGATGAGTCTAAGTCATCAAGAGTTGTTGTGTACGCTTTATTTCTTTTCATGACGAGTCATTGTTTGGAGGGAACAACTGTTTATATGGATACAGACAATCTTTTCTACGATGTCGGACCTTATTGCAATTGTAGCATCTATCATTGTTCACGTTCTCCGTATTATTGCTGAAATTCCTTTGATCATTTCTTTTGTAATTATTCAATTTTCTATATTTTAGGAATTTTCGGAAGTTTCTTGTCATGAAAGAAATCTCCTCATCACTGTCTGGTTCTGAATCTTTAGTTGTTGCATTGAATGGTAATGACTTCTTTTCTGTAGCCTTGTTTTCTCTTCTTCCTAACAATTGAACTTCATAAGACATCAGATTCCCAATCAATTCTTCTATTTTCATCAGATTGATAACATTTTCTTCTTCGATTGCAAGTGTCTTTTGATCCCATTCTGGAGTGAGTGAATTTAAAAATTTTCTGACTTGGTCTTCCTCCGAAAAGCTTTTTCCCAGTGCAATTAGTGAATGAACAATATCTTTAAATCGACTAAACATGAATGGGCTCATTTGCATGAATTTTAAACATTTGAAACTGAATAGTTAATATGGAAATTTTAGTCTGGTTAACTTTGCTTGTCCCTTCAAGAGTAACTTGCAAAGTTCTCCAAATTTCTAATGCGGTCTTACAAACAGACACTCTATTAAAATCATTCCTATCTAATGAACAATATAATATATTCACGGCCTTTGAGTTATTTTGTGCAACACCCTTTTGCTCAGCAGTCCACTGGGTAATATTGGTAGTTGGTTCAATATACTCAGTTTGTGTGATATTCCAAGTGTCTAATCCTACCGATTGTAAATAAATTTTCATTCTACATGCCCAATATGCATAATTACTGCCATTGAAAAATTGTGGTCTAACAGTAGATTGACCTTCTACAAATGAACTAGTGTTAGGGATAACAAAACTAGTGCCAGAGTTGAAATTACCAATGTTGGTAGCCATTAAAACAATTTTCAAGTTTAAGATTATGAAAACTATGAAAACCAATGCTCTGATACCAATTAAAAGGGAGTGTGGATTAAATATCTTTAGGCTAATTTAACACTAGAGGGGGGATGGATAGTGTTTAATGGATTCTAAGACTTATATGGACTAATTTAAAATTATGACACAAACAAATGCAGAACTTAATCACAGAACAAACACAGAATCAAACACAGACGCATAAAGCGAATAAAAAGCAGTAAAAGGAAAGAACACACCGGATTTTATACTGGTTTGGAGCTACCCTATATCCATTCCTGTACCAAGGCAAACCACCTCATACAGATTTTTATTATACCAATGTCGAGATTACAATCCTTAATTTCGAAAGGCCTTGAGGTACCCTCCTATCTCACGAGTCCGGGGCAACCTCTCTTGATTTACGAGACTCAAGATCACCCAATTGATTTTCGGGCACAACCACACCTTATAGAGAGACTCGATAAACTTTTGATTACAAACTAATCATATAACTCTGAATAGCACTTTCATCTTTGAGAGAGGGCAGAGAATCAAACAAGAATGAGATTCTAATTTGATTCACTTGAGAATTCGGCAGAAGTTCGGCACGATCTTAAAAATATGAAAATGATAGGATATGGATTTGTGGAGAAGAAGAAGTGAAGAAAACAAGAAATTAGTTAGTTAAAAAATTTGTTTGTGAAGGCTATTTATAAAGTACCAACGGTCATAACCATTCGTAAAGAGATTTAAACGAATAGACACTTCTTTTGAAAATTGAAACTTTTGAATTCAACGGCCACCATGTCGACATGGGGTATCCCATGATGTCGACATCCCTATGTTAAAAACAATGTAAAATTTGTTTTGAAAATGAAGTTTAAAACATGAGTTTATTTCAAGATAAAAAAAATTAAGGCTAAAATATCTTTTTGAAAAATCATTTGAAAAGATAAGTTTAAGGCTAAAATATTTTGAAAATCATTTTGAAACACCATTTTGAAGTAGTTTTGCAAGCTTCTTCCTGTAGAATATCTCATCACATCAAGACTTGAGAACTTATACAAATCTAGGATGTTCATGGGTTTGTAAGCCACTTGTCGTAGGTTTGTAAGCTACTTGTCGTGGGTTTGTAAGCCACTAAGAAGTAAGACGTGGGTTCCATCCTAAATGAAATTCGGAATGAAAATTTTCGTGTTATTATAAAGTTTTAACAAAAACTAGACACATATCTTTAAATCTTGATCTTGATACTCTAGAGTCTTCAATCTTGATATCTCCATTCTGAATCTTGAGTCTTGAGTCTTTATATTGATCAGTCTTCAGAAATCAATACCTACATATATATATATATATATATATATATATATATATATATCCCGCATATACATATCTATCTAGACAACGGTGTTAGTATATATTTTATAACAAGATAAGTTAAGAGGTGGTTACATCAAATCCAACATCTCAATTCCTAATAATAGTGCATAATGAGAAAAATGAGTTTGAGAACTTCTTTAACATGATGACGAAAGTGAGGTAAAACACAAGATGATTTGAAGTCAAGGAAGAATATTACGTTATACTATGATCGTCCCAAGCTTAAAATTGATGGCAAATGACCAAATTTCAAGCTCCATGCTTGTTGTTGAACCGAGCTAGCCCACGGTGGAGTTAAAGGGTGAATTTCAATTTTTTTCCTTTATTGGATCGTTAATGGGCCTGTAAAGTTTAATCCATTTGGAACTTTTCTAAATTTTATTTAATTTCATGAGGAAAATAAGTATATAATTTAATTTGAATTTAAATACATACTAATGAATATGTCATATACATTCAAGTATGTAAAATGCAAGTGTAGCATGTAAGTAGTATACATAGCTAATGTGTACATATATAGGTATTGAGATTTATATCGCAACAGACACATTCACTCTTTATATATACCTTTCTTATCTATAGTTTATTTCAAAATTATATAAAATAACAATATATGTATATACAATTTACTTATTTTTACTTATATGTAATATGTTATAAAGGAGTTTTAACTAATCAAAATTTCACATATACGACAATCAATTATGTTAAAGTAAGCAATTAATAAGGAGAGGAAAAGGTGGAGGCGTTACCTACTTTCATTTACTTATCTTTTATGTTATTTCAAAATAATTTGAACACTCAAACACATATATGTGTGCATATGTGAATAACTACAAACTATGTTTTAAATTAAAATTAAAATTATATATATATATATAAACTTTGTAATCTATTATATGTTTTAAATTAAAGTAACAAACTGAAATCTACTTTAACTTAAGAGAGATTCAAAAGGTTTATGATATTTTGCACATAAGTCCACTTATGTTTTCTTCTTTTATAATTGAAACGAATTTTAAACAAATGTCAACAATAACCAAAATTTATACTCAAAACAACAAATATATGAAATATGTATTCAATCTCCAAAGTAATTTTAAATAATTTACATATAACGTTAATTTATATTTGTTTATATAATGAGGTACAAAATATTTCAGCTAATTATGATTAGTTTCCAAATCAAAATTATTTATTAGTTTGTTTGCCTTTATTTTAAAATAATAGTTTCTTAAATAATGAAATTTTTTGGATTGGACGACTAAGACATGTATAAATTCATTGTAATATGAATTAGATCTCAATCATATATATAATATAAACATATGATGAAAAAGTTATAGCAAATGTCGGATCTAATTATTTTATCATGATGGACATACAATCAATTAACATATATCAGATCTAAAACTTGTGTCAACATAATGAACAAATAATGAGATTACGAGAAAAATGTATAAAATGTAAACTTCATTAACACGGTGAATATATAATAAACTAAAATTAAAATCACCTAAAGATGAAGTCTAAGATTTACACCTTGAATGAAGCATAAAACTCGAATTCAATTGAAGCAACCTCTGGATTTTGCAAGGATATAAAGGCAAACACTATCTTGAATTTTATTGATTTTTTGTTTGAATTTATTCTAAGGAATTATTTTATCATGAATGGCACCGAGGGAGACGAGGCGAGTAAGAGAAAGAAAGTAAGATTTTTTGAGGAAAAGAATGATGGATTGAATAAGAGAGAATATGTTCTAAAGAAATATCAAAACCTTTTAATTCTCCTCTTTAAAACCTCCATATTTAATTCCTAATAAAATCTCATTAAATCAACTCCCTCCTCTTCATTTTTCAGCAAAGGAAATAAAATTAAATAGACAATGACATAAATCATTTCATAAATAAGATTAAAGTGAGTTGTAAAGAGAAGTAAAGGATGGAGATTTAATTCCTTCTTTTAATGCATCTCTGGATTTTTCAAATCGCCTTTGAAACCTCTCCCCTTTTCATGACGCGTGTGGGCCTAAAACTTTTACAAAACCACATAGCAATTAATCTATTTAAGCCCAATCGTATATCAGTATACGCGTTTATAACTTTTATATATGCACTTTATTAAATGCAATGGTATTTGAACAAATAAGATGAAGTTTAATAATTAATATTTCATAAATATTAATTAATGCAATTGATTTATAGTAACTTATAAATTAATTAAATCATGTGGTTTATTTAGAGTATTCATCATTACGATTATGCAACTCAAAAGTGTAAATTCAATCAGCGATTAATATTGAATAATTCAAAAATTAATGTTCGCAGGCCATCTTAGCTAGTGGTGTGACATTTTGGTTGAATTTATTGCTTACACATCTTTTTTGGTAAAATCCAGTTTTACTTATTATAAGCTGCACCTGATAGTGATAATTATTTACACAAGTTCTCTTCGTCAAAACTACATAACTTCGGACTTATGAAATTGGTGATGGTCAAAATTCTAATATCGTCCATATTCAACTTTAATGTTCAAACACAGAATCCTTGGTTCAAAAACAACAATTATTATTAACCGAACTTCCCTAGAAATAGATTTTGGCTTTGTGTTTACTTCAATTGAACCATATAACAGAGGAGGCAAATCCTCTCTTGAATAGTGATTCACTTTTAATATTTCCATTCGACCCAACTATAGTCGTTCGCTTGACGCTATGCCATGATTTAACTATAATCAAAGGAAAGTTTTAATATTGAAGATTAATAGTATTCTCAAGTCAAGAGAACTATGTAAATTAGTCACTTCG